>CM061225.1:67378964-68578964 GCA_030844895.1 Ambrosia x helenae
AACTGTTCTCCTCTTTTCTTCGATCTTTTTATAACTATGACGTCACCATTTGCCATTCCCGTATCATGTACCCAATCGACCAACTCAACGCGTGTCGAAAATGTCCGGTTAGTCTCGAACCAAAGGTTGATCGGGTTAGGTCCTTCCTCCTGATCTTCTACCCGCTTCTCATCGACAGCGCTGTCTTCATAGTGCGTACAGTCTTGTTCTTCAAATGTGTCATCACCACCGTTAGCGTCGTAAGTATAACCGTAGGCAGGTTGACTAGGCTCGTCTTCAAATTCATACGGGTCCTTCCACTGTGTATTCAAGTCCAGTTGTACCGCATTGTCACGGTAACGAATGCCAGACTGACCCTCCTCGACACTACTAGACCGACCCTGCCCGACATTATATGACGGACCCTGCTCGACATTATATGACAACCCCTCCTCGACATTATTATTATTATTAGAGTCGTAAGAATCGCCGAAAATAAAGTCGTAATACGACATGTTATATATGTTGTGGACAAAGAATTGAAATCGAACGAGTTTATAATGAAATCGAATGAATTTATAGCCAAAATCTGATGGGACCAGGCGCCTCGCTTAGGCCAAAGCGAGGCGCCTGGGTAATTAATTCGAGAGAGTATCAGGCTTTACATTTAATCAGGGTTAATCAAACTCTCAGCCGCCTCGCTTAGGCCTAAGCGAGGCGCCTGGAATAATCGTTTTCAGAGGAATCTGAAGCTTTATGTCTAATCAGGCAGCCAGGCGCCTCGCTTTGGCCAAAGCGAGGCGCCTGACTGCCTGATTAGACATAAAGCTTCAGATTCCTGAAAACGATTATTCCAGGCGCCTCGCTTAGGCCTAAGCGAGGCGGCTGGCTTAAGGGGTTTAATTAGAAGTTTGGGGGGCTTAATTAGAACGACCCTTTAAGAAATATAAAAAGGTGAGGTACGAGGGGATGAACATAACATTGGTTGAGTGAGGAAGGAAATTATATATATATCTTAAAATGCATGGTCAGTGGTACAACCAAATTACCATAGCGCCCTTATCAAATTAGGAAATTACAATACTATCCTCCTTGTCTTCTCTTCTAATATCTTTGTATGCAGTCAACCTTAGAGGGCTAAGCTAAAACCCCTAAAAGTAGATAAGGTTAAAAAGTGACTAGAGGGCAGTGGCTACGGTCACGGCGCAAGGCTTTGGAGACGTCGGGGGTGTTAAACCGTTGTCATAGAAGCACTGATGACGGATCCGGGATCTGAAGACATCCACTCTCCTAGATCTGGTCGGATTTTGACATGGAAGCTTCGATTTACAGTAGCCGTTTGACTTCAGTCGTTGAACACGACTATCTTCCGGAGAAGACGACCTGTTGTAAAGGCTGAAGATTATCTTACCTCATCATCCCCGCTGAAAAGATTATCTTACAGAGATCGGAATGTGGCTTTGGTTGTGGTGGTGAGGTCGTTGGAGATGGACCGAAGAGGCGAAGAGCTCAAATACAACGATATAGTTGAGAATTGTCTGCTGATTTCCCCTTTTTTTTTCAAACTTCAATTTTAGTAATCATCAGTAATCCACTATGTCAATATGTCACAAAAAGTCTATTTTATCCCTTGACCCAAACTTTCACCATCTCAACATATTTTTTTGTATTTAAACTTGAAGAGAGTTTCTTACTTTGTTTATGTACAATTATGATTCAGTTTACATAAGTTTAACTCATTTCTAAAAACGTTATAAATGTTGTTTTAACCCTCTCAAGTTTTACGTTCTTAATTTTATGTACGTGATTCAAAAATAATATAATTTGTGTTTATTTATATGTATGTTTTCTGTTGGTCTACATTTTGACATAAATTCAAAAATAATTCGAGTTTGTTTACGTTTTGACACATTTTTTTCTCGGTATTGAGTAAAGTCAAATATAATATGTTTTTGTCTTTATCTTTATGTGTGTTTTCAATTGGTCTATATGTTTACGTAAATTTTGTTCGAAAATGAGTCGTGCCAAATATTTGATAGTAAAAATTCGAGTTACTTTAAAGCGCCGCCGTAACGCGCGGCCAACGGCAACATTCTAGTAAAGATGAAAGGGGATGGGGACTGAATGGGCATAACATATAGCCTGAAAAGGAATTTTGCATAAAAAATGTAGAAATAAAATTAGTTCCGGGTGGTTTAGATTTTTAGGTAAGGTGTTTTTAAGACCATGGTGTTTTGTTTCTCTTATTTTTCTACAAGTGTTAACATCATGTCTAAAAATTTCAAAACACAATACCTTAAATTCCTTTCTACGCTTTTTAGGCAAAAATGACTTTTTAACTCTGGCAGTTGAATTTATCAGACTAACCGACTAAACGAAATCAAACAATTAAATCAATTGACATGGTTTAAACACAATTGCTTATAAAATACAAATAACATGTTGCTCAACTAAAAAAACATGTAAATTTATAAAGTAACACTATGCAAAATAAATAAATATTATTAAACAAGTCATGTTCATGTCAACCTCGTAAAATACATTGTGTGTGTTTGAGTTCAAGTATGAAATATGGTTTTCAGCTATGTTTTATGTAAAAAAAATTATGTTCATGTTGTGTTTAACATGTCAACTCGTGAATATGATCCGTATACAACCCTTAGCCTCAAGTATCATAAATTGAATGCTTTACCTCTTCATCGAATGTTTAGCAACCCGTAGCCGGTTAGCCCACTAGTATCATGATTGAAGGTTTTATTTCAACATCAATTGTTTATATCTTAATCCATAAATGATTTGCTACACCATCTCCCCCATGGCCATAAACCACCATCTAGTTAATTATTTTAATCTTTACTTTAAAAAACAACGTACTAACACCTTGAACCTTATGATATTAGATTATTAGTTATCTTGAATACACAACAACTTTGATTTGGGTTCTTTTCATCACCAACATTAGCCACTACAATCCCTAGTCTGTCGACTAGGGTTTCAACTGGGAAACCCACCTAACTGTCTCTGCTGCTATTTGTAGTCATTTTCGACCAGCCGCTTCCTAGGGTCTCTCAGTTAATTGTTGCTTAACCTCACTAAACAGAGAATCAACATTGTGATGTTGGTTCTATTCCATTTTTCGGTTACCAGTCATATCTGTTTGGGTTGTTTTGGTTTTTGGTTTATCTCAAGTTTTTTAGTTACTTTATGTTAATCAATCAAGATGATGTCTCGCGAAGGAAAAATCAGAGTAGAAAAGTTTGATGTGAAGAACTTTTGATGGTGGAAGATACAAATCAAGGATTTGGTGATACAGAAAGAATTGGATGATTCACTAGAACCTCCCCCAAGACTATAGCTACAACATGGACAAATATTGACAAGAAAGCACAATCAACGATCCAACCTATCCTTTCCATGAATTTAGCTTACAACATTATGGAACAAACCAAAGCGCGTGGGATTATGGAAGCATTGTCCAACATGTATGAGAAGCCATCTCCTGCAAATAAGGTGTTTCTAATAGAGGAGTTAGTCAACATCAGAATGAAAAAAAGGGAAGTTATGTTATTGAGTATGTTAATTTATTTAAATCTCACTTAACTCGTTTGTCTTCAATGAATTTCAAAACAGATGATGAATTACAGACTTATTTATTGTTATCCTCATTACCTGACAACTGGTCTGGCACAATCACAACAGTCACTGGGTCAGTTCAAACTCTTTCATTTGGAAAAGTTTGTGACTTGTTAACGAATGAGGAATCGAGAAGAAGGAAAATGGAGAATCAAGCTCGTTGCTCAGTAATGAGGGAAGAGGAACAAGTAACAATAGAGGAGTAAATAAGGGAAGGTCGAAGTTAAAACAAAGAAGCAAGTCAAGACTTGCAAAGCCAATAAATGATATACAATGTTGGAATTGTAAGAAGTTTGGGCACTTCAAAAGTCAGTGTGCAAAATCTCCTAGAGAGAAATAGGGAAGTGAATGCTACTACAACCTTAGATTCAGAGGATGCTCTAATTTGTTGTGCCGCAAGTTTTGTTGAAGATTGGATTATGGATTCAGGGGCATCCTTAGATGAAGCTACGAACAAGTAACTTTGGTAAAGTAAGTTTAGCTAATAATTACAGTCTTGATATTACATGAATGGAAGACATAGACTTAAAAATGCCATTAGAACCATTTGGACCTTGAAGAATGTTCGGGTCATTTTGGTTTGAAAAGGATGATCATATCCGTCGGTCAGTTTGACTATTAAGGATATGATGTTTGCTTTGGTATAGAAATGGTGTTAAGAGTAGTATGGTAGTTACTAGAGGTAAGAAGAGATGTAGTTTATACATGGTTGAAGCACCAACTGACGGAGTGAATGCAGTGCCTAGTGACCCGAGTCAAATCAAAGCACTACTTTCTTCATCAATTTCTGAACTCCGACATATGAATACTCACTCTTGGGGAATCTCCATTGACGCAAAAGTTAATTTTGGAAAGCGGTTAACCAACGTCTTCTTCGTCTACCGGCACATACATAAGAAGAGCCTACACAACGCCCAAAAGAATGTAAGATTTTAAATTAGAACAAAAAAAAATATATTGCAACTTCAAGTGAATTTAAGTAAAATAGATAGTGTTTCACGAGCAATTGCATTTGCTATAAGATAGAAAATGAACGTTAAAATTGCTATTATGGGGCCCGTTTTTCAAAATTTACTTGTTATATTGCCTGTTCTTCCTTCACTCTTGTGCTAAATTTCTCGATTCTCATCTTTAATCCAATGTTGTTTCAATGTCAAACAAAAAGCCAACACATTGATTGAAAGACTATACAAAGGGGGTGTTTGGAGTTGTGGTTTAAAGTCAATCAAGTATGTTGAGTGTTTGGATGAAAAAACAGAATGATGAGTATGAGAGGGGTTGGAGGGTGCAAGAAGATATCCACTATCGAAATTTTATACATCAATTTTCAATATATACATAAATGTTAACCACAAATTCAGGGGTTACATAACAATAGACAACACACAAATTTTTGGCAAAACTACCAGGTTAAATTTCATTAATAACTGTTTAGTTTGGAGGGTCAAGATTAATCAAAACACAGTTCAAGTAGCAAAATTAGCGGTTAATGTAAGAGTGAATAATATTATAATAATTCATTGAAATAAAACACAAGTTTCAAAGAATAAAAAGTGATGTTTAAATTTGATATGTCATGTTACACAAGATAATATCAAAGTCCAATGTGTATATCTAACCCCGCAACTCAGATATGATATCATCCTCAACAACTACGTCAATCATTAAAATCAAGCTTGTGTATTTTTATATATAATTTTGTGTTGTACGCCATCAATACTTAATTCCATGTGGTATACAGTAATACAAGTACTAAACATGTGACTCTAAATAACTATTTTTCTTTTAAACTAATGATTTATAGCTAAACCAAAGGGTACTCCAGCCCCCTGTTTCTTTACCAGTTTAAATTATTAGTATCATGTCTGAAAATTTTATACTTATTGAATCCGACCCCTCTTAATTTAAGTGTCCCGTGACTCTCGAGACTTTCAGCCTCCCAAAAATTTTGTTCAAGCTCCGCAACTGCTCAACTAGCATTGAGGTCTCAAGTTCGAATCCAATCCCAAATGAGTTTTACCGCAGTGTAACCTTCAGACGGTGGATTTCCCCGGAACCGAAGATGTGGTAGGCTTGGGTTACCCAACGCTATCTGCGATCGCGGACGTATCGGGTTGCTTTTGCTATTTGATTACCCATGGTAGCTAGACTTTCATTTGTTGGCCGTTCAATTTTTTTTAAATATTTTTTTTTAAACAAGCACCACTACAATCTAAAAATACAAAAAAAAAAAAAAAAAAAAAGTGCTAAATCAGCCTCTTTTAGCAAAATCTAATTCAGCCGTTTTAACAGGTTACCCAACCAAATTATTACTAGAAAAAATTACACCGTTAGTCCTTATGGTTTCCACCAAATTTCAATGTAAGGTATTAAGGTTTTATTGTTTCACTTTAAGGTATTAAGCTTTTAATTTGTTTCAATGTCAGGTATTAAACTTTTAATTTGTTTCAATGTCCGGTATTAGGAACTAACCTAGTTAAAACTTAACTAAGTTTGAGGGGTATTATGGTCCATTCAGCTGTTTATTTCTTTTAACCAATTAATACATATATTATAGATTTTGAGGGACTAAACCTGTCAAGTTTTCAAAGTTTTAAAACCAAACCTTCCCTCCCTCTTCTTTTGTTATTCCGATCAGATTCCGGTCACCGGAGTAATATAATATAAACATAAACTCCACAAATTACACGATCCAAATAAATTAAGCTTAAAAACAACAATAATTTAATCAGATAAGTAATCAGTAACAAAAAAAGCTACACAGAACCACCTGAACTAGAATATTATCATAATCAGATGGAGTTAAAAAATAAGGTGAAATTCTAAATGAAAACCAAAACGATGACGTAAGGATGGGAAAGAATATGATGATAAACAAATACTTTGATAGTGAGGTCAGGAGAGAGGGGCCAAACGACGGCGTTATGATGAGAAGAGCATCGGCGAGCAGAGCGGTTGCCAACTTCGAGTAAAAGCGAACCGAGGTGAAGAGCGCGTTGGATCAACCGGGTTTGATCTGAACCGGAGTCGGTGGATTGGATGAGGCGGTCGAAGGAGGAGTGGATGGAGGGAGAGTCGGAGAGAGATAAGAAGGAGGTTAATAGAGCGTCCATGGTTGTTAACTGATTATTATTATTATTATTATTATTATTATTATTATTATTATTATTATGATATACAGTAGACAGTAGTAATGGTTTTTATTGATCAAGGTTCGAGGGTTAGGGTTTGGTTTGGGTTGAATTGGGGAAGATGACCTGCATCAATTTCATTTATAAAGATTCTGATCGAAATAATAATCATCTGGTAGCTTAGATCAGCTGGTTTGTCTGTTCTTTTAATAAGCCAAGGTCCCAGGTTCGAGTCTTGTACAACTGGGTTTTGGTTTTTATTTTGTTTCTTTATAAACAGGTGAATTGACCATAATACCCTCAAACTCAGTTAAGTTTTAACTATGTTAGTCCCTAATACCTGACATTGACACAAATTAAAAGCTTAATACCTGACATTGAAACAAATTAAAAGCTTAATACCTTAAAGTGAAACAATAAAACCTTAATACCTTACATTGAAATTTGGTGGAAACCATAAGGACTAACGGTGTAATTTTTTCTTATTACTAATATAACTTCAGCAAAATACTGCATCCATAATTCAAAACGGCATACAATTTTGTGCACAACCGAATTTAATTCTAGGTGATGCAAATGGCAAACAACGTAGAATATAAAATTCTACAATTTTGTGCACAACCACAGTACCACACAATATAAAATTCTAAAGAGGCCAGGTTAGATTTATGTTTCAAATTATACCCAAATGTTCGGCGATTAGTCTGTATGTTCAGACATAAAAATCTTAAGTGACTGATATAAAATTTAGCTGATCATAAACTGTATGGAACAATACAAAGAACATGGCACAAACACATGACCCAAAAGGACAGGGAAACATACCATAAACGCATTGAACATGTAATTTAATTTACCATGTACCCAAAAATATACAGTCTGATAACTGTTTCAAGGTTGGTTAGGAAACTTACTATATGCCTAAAATTTTCATTTACAAGTTTCAGGGATGCATATCATAACTGGGAGTAGAGTTGGAGCTCACAGAAGGGGCCCGAGTAAAGTACCTGGAATATAAATCACGTCTCTCATAGAACCTTTTCAAATCGCTCTCGAGAGATTTCCTTTTTTTAACTAAGTTAGCAACCGTCTCTTTCAGTTTCGACTTCAGTTCCTTGTAACGTTTCAGCACACGCATGTCATCCTCAGATAGATTATTTCTTGCAGGTACTACAGGGAATATAATATCGGGTTCCCTGAACATCAATAATTTAAAACATCAACTTAGACAGTAGATTTAAGATTGTGAAATGAATTCGAAACTATGCACTTACAAGCATCCTAAAGACACGGCTCCGTTTCCTCTTAGAATCCCACCATCCATTGAAACTGCACCATCTTTTATGCAGGATATTGCATGTTTCATGTCGTCTCTGGTTTCATATACTTGTGTCTCACCAAAAAGACGATAAAATAAAGTCTCTCGCAGGCCACAACCTGATTCTGTTTTAGTGTCCACGTGATCAGCGTCTATATCTATCATATTTACAGCATACCCCAAAAAGCCGGCTGGTGTGGATCCATTAGGAAGGATAGGATCAGGAAACAAAAGCTTTCCATCAGCATCTTTATCTACCTCACACGCCCTGTCAAAGTAGAACTATGAAATACAGATATATTGATTTAAAAAAAGAATAGGATTTTGTGAAATGGGAACCTTATGTCTTCAATGCATAGAACAAGGTAGCGACCATTTATTGATTGTCCAAGTTCTCTTGCGAACATGTGAAGCGCAAAATTTGGATTCAACTTCCCGTTCTTTTGATAACTCTCAAGTAGACGTATATCCTCATAGCATTTGCATACAACCGCAAGCATTTGATCAGCAAGATACTCTGCAAATAGCCTGAAAGTGGACAGGACAGAAACATCATGATTATATAATTTTTAATTAATTTAATAATCAAAATCACATAATTAGATTTAACCCCACCTGCTAAGTTCAAAAGTCGGAGCTGTTCCTAGAAATGCAACAATGCCAATTATGTTTCCCATCAAACCACACCTATCTTGGTCTCGCATCGCTTTCAAGTGTTTCATGACTAGGGAAGCAGCACAATTAGACTTAGCTTCAACCCGTTCTATTATTTTATTTTTCCCCAGTGAACCATGGGTGTCAATACTAAGAATTTGGCTCCTGATACCTGGATGATAATATTAACATTACTAGATCACTCAAATACATTCATTTTTAAACTCCTAATCTATTAAGGGCAAATGTTACCTCCATAATCAGACAGTTTATCCTCAATTTGTTTTTGCTCGTCTTCGAGCCGTTTAATTTCTGCTTCAACCTTCCCAATCTTTGAACCAATTTTATGAATGTCATCCTCAAGGTCCTGAAAATGAAAGGATAAATGGTGTCAGTAAATATAACTCAACAATGGTTTACTAATGCGGACAACTTAACAGAGTATGATACTGAACCTTTAGAAATTCCAGACAAGATTCTATGTCAGTTTCTTGTACCCTAGCCGTAGCATGACATATATCAATTGTCTCTGGAGTACATTTTTCAGGACTCATATAATTAATGGGTGTTTGTGATTCCAAAAGTGAAATGGCTTTTGAGCTGTGTCTTATATTTAAACCCTCCATCTCCAAAGGAAGTTCAATGAGAACCTGTGTGAAAAAAACAAGAATCACTGACTTTAGAACTCTTAATAATCAGAATTCAGGTCTAAAAACTCTTAAATAACATATTGTGAATTTTAAAAAGAATTAGGGTTCAAGTCGATTGGGTCCCAGAGTCGAAAAGAGGGGTGAGAAGCGAAGACGCATGCATCACGTATGCAATGCGCACACGCTTTGAAAAACACTTTTAAGGTTTTAAGTACAAATCAAGAAAAATTCAAATCAATTTATATTAAAACACCGAGTCACCGACATGCATATCATCACAAACACTAAAGGCTTGGTGCAATGATGCAAAAATAACAAAACTAACAGGTACCTTAAAGTAAATCATCCAGGTTCCTGAATTTTAATTGTATAGTTACCAACATCTAATTTATTTTAATACTTGAAAACAGCATTTATGTATTTTAGTTTTAAGAAAATATCATTTAAAGTATATATGTTCTAAAAAATAACATTTAATGTATTTTAGTTATCAAGAATTGACATCTATTGTATTTTGCTTTTTTATAATCAACATTCATTGTGTTTTAATTCTCAGCAATTATAAATGTGCATGAAAAGTATTCAAAACAAGGTAAAAATAGGGGTACATAAGTACTTATGGACTTCCAAAATATAATCATTTTTTTTGCTGTATGAAAAAAAACCCCTCAGATAATCAAAATGAGAATAACTTTAATCCAACACTTTTTTGCATATTGTAACAACTTAATCAGGTAAACAATTTTGAGAGATAAGTCAACCTTCAGTGTCAACTGTAGGTTGGGATAACGAGAATGAGCAACCACAAAAGTAAACTCCCCTTTCTTTGAAGGAACAGGAACTGCAGGAATTACGCAGCGGCCTTCACGAAAAACATATTTGACAGATTCACCAATATCCATACACTGCGATTTAACCACAAGAGTATGTGATTGTCCTATCTCATCTTCATCATGAAAGTTAACATCCACTTCACCCTTGGAATTCACAACTTCAAACACCAGGTGCTCAAGTTGGGAACCAGCAAAGCAGCTTTCGGGCATCTACAAATATAAACATAACTGCCATAAGTTTGATATTAACACATTTCTTTAGTAAAACTATTAAGTTAGAAGATATCAGACCTCTGATGAAATCCTCAGCTGCCTTTTCTCGATCTGCCACTCCTTGCTAATAGGTGTTTCTTCATTTGAACAAATAGACAACGATACTGCATATGAAAGTTGACTTTTCTAATGAGAACCATCACATTCTGTTATAAAAAAGAACATATAAATGGATAGGGATTTCATGTATGTACCTCTTCTTCCATAGCCTTCCGAAACTTTTAACATGCCACCAAGATCAATGCATCCACAAGCATCTACATTCTTACTGGAAGAGGATCTGTCCAACCAACAAAAGCCATCCACACTCAACTTCACCTTTTCGTTTTCTTGTACATGATTCCCATATGCATCAAAAAACTGTAACAGGATGTTCAAGATAACAAGATTACATCAGAGGCTTAAGCACATGAAATTAAAATTTTATTCATACAATCAGAAAATCAATTGATGTATTTATCAAAACTAAAACATCATAGGATTTGTAGTGTGAAACAGAAATGGTGCATACCTCCAAATTCAAATCCTTGATCACAGTTCCCGGAATAAGTTGCTTCTCAAAGTTTTCTGGTTGCACTGTGAAATGGTGTATGGATCCAGGAAGAACTAAAGCAATAAAGAATAGAAGAAGAAAAAATAAGCTTTAACAAGTGAAATCCTATCCTAACAGTACCAAACAGAAAATCCAACAAATTTACAATAATGTAATTGAGTAAATAATAGGCGTATGCACAAACCTTTGACGGGGACATCTAAGTGTGATTCAGGCAGAGATAACACCATAGTGGCATCATAACTTGGTCGAATGTTGTCCAAATCAGAGCTCTCAATAATCAAATCCTATAGTAAGGTGTTAATTTTCAATATACCTTCTTATTACTGACATCAAAATAAATGTAGGTAAACCATACCTCAATTACTAAACCTAACTTATCTATTGATATAGATGGCCTGCAATCATTATTGGTAACCCTAGTACCGTTCGGGCAGTTGATCTTGATCGATACATCCGGAAGTCCCAGGAACGGAATTTGGTTATCATATTTATCAAACATTGATAAAGAAATGGGCTTACATGGACAACCCACCCTAAACAACAATCAGCATATAAATACACATTATTACAGAGTAAACAAAAATGAACACATTAAATTTGATAGGTGACTTACCTTAAATTATGATGAGAAATCTTCTTGGCAAGTGCCCATCTGTGGACATCACGTGATGCTTTCACTTGGACCTTCACCACACGTTTCTCACAACTTGAATCTCTCTGATTATAAAAAAGAAATTTGTTTGGCAAATTAGAGAAATGATCCCATGTAAATGCTAATTATCAAGAACTCAATGTTACTCACAACAGAAAAGGTGAACGTATATATGCCAGCTTTTTGGAACAGAGGATGTGATTTGCATTTTGGTTTAAATACATATAAACCATTAAAGTCTCTTAGTGATGTAGGCCCCACACGTCCAGAATAAATATTCTTTTCGTCCTCGGGTTTTTTGTTTGTAGAATATGTTATCGCTAGTAACATCTCAAAATTATCTTTCATCATATATTTTTGATCCAAATGTTTGGAGGGAGTCCCAGATTTATAAGTAGCAGGGCGAACCACTGCAATGATTTCACTGGGTGATACATCATTTGGATAAGTTTCAGGTCCATCCGGTAATGACTGCAAGAATAAATATAAGTGATTTTAGAAGAGATATACGATAATAAAATATAGTGAAATACAGAATAAAATAAATGACAATTTGATTGTATTAACTAACCGATACTATTCCCAGCTCACGGCATTGCCTTGAATTTAATATGTCAATTGAGGAAGGACATTTCTGATATTGCTTCTCAATTTGGCTCTTCCATTCAGAATCATCAACCGCTAAACACTAGAGAATAACTTTATATTTAATAATACAGTCATATATGTCAATTGATAATTACAAAACTCCTAACCTTTCCAGAATCAATAACATTTATTGGTATTGATACAGATTTCTTCAAATCAAATTTTGGATTGTCTTCAACGGAGTCAAGGAGACAGCCATCTTTTTCTGAGATGTCAATGGTCCTACCAGAATAATAGAAAATTTAAACAAAATACTGTGAGATCAGAGATACCGAAAGTAAAGAACACAATGCGGATGAAGATAGAGAATTAGGTGGTGAACCTGCAAATCATCCATCCGTCCCCTGTTTTGAGAAAATATATGGAAAGTTAAATAAAAATGAAAGCAAACTGGAACACAGTCTTTATGTGTGATAAATGTATTATTCAACTTGCCGATTGTATTTACAAAGCTCTCTATAAATAGAGTACAAGCCATGACCAATTCTCCTATAATTAGGGAGAGATTGGCTCTTCTAATAATGAGCAATAATGAGTAATAATATGCCATAATAACTATACAATGATTTACTATAATACATATTCTATTACACCCCCGCAGTCGAAGCGAAGGGTGGCCGAAGACTGAGACTGGATCTGAAGTCGTCAAAGAGAACTCTTGGTAGGCCTTTAGTGAAGATGTCGGCAATTTGATGACGTGACGGTACGTGGAGAACACGGACGTTGCCTCGTTGAACTTGTTCACGGACGAAGTGGATATCTAGTTCAATGTGTTTGGTTCGCTGATGTTGAACTGGATTTCCCGATAAATAAATAGCACTCACGTTGTCGCAGTAGACGATGGACGCATGCGCGAGAGGATGTCGAAGTTCTAAGAGGAGATTCCGTAGCCAGCAGATGTCAGCAACAACATTAGCAACTCCACGATATTCGGCCTCGGCACTGGAACGAGAGACGGTGGATTGCCTTTTGGATGACCAAGAAAGAAGATTATCCCCAAGATAAACACAGTATCCCGAAGTGGAGCGTCTGGTGTCAGGGCAACCTGCCCAATCTGCGTCAGTGTAGGCACGGAGTGAGATGGAGGTAGTGGGCGTTAGGTGAAGACCCAACTCAACGGTACCCTGAACATACCGTAATATACGCTTTAAAGCGTGCCAGTGTGTCTCCCGAGGGGCATGCATGTGCATGCATATTTGCTGGACAGCGTAAGAGATGTCAGGCCGAGTAAAGGTCAGATACTGAAGAGCACCTGCAAGGCTGCGGTAGGTTGATGGGTCATCAAATAGATTGCCAGCGTCTTTACTAAGTTTTGATTGTGTATCTACCGGTGTAGCGACTGGTTTACAGGAGTCCATGGCTGCCCGATGAATAATGTCTTTGGCATAGGCGGCCTGTGATAAGAACATGTGATTTTCCTTGCGTTGTACCTGAATACCAAGGAAGTATGATAGTGGGCCCAAATCCTTCATAGCGAATTCACTAGCCAGAGTGGTCATCAATCTATGGCGAAGAGCATCATTTGATGTTGTGAGAATGATGTCATCGACGTAGATAAGTAGGTATGCAGTGTCTTTCCCATGGTGATGAATAAATAAGGAGTTATCGGATCTGCTTTGGTGAAAACCATGTAAAGTGATAAAATCCGTAAACCTTTGGTACCATGCACGAGGAGCCTGCTTGAGGCCATAAAGTGACCGTTTGAGGCGGCAGACATGATTTGGAAATTCTTTGTCGCGAAATCCCATAGGCTGGTGCATAAAGACAGTCTCTTCCAGATTACCATGTAAAAATGCATTTGTGACATCTAGCTGGTGAATTGACCAAGACTTGGCAAGGGCAAGGGATAAGACCGTGCGAATAGTGGCGGGTTTTACCACTGGACTGAATGTCTCTCCGCAATCAATGCCGACCTGCTGACTGCGACCATCACAAACAAGACGAGCCTTATAACGTTCCAACGAGCCATCCGACCTGTATTTATGTTTGAAAAGCCACATGCTACATATAATATTCATATCAGGGTGACGTGGTACAAGCTCCCAGGTCTTGTTTTTAATAAGTGCACTAAACTCATGGTGCATGGCATTGTACCACTCCGGTATGGATAAGGCAACCTGTGGATTTTTCGGGATAGGTGAGATGGTTGAGGTGTGAAGGTTAAATAATTGTTTGGGTTTAGTGATGCCGCTCATGGAGCGTGTGTGAATTGTGCGAGGGAGGGGTGCGGGTGGTGGGTCAGGGATGGCATTGTGAGTGTTGGGTGGAGTGGGAACGTGAGTGGGGCTGGTGGTGTTGGTTTGTGTTGGCGAAGCAGGGGGGTGGTTAGGTGGTGAGGTTTGATGGGCCGGTGTTGGGCTGGTAGATGGAGATGGGCCAGTAGGTAGTGGAGAGTGATTGGGGTTGGGTAGTTGAGGAGTGGAGCCGTGATTTTGGGTAGGTGTAGATGGGGTCAGGCTGGAGGTGGGCTGGGTAGCAATATGTGGGCCTGCGGAGGGTTGTGAGGGAGTATTAGTTGGGCCGGGTGGGGAGATAACTTGGTTCCATAATAGGGGATTAAAAGGTGTGGATAAAAAATCATAGTTGGGTGGGCTAGTGGAGGTGCGGATTTGGTAAGGAAAGATGGATTCCTCAAAATAAACGTGGCGTGATATAAACATCCGATTAGTATGAAGGTCGAAACATTTATATCCGCGATGGTGAGAGGGGTATCCAAGGAAGACACACGGTTGAGACCGATTGGTGAGTTTGTGGATTGTGGTGGAGGCGGTGATGGGGAAGCACAGGCAACCAAACACGCGGAGATGGTCATATTCGGGTATGCTATGGTAAAGAAGGTAGGTGGGTGAAAGGAAATCGTGTTGTTTACTAGGAAGGATGTTTAGGAGGTATGTGGCGGTCTCAAGGGCATGATGCCACATATTTGGGGGTAAGGAAGCTTGGGCAAGGAGAGTGCGGAGCATGTTATTTATGGTGCGGATTTTACGTTCCGCCTTGCCATTTTGGGAGGATGTGTGAGGGCATGAGAAGCGGAAGTGCATACCGTTTTGTTTGCAAAAATTATAGAAGTTATTGTTTGCATATTCTTTACCGTTATCACATTGAAACTGTTTAATTTTTCTTTCAAACTGTGTTTGTATAAGGTTGTAGAAGGCGGTGAAGGTGGCAAAAACTTGTGATTTGTGGCTAATGGGGAAGGTCCATATGAAGTCGGTGAAGTCATCTATAAACAGTAAATAATAACGGTGACCAGCTGTGCTAAGCACAGGAGAGGTCCATAAATCGCTGTGAATGATATCAAAAGGCAAACAAGTAGTATTAATGGAAGCAGAAAACGGCAATTTAGTTCCTTTCCCAAACACACATGACTGACAAAGTTTGTCATTTATTTTACCATAATCAATAAAAGAGGAATGTTTTAAAGAATGTAAAAGGTTGTTGCCGGGGTGTCCTAGGCGTTGATGCCAACGGTCTTGAGACACAGCAGCAAGGGCAGTGGGAGTGTTGAAGTTGGTGGAGAATTGTTGCGTGAGAGGATAGAGGTCGCCTGTGCTATTGCATCTGAGGATGGGAGCCTTGGTTTTGAGGTCCTTCACAAGAAAACCAAAGGGGTCAAATTCAATTGAAACCAAGTTATCAGTGGTAAGGCGTCTAACAGATATAAGATTTTTAATTATTTTGGGTGCAAATAGGACATTGTTTAATTTTAAAGGTGGGAAGGGTGGGGGTAGGACTTGGTTACCTTGGGCCAACACCGGGATGGACATGCCATTACCAACAATAATATTTTTGTTAGTGCATTTATTAAAGTTAGACGGGGAGTAAATACCTTGCTCGTTGGCCGAGTGGGAGGAGGCGCCCGTATCCATGACCCCGTGATCCGGTGGATTTAAAGCTAGAGTGTATAAAGCTTGCTCTATATCAGTTGGGGTATAGCTTGAGGTATATGCTTGGTCAGGCTTGGCGCCAAGGATTCCTTGTCCTGCATTAGAATTATTAGGCCTTGAAGGGTATGGGCAAGGTGGGACGGTATTGGGCCGAGAAGCTTGCTGCTGTCCATTTAACAAACTAGCCCATTGAGATGCGGCCCAGGATGTAGGGAAGACTATGTAGGGGTGTGAACTATTCTGCTGTGAAGAATGATTCCAGGAGCCGCGTCCTCTGTTGGAGGATCCACGACCCCGTCCCCGTCCCCGAGTCCTACCACGGCCACGCGACCTGTCGTCCGATGACCCCGATGACACAGACGCTGTGAGAGCAGTTGCCGAGACTTGAGCGGCAGTGGAGGCGTGCTTTTTTTTCTTTTGTTCTTCCATGCCGAGTCGTGACCGAACTTCCGAAAAATCCGGAAGAGGATCCTTGTTGCCGAGAACTGTAGAGATCCCGTCGAACTGCTCTGTGAGACCTGCTAGAACCTGCAAAACAAGGCGATCATTGTCAACAGGCGAGCCGACTCCGGCGAGTTGGTCCGAAAGAAGTTTCGCGTGTTGACAATATGCCGCCATAGAAGAAAAATTTGCAAGATTAAGGTTAGCAAACTCTTGGGTCAGAAATATGGATCTGGTGTGCTTATTATCGTTGAAGTGATTTCGAAGAGCGACCCACGCGGCATGAGCAGTCTGACCCGGGGTCATAATGGTGTGAATGAGAGATTGTGATATCGTGCCATAGATCCACTGGAGGACTATGGCGTCCAGACGGGACCATAGGGCCGCTGCAGGTGTGGTATCCGGCTGTGCGCCGTCATCAGAAGTGATGGAGGAAGAAGCAGCGTCGGTTCTTGGTTGGAGGTGATGGAAGACCTCGTAAGCACGGCAGTGGATCTGAAACAGTTCAGACCACGTAATGTAATGAGATGTTTCATCTTCTAGGATAATAGGGATGAAATTCTTGATGTTCGAAACGGTCATCGCCGGGTGTAATTTGGGGTCCATAGTGTGCGGGTGAAGAGAGTGTGGAAACAGAGATAAGTAGCGGGGAAGGAGGGCAGATAATTAGGTGAGGCAGGGTGAATGGTAGGAGATATAGGAAGAAGAAGGGGAGCATAAAACGGAAGCAGAGGGTGGGTGATTGAGTGGCGGCGACCGGAAAATTATAGAAGCAGAGGGTTGGATCGGCTAAGAGGAAGCAGAGGATGATACCATGATAAATGTATTATTCAACTTGCCGATTGTATTTACAAAGCTCTCTATAAATAGAGTACAAGCCATGACCAATTCTCCTATAATTAGGGAGAGATTGGCTCTTCTAATAATGAGCAATAATGAGTAATAATATGCCATAATAACTATACAATGATTTACTATAATACATATTCTATTAATGTGGTAATATTTAAAAGCTTTACAAAAAACAAGTGACATAACTCTACTAATTAAAACATTATTGGTAGAATTATGGATCCTAAAACGTTTGGAAAGTTTTGGAATTTGTAAACAACAACAAATTAAATGTAGCTGAAGTGCATGTTATATAGCTGATTATATAAGACATTAAGAATCTTTAGATTAGGGCATTAGGCATTTGGAAGGATTATTAAGAGTTTTTGGCACTCACCACCAGCATCCTCTTTAAATCCTTCAAGGAGGATGCATTCTAATGTAGCATAAATATTATGGCTGTGGAATCCAGCACATGCTCCCTTGAGAATTTTGATTTTCTGCCCTGATTTCCATAATTTTCCGTTCCGCCTAAAAGCTTTATGAACTCGCACAACTGCAAGTAAAATGAAAATAAGTATAATGAAAATATGGCACACAAAACCAAAACCAAAACTTGAACTCTCACCATCACTGGATCTGGATATATGAAGCGCCTTTTTGTTTAAAGGGTTTACTATAAGAACAGGTTCATCAATCCCGCAATTGTCTTCTTCATCATACTTTTCATGCATTTCTCTTAGCCACAGTTGGTACTGCTTATCCAATTGTGTCAGGTTCAAGGATTTTCCATCTCTTCTAATGTCAATGTCTACGCCTGCTAATGAATACAAATCTGTAAGGTCTTCCCATTTTTATGGACTGCATACTTAAATCATGACACCCATAAGGCATGCATCTCTATTTCTCACCATATTTACACACTTTCAGAAACAAACAATTACCAGAATCTTTCTCCAATGATTGATTGCTGCCCAAGTTCCTCAACGCAGTAGTAAAAGGGTTTTGATGCGCAAAATCAGTCTAGAATAAGAAACAAACAAACATCACCTCATCAGCTATTTAGGTGGAATGTATGATGAGATGGTCAGTGGAAGACAAACACATACCTTAGAGGGCGTCGGGCTGAAACCAGCATCCGTCTCTAAAATCACAACAATTTGCACGCAATAAGCAATTGTACAAAGAAATAAATGCTAATGTAAAAGATGATTGGTTATACCAATAAAACATTTAACTCTCATGCAGCTTTTCTTTAAAAAGACTTGTGATCTGTCTGTCTTTCTCTGTCTGAAATCCATGAATGGAAGCCACGCCTGATTCAAAGAGGAATTTATTGCGCAAAATGTTTTTTGGTTTTGCAAAATGAACACATAAATTCAGAATCTATATTATTCTCCAAGGTCGTAAGTAAATCAAACTGTCACATACGCAATTGTTTACTCACCCAACGAGCATCTGGTAGTAAACGACCTAACCGTCTACAAGACACATGCCTAAAGCTTCCAAATTCTTCTATGTAATCATATCCATCTTTTTTTAAAGTTTCTATAACACTTTCAATGGTTTCTTTGCCCTGTTATATAAGGTTAAATGTTATAATGGTAAATAGCATCCAAAATTCTATACAAGTATCATGTAGTTTTGGATGTGCAAATACATACCTCTTTAACAGGGAGATAGACACACCTAAGGCGTGCATTTGCCTCATTAGATGATCTTGTTCCTGAAAATGGAAGGATGAAATTCCATCACTAGTATTTTGAGTTAACAAATTTAGTAATGCTAAGAAGAAATAAACCTTGACTGCTTGTCGTAGTAGCATTGCCATGATTCAATTTAAAACGAATTTGTAGCACGAATTCTGGACCATTGCATGAAGCTAGATTTGTAGTTGCTACCTCCCCGCCAGGAATTTCAGCTAGATCGTCTCCATTAACCTAAAAGTGCACATCATGCATCCAGATATTAGATTATTAAAGACTACTTTTCAAAAACACATGAAATTCACTATCCGGAAAAGTACATGCAACAAAAGCTTTAAAAAGGAACAAAGTGCAAACCTCGAATTCAATAGGCATGACAGTTCTCCCTTTCTTGGACAAGTCATCACACTGTAAACAGAAACAAACTAAGTAACAATATTAAATCTTTTATGTATCATGAATGAAGTAGTTAATTCTAGTGCTAATGTAAACATAGACATGAATTTATCTTAGTAACCTAAATAAAAAATACCCCCCCCCCTCCCCCCCGCTGCATTATATATATAAAGCAGCAAACCTGGATATAGGGGAAGTAAATATCCTTTAATTTGCATTTAAGCCGCTTTATGTTAGTGCTTCTCATCTTTGGTTCGAAAATTTCAACCTGTTCACAAAAGTTTGATGTCAGATCATATCTAAGCCTTAAAAAAAAAATAACTGTTACCTTTGTGAAACTTTCCCCTGGAGATAATTCAAGTTCCTCATTTGTGGGGTCTCGAAGGCCACCATAAGTCTAAAATGCAAGAAAGAATAAAAATGGAAGACAAATGAGGGTTGTAAAAAGCAGATAAGGAGAAAACATATACAAGAGATCAAAAAACAAAGTTACCCTCCAGCATGCTTTTGAACCAGAAACAGAACCACTGACAAGGGCATCTCTCTCAAGATGTAACATATAAACTTTTTTACCAATTTTCGTCTTAGAGGAAACCTCTGTGCGCCTACAGTAAGATAAGCAACAAAATGAGAATATCACAGCCATAAAAAGAATTTAATCATTTTAATAGACAAACCTTCCTAAATGCATTGATGCAATAAAGCCACCATATCCAAACATGCCAAAGGCAGGCTGTACACGCCACCACAAGGTTCAAAATCAGCCATCATGAATAGGGTAATATTTAAAGATAACATGTTAAGCATATTTCATCTAGTTTCCACAGTAATTACCTTTAAATATGGAGGCTTCCCACCAATGGCTTGTGTTTTGTATGCCCTATGGAGAGAAGCACCCATCTTCCCCCTACAAAGCAAAGAAAACATACAATTAAAGCATAATCATGAAATTAAGAAACAAAGAAACACAACATTTGAGAAAATAACATCTTACCACTTCTCTATAGACGTAGAGTCCATACCCGGGCCTGTGTCAAAAATTGATATCTTCTCATTTGAAACTTTAACACTGCAAAATGATGAATGTGTTAAGAATCAGTAGAAACCAAAATCCCAAAAAAGTACAAAAGACAAAGTCAACGCCATATGTTGACTCTTGTACCTTATAAACCTCATATCACTTTCATCATTTGTCCATACTGCTTGCAAAGAATTGTCCTAATGAAAAAGAGTATGACATTATGAACCTTAAACATGAATCTGTAAGCAAACCTAATAAACAATGTATAATTTCTTACAATCAAATCAGCCAATGCTGTCTCAAACGTATACTCCTCAGGTAATTCCATTAGCAAGTCTGTATCCGGAGTTAAATCCCACATATTCTATGAACAAAAAAGAGAAAACATTACACTTCAATTAGTTTGATAAGGAAACCAATATATATATATATATATATATATATATATACATAATCAGTCCTAACAAACCTTGTAGATTGTTGCTGGTGGAGACCCATCCTGTTACAATATCATTTCACAAGTAATTAGTAACAGATCAATAAACCAAAATCCAGAACAAAAAAACCGAAAACAGGGACTCACATCAAGTCGAAGATTATAAACTCTATCCAACTCTAATCTCGTTAGATTAATTCCATTTCTAAAAACACGATCATAATCATCAACAAAACACAACTCTGCATCCCATTTAACACTTTTCTTAGTGTTAGATGTTCTGTCCTCTTGTATTGCTCTATCATGTTGCTGTTTCACTCTATTAGCAAGCTCTCTAACAGTAATCGACTCCGTTCCTTCGCTTATCTTCACCGATACAGTCATTCCATTCGGCAACAATATTTTCAACTTATAAACCCTCCGTAAACCACTCGAAATAATATTCCGACTAGTTACTGTCACTCCGCCGGAATCCGGCGTCTTTTTGTTAAACCGCCATTCGTAACCCTCGTTTGGTCGCTTTTTAGGCGTTAGAGAGTTACTGTTACCGTCCATAGCTAAACCTAACAAACAAATAAGTAATAAAATGGTTCATAAGTTTAAAAAACAAGTGAATAATAAACAATACTACTGTAATTACTAAATAACTAACATTTCGAAGCATATTACATCATCTGAAACAAAAGTAACGATAATATCGAAACATAACAGCCAAATAAGCAAAAAAAAAGTTCAAAAATGCTACTGTGAGTCTGTGATTACTAAATAACCACTATTACGAATCATATTACAACATCTAGAACACAACAAGAAGGAAAGATAGCTTTAAAACCCTAACTAGAAAAATAGAAGCGTAATAGACGTAATCGAAGATGATGATAATAATAATAATGTTAACAGAGTATAGTGATTTAATAAGCATGTGATGAATAAAATTTGTATTATAGGTGGTGATGGTTGATAACTTGTGGAAGAAGTAACAAATTACCTGCACTGTGTGATAGTGAAGAGACGAGAGTGAAAGGTTTTTGTAAGAAAAATGGAAACGAAGATGGTGTACTGTGTGATACTGCTATACTATACTGCAGGGTGCTAAAATGAGCCGGGATGTATAGTGATGATTCTACGCCGTTTCTCTGACATTAATACAGATACGTCCAAATTAACGTCCTTTCAGATATTTTATGATTTTTTTTATTTTATTATTAAGTTTTTTTTGAACGCCGAATTACGACAGCAGACGATCGGTTCGCACTGCCATGACAGCAGCCCAGACCAAGATCTGTCCCTCGGAACTTACGTTGTCTTAACTGGGCCCGCGTCCTCGGAGTATCAGACTTGGTCTCACGGCGTCCTCCCGGAAACCGTACCGCCTCCACACGAACCGATCGCTAGAGTAACGGCCGGATTAAAACCGGGGGTGGCTCAGGTTCGAACCAGGATCACAACGGACCGAGGATCATCCCCATCATTGCCTTGTCCCACCAAATGAAAGCAATGGGGATCGAACCCGGGTCTCATGAGGAGGAGCCCGGGCCGCCTACCACTACTCCACAAGTGGGGGAGTATTTTATTATTAAGTTGAGTCACAAAGTTTCTTATTATGGTCTCTGTATTCGCCTATTCGGGGTTAAACAATAAATGTTACAATAATCTCTATTACATCATGTGTAATAAGCATTATGTGGGCATGAATGAGTTTGATAATGCCCTTAACACTATTCCCTTGGGTATTATAGGGGCATGAAGAAGGAGGGGCATTTCTAGTATAATGCCCAAAGAGGAGAAAAAAATAAGGAAAGTAATAATTAAGGGGGCATTAAAAGGGATTAACCATTACACATTCTTTGAAAGAGGCATTATGATGATGATATGGTGCAAAATGCCCCTTAAGAGGCATTAACCATTACCCATGGTCTTACTCCTACTATCAATATATTTTGGCTTTCCATATAAGATTATCTGTTGTGGTGCGCGATCGGATCTGCGCGAATGACCTTGCGAGCCACGTGGATCGTCGGAACCACAACACCTACACGTCAACGGCTGCGCGAGCGAGCAGACGTGAGCCGGATCGCGTGGGCTAGCGAGGAGAAATCAGGTTTTTTTTTATTTTTTTTTGCTATTTTTATGGTGTTGGAAGAAGAAGATGATGAGTTTATTCTGGTGTTAAAGATCGCTGATGAGTTTATTTTGGTGTTGAAGATCATGGTGTTGGATATATAGTATGTCCGATGTAATTAAAAGTCGAGGTCAACGTAACCCAACCCGGTACGATCCGAAGAGTTACACGTTGGTACACGAATCAGATAAGTTCATGTGTTGGTGGATTATTATTTATGAAATAATCATAGTTTTGAACTCGAGGGACTAAATAGTAAAGTTTACACTTTGACTAGTCAAATGGTCAAGTGTATGACTATGACTAATGAATTGGTCAAGTCCTTGACTAGTCAATGGTCAAGTGTATGACTTTGACTAATTAATTGGTCAAGTCCTTGACTAGTCAATGGTCAAGTGAATGACTTTGACTAATTAAGTGGTCAAGTGCCTTTTATCTTTATAAATAGGTGTGATAGAAACTCTAATCACACATGTTTTTGAAAAGATAAAACAACATAACCCTTGTCTCCTCTTCAAGATTTGCGGCCACCCTTAGGAGCCACCGCCCCTTTGTCCGCCGCAAACCACCATCATCGCCGCCTCCGTCTTGCAAAGTGTTGCTTTCGGTTGGCCAGTGCTCAGGTGTGAACTTCCTACTAGCGAGGATTCGTTGTAACCCGCGTGTTACAATTCCGGTGTAGTCGTCAAAGGTTGATTACTAAACCCCCTATGGTTGTTTATTATTTATTTGTTTATACGCGTTTAACCGAGATCCTGATTGGGAATATTTTGTTAATTCGATTAATAAAATTAAACATATTATATATATATATATATAAATCGGCTCATATTATATATTGTATATAATTGATTTTATTAATAAATAAAACTGCTTCCGCTGTGTATTTGATACCATGATTCCCAACAGTGGTATCAGAGCCACGGTTACGCGCGTATAGATGGTAAAGTTATAATTTTGATCTATGTTTTATTTGTCAAAAATTTATTTATTATTTTTTTGACAAAAGATCAAAAGCTTTTTGTTGTTCATGGATTGTGATGTGAATCGAGCCCTAGGTTTTTTGACCCTTTTCATGGTTGTGTTTGTGATGTTTTATTTTTTTTATTGATTTGTATTTTTTATTACGGATATTGGATCCGGTGTAATAGATAGGATTAGAATAGATTTGTTTTATTTGTATTTCAAATTTATTTGTAATCCTATAAGTACAAGATCAAGACGAAGATAAAAAAGGCGAACAGGTTCCATGAAGATGGAGATCTCGGGTCAAGTGGGAGCTATATCAAAAATAGTTTTGAAACCCTTTTGACTGGTTCGTTTCGTTTCTGGCTAAAACGAAATGGACAACCTATTAGGGGCTCGATTCGTTTAATTTTATTATTATGTTTTGTGGTTGTGGTTTATTTATTGTAAATAATTTAGATAACCCAAAATAAATAAAATTTTCACAATCATGGCAACGGTTTTATTAAAACAAGTTTTATAAAAACCGAAAAGCATATTTAATAAAAGGAGTTTTATTAATATTAAAACAAGTCCATTCGCGATAATACGACCAACATAGTTTAAATAGGGTATTTAAAACTATACCGTGTCGAGTGTTGAAAGGAGTTTCAATTATCACGAACAATATAAAATTGGATTTTATAAACTATTGTATGACTCACATCATGCTAACGAGTCATTCAAAATATTTATGGTAAATATTAAAATTAAATCCCAATTTTAAATTGATGTTTTATGCCACCCTTAACGAGTTAACACTTCGTTTTAAATTGAACCCAAATGTTAGTGCTGACCCTGCATCTGGGCGTTGATCATGAGTGGAGGTAATCATCGCGTTTCCTGTGTAACATAGGCCGGTGTTACAGTTAACAGTAAAGGACCAAACATCGCTTGTTTGACAAGTAGGCATAGTTGGGGTTAAACATACATCGCTCTTAGCGATAACCCCAAATGGAGAGTTGTGTAGTGGGCACAATTAACAATCGTTGTTTACCTACCTAATCGTACCAGTGGACAGTGCTAAGCCAGTTCACTGTGTATTGATGAATCAGGGTCTCATCCTAATTAATTTTGCTTTTTGGTCATAAGATAAATTAGGATATTTGAAACATAAAATACTAATAAATTAGAACTTTGTAGATGTCAACTGAAAACAATTCCGCCTCCCAATTCTCTCTCAAGTCCATCTTAGAGAAGGACAAACTTAACTACTCCAACTTCATGGACTGGCACCGCAACTTGAAAATTGTTCTCAAGGAGGAGAACAAGTTGTATGTTCTAGAAACACCAGTTGGCACTCATGTGCTAAAAATGAAGGCATATGTTGATCACTTGGCTCGTCTGGAATCCCCCTTGAGCGATGAGTTAGCTGGGGATATCATCCTGAACTCATTGCCCAAGTCATATGACCAGTTCATTATGAACTATAATATGAATGGGATGGAGAAGACACTTGCAGAACTGCATCAGATGCTCAAAACTGCTGAGGCAAACATACCTGGCAAAACTGCACCAGTGCTAATGATCAGGGAGGGTCAGATTAAGAAACCTAAAACCAAGAAAAAGGGCTATCAAGGCAAAGGGAAGGGAAAGGGCAAAGCTGTTGCCAACAAGAAACCTTTGAAAGATGCCAAATGTTTTCATTGTGATGAAACTGGGCACTGGAAGAGGAACTGTGCTAAGTATTTAGCTGAGCTGAAGCAAGCTAAGGCTTCAGGAGGAGAGTCCTCAAGTATATATGTTATTGAAATCTTTGCTTTTCCTAGCAAAACATGGGTGTTTGACACAGGATGTGGTTTCCACATTTGTAATGTTTTGCAAGGACTAAGAAAGATTAGAAAGCTGAAACAAGGCGACTTGGAGGTCCATGTTGGCAATGGACAAAGAGTTGTTGTGAAGGCTATAGGAGAATGTATTCTCTTACTTCCTTCTGGTTTAGAACTTGTTTTGAACAAAGTTTATTACATTCTTAGTGTGACTAGAAATATTGTTTCAGTTTCGGCTTTGCGTGGACAAGGTTTTAATTATCGTTTCAATGGCGAATTTATTTCTGCTTATTTTAACGATGTATTTTACTTTGATGCAAAACCTAACAATGAGATCTATGAGATAGAAATCCAAAACGATAACATATTATGCAATATCTCCCATAAACGTAATAAGTTGGACATTAATGATACGTATATGTGGCATTGTAGACTTGGTCACTTAAGTGAGAATCGTGTTAAACAACTCAAAACCGCAGGAATCCTGGATTCCAAAGATTCGGAGTCGTTTGGAAAATGCGAATCATGCTTAAGTGGAAAGTTAACAAAAGCACCTTTTTCAAATGTTGGAGAAAGAGCCAATGATCTGTTAGGACTTGTACATACAGATGTATGTGGTCCATTCAGAACAATGTCAAGACATGGAGAAAGATACTTTGTTATATTTACTGATGATTTCAGTAGATATGGTTATGTTTATCTTATGAAGCATAAACATGAAACTCTTGAAAAGTTCAAGGAGTACCAAAACGAAGTAGAAAATCAGCTAAATAGAACTATTAAAATGCTTCAATCAGATCGAGGCGGTGAATATCTTAGTCAGGAATTCATCGACCATCTAAAGGATTGTGGAATAGTTTCACAACTCACTCCACCTGGAACACCGCAACATAATGGTGTGTCTGAGCGGAGAAATCGAACTCTATTAGATATGATTCGATCAATGATGTGTCGAACAAACCTTCCAAAATCCTTTTGGAGTTATGCTTTGGAAACTGCTGTAACACCCCAACCGATGGCGGAATCATCGAGGTGTCACGTAGTGACGATTGTTCAAAAGCACATGGTACTAAAATGTAAATATATTATTGAATAATTTTAATTGTCTTACATATATGAAATAGGAAAAAAATACAAAAGTCTGAACGAAACATGAAAATTGAAATAACTTATTAAAAGCAAGCACTAAATTCCAATGCTATGTAACTAAGATCAAACTGCACCTGAAACATGTACAAAATAAGTTTTGTCAACATATGAAATGTTGGTGAGCATTCCTAGTTTTAATACATATAGTAAGTTGGAAAAATGGTATACAATTCAAGTGCAAGGCTACAGTGCAATTATGTTAACTATGTAACATACAAATGAGCGAAATCAATCCTGTGACTGTATAAATGTACTAAATGAACGGCGGTGTACTTATCCACTAAATGGATAATAACTTAACAATGACCACAAATTCTCCGATGAAAAAGGGGGAGAATCAACCTAGGCGGGTTGTCAATCCAATAGCGCTATCCAATGTTAAGGTCGGCTTGTACATGGTTAATGATTTCAGTAAGTACAAATGTATTCTACATGTAATGTCTAAGCATAAAGCACGTTTGTAAGCAAATGCACATAATACTAGAATTGTATTGTAAAAATGTGAACTTGTATTTGTAATTTGTATAAGCGTACATGTAACACCCCAAAAATGAATAAAAGCAAAAAGGGGATAGGAAATACTCATTTTCGCCAAATGACTAGATGACTAAGCGAGCATGAAAATGCGAGCAATCCAAAGATTCAACAACGAAACTATTCCAATTTAGAAGAAAAGAAACTGAATAGGAAAAATATCAAGCTTCCAATTCGCCAATTACAAGAGCTTATAATCAAAGCTTCAAATGTAGAAGTAATATACTCTAAAAGAAAGGTATGAGGGAGAGTTTAATCGAATTAAAACAATCGATTTAGAGGTGCAAAGTGTAATGGGTCATAGGTGGGTTTTTATACTAGTTTTGGATTCAATTAGCCATTAAAATTGGTCAACACCATAAAGTAAGGTTTTAAGATGAATTGACTATTTGACTAGGACTTTGACTAGGACCTTGACTATGACTAAGACTTTGACTAGGACTTTGATTGGAACTTTGACTGTTTGACTGTCTCAGCGGACCGCGAGGGCTAAAAAAATATTTTTTCTAATTTAATCAATTTTAAGTTCTAGACTTGTTTCCTTCTGTTTCTAAGTTGTTTTAGGACCGAAAATTAAGGGCTTTGAGTATCAAGGTCTGAAACATACGTGCTCGGGTGTAGATGTGAGTATAAAACGTGCATACTTTTACTTATAAAAATTATAAGTTTTATTAAATTGTGAATTTTGGTCCTATTAAAATACGAGGGTTAAAAATGAAAATTTTGAAATAGTTGAGGAACCAATTATGCACATTTATGAAAAGTGAAGGGTGCAGGTTGTCACAACTGCCGCAAGACTTGTGAATATAGCTCCAACGAAAAAGGTTGATAAAACGCCCTTTGAGATATGGCATGGAAAGAAACCTCATGTATCCTACCTTAAAGTCTAGGGATGTAATGCTTATGTCACTCTAGAATCTTCGGATAAACTAGATCCCAGAGGCGAAAAAGTGGTTTTCGTTGGATACGGTAAAAAAATCGGTTACCTGTTCTACCACCCCACTGAAAATAAGATTTTCACCAAACGCAGAGGCACTTTCTTAGAGGAAGAGCTTCTGGCACGAGGGATTGGAGATAACCATGTGGATCTTGAAGAAATTCGAGAATCACAAGTGACTGAACCAACTGTTCAGACAGAACCAGATGTAACTAATCCAGTTGTTGAAGTTGAACCTGAGAGGACTCAAGAAACAACAGAAACACCAAGTGTTCGGAAAAGTATTAGGGATCGTCGTGCACCGGTAAGGTATGATGATATCTTCATGATTGATGAAGCTGAGCCTACTACTTACAAAGCTGCAATCTTGGATTCAGAATCCAAGAAATGGCAAGAAGCCATGAATGCAGAGATGCAATCCATGTATGATAACCAAGTCTGGGATTTGGTTGATCTTCCTACCGAATGTCGGATTGTGGGAAACAAATGGATCTTCAAGAAGAAGACTGACATGGATGGGAATGTACAAACCTACAAAGCAAGGCTTGTAGCGAAAGGTTTTACTCAGACTCAAGGAATTGATTATGAGGAAACTTTCTCGCCAGTAGCCATGCTTAAGTCTATTAGAATTCTACTTGCCATTGCTGCATATTATGACTATGAGATATGGCAGATGGATGTCAAAACCGCGTTCCTTAATGGACACTTACTGGAAGATGTCTATATGGTTTAACCTGAAGGTTTTGTCAATCCAAAGAATCCTAATAAGGTGTGCAAGCTGAATAAATCCATCTATGGATTAAAGCAAGCATCTCGCAGCTGGAATCTCCGTTTTGATCAGAAAATCAAAGAGTTTGGTTTTATCAAGAACGAAGATGAACCGTGTGTTTACAAGAAATCTAGTGGGAGCTATATCACTTTTCTTATACTGTATGTAGATGACATACTAATCATTGGAAATAATATCCCTATGCTTAAAGATGTTAAGACCTGGTTGGGTAAATGTTTCGCAATTAAAGATCTTGGTGAAGCCACTTATATTCTGGGAATAAAGATTTATAGAGATAGATCAAAGCGGTTATTGGGTTTGAGTCAAAGTACATATATTGATAAGGTCTTACGACGCTTCTCAATGCAAGACTCAAAAAGGGGGCTCTTGCCCATGGCACATGGAACCATTATTAATAATAAGCAGTGTGCAAACACTGAAGAGGAAAGGAAGAAAATAGAAAGAGTTCCATATGCTTCTGCTATTGGTTCCATCATGTATGCCATGTTGTGTACTAGACCTGATGTCTCGTATGCTCTTAGCATGACGAGTAGATATCAACAGAACCTAGGAGAGAGTCACTGGGCTGCAGTGAAGAACATTCTTAAGTACTTGAGAAGGACTAATGACATGTTCTTAATATATGGAGGACTGGATGAGGAGCTGTCAGTTAAGTGTTATACTGATGCAAGCTTCCATACTGATCGTGATGATTCAAGGTCACAAATGGGATATGTTTTCATTCTGAATGGTGGGGCTGTAACTTGGAACAGCTTTAAGCAAAGTGTGGTTGCTTAATCCACTTGTGAATCAGAATACAATGATGCATCGGATGCTGCAAAGGAGTCTGCCTAGATGAAGAAGTTCATTGGTGATCTCGATGTTATTCCTAGCATAAAGAAACCAATCGAGATACTGTAACACCCCAACCGATGGCGGAAACATCGAGGTGTCACGTAGTGACGATTGTTCAATAGCACATGGACTAAATTGTAAATATTAATAGCAAACAAACTTTCATTATCCAAAAAGGAAATACAAAAGTCTTAATAGAAATCTAAAACATAGATAAATAAATATTCAATCTTTTATTTAAGCACTAGGTCCAACCTAAGCGTGAAAGCATGTAAGATCAAACGTCACCTGAAACATGTACAAAATAATTTTGTCAACACATATAATGTATTGGTGAGTACATCCGTTTGATATATATAGTAAAGTAGAATTTAGCAATTCATGTGTTATTTGGCAAAATGAAATAAGTGGTATCCGGGTCAAATCAACCCTATGAAAGGAAAGCAGATATATATAGTATGCGCTAGTAGTAATGTAATACATAGCAATGACGAGGACTCTCAACAGAGTCACAAGGGTATATACCATAGTACTATTCATTGAAATGCCAGGCCGAAACGGTTAATGATTTGACAGGTCATAGATAAACGAAATGACATAAGCAAACACACAATAGAATTGCTATTTTAGTAAAATGAAATAGAAAATCTATAGTAAGTACATGAGTCACCCCAGAATAGTAAAACAGCAAAAAGGGGAAAAGATATACTCACAGTTTGCGAAAGCGATCAAAATCCACTTAAGCGGTCGTGAGCTAAGTAATGGGAATTCCGAGGAATTCAACCTATAATGTGTAAGAATACTAATAAGGAAATGTCTAAGAGTCTAAAGTAACTAGGGTCTAAGGCATTAGGGTTTGCTAAGTCGATTTGGGGAATTAGAGTTTTTATGGTTAGTCAAATTAATGTAAAAGTTGTATATTAAAAATAATATACCAAAGTTTGTAAGTATGATTTAGGTAATATAATTATTACCAATTAAATATTTAGATCAAAATATATTTGCATAATTATGACAAAATAATTTAGTTAATTACTTTAACTAATTATTATAAATAAATGCAATAATTATAAATGTATAAATAAATAATTATGTGTTTCACAATGATCTACAAATGGTAAATAAGATTTTCAAACATAAAACATTTCTATTTTATAAGAAAAGTATTCATAAAATAGATATTTAATAGTACAAATAAATAAATTATTAATTATGTCTAATTAATCATAAATAAGACTAATAATTCAAGACATGATCCAAAAATGGTATTTTTATAGAAAATAAATAATTCCTGATGTAAATAAATGAACATAATTTTCCCATAATTTTTGTAAACTTATTTATATTTAAAACTGATTTAATAAGATTAAATCATGTTTAAATGATTAAAAATAGGAAAATTAATAAAAATAAATGTTTTCTAAACCAATAATTTTTATTTCAGTTCATGATAATTAGAAATAATTTCACAAAAAGTTTGAGATTAAAATCATTAAAAATGAATTTTTAATCAATTAATTATGATTAAAACAATCTAAATCAATAAAAATATGAAAATAATTTATTTTTCAGAAAATAAAAATATCATAATTTTCTATGAGGTGTCAAAAAGCTACTCCTAAATTTTTATAATTTTTGAAGCAAAAATGAATTTATTATGAATATTTAAAGATATAAATGTATTTGTAAATAAATAATTAAGAAAGGAAAACAAAACAAAAAAAGAAATACAAAATCTGAAAAAAAAAACTCTAAATGCTGCTGCTATGGGGACTTGAACTCGGCCCTCCTCGTTCCACAACACACACACACACCACTAGGCCAGATCATGTTTTATTTATTTATCTGAAACTGAATTATATTTAACAATCAATACAAACATCATCTTCTTCCCCAAATTAAAACCTAAGAACCCTAACCCTACCTAGTTTTAATTACCTTCAATTCGTTATATATACGAACCGAATTCATGGGGGTTTTGAAAAGGGACGTTTAATAAACTAAATGGCACTAAAAGATTAAACTTACACGATGGTTATTGGTCGAAGACGAGGAAAACAAAATTGTAACTTCTTGGACCGATTACTAGCGCTTCAGATGTGTTTAGGCAAGGATTTTCGTGGGTTTAAGGTGTGTGAAGGTGCAGAAACATCATAGAGACAACCATTTATATAATGGACGATCGAACAAGCGTTTTTGAAGGTGTCATAAGAGTCCGATCGGTTACAATTTTAATCCGATTAATACTCATTAAACTCGCACTTTATGGTCCAATAAATCACAGAAACTTAATCATTTAAGTGAAGAAACGCATGAGGACTAACTTAAACGGCTAAAAAGGCATTAACAGTGTGATTTGGGTACGCCGGAAACTCGTCGGCGGCGAGTCTCATTGCCGGAACAAGATCAGAGAGGGAGGCAAACATTTTGATTTTTAAACTTTCACCACATGGCAAGTTTAGTCCCTCTAGTTTAACCTTGTTAGTTTTCTATATAACTAAGTTAGTTTTCCTTTAGTAAACCTTAACCAAGTTAACTAGATTAACTTATAACTCTTATAAAACTTTTTTTTTTACTTGAATTTTTTTTTTTATAAAAGATTTTACGAACACGTTTACACGTACTCATTCGATTAAAACTTATACTCGGTCCATAATAAATAAATATAAATGATAAATTTTTAGTTCGTTCTAAAATCAAATTCGAAAAACGACGAAACTTATAGGAACTAAAATGGAAATATTCGAATGACTATTATTGTCAATTAAATGAAAGACGAAGGTGACGGATGTCACAGTCTCCCCTACTTTAGAAAATTTCGTCTCGAAATTTCTTTCAAGTGGAGGTTTCTAGTTGTGGAATATATGAGTATGTTATCGACAAAAACACTTACGTATTGGTTCAAGAAAGGTTTACAAACTCGATTCATAATATTCCTAGTTACCGATATAAGATCTACATAAAAGTTATAATCGTTTAGGTTCAACGTGCAATTACGGATCACAGATTTTATAAGAATAAGATTGTCACTAGCAACCTCCTTAGTAAAAGGATAGGTAAGGTGAGGGCAACTACGAGCAAGCAAAGGTTCAACTTCTAACGAGACAAAACTCCTATCCACACCGGTATCAAACAAAATCGAAGCATATAAGTTAGTAATAAGAAATGTACCATTGACAATGTCGTTGGTAGCTTGATCTTGGTTAGCATTGATGTTGAAAACACGACCACGAGCTGGAGCTGCTTGGATTGCTGGAACTGCTGGGACTGCTAGGGCTGCTGGGGTTTGCTGTCGTGACTGGATAAAAGCAGTTAAATGAGGACACCTATCTTGCATGTGGTTAGGATCACCACAAGCATAGCAAGTTCTTGGTTGACCAGTCCTCTGGTTTTGAGCATTCCCAGGTTCAGTTTCTCGACAGTGAGAAGCAATGTGGCCTGCTTTGCCGCAAGTGTCACATTTATAGCAGGGTCGAGTAGTTGGATGGTGAAAGTTGCATGAAGTACATTTAGGGTACGAACCTGAATAGTTTCCCTGAACCTTTTGACTTTGGAGTGCAGTAGATGTGTTTGCAACAGGAACCTGGTTAAGGGGTGTAACAACAGCATAGTTTTGGTTTCCAGCTTTTCGTTTCTTATTGGAACTAGAGGCAGAGGCAGAGTTTTCTTGGGAAGGTTCAGTGGTAGCAGGGGTTTCAGTAGGTCTTTTAGTACCCTTACGAGTTAGAGTACCATCCCTGACATGCTTGTCAGTAAGAGATGCTGCGAGACGAATGGCATCCTCTACAGTAGCAGGCTTGCTTCCCATAACCGAATCATGGATCTGAGGTGGCAGTCCCTCAATATACTTCTCAATAGCCAAGGATACCGGGGTTACCATACGAGGAATCAGTAAGCTCAACTCGTGGTAACGGTTGTTGTAGGGAACATTGTTTCCACTATCCTGCTTGAGGTGATAGAACTCATCCTCCAATTTCTTCATCTCACTACGAGGACAGAACTCAGTAGTCATGGCGATTTTGAAATCATCCCAAGACATAGCTAAAGCAGCTTCCGTCCCTCGAGCATGTTTTTCACCATTCCACCAAGTGAGCGCTCTCTTTTGAAAAACACCCGTGGCATGACGAACACGTAGGTTGTCTGGACAGTCGCTATTAATGAACGTATTCTCCATACTTTCGAACCATTCAAGTAACCCAGTGGCTCCCTCAGTGCCATTAAACTTGTTGGGATGGCAAGAGTTGAAGTGCTTGAAAGTGCACTTATTTTCTGTGGTTCCACCGTTTCCACCCGCATTCCCGTTTGAGTTCCCATTCGAGCTATCGTTTGGGTTAAGGTTTGGGATAATAACATTAATGATGCTAGGAACAAGCGTTTCCAACTTATCATTAAGCATGGTCGCAATACGACGATCAGATTTCAGTTTAGCCTGATGCTTCGAGGCTCTCTTACGAGATTCGCGATCAGACATCTACAAAAGTGCAACAATAATTATGAGATTTGAATTCCAAAAATCTTGGAAATGTCATAGTTTAAATCAAGACAAGTAACACATAACATGAAGTATAGTAATTATAAATGAATATCATAAGGAAAATCATGATAAAACTTCAAGTGAAAACAATACCAAGTATAAAACGAGGTATAAGAGTGTTTCCAAGGAAACTGTTGACTGTCTAAAGTAATTGAAATATTATTAGTGACTTGTGGGGGCGTACTTTAGCCTATAAGTGAATGCTCATCCCGAGAGTTCCCAGGTCGGCATACGGGTCCCTCGTCTGATTGGGATTTATGCGAAATGCCAGGCCTAGACAGAAAACTCAGAATACAGGCGCTCACCCTTCCAGATTGCACGTGCCCCGTCACAACTAAATTTCAAAACTCTAGCGGAACTTTGAGATGTGGAAATATATCCTTGAGATGTGGATTTCACTCCTAACTCAAGATATACTTCAAAAGTAAAAATATATGGAGTGAAACTGATCACTAAGATAAGGATATCACTCATAGCTTAGTGATTAAGTTTCTTTCGGAGGGATAGATTCCTTGAGATTTGGACGTCTCCTATCTCGAAAGGAAAATATTCCAAGATAAATAAATAAATAACTAAAACATATAAAGAGTGAAACTATTCACCAAGGTATGGATATCACTCCTAACTTGGTGTTTTCGTTCCATTGGTAGAATAAAATCTTCTTCGAGTATAATGAAAAGTAAAAGGAGAAAATCTATCTAAAGAAATATGAGAATAAAAGAAAGCATATAAAGGGTAGCTTAGTTATAGTCTAGGTCAAAAGCATTTACTAATAACCTAATTCCCTACAACCATGGCTCTGATACCAATCTGTAACACCCCAACCGATGGCGGAAACATCGAGGTGTCACGTAGTGACGATTGTTCAATAGCACATGGACTAAATTGTAAATAGTAATAGCAAACAAACTTTCATTATCCAAAAAGGAAATACAAAAGTCTTAATAGAAATCTAAAACATAGATAAATAAATATTCAATCTTTTATTTAAGCACTAGGTCCAGCCTAAGCGTGAAAGCATGTAAGATCAAACGTCACCTGAAACCTGTACAAAATAATTTCGTCAACACATATAATGTATTGGTGAGTACATCCGTTTGATATATATAGTAAAGTAGAATTTAGCAATTCATGTGTTATTTGGCAAAATGAAATAAGTGGTATCCGGGTCAAATCAACCCTATGAAAGGAAAACAAATATATATAGTATGCGCTAGTAGTAATGTAATACATAGCAATGACGAGGACTCTCAACAGAGTCACAAGGGTATATACCATAGTACTATTCATTGAAATGCCAGGCCGAAACGGTTAATGATTTGACAGGTCATAGATACACGAAATGACATAAGAAAACACACAATAGAATTGCTATTTTAGTAAAATGAAATAGAAAATTTAACATGAGTCACCCCAGAATAGTAAAACAGCAAAAAGGGGAAAAGATATACTCACAGTTTGCGAAAGCGATCAAAATCCACTTAAGCGGTCGTGAGCTAAGTAATGGGAATTCCGAGAAATTCAACCTATAATGTGTAAGAATACTAATAAGGAAATGTCTAAGAGTCTAAAGTAACTAGGGTCTAAGACATTAGGGTTTGCTAAGTCGATTTGGGGAATTAGATTTTTATGGTTAATCGAATTAATGTAAAAGTTGTATATTAAAAATAATATACCAAAGTTTGTAAATATGATTTAGGTAATATAATTATTACCAATTAAATATTTAGATCAAAATATATTTGCATAATTATGACAAAATAATTTAGTTAATTACTTTAACTAATTATTATAAATAAATGCAATAATTATAAATGTATAAATAAATAATTACGTGTTTCACAATGATCTACAAATGGTAAATAAGATTTTCAAACATAAAACATTTCTATTTTATAAGAAAAGTATTCATAAAATAGATATTTAATAGTACAAATAAATAAATTATTAATTATGTCTAATTAATCATAAATAAGACTAATAATTCAAGACATGATCCAAAAATGGTATTTTTATAGAAAATAAATAATTCCTGATGTAAATAAATGAACATAATTTTCCCATAATTTTTGTAAACTTATTTATATTTAAAACTGATTTAATGAGATTAAATCATGTTTAAATGATTAAAAATAGGAAAATTAATAAAAATAAATGTTTTCTAAACCAATAATTTTTATTTCAGTTCATGATGATTAGAAATAATTTCACAAAAAGTTTGAGATTAAAATCATTAAAAATGAATTTTTAATCAATTAATTATGATTAAAACAATTTAAATCAATAAAAATATGAAAATAATTTATTTTTCAGAAAATAAAAATATCATAATTTTCTATGAGGTGTCAAAAAGCTACTCATAAATTTTTATAATTTTTGAAGCAAAAATGAATTTATTATGAATATTTAAAGATATAAATGTATTTGTAAATAAATAATTAAGAAAGGAAAACAAAACAAAAAGAGAAATACAAAATCTGAAAAAAAAAAAACTCTAAATGTTGCTGCTATGGGGACTCGAACTCGGCCCTCCTCGTTCCACAACACACACACACACCACTAGGCCAGATCATGTTTTGTTTATTTATCTGAAACTGAATTATATTTAACAATCAATACAAACATCATCTTCTTCCCCAAATTAAAACCTAAGAACCCTAACCCTACCTAGTTTTAATTACCTTCAATTCGTTATATATACGAACCGAATTCATGGGGGTTTTGAAAAGGGACGTTTAATAAACTAAATGGCACTAAAAGATTAAACTTACACGATGGTTATTGGTCGAAGACGAGGAAAACAAAATTGTAACTTCTTGGACCGATTACTAGCGCTTTCAGATGTGTTTAGGCAAGTATTTTCGTGGGTTTAAGGTGTGTGAAGGTGCAGAAACATCATAGAGACAACCATTTATATAATGGACGATCGAACAAGCGTTTTTGAAGGTGTCATAAGAGTCCGATCGGTTACAATTTTAATCCGATTAATACTCATTAAACTCGCGCTTTATGGTCCAATAAATCACAGAAACTTAATCATTTAAGTGAAGAAACGCATGAGGACTAACTTAAACGGCTAAAAAGGCATTAACAGTGTGATTTGGGTACGCCGGAAACTCGCCGGCGGCGAGTCTCATTGCCGGAACGAGATCAGAGAGGGAGGCAAACATTTTGATTTTTAAACTTTCACCACATGGCAAGTTTAGTCCCTCTAGTTTAACCTTGTTAGTTTTCTATATAACTAAGTTAGTTTTCCTTTAGTAAACCTTAACCAAGTTAACTAGATTAACTTAAAACTCTTATAAAACTTTTTTTTTTACTTGAAATTTTTTTCTATAAAAGATTTTACGAACACGTTTACACGTACTCATTCGATTAAAACTTATACTCGGTCCATAATAAATAAATATAAATGATAAATTTTTAGTTCGTTCTAAAATCAAATTCGAAAAAACGACGAAACTTATAGGAACTAAAATGGAAATATTCGAAGGACTATTATTGTCAATTAAATGAAAGACGAAGGTGACGGATGTCACAGATACTGTGTGATAACACTGGTGCCATTGCTCTTGCAAAGGAACCAAGGTCACACCAGACCACAAGGCATATACTCAGGAAATTCCACTATATTAGAGAGATAGTAGAACGTGGAGACATCATGATAAACAAAGTTCATACAGATCTAAATCTGGCTGACCCCTTTACTAAGCCTTTACCTCAAGCTAAACATAAGGAGCATGCTGAAAGATAGGGCTTAGAGTTGCTAGACAGTGGGCATGATCTGTAATTAGTATTGGTGTTTTATTTTGAACTATAACAGTTACATTGAATATTTATTTGATTTAATGGGTTAAATGCAAATTTAAATATTTTGTGACCGTGTTCATTATTTGTATGTTTAAATCCTTGAATAAGAGTATTCTAAATATCCGTAGTCGATCAAATTACATGGGAATGAATTTGAATGTAAGACTATTGTGAATTGAGATGATTGTATTCATGAGATGAATAACTCAATGGTTTGAGAATCATAATTCACAGATATCATTAGGGAATGATATTGGATGTAACTCGCTTCAAAACGATCTCCATGGATCTGTGTCATGAGATGTTTTGATATTGATATGTTCAATCTGTCCTTTTTCCTAAAGCACATATTAAACTACATTGATCAAGGATTATCCTTGATGTTATCTAGCACTGTCCTGAAACATGGGTAGTAATAAGGGTATTGTTGGGAGAAATCCAAGATTAAGTGGGAGTTGTATGACGCTGATGGAATTTTGTACTTCTATAGGATTAGAAGTCTAGACATTCTGGCGCCCTCGTTAATTCAAACTGGTATAAACGCGTGGGCACGCTCGGACTAAGGTAGTTCGTTAGACCACTTTGAATTAGAGACGAGAATAGAGAATGGTTGATCACTATATAAGAATGAATGATCCATGTCTTATGATCAACGGATGTCTATACAGAAGGGACTTATTGATAGAATTATCAGGAGTATAGTATTTGATTAAGTAAAGCGTTACTTGAACTCAAAGAACTAGTTGACGACTGTAAAGTGTCATACTGGTTTGGGTGCAATGCGATGCAGCTAGGCGTCCAACTCTGCGCACGTTGACTCATTTAATTAAAATCGTCCAAGTGGAAGATTGTTGGATATATAGTATGTCCGATGTAATTAAAAGTCGAGGTCAACGTAACCCAACCCGGTACGATCCGAAGAGTTACACGTTGGTACACGAATCAGATAAGTTCATGTGTTGGTGGATTATTATTTATGAAATAATAATAGTTTTGAACTCGAGGGACTAAATAGTAAAGTTTACACTTTGACTAGTCAAATGGTCAAGTGTATGACTATGACTAATTAATTGGTCAAGTCCTTGACTAGTCAATGGTCAAGTGTATGACTTTGACTAATTAATTGGTCAAGTCCTTGACTAGTCAATGGTCAAGTGAATGACTTTGACTAATTAAGTGGTCAAGTGCCTTTTATCTTTATAAATAGGTGTGATAGAAACTCTAATCACACATGTTTTTGAAAAGATAAAACAACATAACCCTTGTCTCCTCTTCAAGATTTGCGGCCACCCTTAGGAGCCACCGCCCCTTTGTCCGCCGCAAACCACCATCATCGCCGCCTCCGTCTTGCAAAGTGTTGCTTTCGGTTGGCCAGTGCTCAGGTGTGAACTTCCTACTAGCGAGGATTCGTTGTAACCCGCGTGTTACAATTCCGGTGTAGTCGTCAAAGGTTGATTACTAAACCCCCTATGGTTGTTTATTATTTATTTGTTTATACGCGTTTAACCGAGATCCTGATTGGGAATATTTTGTTAATTGGATTAATAAAATTAAACATATATTATATATATATATATATATGTAAATCGGCTCATATTATATATTGTATATAATCGATTTTATTAATAAATAAAACTGCTTCCGCTGTGTATTTGATACCATGATTCCCAACACATGGGTGGATACACTCTCTGTTGCAGGTTCATATATTTTTTGTGTTGAAGAAGAGGATTTGGTGTTGGAGAAGAGGATTTGATGTTCAGGTTATTTTTTATATTATTATTAAGTATAAATAATAATATAATATATTATTTTGTCTATCTAATTAATTTAATATGTTATTATTAAGTAAAATATTTAAGTTTTATATATTTATTTGGTAAAAAAAAAAGACTCGCTCACCTCTAGCCACAACGGGATCAAGCTACCAGCCCGCGATCGCGAGCCAGTGCCACATCGACACCTACATGGCAAAATATTATTCAATAAATCCTTCGTTCACCTCTACCCACAACGGATAGTCTAAGAAACCAGCATCACCCCATAAATGATCCTTTTTGCATATTTATTACCCCTGACATTCTTATGCAGCTCCAATAAGGCTATGGGGTGTGCAGACATGAGAATATTCATGTCTCAATGCCACCTAGGATGGCTCTCATGTTCTCTTGGTTGAGACATGGCAAGGGTGTGGAGACACCACAATGTTATGTCTCAAATGCTCTAAACCATCCAATAAAAACAAAAATACCTGGTGGTTCACATCAAAAAAAAAAGGAAAAAAGGGGTTTGGACCGTCCTTTATGTCCCAAGCAAGACATTTGAGACGGGGGGAAGAAGGGACGGGGGAGGACATGGAAGGGGGGTGGTGTTTGTGTCTGGGACATGGCAAAAAGTGGTGGGACGGGAGGTTGGGGCGTCTGTACACCCGTACATCAGCCTAAGTCTTTGAAAAGTCTTTGATATTTATGGCTCGGGTCTATGTTTAGACACAAAGTCACCTCTTGGCTCTTTAGACGCATATAAATGTTCCCATTAAAACATGACTTGGCCGCTAAGATCAAAAAACATCAATTAGAGGTATAGGGTTGGTGTCTAAACATCAATGCGTCTAGTGATCATATGGCGTCTAATTAAACATACGCTTCTAAGACTTTGAGATTTTTAAGAGATGTGTACTCGCGTGTGCGCACGGCTACACATCTCCAAGCATGTCAATAGAGCCGCAACACAGACCTTCTAGAAGCCTGCACACGCTTCCTAGTACATGCTAGCTGTCAGCCGACAAAGGAAAAGACGTGCAGCCAATCATAGGTCGTTATTCACTGCTCCACGATCTCTGACAGGTACGAGGTACAGAAAAATGATAGAAAAGATGATTGCATAATACGTGGACCAATCATAGGAAGACCACGACTATGCTCCAATGGTTGTCAACCGTGTGGGGCCCGCGCAGGACAACTGTCATTCTCAATTGGACCAATCACAGGATGGCTGCCAAGCCTATAAATACCCCTCTTCCACAAGGGGGAGGATTCATTCTGTTTTCACACACAAACACATACTTAGAGAATTTTGTGATAATTGAGAAAGAGTGATTATAGTCGAAACATTGTATGCGCTTGTATTCGAGTATTTGTAATTGTCCTAGCAATCATCAATAAAAATTATCTCTTTACTATGCTCGTCTATATAGGTGTTAACGCAGTGTTAATTCTTCAATTTGAAACACTGCGTCTTGTGAGATGGTGTCTAAACACACACGTCTATGACTTTGAGATCTGAAACATCAATGCGTCTACGTGTATTTAGATTGCGTCTACATGTTAGAGATTTGATATGGTTTAGATGTTTAGTGAAAGCGGCTAAGTGTCATTATTTAATTGGTTGAATGTAAAGTATGTGAATTAGTCGCTTTGTGCTTTGTGCTATGAAGTACCTAAGCATTAGACGCAAAATACGTTTATTTTTGCTTTTGTGTTTATGGAATTAGCCGTTTATAGATAGATATACAAGTGTGCTCATGAAACAAAATTCGCATATGCCTTTCATTTTCATTATTCGTCATGTAATAATTTTGTGTGTTTGCTTATTATTTTTTTTTTAATTTTTTACGTACGCCCACAAAGAGAATTATGACAAACCATTAAACCAATGTTATGAATGAAACTTGTTCACGATTTTCGTGACTATAGAGTTATATTAAGTTCTTTATAGTACAGAAGTTGCAAATGTTGTATGTTTCATAACGAGTAATCATGTTTATTAAAAAATAATGATATCTTAAAGATTTATAAATTATTAATAAGTTAAATCCTTTCATGGAAAATTAAGGACAAAAACACTAGTGAGAAAAGAAAAAAAAAACTTCTTGACACGCGGAAATGATCCATTGCAAGGAGTTCATTGACCAATGATTATGGGAAAGAAGATACAAGAAATTTTACACGTGGAAAAAATCGTCGCCCGAAGGCCTACTGCGGTAAAACCCAACCCATCAGTAGCCTTTTGGTGCTGGTAGGACTCGAACTTCCTACCTCTCGTAAGGAAAGCAAGAAGGATGTCACTCCACCACTTGTCCATACAAAGGAAGTTAAACAAAACAAACTTAACTGAATAGGGTAGGGATCCTAAGAGAACCAACCCTATTTGAGAACCGAGACAATCATTTTGGGCCACACATTTCATATAAAGGCAAAATATATATATTTTTTGCATTAATTGCACATTTTTATGCAAGGAAATTTTTTTTTATTTTTTTTGAATTGTTTTTTCATTTATACATATATGTATATAGCAGTTATACATATGTGTATATAACATTTTTCAACCTATACATATGTGTATATTTCAATTATACATATGTGTATATTGCATTATACATATGTGTATAATGCAATTATACACATGTGTATATTGAAAAAAAATACAAAAAAATAAAATAAAATTCCTGCATATAAAGCAGCGATTAAAGCAAAAAATAAAAATAAAAATAAATATTTATTTTGCCTTAGAGAAAATTTGTGGTCCAGAATGGTTTTCTCAGTTCTCAATTTGAGAAAAAGTTCTCTTATTGAACCATATAGGTACTTCATGTCAGAGGGGAGAGGATGAGCAACAAGGGTAAAAGACCTTTAGTACCCTTTCCATCTAAAACAAAGCATGGAGATGTGGATCAATGTGGTCCACTCATTGGGTTTGTGGAAGTTTCTTCATTTTGGAGGGATTCTTGTATCCCCTTAGCCTATATATATATATATATAGGGTAGGGTTCAAATAGGAACCATAGCTTAAGTAGGAACCATAAGAACCACTTTATATCCATTGATTTGTAATGGCATGATTGTAAATAATTAAAAAATTAATTAATTGTTTATTTTAATCAAGGGGTATTTTTGACATTTGTTCAATAACCTAATTCCTGATTAATCTCTATAATTGTAAATGTATAATTATATACCCTACATTGTTGCATCATTCACAAAAGAAAAAAAACCTCCCCCGTCGCCGTCTACTTCATCTCGCCGTCACTGGTTTCGTCGGCGTCTCCGTCGCCTTCAACCTCAAGGTAATCCTTCTGCTATTAAGGTTAATCAAGTCTTTTATTGCAAAAATCTTATGTATGTTCAACCATATTTAGGGATTAATAAACTTGCATGTGTGTTATTTGATGATTGATCGTCATTTTGTTTTTTATGAACTGATTTTTGGGTTTTATTATTTTGGATTTATTCCTTCTTTAATCTGTACTATTAATGTGTGATATATAGTGGTGCATAATACGTCGCTTGTCTCGTAAACCTCTGTGCATCCTGTACATTAGTGTATAATCTAATACACTGATAATGTATGATATATAGTGGGTTATACACTGATGTATATGATATTAATATACACTGATATTAAAAACTGATGTATAAGATATTATGTTACACTGATATTATACTCTTATAGTATACACCAATGTATATAGGTATATTCACCTTTAGGCGTGTATACACTGATGTATGTAGGATGTATATAGGTATATCCAACTGTAGGTTTGTGTACACTGATGTATAAAAGTGATTTGTTTTTTTCTTTTGTATTCCTAGATGTATCCAAATGGCTCTACTTATGAAGAATAATGTTACACTGATATTATGTTACACTGATATTATACTCTTATATTATACACCAATGTATATAGGTATATCCAACTGTGGTGTATAATACGTCGCTTGTCTTGTAAACCTGTTGTGCATACTGTACATTAGTGTATAACCTAATACACTGATAATGTGTGATACATAGTGGGTTATACACTGATGCATATGATATTATTATACACTGATATCAAACACTGATGTATATGATATTATGTTACACTGATATTATACTCTTATATTATACACCAATGTATATAGGTATATTCACCTTTAGGTGTGTATACACTGATGTATATAGGTATATCCAACTGTAGGTTTGTATACACTGATGAATAAAAGTGATTTGTTTTTTTTCTTTTGTATTCCCAGATGTATCCAAATGGCTCTACTGAGGAAGCAAATAAGGAACATGATCGTATTTTGAAGGAGGCATATGAGCTGGATAAAAGAAAAAACATGAAGTTGATTTGAAAGTTTTTATGCGGTTAAGGTTTCGTGTGAACAATTTAAGTTGTTTATTTTTTATAGTTTTCTAAAACTTTTATGATATGGTCATATCAAACTTTTGAATGATATTAATGGTTTATATTTGTTAGCGCAACATCCAATTTGTATTATTGGACTGCCCTGTGCATGATATACACCAACGTATATAGGGAAAAATAGAAGCCACAAATATTAGTTACTTGAAATATTCTAATTTAGTAAATATACACCAACGTATATATGGAAAAATACTACCCAAACAAAGATGAGTTACTTCAAAAATTCTACGTAGATATACATTGGTGTAATGGATATAAAGTAAAGTTAAAAAGTACATTGGTGTACATAAAATGATTACACTGTTGTTAATACATCTGTACATCTAATTTTGTGCAGTCTAATTGTTGGTTACGATAAATGTGTGTACATGTACATTAGTGTATATTTAAAAAGTACATTGGTGTACATAAAAGCATTACACGTGTTAATACGATGTTGTTGTATATATGTATTCATAACTAAACAACAACTTTGGTTCCATTTCAATGACTACATTATCATGCCAAGATATAGACAAACATTAACATTAAATCCATCCGGTACATGCGGCGTCCAATATCTTGTGGGATACAATGTTGTACTAACTACGTTTTCACAAGGCGTTGCTGCAATTGAACCGTTCGATGATTGAAAAACATCTTCTCGATAGTTTTCGTACATTATAATAGCTTCATCCAAAGATCTAAACCTGGCACCTACATAGGGTTTTACTTCATCTGGTACACTTGGCGTCCAAAATCTTGTCCCGCTGGGAGATTCATATACGTTGCTGGCAACGAAACCTACAATGTAAATAATGTAATTAAAAAAAACATTACAATATACAAACAACCGTTATACAAAATACCAACTCATATATGATACACCTGTGTATATTCATTACCCCATTTAAACTATAGACTACTGTACTAACATTTAACTAATATGATACACCTGTGTATACAACAGTCGTGTTCTAGTATCTAGAAACCATTATAGTTGAACATTAGACAATTGTACAATCATTTAACTACTATGATACACCTGTGTATACAACAGCTGTGCAAAAAAATACCAACTCACATATGATGCACTGTGTATATTCATTACCACAATTAAACATTAGACTACTGTATAATCATTTAACTACTATGATACACTTGTGTATACAACAGATGTGCAAAAATACCAACTCACATATGATACACCTATGTATATTCATTACCACAGTTGAACATTAGAAACTCACATGTGTCTTACATCAACACAGATATACATTGATGTATATAACCATGGACACGTCGAATGCAAAACTTGACATGGAGTTTGAGCTAAACACCTATAAACGGCTATGATTTCCCATGTTGGTATTAAAAGAGTAGTTTTCATCATCACCCACCTTAAATAATAGAAAAAACAACAAATCTTTTAAATATATTCAACATGAATAATAAGATACCAATAAAAAAAGAAGCAAAAGTAACCGCAATATATTAAATACTGATTCATGGTTTTTATTCAACAAAAAAGAGAGATCTTTGAAATCTCGCATTTAGGAGGATTTTGTCCCCAAGTGCGCCGCCGTACACCATCGATTGCAACACTAACCACCACCATAACAACATTTGCGCCTCTGTATCCTTTGTATACTACCGACTGCAATGGCAGTTGAATATCTTCCGATCAAATTCATTTTCTTTGAAATCTCGTATTTAGGAGGATTGGGTTTTGGTGCAAATCAGATTTGAAGAGAAAAAGTAGTTATAGGTTAATTTGATTAAAAGAAAAAATTGGTGTATAATATAAGAGTATAATATCAGTGTAACATAATATCATATACTGATATACATCAGTGTCTAATATTAGTGTATGATAATATCATATACATCAGTGTATAACCCACTATGTATCACACATTATCAGTGTATTAGATTATACACTAATGTACAGTATGCATAACAGGTTTACAAGACAAGCGACTTATTATACACCACAGTTGGATATACCTATATATATCAGTGTATACACACCTAAAGGTGAATATACCTATACACATTGGTGTATAATATAAGAGTATAATATCAGTGAAACATAATATCAGTGTAACATTATTCTTCATAAGTAGAGCCATTTGGATACATCTAGAAATACAAAAGAAAAAAAACAAATCACTTTTATACATCATTGTATACAAACCTACAGTTAGATATACCTATATACAACAGTGTATACACACCTAAAGGTGAATATACCTATATACATTGGTGTATAATATAAGAGTATAATATTAGTGTAACATAATATCGTATACATTAGTGTTTAATATTAGTGTATATTAATATCATATACATCAGTGTATAACCCACTATATATCACACATTATTAGTGTATTAGATTATACACTAATGTACAGTATGCACAGGGGTTTACGAGACAAGAGACATATTATACACCACTATATATCACACATTAATAGTATAGATTAAAGAAGGAACAAATCCAAAATAATAAAACCCAAAAATCGGTTCATAAAAAACAAAATGACGATCAATCATCAAATAACATACATGCAAGTTTATTAATCCCTAAATATAGTTGAACATACATAAGATTTTTGCAATAAAAGACTTGATTAACCTTAATAGCAGAAGGATTACCTTGAGGTTGAAGGCGACGGAGACGCCGACGAAACCGGTGACGATGAGATGAATACTACCGACTGCAATGGCAGTCGAATATCTTCAGATCAAATTCATTTTCTTTGAAATCTCATATTTAGGAGGATTGGGTTTTGGTGGAAATCAGATTTGAAAAGAAAAAGTAGTTATAGGTTAATCTGATTAAAAGAAAAAAGATAATTATTTAGGAGGATTGGGTTTTGTTGTTGGAGGATAGGTTAATTTTCTTTCAAATCTCATATATTGACTTGAATAATACAGAGGATTAGGTTTTGTTGTTGGAGAGGGAAGAGGGACGGTGAGAGGTTAGAGTTTGTAATTAAAAGAAAAAGATAATTATTTAAATGTCTATTTACACTAATACCCTCTGGATCAAAATAAAAAATGAATGGGTCAGATTGGTTCCTAAGTTCCTAACTAGGGTATTGGTTTCTATTTCATCTTATTCTTATATATATAAAAGATTATCTCAACTGAATAAATCATATGATGAGTTTTTGTGATAAACTTTTGCATAGGTTAAGTGGTCGATAAATCTCTTGATCGGACTAGTTTGGGCCTTGCAAGATTATTTGGGTTTGCAATTCTCTTTTAGCTTATCATTTATCAAGTAGGTTTCCCCAACTTAAGAGCACAACATTCACTTAGCCCCCGTCTGGTTCCATCTGAATGACCGCAGTCAGAGGAAAAGGTCTAATTCGGTCGAACCAGAGGATGTTTGGTCGGGATGTCTAAACGAGAAACAGGTCTGACCAAGGCTCTTAACGATTCAGATTTTGAGACACATCTGACTGATTCAGATGCTGCGTATGCGTGCGACCGAGTTGAAGGAACGGGACATGCCTTCTCCAGCGAGCGACGAACGAAGACACGATAAAAAAAAAGCAAAATCCAGCGACGTGCGGAACCTGATTTTATTAAAAAGAAAAAAAAAAGCGTAACCATTCAGATATCCAACCAAACATCACTTAATGATTCAGAACTTAACAATTCAGAACCTCTTAACCAATCAGACATCTTACTGGGTCAACACTTACCCATTCAGAAGTTGTCATACGACCCCTTAATCTACTTAAAAGTTGTTTGCAAATTTTGTATGCGAGTAAGTGCTCAGCTATTAATATATCTAATTGTGTAAGAGACTTTGAACCAATAATTGGTTTGACTTGGCTTAACCTGGCTAGTTGGTGGTGGAGGTGGGTTGAGAAGGTGGTGCTTAAGTGGCCGGCTAAAAGTTATCAAAACAGGTTGTTACAACCACCATTTTTCAGGTCAAAATTCGTACATGCTAACAATTTGTATTCACTCGGGTGTTACACGAGACTTGGTTTTGATAAAAAAAAATAAAAAATAGCTAGATTGTGACAAGTGGGAACATGGGGTCATCATCTTATGCGAGAATTAATATTTTATGCCTCTCAACGTTTATCATCATGTGATTCACGTGTAGTGGTTAGTATCAAAAGTGATGTCGGCGTTCTATGTAATTATTTACGTTCGATGTTAAACTTTTGGCGACTACTCGAATTCTAAAGTCTGTGTACTTTTATAAATAGAGAAAATTGCTCGAATAGTCCATATGGTTTGCACAAATTTCACCTATAGTCCCCAAGTTTTTAAAATTACAGGTATAGTCCTCAACTTTTGGTGTTTCTTAACTCGGATAGTCCTTGGAGTGGCTGTGAAATTACTAAATTACCCTTTTGATGGATGCAGGTTAAATAATCCAGTTAAATTGATGTAAAATTACTAAATTACCCTTGCCCCAATAAAAATAAAAAAAATCAATTAATTAATAAAATATAAAGAGGGCCCACTTAACCCCTTAACCAATTATTTTTCTCCACCTATTTTAGTGAGGCCCACCAACTTCATCTTCCTCACCCTATCACCACCCCCACCACCACCACCCACCTTCTCTTCTCCTCGACCATGTTCCATTCACAACTGTTAACCATTATGTGGTTCATCCTATCCCAACAATTGTTTAGTTAGGCAATAAATAGGAAAGCAAGAATGGTATCGTAACTCACCAAGTGGTTTAAAGTCCCCACAGTCCTCCTCCGCCATTTTTGTGCATCATCAAAACCTTAGGGAACCACCGCTACTAACCTTAACCGTCACCACCATAACTAACCAATAACCCCTAATCGGAACCATCATCGTCGCCCCAATACCATCTACCAGCAGTCATCGTCGACCTATCCTGACAGCCATCAACGTCACCATCTTCCTTCCTAACAACCATAACCGAGTCCTTTACCCTCCATTTATTGGTAGGAGGGATTTAGTAATTTTACGTCAACTTAACTGGATTATTTAACCTCCATCCATCAAAAGGGTAATTTAGTAATTTCACAGCCACTCCAAGGACTATCTGAGTTAAGAAACATCAAAAGTTGAGGACTATACCTGTAATTTTAAAAACTTGGGGACTATAGGTGAAATTTGTGCAAACCACAGGGACTATTCGAGCAATTTTCTCTTATAAATATGTACATACTTAATTTAGGAAAAACACGTATTTTGTTCATGTCACACATGTTTTATCATATACAATTGAACTCACATACTTTAGGGGAAGGGGCACAAGCCCATATAGCCACATCTTAACCAATTACATTGTATCATATTATTTTTACCCTCATATAGCTTAAAGTAATCCTAACAGTAGAAGTGTCTAGCTTAAACTAGCCTAATTTTGTTTTAAATGGAAGAAAGAGAGAGAGAGAGAGGTGTGGAAGAGAGAGAGAGAGAGAGAGAGAGAGAGATGGAAGAGACGAACCCAATCAGCTTAACTAAGCCGAATTCCTTAGCCGAAAATCCAAGCCCTGAGGGTCGGAACCGTGTAGTCTCTCGGCTAGTTGGTTGATATGCAAGGGCCTTGGATATCAACCAACAAAGTTGAAGAAACATGTACCTGTACGGGTAGATATTCCAGCGATGATGAATATGAACGAGACCAGACTTCGTCTTCTCCATCTCCAAAATCCAGATCTGTAATAAGAAGAGAAAAAGGGCTGGAGGCGACTGCCAGGAGTTTCCTCCCATTAAAGACACAAAAAGTGTGGTAGGGCTCCAACCTGTCCCCTAGGGTTAGAGGTTAACCTCTTAAATAGGGAACTCATGGGCCACCATCACAGACCCCTAACTATATGGGCACATAGCCCATTGGCACCAAGCCCAGTTAGAGGGTTGCCTCCATAAAACCCTCAGCCCAGTAAGCTTAATACAAGCGACACTACGATGGGCCTCGTTATTGGGTTAATAACAAATAATATATATTAGTATGAAAATAATATAAATAACGTCAGGTGTTGACCGGCTTGACCGAGCCGGGACATACCTCGTCATGTCCCCCCAGTCTAGTATCATGATTAAGACGATGGTGCTAGACTAGAAGAAACTCGTAGTCCTATAGTAGATATTGCCTCATTAGGTAGGTCATGATGGAATCAGGTGGCATGCGATAAATGTGTGGATAGTCAATTATCTATCCATGTTTTTGAATTACACGTAAAGGTGCCTTAAGGTTTGAAATGTGACGGTGGCTCTAAGATCAAATGTACCTGATTATAAGTATTCTGACTACAAATGCGTAGTCTGAATAATAAAATATAGTTTGCGCGTGTGGTATCTTTCATGATGCTTGATGCAACATAACTTGTGCGCATTTGATGTGTATTGTCTGGTTCGATTAGGGTTAACCCGTATCATACCTGGTCCTACCCCCCAGTCTGGTGTGATGGTCGACATTGAGTATGACGCCAGACTATAAATGTTGTCAAAGGAACGTGAAAAATTCGATTCATGTGAATCAGGCCAAATATATTATGTAGTTACATCTAGCTTGGATTTCCTGGTTCATTAGGGAATTGCGAGATTAATCCGCACCACACCTCATTTATTGGTAGGAGTATAAAAGTACCCTTATGATAGCAACATAATGATGACAGAAAAAAAACGACGTCCGATAGACTGTTATATCCAAGTGCTATTTGCTAGGTAGGATGTAGCCTGAACTTCGTTTTTCCGGACCCATTATTCGTTATCATCATATTTCTTTTTACCCTTTTGTGAGGGGTGGTTTGTGGGGGCACGCAGGATATGCACATTTGAGGATGATGTGTGATCCGAATTGAGACCTAGTTTTAGCACGTTGTCCAAAGTTTTGACTTAAGCTTTTTACTGTGGTGCATAACGTAGCCAAATGTGGTGCGCGGCCTAATAATGTTGTAGAACGCATGATGATGCGTTATGGCGCTGGGGCAGGTGTGTTCTGATTATCAGACGCCGTAAAGGACCTTACTTGAGTATCAAAGTGTTCAAACATTTTTGTGTTGTGAATGAATGCTTGCTGACATATAAAGCGTTTTGCAACACGAGTGACGTTATTGAACACATGTATGAGTTATCAAATGGTGTTACCTTCCGCGTGTCATAGGGTATTTATTTGACTGATAAAAGCCATTTATAAGGCATGTGGCGCGAATTTCTCTTGTTCCAGCATTCTCATGGAGTAGATGGACTTTGGTATTTGACTTACAAAGTCTTTCATATGCATGTAGCATGAACGAAACCTTTCTAATGCAATAAAAACGTTTCTTATCACGCGTTAGCGTGTGGGGTTTTTGTTTACATTTTATGTCATGCCATGGTGTGTGAAACACTTACTAGGTACATGGAAATGTTCTATAGGAGTGTAGCGCGAATGAAAAGTTTGTTGAAGTTATCCCGTGTTTCTCATGTCGCGCTATTTGCGTATGTTTTCACAGAAAACAAACACTCCCCATGCTCTTTTATCGAAGAAAATGGCCATTATGTAATGCAACCTCAGTGAAAAGTAAACTGAATACCATAATTGGCGTCTTATTTGTAATTCAAGAAATATGCCAGTATAATGTCGTGTGACGCGGTGACCAACAAACGTATAGACACATGTTTATTTAATAGGAACTGGGCAAGACATTCACAGCGCCAAAAACTTGGTATCAACAGCTCATTCTCTAGATTATTCTGATGCCCCAGTTTATATCCGGTCATACGTACAACACGTTTATATGTGTGAGAGGCTTTCAAATATATATAGTATATTATCGTTCCCATTGATTTTATGGGACCGTAACTTATACGATTCTGGCCACACATACAACACGTTTACATGTATATATTATGTTGGTACAGCCATGAGAAAGGGAAAGTATGTCGTTGATAAAGAAATGACGTAGCATATGCCGAAAGTTGTGAGAATAATAGGGTAACATGTAGGTGACGGCGTTACAAAAATATCACCCACCAGAAATAATTTGACATAGAAATTCATCCGCCAGTAATGGCATATTGTAGGCGCCCACCGGAGGTGACGGGGAAATAGTTACCCGTCAGTGGTGGCGCTATGAGGAACGTTACTCGTAAATGGTGGTATAATGTATCTGCTTGCCATACATGGCGAAAAAATTAGAGTCATTCCTCTTATTGTAATGGCGTATCATGGAGAATCATCCGTCGCAGGCTGTACGGCGTAAAACGTCAACCGCCACAGGTATGCATCAAAAAGAATTCACCCGTTGCAGATGTCACACCATAGAACGCAGTAAGCCAAAAGCAATACGTCACATCAATCATTCAGTGAGGAAATATGACTTTAAATCCCATGCTGAGTAGCCCGCCGAGTGGCGTTCCGTGTTGTGTCCTTGCATTTGGTTCAACTTTAAAGTTGTATCCATTTTTGGAAACGACAGTATGAGATGAATATAGATACTTTATAGCTCTACGCCGCCATGTTTTGAGTACCCGCTTTCATTCATAATGAAGCCTGGCTCAGATAGTAGCCACTTTGGACTCGCGGCTTTACCGATACGATTATGATAGGCATGCCCATCGCCTAGGTCACGTAATAAGGTTGTTATGGTTGAATATTTTTTGTGCTATCATGTGTAAACTCGATCTTTGTTGTCAAAATAAATGTTAAAATGATTAATAATGACAACATTGTGTGACGAGTTGAGTTATACTCCCCTATTTTGAGGTATCTCATGGACTCAAATAGTTAAACTGTAGAAACTTCGACATTAATGTCCGTTGATTTCCATGATAGGTACAGTCCAGGTGTTGTAAGGCGATAATGCGATTAGGTGAGAACCCACCTTCAATTTAGGCGTACTAGGCGTCATCCATGTCCGGTTTCAGGGGCGTTGCGTTGTATTCTGTTATGGTCGGTTTAGGCGTGCGGCAGCGTGGAGGTTGCGCAAACGATTATCATAGACGCGCAGTGGCCTAGATACCGTTTGTTTTGGCCGGTTTTAGACGCGTAAAAGGCGGCAACCGGGAATAGTTCGTCACCACCGTTTTTCCCATTTACCTAAACCATGTGCCAGAGATGGCATGACACATAATGCCATGTTCCGGTGGCGGCGTGACAAAGAAAAACTCACACATCGGATATGGTGCGCAAAAAATAATGTCGTATACCGGCGGCGGCGTGACAAAAAGGTAAAATTGTGACAAAAAGCTAACACGCCGAAGATGGCATTCAACCATTGATATCCAATTTAAGGTTCTATCGTGTTTATAAAATATGTTTCAAAATATAAAAGATATGTATATATCTTATAAAAATAATCAAAGAACCTTCACGTACATTGCGTGAGGTGACCATAGTTGTTTTTACTTTAATTGACAAAAGTGTCATAAATATGTTTTATTTATGCACCAAAAAAGTATTTTAGAATCATAAATCATTTGATAAACTCTTTGCGTTTGCTTAGCAAAGTCAATAATTGATCTGACTCTTAAAACAAATATCAAAAGATTTTAAACTCGATTAAGAATATCAATGGTTGTGCATAGGTTTAATATATTTATAGACAATATAAATAATAATTAAGAAGATTTAATGGAAGAGAAAGATTGTATACCAAACTTGAAGATCTGATTATCCTTCTCGAGCGAAGAATCACATCTTATGTCGTGGTTTGTAAAAATCCTAGACCTCTACAGGTCCCCCAAGTCTAGCGTTGCTCCCATGCGCAAGTGTTAGTGTATCTTGAACTTTGAAATAAGTTGCTAGATAATAAATAAGCTAAATAAGCAATTTGTGCAATCCTAATAAGCAGGACGGGTTAACTTTAAACTGCCTTCAATTAGAGTATTATGCGCGTTTGATGCGGTATTGCCTCCAATACCGTGACGAGGATGAAGCACGTAACTGATGTATACCATACTCCGCGGTGAGGTCTTTTTATGTTTTACGTTTTACGTTAGGCGGGAGCAATGCTCCGCGGATACGCGAAGACCTTACCAACGGGTAGAGTTATCGATAAGTGCGGTGTTACGAATGAGCGCGTAGTTACTGGCTTGCACAGAGTTACCAAGAACGAGTTACCGATAAGCGTGGGGTTACCAATGAGCGCGGAGTTACTGTCTTAAGCGGACTTACCAACAGGTAGGATCAAATGTTACAGCGTGTGGTTGAACCTGGAATTCGTTACTCAAGGATCCCTTTCCATATGGCTCTGTCATTCCTTAGCACGCAGGGCAGGTGTGTTATACGCTGAGCGGAATAAAGCTGACCATTTTCGGGGCTGAATCCCTCCATCACGGAAAAGTGGACGGCTGAATTGCTGAAACGCTGGTGACATGCATGTGGATGGCGTGAAAGCCGGTTACGCAGAGGTTGGTTGGAGTAAAACCCGGTTGAAACGAGGCGGTTTAGCTTGAAAGCCAGTCGGCAGGAAACGAGCTGTGTGAAGGCCCACATGAAGACACTAAGGCATAAAACCGAGATCACGAACCAGGAAACGCAAATAATAGTGCCGCAAACCTAGCGGCGCAGATGCCGGTGCCCTGAAATCGCATGGATGAAAAATGTTGTATCTTGTGAGCAAATAGCGAAGCGATGCATAGTGTTGTACTATTGTTATACCATAAAAGTCCCTTGGTTTAGTGCTACTAAGTTAGGCCAGTAGTTCTGAACTTGATTGACAAATGCTAACAAACACATGTGTGATCTCGTATGAAGCATGTTCCATGTAACATGTGTATCACGTGGTAGTCTACAGCACCAACGAAACTCAAGTTCAGATTTTTTTCATTGTGACAGGCCCCATGATAAAAAGTATAACACAAGTAAATAAATTACGTTCCTTTCACTACTGACTTAGTGATCCATGGTAAGGATTTTTTAGATGTTTAAAGTTAATAAACAATCTATTCCTTTCACTGCTGATTTGTTTACTCAACCCCGACCCGTAACGCAATGTGCTACTTGCCTTTGAGAACACTTGGACCCACCCATGTAAACCTAAGTCCACAAATCTTAGGTCGGGAAACTATGTTTTGACAGGCGTCGTCTGAATATTTTGAGTATGGGTTTTAGAGATCCGACAAACCAGAAGATTGTGTGCGGACGCGGGCCGTGAAAACCGCGTCGCGGAGGGTGGTCGTGCCCAGGCGGGCGGCTTGACTACAAAAAGCGGATTAGTTACATGTATCAAGCGTTAAATGATTTCAAATCGCCCTTCATCTAGGAGCTTTCTATGAAGGTTGATGGCGAGGCATATTAGCATTAACAAAAATGCCAACATAAGAGAATATACTGATTAGACACAAGTGCCCCATCAAGTGCCAAGTATGATGAGGTTACTTGTTTCCCCCTTGTATTTGTAATTTCATTAAACATAAATGCTCTGGCATGTATGTTTAATTTTTATAATGTTAAGGGGTTAATATTGCCCGGCTCAAGTGTAATTAAAGCTTATCGTTGCTACCTGACGTAAGATCATATTTTTGGTGGGCAATAGGTCAGTGATTTCACCATTGTTTTGTTGGTTTAAAAATTTGGCGATGGAAAACATGAATGTGGCACCGCCTGTGAAGAGCGTGGTGCTTTAGGCGGTTACGCCGGTTATAATAGTTTATGCTCCTGCCAAAGTGGCAGGAGTTGCCAATGTGGGCGTAGGTGCGCATCACACTCCTGCAGAAGTGTGTGCTATGCTCGGTGATCCTTAGAGGTCGTTTAGAGCGTTTTGTATTTCCCTTGGTATACGTTTTTGTATACGTTTGGAACAAGTACTTGGTTTTTGATAAAGACATCCACTTTTAGCGCTGTAAAGTTCAGTAGCATTGCAGATTTTTGTCCGCTGCTAGCAGTAAATTGTAATGGATGTGTCTATCCGATTATAATGCAGTGTAATTGCAGTTGTGTATATATTTGTGATCTCTTGTACTTTGAATGTCAATCGATGTACTAAAGAGAATAAGTTAGTGACTGTAATGTAGTCGTTATTTGAATAGTCTAGAAAGTGCGTTATTGCAACGGTCTAGAAAGTGTGATAGTGCAGCAGACGTTTTCCTAAAAACGTTAAAGATCCATAAATGCGTGCATGTTCTCTAATGGTGATCAACAGACCGGTTTCATTGTTACATGTAGCATTTTTCCTAGACGGCATTCCATGTTCACGGGATTGGCCTTCCATCCAGGTGCGCCAATGTGTGCGCGCCTATACTATGGAATTCCGCTGTGAGGTATGTTACTTTCCCGTTAGGCCCAAGCTGGGCTTATGCTCAGCTGGCTTCATTGTCGCGTAACATGTATATCCAAATGTACATATGTTATGTATTCAATATGGATGTGGCGCGTAGCCTAGTTTGGATATGGCATATAGCCGAATATAAATGTAGCATATGGGCGAACGTAGATGTGGCGTATAGCCGAACAAAGATGTAGCACGTAGCCAGCTAGTGACTTGTACATAGATGAACTTTGCACGAGGGCATTTGGTTTGTCGCACATATAATACACGGGCTGGGACTAGATGCTCACTTTAAGTCGTAGTGTTCTTATACCTTGCTAGTCCACCAGTTCAGTGCTGCTAAATTATATTAGTAGCATTGAGCTTAAATAATATGTATTCAAAAGCAATAATGTAGGTATATATAAAAGTATAACATGTTTAAGAATCTGTTAAACAAAGCATAGAGGAACGTTGAAAAGCGGTGAAACCTTTTGTTCTTGCCTGTTGTTTTGGGGGCTTTGACCCTTGGTTGTAAGTAATCTTGCGACCGCGTTCTTGGTTGAAGACCAATCGGCGTGTAAACTGATTGTTCAGACAGGTTGCCCGGATCTATTAGTCGTGCCCACTACTAGTGGTCCTAACTATGTCATCTTGTGTAAATTGTAAAGTTTAGTGCTGCAAAGTAGTTTTAGTAATTTTGAGCGAATAAATTAGATAATAGATATGTAAACCAAAATGTTGGTGCTTGATTGCTCGGCTATATTTCTTCTATTCGATATGCAGCTTGACGACGTAGCGCGTAACCGAAATCGAGATGCAAAGTATACCCCGATGATAATAATGAGGCACGCGACCTGACGATATGATGTGCGCGTGACCTACGTAGCCAATGATGATATGCCGCGTGTTTTGAAACCACTCGCGGCCAAACCAAACCCTTGTCTTTGAAACAGGATCATTTGGCGCAGTGATATAAGAACCATCTGAAGTGGTGTAATATCATGCTAGTCTTCCGGTTTATTGCTACCATGTAGATGTTAGTAGCATTAAACAATATGAATGCAAATGAGCAACACGTATAATCTCATGTAGAGTATATTGTATATACTGCTAATATGACGCGGTCATTTATGCTAATATGACGTGATCATTCAAATGTCAAGAAGATGCGTGATATGCATATGTAATAACAATGAAAATATTACGTTCATGCCATTCATTTGTAAGTGACATTATCAAAAAACTTTAGTTTTGTTACGTTTTTCATTGATGATAAGACCACCATCGATTTTTACAAATGGGTGGCAGGTAAACGGGCAACTTGCCTCTTTAAAATTTTCTTTTTTCCTTAAACTTTTTTTTTCGGAAAAGAAGTAATATAACCCAGCCCGGCCCACTTGGTCAAAATCACCACTTCTACACAAGAGAAGAATTGTATTGTTTGGAACGATTATGTTTTACAAACTGAAGAAACATAAACTGATAGAAGGATCGTCAGATTTCTTCTATTTGTACACAAAAACAATTCTTCAAGATTTGATCACCCAGTTTAAGTAGAAGTCCAAAAATAAAAACATACCTTTGATGCCAACCAAATGCCAAGCTCATCTAAACAGAACATAAATTGTGATGATAGCTTCAACTATTTTTTTTCTTGTGTTTTATTTAGTAGATTCCAACAGGCTTGAATTTCCAATGGCCGTTACATACCATTCCCTTAGAACTTTCTCTATTAAAAATAAAAATTTGGTCCTTGGCAGACGGAGAGTTACTATGCAGCACCTTTTGCGCTCGATCTCAAAACAGAAGTGCTTTGGGGGCTAGGGCTCCAAACATATCAAATGAAAAGGGCACAAAGACGTGTTAGTTCTTCAGACAGACAACTTAATGTTTAGCGACCTTTAATTGTTGATTTAACCTCGGGTTGGCAACGCTTGGCCTTTTCGTACGGGGCATGTCAGGAGCAAAGTTAGCGGGACGATATAAGGTCACCTGCCATGGTCGTGTAGAGAAGCACCGGCATATGTGGTCACCCGCCGTAGTCATTTATAGACATGCTGTTGTGTAGAGGTCATCCTCCATGATCGTTTATAGACAAGCCGACTTATAAAGGGTCACCCGCCATGGTCGTTTATAGACCCATCGGCGTATATGGCTATTCGGCAATGGCGTTCATCTAGGTCAATGATGACGCGGTAATATTTATCAGGCATAAGATAGACGACGGAGCCTGTCTGGCCGGTGTAACTCGCCATACCATTGAAATTTTCCAAATACACAAAAGATATAAGAGCATCAAGAAACGGTTATTAGTCTTTGTAAAGATAATAGTAAACCAAGGTATTGCTAGGCATGGGGATGATAACACTTATCTGGGTTTCTGGGTTATTCTTCTATGATGATATATAACCCTATATGCTTTATTTGCACCGAAGCAATATCGATCCTCGGTAAGGATGAATGAACCTCATTGGACCGTAATAATGCTCCAGAAAGGGTTAATGAACTTCGCCGGGTCGTAGCAATACTACGGCAAGTAAGGACGGACGGGCTTCGTTGGACCATGGCAATGCTCCGGCAAGGGCAAGTGAACCTCGCCGGGCCGTAACAATGCTTCGGCACTAGATGAGATCCTCCGGCTCTGAACATCCAACAAGTAAATAATTAGAATATTGATTGAATGGATTTTAACATTAGACGGAAAATATTCTTGATAACATTAGAGATTGATGTATAATTGTATATAAAGTGATGCATAAACTTGTACTATGCGAGTCATGTATGCATGACTTGTAAATAAGAGTGTCGTAATAAAACTTGTATAAGCCAGAAGCATTTATACTCAGGTTTTCTAATCCATGTTCGTACGTTAAGCATCAGTATGTGAATGTTAGACAATCAATTCATAGTAAAGAAAAAACTTATCTGGATCTTTAATATTGATATGTCGTATGGCATAAACAAAAGCATGGATTGGACCTAGGACTCGCGTATGCCTCATGAAGGTCGTAGATCCGAGAGTTACTGGTCGTATACGGAGCTCAAACAAAACCCAGATCTGTAAATTATCGATTCATAATCCACATGTAGGGATCTAAGAACACCAATCTAAAGATAATGATCCGGAATTTGCGTGAGGAGTCTCAATCGTAACATAGATCTCAACAAAAATAACCCCATATTGATGTAAAAAACACAAAAGATAAAACAGATCTCTTAAGAGTTAAAAAGAAAACTTAGCTGGATATTGATGCATATGGTTGTAGTCCAAGCTTCGAAAAGACGGGAGCATCCATCAGAGACGTGGATCTATAGAATACAGATGTAAAAATCTCATAGATTACGTAGGGAGTATGGATCCAGAAAAATCTTAGCAACCCAAACACCATGCTCTAATTTGGGAGTTATTGATTTATAACGTCAGCGTAGAAATCTCCAAAAAGAACACAGATCTGAACAGGGGTAGGGAAGAACGAAGAAAGGTTTCTACCGAGTCCCACGGATGGCGCCAATGAAGAAACATGTACCTGTACGGGTAGATATTCCAGCGATGATGAATATGAACGAGACCAGACTTCGTCTTCTCCATCTCCAAAATCCAGATCTGTAATAAGAAGAGAAAAAGGGCTGGAGGCGACTGCCAGGAGTTTCCTCCCATTACAGACACAAAAAGTGTGGTAGGGCTCCAACCTGTCCCCTAGGGTTAGAGGTTAACCTCTTAAATAGGGAACTCATGGGCCACCATCACAGACCCCTAACTATATGGGCACATAGCCCATTGACACCAAGCCCAGTTAGAGGGTTGCCTCCATAAAACCCTCAGCCCAGTAAGCTTAATACAAGCGACACTACGATGGGCCTCGTTATTGGGTTAATAACAAATAATATATATTAGTATGAAAATAATATAAATAACGTCAGGTGTTGACCGGCTTGACCGAGCCGGGACATACCTCGTCAAAAGTCATCCCATTTCACTACCATACACAGCTGACAACTCGAAATGGAGCTTCAAAACCAATCCCTTGTCACACTACAAGTCAAACACAATTTATGTTTCATGAATATGGCATAAAGCATATGTTTTTCACTAAATTAGCATTCACCACCTTACCCCAACTGTTTGTAAACCCACCTCCTCACCCAGTTAAACTCCAAAACAACCCACCCCATGATCTGTTTAGTCAATCCCAAAAGACCACCAATCACTTCTCACCACCAAAATCATTTTTTTTACTATTATAATCTATTATATTTTTTTTTCGTAACAATGGTTGTCCTTCCCTCTTAAAACCATGCGTAGTGAGAGGCTTTATATATAAAGCCCCCCTTCCTGATTGGTCCACGTGGCTGCTGAGTCAGCATGGAGAGAGAAACTAAAAAAAATGTGTAGTGGTAGAGGCTTTATAAATAAAGCCCCTGTATTTTATTGGTTGATTTTTTTATTATTTTTTTAATCTTTTAACTCAAAATAATTAAAATAAAAGACAAATAAATATAAAAAAATTACAAATAATATTAAAAACACACAACTAATATTAAAAAAAATTACAACTAATATTAAAAAAAAAAGTTACATACTTCCTAAATTACTTATTTAAACATTACATATTCCTAAATTACCTATTAAACACTAGATAATTCCTAAATTACTTATTTAAACATTACATATTCCTAAATTACTTATTTAATCCTAATTTTCTCCACTATGGAGAGTAGTTGTCCCAGTCCTCGAGTGTGTAGTACTCGGGGGACACGGAACGTGAGCTATCCCGTCCATCGGATCTCGCATCCGAGGGGAAATAGCAGTACTCACGAGGAGGGGTAGGTCGGCTCCAGAGGCGTTCCTCCTCCTCAATTTCCATGAGGGCTTCTAAGTCCTCCTCAGTTGGGGTAGTCTCGTGGTAGGGGGTGGGGGTGGGGTGGGGATAGCAGCAGTGTGGTGGTGGGGGGAGGGGTGGGGATAGCAGCAGTCCGGGGGGTGGGGGCCGACAACATTAGTCGGTCCATTTCACTAACAGCCAAGACATAATCCATGGCCCAAACCATTTCCTTATCCGTGAAGTCATCATCGGCTTCAGGAGGAGGGGGATATAACCAATGTTGTGGAGGAGGAGGAGGAGGAGGAGGAAGAAGAGGTTGTGCAGCAGTAGGAGGAGGAAAGGAGGTGAATGGTAGTCTCCGGGGGCGGCCCCGTCCCCGGACCCGGCGAGAGTACTGCCAGACATTAGATGATCCGGCAGCTCCTGGTTGAAAACCGGCCATATTATTCATTGTTTTGAGGATGAGGAATTGGAGGTGTGACTGAAAAATCAGTTTTGGTGTTGTATTTATAGGGTTAGAAATATGACCGTTTGGGGAGGAAACGTTTGAAATTCAAAATTTGAAATTTAAACGTTTGGGGGGGGGGGATTTTAAATTTCAAACGGTTTGGAACAGTAACCGTTTAAAATTCAAATGTTTGAATATAATTTTTTTATTATTTTTTAATAAATATTATTTTTTAATATTAATTATTTTTTTATTATTATTTTATTTAATCTAATAAATTTTATGTTTAAATTATTATTATATTATTATTAAAAAATAATATAATTAAAGTTTGAATGTTTGACCTTGCCACATGGCAAGGTTTGATTGGAGGGGGAAAAATGGCATGGCGTTATAATTATAAAGCCCCTACCTGATTTACAAAAATAGCGCCCCTATGTTATAGTGTTTGGAGCGCTATTTTTTAAAAATGTTGGCAAGTAACGCCCCACTACGGTGGGTTGTTTATTTTTTTTCGTCAAAGAAAAGTAAAATTACTTGATAACAAAAAGGTCTTTTACCACTACTACCCTGCGTTTTCAACCCATGTAAAACGTCTTTTACCACCACCATAACCACAACCGTGAATACGTTAAAAAGGAATTAAATGGTGAGCCCTAAGACCCCCCGTAGTGGGGCGTGGTTTTTCAAAAATTTTCAAAAATAGCGCCCCCCACACCGCTACAGGGGGCGCTATATGCTAAAATCTGGTGGGGGCTTTATATAAATAACACCATGTGATAATCCAACCAACCAGTTAAATCATGCCATGTGGCAAGGTCAAAGCCAAGGTGTTTTTTTATTTTTAATAATAATAATAATAATAATTGAAAATTTTGAATTTTAAACGGTTATTGTTCCAAACCGTTTGAAATTCAAAATTTCCCCCCAAACCGTTTGAATTTCAAAATTTGCTAACCCTATAAATACAACACCAAAACTGATTTTTCAGTCACACCTCCAATTCCTCATCCTCAAAACAATGAATAACATGGGTGCTGGTTTTCAACCAAGAGCTGCCGGACCGTCTAATATCCGGCAGTACTCTCGCCAGGTCCGGGGACGGGTCCGCCCCCGGAGACAACCATTCACCTCCTCTACTCCTCCTACTGCTGCACAACCTCCTATTTCTCCTCCTCCTCCTCCTCCACAACATTGGTTATATCCCCCTCCTGCTGCTGCTGCACAACCAACCTTTCCTCCTCTTGAAGCCGATGATGACTGGACGGATGAGGAAATGGTCTGGGCCATGGATTATGTTATGGCTGTTAACGAAATGGACCGACTAATGTTGTCGGCCACCACCCCCCGGACTGCTGCTGCTATCCCCACCCCCACCCCTAGACTACCCCCATCCCCATGCCCTACCACCAGACTACCCCCATCCCCTACCACCAGACTACCCCCACCCATTCCCCAACTGAGGGGGACTTGGAAGCCCTCAGGGAAATTGAGGAGGAAGAACGCCTCTGGAGCCTTCCTTCCCCTCCTCGTGAGTACTGCTATTTCCCCTCGGATGCGAGATCTGATGGACGGGATAGCTCACGTTCCGTGTCCCCCGTGTACCCCACACTCGAGGACTGGGACAACTACTCTCCATAGTGGAGAAAATTAGGATTAAATAAGTAATTTAGGAATATGTAATGTTTAAATAAGTAATTTAGGAAGTGTGTAACTTTTTTTTAATATTAGTTGTGTGTTTTTATTATTATTTGTAATTTTTTTTATATTTATTTGTCTTTTATTTTAATTATTTTGAATTAAAAGATTAAAAAAATAATAAAAAAATCAATAAATCACAATCAGGGGCTTTATAAATAAAGTCCTACCACTACACCCTTTTTTCAGTTTCTCTCTCTGTAGATGCAACTGTGCGACTATTGCTTCGGATTGTTCAATAAACATGTTTTGATGAATGTCGATGGTGCGAAGGAGTTTTATAAGGTACGAAGGAAGATTTTAGTTGGTGTGAAGGAAGATCAGAAGGTGCGAAGGAACAAGTTTTGGTCGAATGTGATTAATGTTTATGTATAGCTTGGTTCGATCAGTTGGTTTGGTCGAACCTGCACATTCGCACGAACAAAGTGGGCGAATGTGCAGTCTATAAATAGTCAAGCTTGATTTTTGAATGTAACTTTTTGTCATATTATTCCCTCCACTTTCTGAAAGTCTCTCTAGAAGTTTATTTAGCTCTTTTCACGTTCTTACCCTGTTTGTATCAATCTCTAAACGTGTAATCGAGTTTATAATTAATGAAAAGCTTTTGAAATGATGATTTACTTGTTTTGATCTGTTTGACTATTATTTTGTGATTGTTTTAGGGATTCCGCACCTAAAACTAACTTGTTTGATCATTCTTTGTTATTATACGATCCATACATACACATACACTCTCCACGCTGACTCAGCAGCCACGTGGACCAATCAGGAAGGGGGGCTTTATAAATAAAGCCCCCCACTACGCATGGTCTAAAGTCACAAACCACTACCACCAAATTTCTATGCTTACAACCATCGCCAACCACCATTATTGTATTCCGACGACCTATCACCACCTCACCCGACCACAAAACCACCATTTGAAACCCGCCTACCACAACACCAACCTCTATCTCTCATAACCATCGTCCTTCTTGTTCTCAGATCTGACCAACTAAGTTTCATCTTCTTCGATTTAGCCGGCACATCATCATTCTTCCCATATTAGCTTCGGAGGTTTGTGGGTCTTGGGTTTCTTCGTTCACTTTAAACCCAGTTGAAAACACAATTAGAGTCGTGAGAGAGGTTTGTGTTAGATGGGGATGATGGTGGGGGTTTATGGGAGGGGATGGTAGTCGTTGATGGGTTGTGTTGGTGGTGGTAGTTTGTTGTGATAAAGAAGTTGAGGGTGAGGCCATGAATTTCCGACACGACACGAACCTAACACAAAGTTCACGTGTTTAGGTTTAGCTTAATCGGGTTTGGATTAGTTTCAGGTTAAACCCACAAAACCATATACAATATAATATTATATTGTATTTTTTCTTTATATTATGTCGTAGTTATAATTTAAAAAGAAATTGACATAAGATTTAACAACAAAAATGCATTTTCTTATATTAATTTGTAATTTTATTGTTAAATTGTTATTTTAAAATAATATTATATGCAAAAGAAATAATAAAATAAAGAAAATTTTGGGTCAAACCGTTCGTATTCGGGTCGATCCGTGAATTTTTGGGTCATGTTCGGGTTCATATGTCTGATACAATTTTCGGATTCAGGTCATGTTCGGGTTCATTTATAATTTTTGGGTTCGGGTAGAAGCAGTAAACTTGCGAACACGACCTCTTTAACATCCATAGGTGGGGGGGAGTGAGTGAGGAAGAAAATGAGGGAGGGGTGTTTTTGTTTAGGAATAAGGACCAGTCGAGTGCAAAAAATGTATACATATGAAACAATTCGTTTTAAGTGGTGACATTTTCACAATAAGTGCATACCAAAAGAACTATTCGTGTAATTTACTCTCCTAAAAATTAATTTATTTATAGGAACCATATTTGAGCACCCTCGCTCCGTAGCCTAGCATGAGTACTCATAATTCCACAGGTGACTAACCTGACAGCGCCTAACGACCTAAGCAACCATGAATAACATGGTTATTTTTAAGCAATTTTGGGGTTTCTATTTCCTTTGTTATTGCGAGTGAATTGGTTCTGACTAAGTTCCTACCCATCATATTTAGCAACTCGTTTAAATCCCTACTCATGTGTACATTCCATCACCTCGAATAGTCGAATATCCACTCTCTTTTAAGATGCTTCAACATGCAAACATTTATGACGTGAGTTTGGGGAAAAGCATCCATCTCTCTCTTTTCTTTCCTAGCAAACCTACTTCAAATGCAAAGAATAATACTAATACTTCATACAACTCTTCATCAACAGGAGACATCGATTCCATTCGAACCATGAACTGGAGCCCGAATTCAATCCTCTACGCCTGCGTCGCGAAACACACAACAATCCTCGCCGAATTCAATCAAAAAAACTCCAATCTCACCGATTTAGCAACCAAATGTTTACAAAACACGCCACCTTTCCATTCCATGTTCTCACACACCGTTAATAACCAAACATACATGTTCTTCATCAATGACCCATTCGTATACTTTGGAATCTTCGACCATTCGCTCGATAAACACAACTGTTTGTTGTTCCTCAAGAACGTAGAGCAAGTGTTTATGGGTATGGTCGAGTTCGATAAGTTGAGTTCTGGCATGATGCAACCAAGTTCACATTGTTTGCAAGGGGAACTGAGTCCAGTGTTACGTAGACTCGTGGGTTTGGACTCGGAAGTGAGTTCGAAAGATGGGTCGGAGGAAGATGAGGGTGGTGGTTTGTTAGACGACGACGTTTCGAGTACGTGTAGGGGGGCTTGGAGAAAACAAGTGATGGTGGTGTTGTGTATGGATTTGGTGGTTTGTGGTGGTTTGTTTATGATATGGCTTTGGGTTTGCGACGGTTTTCGGTGTGTGGCTAAATGAATGTAGTGTAAATTGGTAATGTCTGTTAATGGAACAATGTTTGTATATTGATTTGATGATAACAATAGGTTAATAGGTTAAGTTGTTTGTGAGTGGTTATTGGTTATTGTTTTGATTATTGGTTTGATATATGTGACTTGCACTTGTAACAAGAGCTTACTAGTTACTACTACTTTGTTTTTATTACATTCTTTTAAATGATATTTGTTTTATTAGATACTAGGTTTGAGACCCGTGGGTATTAACGGTGCAAACCAAAGTAAATTAAAAAAAAATATATTAAACTAAGACTTGTATTATTCAAGTTTAGTGTCCACAACGTAAAGTCTTAAAAATAACGGTTAGCCTGATATTTTTCTTATATAAACGTGATGTTTTAATGTTGCGTTGATATGATCTGGATATTAAAACTAATATATAACTTTGGTTTTAATGTCAAAGTGGATAATTTAGGTAACTTATAAATAACGATAATAACGAAAACCGATTACCTATTATGATCAATACTCAACCAAAGTATAACATTTAACAAAAAACCACAAAGGTACAAATACATTTTGTTTTTGTAAATTACCTTTATTATATTTTTATTTTTAATGTAATTGTAATTAGGAAATAACTTGTTTGAAAGATCAATGGTCACGCACGGTTCAAACCAAATAAAAAACAAAAAAAAAAAACTAAAATAATACTTGTATTATTGAAGTTGTATGTACATAACGTCAATGAAGATAAGTAAATAATTGCATCAAAATTACTCACATTATTCATAAATCTTGAAAGACTTCTTTGTACACAACATTTGATGTTTTGTTCGTCAGTTCACCATTTTCATCTACTATAACTATCTTCAGTCCATCTCGACTTCTGACTCTTGATAGTGCAACATACAACTGCCCGTGTGAAAAAAACTGGATCCTTCAAATACAACCCAACTCTGGATAAGGATTGTCCTTGACTTTTGTTTATTGTCATTGCGAAAGAAACAACAATTGAGAATTGCCTTCTGTTAAATTTAAAGGAATTTTTTTATCCGAGGGGGATAAAGTAATTCTTGGAATAAAAGTTCGCATTCCAATGTTACTTCCTGAAATGATTTTGGCTTCAATTACACGTTTTCTCATTTTAACAACTTGTAACCTTGTCCCATTACACAAAGCGCTTTTCTGATAAATACGGGGACACCAACTTTCAAAACCAAACGATGGTTTGGTATTCCAGAAAACTTAAGACCATTCAGCACATCAGGAGAAACTAATCTTTCATCAACCTGTTTGTTAACATCTTCTGACTGGCAAACACTATCCGAACTTAGATACTCAACTTCGTCACCGGGAAACATTGAAAGTAATATATCATTAATTTCATGAACAACTTCATTCTTCGGTGCCAATATAGCTCGATCTTGAAAATAAGTCGGAATGTGGATGTTATCCAACAGTGACGGATAAACAAAGTCTATCAAATCAGAAACATGATCCGAAGATTGAGAAATAAGTAAGTCATCGGATATCAAAATAACATCCTATACAAGTACACATGTATTGAAAACAACCCAATCTACATAACTACACATGTCTGTTATGGCAAAATGATAAAATCGACTAAGCGACAACAATAAAATATAAAAAACAGGTCCAAGATCATCCGTTTGAATATGGATTATTTTCTATAAATCACCCATAACCCAAAAACTTACATGCTAATATGCGCAGCAGCGCGCGCCAAGAACATTATATGAACTTTATCTATATATGGCAAAGATTATATGACCTATTATAAACATAATATAAATGATAACATTGTGTCATATACTTTTTAGGATTTTTTACATATTTCCCCTTGCTAAGCCTCTTAATTACATATTTACCCAACCCTAAAAATCAATTACATATTTCCCCCTGGGAGGGGGAAATATGTAATTGACTTGCTACTTGTGTATGCCTTAGGAGGGGGAAATATGTAATTGACTTTTTAAGTTGGGTAAATATGTAATAAATGATCTTAGAAGGGGGAAATATGTAAATGACCTTACTTTTTATAGCCATATAAACATAATGTATATATGGCAAATACTATAAAACCTATTACAAACATAACATACCTCATAACATTGTCTCATATGCTTTAGGAACAGAAATATGAACCTAATCTATATATGGCAAAGACTATATCACCTATGTATTAGTTTTAATATGTAAAAGTCTGTAATTTATCAACTGATTAACATAGGTTAGTTTCCTAAACAATAGTTAGCCATATTAAACATATTTCCAAATTAACATATTAATACAAAACGATTATTACATATATTCAAGAACAGTTATTTCAGATAAAACATTGATCAAAAACATCAAACGTGATTAATAATAAATTATAAAACCATACAATCTAAAAATTTCTTAATGATAATTACATATAGTAAACACTGATTGTTTATTACATACATTTCAAAAACAGAAATTGTTACTAAATACATATTCACATTAAAATTAAAAATCAAGATATACGTTTACTAATTTGAATATCCAGAAATTTATAGTACATGCATAATCGAATTTCGTAGTTATAATTACATAAAGTATATGATTCCTTAATAATAATCAGTAAAAATACAAACAGATATAACCTACACATCGATTAAAGAAAAAAAAAAGAAGAATTATAAGATCACAATTAGATAGAGAAGAAGATGAAAAGGTAACTCACAAATTGGTAAAGTGGCTTTTGAGAATCTGAATATTATGAGGAGGTTGGTAGGCATTTATAATAAAACAAATATTCTAAAATACATCTTGTTATGAATCGGGCCTTTGTTTCATCAAACAAATTCGGCACACTGAGTAACATAATACCCACGTTTCAGCTGGGCTGGTTTTGATAATTTAGTGGGCCTTTATAATTAGGTTGTATTATAACAACAAAATAGAGGTAACAATTTAAGTTGATCGGGAACATTTTTTTCTTAATTAGATATTAATTATAAAAAATAAAAATAACATTAGGGTAGATGACTACATCAACCCAATCAGTTGTATTATATAATAGATAGATAATAGCAAATGGATGAAAATATACTTATCAATCAACCAAACGCATTTATTAAATATTACCATCGTTATGAAACATAATAAAAACAGTAAACCAAATCATGGTAGAAATAGGAAATAACAAAGTAGAAATTGTTCAAATATATTTAAAAAAACATAACATAAAGCAATGGAACTCGTAGACCATCAGCATAGCAAAGTAATCCTCTTCATTAGGCTTTAGCAAGATGGAGGACTCAACGGACTTTTATGTTACTCCATACTACCACCACTTCCAATCTTAGTTGAAGGAATTGGTGTGCTTTCATCATCAGAAATTGCGTCAATCAGTTTACGCTTAACCATTTGATACTTGGTACTGATAGAACATTGTTCTCCTTCAGCATAAACTTTCTTATCAACAGAGTTATCAGCAATGGAAATTGGCGTTTCATTATCGGCTGTGTGTCTGATTCCTAAAGATAAAATATTTATAAACATATGTGGCCAATGTAGCCGTGATTGTGTATCAATAAAAAATGAGTAAAATTTATTAATATGAACTTAAGTGTGTGTGAAAATGGTACCTTGGAAACGAAAATAACATTGGACGGCATTGCTAGGAGAGATGTGTGAAGTGATTCTGATTCAGCAGGCTGTAACAACGACGTTGAAAATCAATGTAATGTAAAAATGTCTTACGTACATAAAAGTTTGTTTTTTTTATAGCAAATAGGGTTCGATTATGTACCTGTCCTACGTACAACTTCTTCTTAAGCTCCGATATAATTGTTGGATCATCACTTATCTTAGTTACACAATAAACATCATATTTGTTGTTTAAATTGAAGCCGGATACAAAGATCTTGAAAGCTAACTCTCTTTCTAACAAAGTCTTAATTTCTTCAGGATATTCAACTGTATCACCAACCTATTTAAAAGGAATCAAAAAAGATATAAATATTAGACAACTATAATTAAAGAATTATTAAAAAAAAGTTGTACTATAAATGGCAAAAAATATGGACTACCGTATTCAAATCAAGCAATTCAGAAGCACTTTTACTAATAAGTTGTGCAACGTCACGATGAAACAACGTAAGAGATACAACACCATTAAGATCTTGTACACGAACCTGAATTTTAAATCTAGAAAAAAATAAAATAAAAAAACAAACATAAAACTAAATGTTAATTAAAATTTTGTATTCAACCATGATTTATGTGTATTAAAATTTATTTTATACAGATATCCGACCTTGGTGTAGGCACAACTTGTTTCGCACTACAACTAACATTCAAACACTGGTAAACCTTTTCTTCCTCAAAATCTGAACTTCCTTCACCAACCTGTTTGATTAAATAATCAATACTACATTTTTTGGTGCATTTGGGACATCCCATGTAGTACCAGCCAAATTCGGTAAACAGGTCTTTAATAGTACCCAATAACACCAGAGCCTGCTCCTGTATGAATATTATAATTAGTTACCGAAAGAAGATAGTCTATATTACACAATGGGGATTTATATTAAATAAATCTAATTTTTTAATAATGTTAAACTTTTTATATTTAATTATAAACAACGTACTTAAGTATGAACATTATACTTACCTCTTGAATCTCACAAATGTCACCAATGCTACTAAAATGAGTGTTATGGACAAATTCATCTTCATCAGAACAGAACATAGAGGTTCCATATGGTCGATGACACAAGGAAGGATTATCGGACTTTCTCTTACCCAAACTGATAAAAATAATTTGATTTACATATTATATAACTATTATTACACGTTTAAGATATTGTAAGTCGTATTGAAAAACATAATAGTGCCTACCCTGTTTTGTACCGGTTTATATCTTCGATATCTCCATTGATGAACACTCGACTAACTCGATCTCCAAAAGAGTTAGAAACATACGGTTTTCCTATATAAAACAAATATTAGGGAAAAAAATTCTAATTAATAATAATAAGAAGAAACTTTAGAAGTATAAATATAATATAAATATTTAATAAGATTAAACAACCATTATAAAACTTCAAACGGCCAAACTGCAGTATTATTATAAATTCTTTCTCCGTTTGATGAGTTGCACCATATTTAGACATCTCCATGGCATAAGTATCCCACAACGTTACTGATGGGATTGGGTACTGAATATACCGTTCCGCATACCCAAACCCGGCACAACACTGGCGCGCGGAAGAAAGCCATGCGCAGGAATTGTTCAAAGCTCATTAAATGCACAATCAACAGTCAAAGGCCGGTCAAGGGGAATATCATGCATGGTCAATAGCCATGCATGAATCACGTAACTACACCAGTTAAGGCGGTATTCAATTCCACTGTTCCCTTTAATCTAGCTTTCCATATATCACCTTATTAACATAATTAAGGGTGATGGAGACAACCTAACCACGGTTAGGACTTGGGTAATGGTGGCATACGGACTCTCCTATAAAAGGGATCACATCCCCAATAGGAGAGGACACTTTCTACTGACCTGGAGAGCTATCATACTAGATAGTATCCCCATTCACCCCGTTTTTGTGATAAACAACTACCTCGTGTAGTCGTCTCCACACCCACACTTTCACTCTTATTTGCAGGTATCCCCAAGCCGTAGCTGTTAGTGAAGGATCAACCCTGTAGTAACTTATAATCTTATCATCCCTAACCGGAGGTGAGACTATTTGTTTCTTCATTGGCGCCATCCCTTACGGTTACAACAATCTTTCAAACTAGCACAATGGCTTTCTCAAAGGATGGAAACAACAACGCTGATGTCGAAGCCACAGTCAACGAAGAAATTCAAGACGTAACACCAAACACAATTACCAAGAATGTGGCCCAGAGGCAACAAGCCTCAACATTCCAATTCCACCCAACAAAAGGGGGAATAAATGGAGGAAAAAAGGCACAGGACAACCTTTCTTCGGTTGACCCGGATGAATGGTTAGCCCAACAAAATTCAAAGACGATTGCTGAGTACCAGAAGATGGTAATGAAACAAGCAAAACTCAAGACTCAGAAGGCGTTAAGTTTCGACTTAAGTGGAGATGATTCAGAATCCCCACGGAAGAACAACAGTGGTCGTCATGCAAAGGGACACCGTCAGGCGGTACGTGGTGGAGGCCGTGGTAGAAATACTCACGGCCAGGACCCCGTCAACCTGAACGGTGAACCAGACGGCTACGAATCTGAAGACGAAGTATATCACGATATAAGTAAGAAACAGCATTCCAAAACTGCTGCCAGTAGCTTGGCCTCTAAAGATGATGATCTGTACAAGCCATACAGACCAAAAACTTTTGCAGAACGTTCGAAGTTCTGCGCAAGAATTGCAGAGGCACCAATGCCGCAAGAATGCAGGTTACCAAGTACCATCGGAAGATATGATGGCCTGCGTGATCCTGATGATCACCTGCACGCATTCGATTGCGCTGGTAGCTCCAAATTATGGCCAGTGCAAGCCTGGTGTCACCTATTTGTACAAACACTAACGGGGGCAGCTAGAGTTTGGTACGAGAGTTTGCCGGTTGGAAGTCTCGTTGACTTCGATGACCTAATAAGGAAGTTCAAAAACCATTTCTCTCATTTGCGCAAACATAAGAAGGACAAAGCCCATATCCTCTTGTGTTCGCGCAACGATAATGAATCTTTGGAAGACTACATAGTCAGATACAACAAGGAAGCACTCCAACTGGGATGCGGAGAAGAGCTTACCCGCGCAGCCTTTATACACGGGGTAAGAAATGATGATCTGATGAGATGCTTAACTGGCAAAGACGGCGTGTCGGAAGCTTGGGATGAAGTAATTGAAGCTGCCAAAGTTTACGCGTCTTCAGAGCGCTCTTTCCAACGCAACAAAAACACACAACAAGGTAACGGTCATCATGGACCGTCAAATAACAGAGGAAAGGGCAAGCAGTCCGTTTGGTCAAGAATCTCAGGCACGACAGAGGAAGGAAAATATTCTTCCTCACAAGATGCAAGAAACATGCTGAGCTCCAGAGGGTCCCGCGATCACAAGGGGCACTCAAAGAAGAATTATGATTGGACACCATTGTCCAAAACACCATCCGAGGTGTTAAAAACAAAACAGATCCAGTTTCCAAAGCCGCAAGAGCTTCGCAGTGACAGGAAAAACGTCGACAGGTCAAAGTACTGTGAATACCACGAGGACCACGGACACATGACGGACAACTGTTATAGCTTGAAGATGGAAATCGAAAACGCAATCAAATCTGGTCAATTGACACATCTTGTTAAAAACATGAGAAGAAAGCAGAGGGACAACACAGAAACAGGAGAACCCTCCCAAAAGAAGATACGCAATCTCAATGCGCATCACGTCTACAGCGCATCCCGCAGCACGTGTAACATGATTCACAGGAACGCAAGTCATAAACGTAGTTTCATAGAGGCGAAGAATGATTCCTGGAAAGAAGAACAGGTGATTATGCCAAGGGTAAAAGGTGGAGCATGCTCCACAGCTCCATTAATCATAACAGGGGTTGTTGGCCATTATCGAACACGATACATGTTCCTGGATAATGGCAGCAGCACTGATATCATGTACCAGCAGTGTTTTGACCAGCTGGATGATGAGGACAAGAAGAGAATAGTACCAACAACGGAGCCGATCTCCGGTTTCATCCATGAATCCATTTACCCATTGGGCACGCTCACTTTCCCGGTAACACTCTCAGACGGGAAACACTCACGCACCGAAACGTGCGACTTCACCGTGCTCCCTGTCAATTCTTCACATGACATCCTACTCGGACGAGAAGGATTGGCAAAGTTCAATTGCAATGCTTCTACACCGCACCAGATGATGGGTTTTCCAACGCGAACAGGAGTCGCGTTTATCAGGGGAAATAAAACGTGTCATGCAACAGAAACATCAAGGCCTTCAAAACAAGCAAAACCAACTATTCGGACCGAACCGGAAAAATGGGTTATTAACCCTCTATTCCCGGAACAAACAATTGTCATCGGCCATGCAATTTCTGACCCCATTCGCACTCACCTAAAACAACTGCTGACAAAGAATATGGACATTTTCGCATTCAAACCATCAGACATGGTCGGGGTTCCGCGACACGTTGCGGAACACAGGCTTAATGTTTACAAGAATGCGGAACCTGTCGTTCAGAAGAAACGAAGCATGGGGCCAGAAAAAACAAAGGCGATGAACGAGCAAGTGGAGGAACTCTTGAAGGCCGGTATATTGCGCAAAAGCAAATACCAAACATGGGTAGCAAACCCGGTCATGGTGGGGAAGTCTAATGGCACATGGCGCATGTGCGTCGATTATAAAGATTTAAACAAGGCATGCCCAAAAGACTGTTACCCACTGCCTGAGATTGACCTAAAAGTCGACTCTTTGGCGCCATACAGATTTAAATGCATCCTCGATGCTTACAAGGGCTATCACCAGGTACAAATGGCCAAAGAAGACGAGGACAAAACCGCCTTCCGCACAGACATGGGTACCTTTTGTTACACCAAAATGCCGTTTGGGCTGAAAAACGCACGGGCAACGTATCAAAGACTAATGGACACCGCTTTTGTCAAGCAAATCGGTGTAAACTTAGAAGTATATGTTGACGACCTGGTGATCAAAAGCAGAGAGGAGGATCAAATGTTACTCGACATACAGAAAACATTTGATCAGTTATGAAGTGTGCGGATGAAGCTCAACCCGGGGAAATGTTCCTTCGAGATGGAGGAAGGAAAGTTTCTCGGTGTGGTGGTGACAAAAGATGGATTCCGTCCAAATCCAGAGAAAGTTCAAGCAATTGAGCGGATGCCATCACCATCCTCAATCAAGGAGGTACAAACGCTAATGGGACGACTCGTAGCTTTAAACAGGTTCCTGTCAAACTACGCGTCCAAATCTTTTCCTTTCGTGGACACACTGAAAAATTGTTTAAAAAAGTCCAATTTCAACTGGACGAAAGAAGCAGAAACCGCATTCCAAGACATGAAGACGTGTTTGGGCAACCTGCCAACACTCACAGCTCCGCTACCAAAAGAACCACTCACCTTATACCTGTCCGTGACAGACAAGGCAATCGGGGCAGTTCTCATGGTTGACCGGAAAGGGGTTCAAACCCCAATCTATTATGTCAGCCGCATGCTTCTAGATGCGGAAACACGCTATTCGACAATGGAAAAGTTGGTCCTGGCATTAGTTCATGCGTCGAGAAGGCTGCGGAGATATTTTCAAGGACACCCAATCAACGTCCTCACAGATTTCCGCATCAATGATATCTTGCGCAAACCAGAACTCTCCGGGCGTTTGGCAAAGTGGGCAATAGAATTGGGGGAGCACTCAATTTCATACAAAACAAGACCCTCCTTCAAAGGACAAGTTCTCGCAGACTTCATAACAGAAGTCCCAGCAGATAAAGTTGAAGAGTGCACCAATGAAGCGTCATCCAATTCGATCACGCCCGATGAAACCCAGGTATGGAAGTTGTATACCGACGGAGCCTGTAATGACGAAGGCGTTGGCGCGGGCCTACATCTAATAACACCGGAGGGAAAAGAGTACACGTATGCAATTCGGCTCGAGTTCCAAACAACAAACAATGAGGCAGAGTATGAAGCTCTGATTGCTTGCCTGCGGATTACCAAAAAGATGGGCGCACAACACATCGAAGCGCACGTTGATTCAATGCTAGTCGCCAATCACATTGATGGCACGTATGAAGCAAGGGAACCAACCATGGTCCTGTACTTACAGCATACCAAAGAATTAATGAAGGATTTCCCTTACTGCAAAGTAATCCATGTTCGCAGAAGCCAAAACAAGCCAGCGGACGCATTGAGCAAAATGGCATCAACCGCATTCGACCACATGGCAAAAGACATCCGAGTTGAGACACTAGCCAAACCATCTGTTCCGTCAAAACAGGTGAACGTGGTCCAAACAGGAAAAGAATCCTGGATCACTCCAATAATGGCTTTCTTAACCAAAGGTGTTCTCCCGGCGGACAAAGCGGAAGCAAGAAAGCTGCAACACATATCCTTGCATTATGAAGTAAATAATGGCATCTTATATCGACGGTCCTACCTTGGACCATTACTCAGATGCGTCGATTCCGCAGAAGCAACATACCTGATTAGAGACATTCATGAGGGTACATGCGGCCTGCATGCAGGACCCCGCATGGTCGTGGCGAAACTTATGAACGCTGGATACTTTTGGCCCGGAATGCACCTTGATGCAGTTAAAGAATTGCGGAAATGTGACGCATGCCAAAGACATGCACCAGGAACACTCAGGCCAAAAAATAACTTGGTACCGGTCACAGCAGCATGGCCATTTCAGAAATGGGCCATAGATCTAGTAGGACCCTTTCCCACCGCGCCAGGCAATGTCAAATACCTATTAGTCGCCATCGACTATTTCACCAAATGGGTAGAAGCAAAGACATTAGCCACAATCGATGGGCGCAACATCAAGAAATTCATATGGGAGTTCATCATTTGCAGATTTGGACTGCCCATGGAGATTGTAAGTGACAACGGAACGCAATTTGCGGACCAGCACTTACAAGAATGGCTTCACTCCATGAAGATCAAACAAATCTTCACTTCTGTGGCGCACCCCCAGGGCAACAGACAGGTTGAACGCTCAAACAGAAGTATTGTAGAAGGAATCAAAACACGCTTGGGAACAAAGCGCAGCGGTTGGGTAGATGAATTACCACATGTTCTTTGGGCCCACCGTACACTTCCCAAGACAAGTAATGGGGAGACACCATTCAGCCTAACTTACGGAACTGAAGCGGTTATCCCAACAGAAGTTACAATTCCTTCCCCAAGAATTTTTCTTGCGCAAACAATTGACAATGACAAAGAGCTGCGTATGAATCTAGATTTCTTAGATGAGCGGAGAGATTCGGCTTGTGTCCGAGAAGCCGCATACAAGAGATAGTTAGAGAAATATTATAATGCGCGGGTCAAAGAACAAACTTTCCGCGTTGGCGACTTTGTCTTCCGCAACAATGAAGCCTCAAATGCGGAAAAACCCGGGAAGCTGGCCCCAACTTGGGAAGGGCCTTACAAAGTTCAAGAAGTATTGGGAAAAGGGGCATATGCCTTAGAACGATTAGATGGTTCACCAATTCCACGCACCTGGAATGCAGCTCAGTTACGTATATGCTACATGTAACATGCTACAATAATTTTGTAATAAGGAATTGATTTCCAAAGTTCATTTACATTACAAAAAGCATTTTTATACAAACTGGTGGTCAGCAAATATAGATTACATACCAAAATCATAGATGATTATCACCAAACAAGGGGGAACTACAAAACATACAAACTAAAACCCTATGACACAGTGATCCAACAATCACTCAAAAAAGAAACAACTTTATACATAAAGACTCCTACATAGGATATATACATCCTAACCCCTAACCTTCTTGGTAGTCTTCTTCTTCACATCTCCCAGCTCAGACAGCTTCTTCATCTTCAAGGGCTTTCCATCAATGGTACCTTGATCATCTAAATAATCAGGACGCATGTCCTCCTGTGATAGCAGAAATGAACAATGTTCTGCCAAACGATCAAGAGCTTCGATGGGAGTACAATCATGATCAGGATAACAGGACAAGCGGATGATACCCTGCACTGCTGAAATCTCCTTGGCACTAAGAACATTGCTTGAAGTGTTGGACGCCATTTTTTCAGAGAAAATGGTAAAAAAAATTTAAGTATAAACTACTATGAAAGATGCACTTACTATATATAGAGGCGAGAGGTTACAACCATTAATTACCATTAATGGTAATCACTCGATTACCCTAGGGAAGACTGACAGGCACTCTGCCACCGCCGTCACAACAGTCACGTCAAGGGCAGACTGACAGTCACCTGCGTCAGATGCATATAAGATGACATCACCCAATGATTACCATGCATACGTGGAAAATAAAAGTAAAGAGAGTTACACTGTTCAGCATACAAGAAAATCAAAGTGTTCAAGACAAGACATGCAACCATGGTGCATCAATAGTGTTCATCATACATAAAAAAATACTAAAGGTTCAAATATTGGGAGATATCATCACTCCCAGCGCCCTCTGCGCGTTTCCTTTCAGCAGCGGAGGATGTTCCTGCTTCAGCATCAGTGGCCACAGTTTTACCCTTCTCTTCCATCTGTGCTCTCTCAGCAAGCTCCGCACCAAGCTCCGCACCAAGCCGATCAGACTTGATAAAATAATTGCGTAGCTCCCCAGCAGGATCATCAGTCTTCGCACAGGCTTCTAACAAGTCAAAGACTTCGAATTTCAGATGCTCGTAGTCATCATAGGCTTTGAGCAGCTCATCATCGTATGCTTCATTCTCATATGGTCCGGATTCTTTTTCTTTGCCCTCAGCATGGTGACTAAAGCCTTCAGAGAAACCAATCTTGATGCCTTGCTTCACGGAAGAACTGGAGATGCGCACAATCACTTCTGTCAGCGCAGGATCGTTCCAAACACGCTTGAATACCTGCGCAGAATAAGATAGCATATAAAACAAAATTCAAAAGCAAAAAGAAAGAATACAAAAGGAAAATTTTATGACTTACCCCAGCAACTCCATCGCCCATTAACCAGGCAATCCTCTCGTTGGCAGCAACGGCCAGGTCAGTGGCTTGCTGGAACAAAGCCTGCACCTTGTCTAACTCCACTTTTGCCTGCGTACATGAGGATTCCGCCAAGGCTTTCTCTTCCTGGATCTGGGCGTTCTCCAAAGTCAATGCCTTCATCTTGGTTTCCACATCAGACAAAGAAGAGGTTGCACGAATAAGCTCATCATGTTGAGAGTTATATTTTTGAATGACATCAGCAAGTTCAGTTTGCTTCCCTTCGAACGCTGCTCGGGTCTGCTCCACCTCTTTCTTCAAATTAGAATTCTCAAGTTTCAATTCCTTAATGGAGGACCGCAGCTGTTCAGTCTCAATGTTCGTCCTCTTGCATGCTACTGACCAAGCATGAGAAGCATCAGCCTTCTCCTTCTTCACTCTCTCCAACTCTTCAACAGCGTCACGGGCAACTTTTTGATGATGCTCAATCTCAGCACGAACGTCGTGACGAGCACGCTGGAACTCTTCCTCCCGCCTCAACAGCGCAGCTTCAGAATCCTTCAAATTCTGGTAATCCCTTTGAAACTCGTTTTCACGCCTGATAAGGGAGCCAAGACCGCTGACACCAAGAGAGAGGTTCATGGCCATGTCAATGAATAGTGAGCGACGGTCAACACTATCCTGATAATCACGCTCCGCAGGAGGAACGGACATCATGACAAACTCTTGCGCATCAAGCGCATTTGTAAAGCGAGTAGTGTCCAGGATATCCTAACGCGGCTGATACGGTCTAGAAGAATCAGCTGGGCGCGAGGAAAATGTTCTCCGATGATGACCAGAGCTACCACCAACACTGGCGGAGGTGTCAGTATAGAAAATGGTAGAATCAACAACTGTGCGCTGGAAGTTGGATGGATTCTCAGTTATAACTTCATCTTTCTTCTCACTGTTAAGCGCTGCTTCAAATCCTTGTGACAGGCTCGGTTCATGTGCTTGCTCCGTCAAATCAAGACAACCTGTCTCCAAATTTGGTGTTACAGATTCATCCACTCGCTTACCAACATCCTGCTCAACATCAGTCACCAACTCAACTTGGGCAGGTTCTTCCTGCGGCATGACATCCTTCTCCACCTCCATAACCAGATCCTCCGGGATGGGCGTAGGTTGAGACAACAAGCTCTCATCAACTATTGTTTCAGCAGTAACCGGCATCACTTGCGCGGTAGTGTCAGTTGGCTGAGTAGATGAAGATACTTCCTTCAACAACACGGAGGAATGCTTCTTCCGAGATTCTGCAAAAGGATGTTGCCCTACATAAAATGCTGCTCACAGTATTTTAACACATTTATCACAACCGTGGTAAAAAGAGAAGAAAAACATGTGTACCAGATAAATGCCTCAGAGTCTTCATAGGCAAGTTCTCGCGCACAGGGGGAGGCTTCACAGGGATCTCTAGCTTGTCTGTAGACGGCCACGTCAATGGCTTGAATACATTTACCGGAACCGCGGGAATGGGTTCCGGTGAAGTAACATCCAGACTCCCAACTGAGGATTGCGGAACTTGCACTTGTTTCTGATCCAGCTCAACAATTCTCTGCTGATATAAATCCTCGGCAACACCACCTGATTGTCGGATGGGAGAAGAACGCCTGGCGCGCTTATGCTCCAGTTCCGTGTCAGACTCAGTCAAGTCTTCATCAACTTCTTCAACAATGATAGGCGCGGCGGGTGGTTTGGTCCTCTTGCTAGCCACATCGCGTTTCCTCGAAGTACTTGTGCCTGGCGCGGTAACCACATCTGTATCAAGTTAAAATATGCGTAAGAAATGAGTTACGAAGTTACAAAGACTAACCAAAGGACTCCTTGCGCTCCGAAGTAACTTCCTCAACATCGTTCTTAGCTTTCCTGCGGAGTTGTATACCCGCACCTAACATGAGGAACGCGCTGAATCAGTACGCAGAACGCGTACCAAGCGCGCTTCCTTCGCATACATAAAGAAAAAATAATCACAAACAACACACGGATAAGAGACCACAAACCTGTCCGAACATACTGCTTTGGAGGATCCACAAGATTGGGATGCAGAAAATTGACACTGATTCTCTCAGATAAGCGCGACACACCGGCGGTAACCGGAGTATACAACACCTTTGCCTCACCACGCTTAGCAAACAATTGGAATAGGGAGACATCTGGATGAATAAAGAAACGTGTGAGCAATAACACAAAGCAAGCCTATAAGACAAGAATACAAATATAACTTCAATACCTTTTGGAGGATTTGGGTCTTGACCCTCAGGGCAGATAAGGCTAATTCCCAACAAATTCAAAACACTCTCAGGACATTCATCCATCATCAGGGGAGTAGCATGATCACAGAGTGTTTTGTACCAATCCTGATCCTTATACCCCACCATAGGGGGGAATTCAGCAATCTTCTCTCTCAGACCAAGCACCATCCATTGGAAGGGTGCAGGAATAACACCATGTTTGATATAAAAGAACTTGTCTTTCCATTCATACATGGATTTCACCTTTTCCGAGACAAGCTGTTTAACTTTCCGGCGAATACCCAAACTAAACCAACCACTTCCACCACGCGCTGCTTCAAGGACATAGAAAACATTTAATCTCTCCCATGTGGGTTCAATCTCCAATGAACGACATGTGGCTTCAAAATGCAGTATTCGACACCACCCATAAAGAGTCAATTGTGTAGGATGCACTCCATATTTCAGCAACACGTCCACCACAAATTTGGAGGCTGGCAAACGGAAACAACATTTGGTAAAAGCAGCAGCATACAAAGCAATTTTACCAGGAGGGGCCTTTAAAGCAGTTTTCCCTCGGCAGGAAGTTCAGGCTCCCATTCCGGCAATATGCCGTACTGGTCAATAAAACTCAAATACGAGACTTCATCCCACTTAATAGTGGTGGCCTCTATACTTATTGATGATTCCTTCCCCAGATCTTTAACAGTGTCAGATGTTTTACTTGACTCTTGCACATCTTGGGAATCTTGCGACATTGTTGAAGGATATGGTAATTTTGGAAAAATAGAGACGTTGAAGAGAAGAAATTCAAACTTTGAAACAGTTGAGATGGAAGAGCCACATTCAAAATTTAATATATAGGCTTTGCAATTAATGTGCCTGACGTCATGGACAAGCTTTTCGGAGATGAGTCCAATGAGATAATGACACGTGTGTAATGGAAAACAAACCGACGTCACACGCGCCTCACGCGCCCACTCGCCTGACAACCGCCGCTCACACGTCTCTGCACACGTCCCAATTGACAGAAGTCATGTCAAAACCACTCGCTATATGGACCACAAATTTTCAAATACAAGGGGGAGACGACACCTGTCCACACATGCAAACCGACGTGTCTCATCACTGCGGACAGCTGACGTAAAATTCAAAACCCGTTCTCCGCACAATGTTTACGCAAACACGCACGCAAAGTCAATAAGCAGCGGAAAGACTATAAGCATCAACCCACTACAAATAAGTCCAGCATCCCCCACATCTTAGATGAGAGACACACTGGACTGGGGGGACTTGATGGGATTGGGTACTGAATATACCGTTCCGCATACCCAAACCCGGCACAACACTGGCGCGCGGAAGAAAGCCATGCGCAGGATTTGGTCAAAGCTCATTAAATGCACAATCAACAGTCAAAGGCCGGTCAAGGCGAATATCATGCATGGTCAATAGCCATGCATGAATCACGTAACTACACCAGTTAAGGCGGTATTCGATTCCACTGTTCCCTTTAATCTAGCTTTCCATATATCACCTTATTAACATAATTAAGGGTGATGGAGACAACCTAACCACGGTTAGGACTTGGGTAATGGTGGCATACGGACTCTCCTATAAAAGGGATCACATCCCCAATAGGAGAGGACACTTTCTACTGACCTGGAGAGCTATCATACTAGATAGTATCCCCATTCACCCCGTTTTTGTGATAAACAACTACCTCGTGTAGTCGTCTCCACACCCACACTTTCACTCTTATTTGCAGGTATCCCCAAGCCGTAGCTGTTAGTGAAGGATCAACCCTGTAGTAACTTATAATCTTATCATCCCTAACCGGAGGTGAGACTATTTGTTTCTTCAGTTACATAGATGCTCAAACCCCTTCAAAAAGTTAAAATTATTTTAGTATAAAAAACAAATTATATACCTCCATAATTTGCAGTTTGTATAAAAATTCAAAAAACATAAACAATACATACTCGATATCTTGGATTTCCATTGTTAACCTCTTCTTATCAGCGACAACCTTTTTATCTTTATCATCATTGCTGAAGAACTTCTTAACCTGTCCTATAACATCTAAAATCAAATATAAAAGAAACATTAATGTACCATCAAACCAAAGAATATTATTATGGAATTCTCGTAATTAAAAAAGACTATATTGACGAAATATACCTATTGTAACATATTCATCAACCTCCCTATCCAGAATTCTTTGATAGGGCACAAAAGAGAACCCAAAATCTAGACTTTGGAAAGCAGCATATTCGGAAACTTGAGTATTCATATTCAAGCACAGTTTGTTTGGGTTTGGAGTATACTTGTACTTAGAAGAATTGAGCCCAACTCCTGGATTTCTTATAATAAGAGAAGCATTTTCAATCAAAAGCCTCTCAAATCTAAAAAACAACCGCTTAAATACATTCGCTTGAATCCTGTCACCCTGTTAATTATAAAAAAAAACATTAAAAGTATGTATCAAAAGAAGTGACGTATTTTCATGTACGAATATAAGCAAGTATTTGAAAAATAATAAATAGTGTAAAGTAATTTTTGAAATTGCCAAATAAGAGGCTTTAATAAAAACTTGTAGTTGAGATTTACATTTTCATCACATATGATCATTTCAATTGAGTAGAAATCATTAGGATTGCGACGATCCGGTTGACGCCAAACCCGAATAATCTTTAGCTTTAAAGCCACACCGTTTCGGTTGACATGAATTTGGTTAACCATGGTAAACTCATTTGCATCTACGGCAGCCATTGATCTTTGTAACTGTTAAAAAAATGTTAAATTCAAGTTAATACTTCAATAATACAAACTGTTGACAGCATAATAATATTGAAACTTATATTAAATTTAGGTTATTTTCGAATGTATGGCAACATACATGTATGGATTGCTTGAACAAAAGGTATGCAATACATCTATTTAATCTATTGATTCATAAGAAATCGAAAAAATAATGTTTATGTATTTAAAGATGAGAAACAGAAAATAACCTAAGAATATATGTATGCGATTAATCAAAGTGCAAGAAATGTGTGATAGGATAATCGTATGAATGTTGATTTGACGTGTTTATATAGCTATTCGATAGTTAGTACTTGGATGAAATGGTGGAGTGAAATTAGCATTAGCATTATCATATTGTTATAAAATTGGGATTTAAAGTTATGATTTTAGATGCAATACTTTCATCTATGGAGTAGAATTAGGACATAAAATTCGCCTTTTTATTTATGAAATTGGTCATAAATAGTTTTTAGACTGATTTCATTTTGAAATTGAAACATAAAATGCCAGATACAAAATTGTTTGTATATTTGATCGACAAATTCAAATGGAATTATACATAAGTTTGGAATATAATTAGGAGATAACATTCGTAACATAGTTTTAGACTGATTTCATATTCAATTTAAAATTCGAAATTTACAAGTAAGTCAAAGTCAGATTGTACAACTTAAATTAATGATTAGATTTAGGACATCACATATTGATTTTCCTTATGCAATTGGTGAAAGTTAAATATGGATACCATTTGATTCTTGACATTCAAGTCGTATTCAATTAGTTTGACTTGTTTTATACATTCAATTCGTATTCATATACATTAATGTCGGCTCATATTTATAAAGAAGTAAAAAATATAAATTAATGTCAAAACTCGAATATGTAGATACATATTCAATTCGTATGCATATAAGGAAGTAAAATTAAATGTATATTAATGTCAAAAATCGAAACTTATAACGAATTAAAAGTCAAATTTGGAATAAATAAGGCAGTCAAATTAAAAAGTAATTTGAATCAATTTATAATCAAATGGTATAATTACATGTACTCCATATAAATTTAGTTACATATCTATAAGGAAGACTAAACGTTTATAAGGAAATGAAATTCAATGCAGATATTGATTTTGCTTATGCAAGTGGTGAAACATAAATATGGATACCATTTGATTTTTAACATTCAACCCGTAGTCAATTACTTTGAATTGTTTTATAAAGTTAGAAATTCAATTCGTAGTATAAACCTAAGTATGGATGATTATTGTTTTTGACATGTCATTCAACTCGTATTCAATTACTTTGACTTGACATTCAACTCGTATTCAATTACTTTGACTTGTAACATTACGCAAGAAATTAAAATTTAATGTACATTAATGTCCAAAATCAAAATTTATAACCAATTCAAAGTCAAACCTGAAATTAATAAGGCAGTAAACTTATTTAATTCGTAGTCAAATCGTATTCAATTACTTTGACTTGGATATCCTTTTGCAATTGGTGAAACATAAATATGGATACCATTTGATTTTTGACATTCAAATCATAGTCAATTACTTTGACTTGTTTTATAAACTTAGAAATTCAATTCGTAGTATAAACATAAGTATGGATACATTTGATTTTTGACATTCAACTCGTATTCAATTACTTTGAATTGAGTAGACATCATTAGGATTGCGACGATCGGGTTGACGCCAAACCCGAATAATCTTTAGCTTTAAGGCCACACCGTTTCGGTTGACATGAATTTGGTTAACCATGGTAAACTCATTTGCATCTACGGCAGCCATTGATCTTTGTAACTGGAAAAAAATAATGTTAAATTCAAGTTAATACTTTAATAATACAAACTGTAGACAACGTAATAATATTGAAACTTATATTATAGTTCGAAAATAAATTTCGAATGTATGGTAGCATAAATGTTTGGATTGATTAAACAGAATGTATGCAAAACATCAATGTAATCTATTGGTTAATAACAAATCGAAAAAAAATGTTTATGTATTTAAAAATGAGAAACAGAAATTAACCTAAGAATATATGTATGCGATTACTCAAAGTGCAATCAACGTGTCTTAGGATAATCGTATGTGCATTGCTTTGACGTGTTTATATAGCTATTCAATCGATAAGGAATGGATGAAATAGTGGAGTGAAATTAGCATTAGCATTAGCATATTGTTATAATTGGGATTTAAAGTTATGAAATATATTTGCAATACTTTCACCTATGGAGTAGAATTAGGACATCAAATTCGCCTTAACATGTATGAAATTGGACCGCCATAATTGAAACATTCATTACATAGTTTTAGACTGTGTTCATTTTCAAAATAAACATAAAATGCATATACAAAATTGTTTGTATGTTTGATCGAAAAATCCAAATGTTATTGTAGATAATCATGGAATATAATTATGATATTAATGTATATTTTTTTACAGTCAATTTGTATTCAATTACTTTGACTTGTTTTATACATTCAATTCGAATTGATATATATATATATATATATATATATATATATATATATATATATATATATATATATATGCTTTATAAATTATAAATGTCGCCTCATATTTGTAACAAAGTCAAAATATACATTAATGACAAAACCACCGCATATGTAGCTAATATTCAATTCGTATTCAAATAAGGATTAAAAAATTAATCTACATTAATATATATAATAGAAACTTATAATGTGATTCAAAGTCATTTATTAAAATAAATAAGGCAGTAAACGTTTAAACATTTTGAATCAATTTATAATCAATGATCTAATTACATTTGCTGCATATAAATTTGTTTATATATTTATAACGAATAATAAACATATATAAGGAAGTCAAAGTCAATACACATATTGACTTTCCTTATACATTATGCATTTTGAATCAATTTATAATCAATGGTCTAATTACATTTGCTGCATATAAATTTGTTTACATATTTATAACGAAGAATAAACGTATATAACGAAGTCAAAGTCAATACACATATTGACCATCATTAAATTTTAGTCAATTGTATAATTACATGTTTTCCATATAAAGGAATAACAAACATTTATATTAGGAAGTCAATTTCAATGCTCATTAATACCAAATGGCGAAAACTTTTAACAAATCAATGTAAAATTTGAAATTAAGAAGACAATCAAATTCGACCTTAAATTGAGTGAATTTTATAAGGAAGGTGAATTGAAATACGTTAATGTTCAAAAACTTTGAATTATAACAAATTCAAAGTCAAACGTATAATTAATAAGGTAGTAAAATTCAAATTAAATTGAATCAATTTAAAGTTAATGTCATATATTCTTGTGTGTCAATCTTGGTAACAAACAGCCTACGTTGGTCTGAACACCATTTGAACACGCAATAGTCACCAACAGAAATATCTTCTGATTCACGCAAGTCATCCCATCCAATGATAGTAAACCTTAATAAAACAATTAACAATACAAAATATATATAAGAGGTAAAGCAATATAAATAAATTAAGATAATTGAAAACGTAGATGCTGGAAATGCAGAAAACAAACCTAGCGACTTGAGAATGAACTTCTACATGCACCATAGGAGACCACAAGTAGCCATTGGTAAAATTAATCTTGATCTTGGATGATTGATTTAAATTAGCCATTTCAGCAATCGAGTTAGGAATTATCTAAATAGTCAAAACAATTAAATAAGGTTTACGAAATTGTAGATGGAATACGCAAAAAAGGAATAACTTTTTTTATTTAAAAAAATAGAAAGATTCATACCAAAACTCGTGCGAAAGGGTCATGAATAACCTTGAAGAATTTGTCACCCTTGTGATAAGCCATGGACAAGTTCTTTGTCCTAATGGAATCCTGTTATTCAAATGCAAAACGAATATTTGTTAAAGTAACCATAAACTCAAGACAAAAAAATTTCATTTTCACGAAAACTGATTGTTAACCATTTCAATTATTTGGACAATAATACAATGATTAAACTTGGTCATAATCATTTACTTATCCAAGAATTATTAAAAAGCTTTCGAATTTGATTGATAAATACATAAAACGTTTGTTAATAAAAAAAACGTTTTTATCATTACAAAAAACCGATTGTATTTTGTAGAAGAATTGATGTAATATGATAAATCAAAGATGAGATGAACAACATACCTTGGAAAAAGAACAATGAGGAAGGAATGAGGAACAATGTTTTAGGATAGGAAGGATGAACAATGTTTTAGGCCAGGAAGGAGGAATAATGTTTTAGGCTAGGAATGGATGGTAAATGGAGAAAACAAAAAGAAAAAGAGGTTTTTATAGTATAACTCATGGAGCTCCATTTGTAATTTGGATCCTATGAGACCCTCTCAAAAGCTAGGATTCAACCCTAGTGTATTCATTTATTATATAGACAGATTTTAAGATGGATGAGAAGTCATGTAACAAAATTATTAATATATTGTTCACCACATCAAAACTTTTCTTTTAAGCCTAAAAAAACTGTTTTACATCTAATCTCAGCCGTCCATATTGGGTGGTTTTTTCTGAAGGTAAATCTGGACCACAATAATGTGTCAGTTATACTCAAAATTTGGCAGTTGAGTTTTATCTTTGGCAGTTCATTTGATTCCTAAAATACAACATTACAGCCCCAACTCACCCCCCATTACTCCTAAAAAATAGCTCCCGCTCCTACCCTCTTAACCGTTTACATCTCTGCTAACATATGGTCTCTGTACGTGCTCTCAAAAATCTAACCAAAGTCGTTTCCTTTTCCTATTACCCACCAAATCTGCTGATGATGAAACCGGCGACTACTCACTGGAGTGAAACCTGCAATCATGAATTCTTTGTCGATTCTACATCGTTTTAACTTGTAATATCTAGCTTCAATGCCGCTCTTCTTCTCCTATGCCACCATCGTCTCTGCCCGACGGATCTTTTTTGTTCTTTACCATTGAGTACAGGTATTACGTTTTTTTATTCAAGTTTTGACATTGGTTCAATGAATGGATCATGAATTTTAGGTTTTTAAATTTGGGGATGCTAATATTCACTTGCTTCGTGTAGTCATATGTATTCATATATAAGTTCTTCTTTTGGATGTTTATTATAGACCAGGTCCTTTGTTTCAGTTTGGTTATTGGTTGATTAAAAAGTGACCAGTTTTTATTGTTAACAGCAAACAAGTGGAACAGAAGATGGGTAAAGCTATCAGAAAAGAAAGGGGAAGGCCATCAAAGTCTGTGGTTTAAAGGTAACAAAATAAATTATCTATCTAGATTAAAGGTAATATGTTTTTTATGGGAATTACATACGGATTCATATAATTGGAAATCTGGAATCACTCACACTGGGTTGGGGTAATTTGTTTACTGATGGTGTATGTGTATAAGTCAGGTGATGGGGTGTAACTGTGATTATGTTTAAACGGGGAGGTAAGCAAAGTAGTTAACTTGCTGACTCGTGCTTCTTATCATGGTCTATCTTGTACTAATGAAGATTATAATATTTTTATGAAGAGTATCTCGACTTTATCCAAAAGCAACAATTTTTAACTATCGTTGGAAGAACGATTGTAGAAGGTTGCCCTTTAAGTTCAGAAACTTATAACCAAGTTATAAAAAGCATGAGGGATCATCAAAGATCAACAGAGTGCGCCCTATGTCTCAATCGAACGGTCAATGAAGGGTTGTTGCCTGATACAGAAATATTATCCGATTTATTTTCTTTTTTGGCGCAAAAGCGGTAGTTGCATAAGGTTCTGCCTGCAATACACAAGTTGTTGTATGTGCTTGATTGTCGAGTGCTGAATCATGCGATTTGCAATATACTTATAAACGGGCTTTGGAAAGAAGGGTATAAACAGGAAGCGCGTTTGGTATTGGATGTGATATTGGAAACTGGTTGGGTGCCCGATTCTACAACACACAGAGTATTGATTAGTTCTGGTTACAGTGAAGCTGATGATAAAGGCAACATGCAAGATGAGATAACCAACATACTCTCTGAAGGCTGCGGTGAATACTAATCGACATGCGTCAGTAGGTTTGATTACCCTATTATACCTATTCTTTTCAAAATTCATGTTTGCATATTTATGCTTCTGATAAGTCCATCGAAGCGCGCAAATACTTTCACATGATAAAAGAAAGTTGTTCTAATATGTGGTACCATTTTCTTGAATTGTTTTGTTTAATTAATTAGATAACTGCATTTACAATACATGGCTTGCAAAGATAAAGATGGGAATTTTGTTTGCTATAGAAGGGGTGTTTTAGGCGGGTTGGTTACCGGGTCATCGAGAACGACTTAAAGTTTATTGATTAATACAAAGATTCGCATTTTGATATAACCACAACAGGAGGACGGTATAGTGATGTTGATACACAGTTTAATTATTTTTCATTCAATTTGCCACCTGAATTTAAGCCGAACTTATTGGTGGGATTAATGGCGTTTAGGGCAAAGATGGTCTGTGTTGAGTGCGCTCTTTGGGACTGCCCCGCACCGGCTCAGGGCTGGTTGTCCGAGAGGCGAGAGGCCCGTTCAATGGTGGTGCACCAGCTACTACAGCAATGTGCATGATGTGGTGGCATAAAACGAGGGTCAACCTGCGATTACCCCTGTCATACGGCCTAAAGGCATTAAATTGAAGGATAACTTAGTTTTTGTTGCACTTGGTGTAAACGCTCAAAGGAAAAAATGTAGGTGTTCGGGTGTGCAAAGGAGCCGCTACAAGGTATGCGCGTGCATAGCTGCGTGACAAAAAACTTTATAAAAACGTCTTATTTTCTAATTAGATGATATGTGACATGAAATATGAAATTAACTTTCTATGATGAAACCTAGATTCTAATTTCCATGCATAGATTAAATCTACAAATAGACATGGCATACATGCATATACCTTGAAAAGTATGTAGAAGACCATAAGATTAATGTTGTCTTTTCCTTTCTAGCCAGTGTACTGCACATGCAATTTTGGGAATTTACATCCCTATTGAAAAGTAAGACAGTGCATTAAAAAGGTAAGTTTCTGTGTAAACAAAATGCTATGCATATGTCATGTAGGCTTTTTATACAGTTACTTGAATTCTTTGTTACAGTGAGCATCCAAATGCATCTAAACGTCCAGTTTGGTAAAAAAAAATAATAAGTTGTTAGCAAGGGCCAACTAATCTTTGTCTACACTTAATGTCCATTTTCTGTTTCAGTGATCGTTTTGAATGGCTGAATTTGAATATAACTTATTCAAATCGACTTTCTTTGGTGAACATTTATATTGTTGAAAATTGAGTGGAACGCCTTGTGCGCGAAAAATGATGAAAAGGGCTGGAACACGAGGAATGTACGAGTGCCCCGACGACAACGGAAAACCAAGGTTCCAGTAAGTTACTAAAAATCCTACAGCTTTTCCTGCGAATTTCCGGCTGCATTGCTTTGTTTCAGTTACGTTTATCGGTTTTTTTGCTACCTTTGCTGTTTTAGGCATGATTACAACTCACATTAACAGCTACACTTATTTGGACTACCTACGTGATTGCTTTAGACTTTTTCTATGAATAAATAACTGGAAATGAGTTTAGATAATATATGAAAAACATTAACAAAGTGCATTACTTTTTTGCTTTATGATATTAATTTTTTTAAGAAATTTGTTTTCACTTTTGAATTACATGTGTAATAGCCCACAATTCCTGCTACTTTATGTTGCTTTGTTCTATTATTGACCAACCTTTGTGTTTAGTTATGTTACACTTTCAAGTGCTATGGGGGTTAGGGTCGCTTCGCTAAGGCAAAGCGCGTATTTAATTAACGGGATGCACTCAGTTGCGCTGTCATTGAGTTTGATTTTCAGGGGTTTGATTGGAATTTGTGTGGGGCTGGGAGCGAAGAGTGTGTCGGGTTTAGGCATTGTTGAGGATTGTACGAGTTAGGAGTCTTTTTTGCAGCCGGTTACTAATTTTCGTTTTACATGATTAATATAGTTTCCATACCCATCTCCTGCATGTCCCACCTCTATTTACTAAGTTGTATGCATATGTATTTCAGGTACAAATCATGAACTCAAAGGCCGAATGTGATTAAGGTTTGTGGCATAAAGGATCGAACGCATGTCTTTGGATCAAAAAGAGGGTGAAAAGACACAATGTAATTAGGGCGAAGCGGGTCGAACGCTAATGTCTTAGGTGAACGAAAGACATAATGTAAAGTTTGATACAACTTAATTTGTACTCTTTCTTCTTCAAAATAAAATATTACATGTTTGCCTTTTTTTTATATTTATTGAGTTGCTTGCTCTATAGGCATAAACCTGACTCGCATGACTCTTTCTCTTGGATTTGATCTTATCGTTTACTCATCCTACCGCTCAACTGACGCATTTATAAACTATATGAAGATTGGTTTGCCCATTCCTCTGTAGCATCCTTCTAAACTTCTGGAATGTTTTATTATTGTATTTGTTTTAAGATTTGGTTTAAAATAGTTGGGTTGGTGGCATTATTGCTCTAATTACGATCGGTTCAAACATTGTTTTAGATGACGTTATAAATGTGCTCATAATCGGAAGGCATGAATCTCTCATTTTTTTTTCAAAGTTAATGAAATTCTAATTTTATTATGACATTTTTGTTGTTATTGTTGATGCTACTATAAATTTTATGGTTAGAAAATTTTTATCTTGGAACTGGACTAAAACATGTTAGGATATATATCGGGCGATTACACGTAGAGTATTGGGTATGTCCGTAGGTTTTGGCCTTTTGGGTATGCTTACGGGTTTTGAGTAACCCCATTAGTTTATTAAAACTACCAGTTGGGTATATCAACTCAGAACTTGTCGGGTAACTGTTATTGAATTACATTTCGCAAGTTGTGTATTAGGAAAAAAGAATCGTTCAATTTTAAATAACTAATTCGAAAATAAACTTTGAGTCAACGTGTACGTGAATTAACAACTTATGTGCCTACTAATCCCAGTTTGATAGGACGTTGTCAAGATTTTTATTCTACACATCGTTTGAATATCTAAATTTCAGGAACCCGTCCCAACGGACGGGTATAATACTAGTTTAAATTGGTGGGCACCCTGTAAGCAAAACCAACCATCTTATTTAGTGAGAATTTTTTTTTTTTAAATGTAATTTTTTTAGGATAAATACTCTACAACACACACCTACAAGGATTGAACCAACATTTTCACATTTTGATTGTGAAGTATGTCCCCTTGTGGAAGTGAGAACAAAATTGCATATGTTTAATGTTGAATGCAACCAATGGTGAAGGATAATGGGGCCAGGGGTGCCCCGGTGCCTCTGTTTTTTGGCTAAGTGGTAGAAGTTTGCGATTTTCGTAAGTAATTTTTATATGAATTGAGTCCAGGCCTCACTAATAAAACAAAACTTGAGCCTCGTGATTTTCAGCCCCCACCACTATTTTTTCAAGCTTCGTCACTAATTATGCAACGATGCCAAGATGGGATCGAAACATCAATATGAACATAGGACATGCACTATCCTATTAATTTTTTTTTTTTTTTCTATTTTCAAGTTTATTGTATAGTGATCACTCAAAGACTAGCTAAACAAGTTAGTAAAGGGTTAAAATAAAGTAAGTTGAGGGTCTAGTGACTACCACTTTTTTGGTTGTTTTCAATTTATAAACATTTTTCGAACTTATATGAGTTTTGATTTTTGAACAAAGCAATTAACAAAATTGTTACATTAAAAACACACTCGGGACGACTTTCACCCGTTTGACTCACTATATTTTCAATTGACGCAACCCAAAATCAAGCCTATAATTTAATGACGGGTTGAAGATGCCAATTGCCAAGTCTAGTACAAAGCCTCTATAGGATTGCATTTGTCCCATATTTTAATCTGAAGCCGTATGTATGTGTTAAACGTCCAAGATTCTAACCTCAAGCCATAAATGTAGTTAAAAGTATATTTAAGTTATGCAGATAAACGCTGTAGTATGTATAAATTTCCTATGATCCCCGCATTGGGTCATGCTAAAAAATGACATTTTTCCTACTTGAGCAAGTCATTCATGTTCATGGACGATTCTCATAAGAATTCATATTTTCTTGTTTCGGTTATTGGGCCAAAAATCCGTTTGCGCCAGTTTACAAACCGGTTTGGGTGCCGGTTTCGGTTTGGTTTGGCTGGTTTTGGAGTCAGATTTTCAAGCGGTTTCGTTTAGCTTTTAGTCATGGCTCCAAACCAGTTTGTGTTTTTTTTTTCCACGCATTTTGTAGTCGACAAAAAAAAAGATTACACAAATAGAAAAAAAATCCTCATTTTCCCCACCTTCCAATTTACACTTTTTTTAAACATAATATCACTACATGATACAAATTACAAAGTGACGTCCATTATAAGCTTCCAAATTTCTAACTTTGTAAACGTCCTTCTATTAACCCATTCATACTCGGCTATAGATACTTCAACAACATTCTCGTCGTTATTTGGATATTCCAACTCTTCCACCCGCCTACGGTAGGTTATGTGAAATCTTTCAAGCGCTATGGATGTACTCAACATCTTTCTTTTAATTTCAACGCTTGTACGCTTGGTTGCAAAACCAATTTCCTCGTCAAGTCTAGCAATTCTACAAATGAAGACCAAAATAATACCTCCACCTTTTAAGTCTAAGGTCCTAACGAGCACAAAAGCAAGGCCCAAGGCATACTCATTTCCGGTCCGAACGGGAACACTTGGAAGACTTTGGGAAGTATGGCGAAGTGAAACGTTTGCAAGACGAGAGCTTTTTGGCGTTTTTCGTAAGCTTTTTTTTTTTTTTTTGTGTGTGTGTTCTTGTAAATTGTGATCAACCAAATACACTCCCTATCGTTTATCGAAAGCATCCGACGGTCAAAACCAGTTTGAAGCAGTTTGGATCGGACCGGTTTGAGCATGAAACTTGGTTCGGATCGGTTTGGGAGGCCACGAGATAAAACCGGTGTGGAACCGGCAAGTTCAATTGATTTGAGACCAGTTTGGAACCAGAACGGGTTACGGGTTAGGGTTGGAAAGCGGTTTAATTGGCCATCTCTAATTGGGCTTGTGGATAGACCATAAACACGGATACATCAACCATTGTACCTCTACAAAGATGGCCTATATCAGTCTATTACGTGCTCGTAAGCCCAGCCCAAAGCACAACACACTAGGCCAGTTGGCCTGTGTTTTTTAAATCCAAAAGCTACTGTCTATACTAATCTGCCATTTGTTCATCAGGCCTTATCCCAGGCTTGAAAAAATGTATTTTTTGTTGTTTAGTAGAAAATAGAAATACAAAAAAACTTATAAATTTGTTTATCTGTGTACAAATTATACTTTCAAGAATACAATGATTAGTAAAATCTCTTGTTATGTATTATTACACATCAAAGTGGATAGAGTTGTAAATAAACTGAACCGAACGGAGCTTTGTTCATATCCGTTAGTTCAGTATTTAACTTGTTTACGAACACAAAATGGTCATATTACCGAACATTCACGAAGCGCCAAAGCGGCATTTGTTCATATTCGTTGATTTTATTAATCAAACTAAATTCCTTGTTCGTGTTCGATTTCAATCATTTATAAAACGAATGAACGTAAACGAACTTCCTACTGAACGGTTCGCTATAGGTTCCGTTCGTTTATAATCCTATGGGTGGACATGATTTATAATTTTCAAGAAAATGAGAAATTATGATGTACGAAACAATATATTTTAAAATAAGATTGTATTTGATATTCGACATGTGATACTCGTTTTTACGGGTGATGTAAGTATCCCATTCGAGTAAAACCAATGCATCAAACATTTTTTAAAGTGACTACTTAATAAAGGATGATTATGCCAATGTTTGTACGAAAGGGTGTTCATGGTCTAGTTCAACCAATTTTGACGAAACTTCTGGCTGAACCGGTTAGTACAGTTTTTAAAAATACTAAATCCGAGCCAGCCGAAGTGGTTTGGTCGGTTAGAACAACTAAAACGGGTTGGTTTTGATGATTTGCTAGTCCTGGCATTTTTTATAGTATGAAAGCATACCATTAGATTATTGAAAGTTCTAAAAATGGGTAGGTTAAAAAAAAATAAACCTTATAATAGGTCAAGTTATATATATATATATATATATATATATATATATATATATAGGGCAATTATAAAATGAAAACCCTCTTGAGTTGAGAAAACCTTGGAAACCCATGTAAAAAAATCATTATTTTTTTTTTGAAAAAAATAATCAATGTAAAATACATGTTTTTAAGTGTTTTGGGCCAAAAAAATAAAAAAAACGCCGAAGGGATTTTTTTAAAAAAAATAAACAAAGCTGCGAAAACACATGTTTACACCTGATAAAAACAGCAAATAACTGAAAACATATGTTTTTTTAGCAACTTTGTTTATTTTTTTAAAAAAAAAATCCCTTCGGCGCTTTTTATATTTTTATGGCCCAAAATGCTTAAAAACATGTATTTTACATTGGTTATTTTTTTCAAAAAAAAAATGATTTTTTACATGGGTTTCCGAGGTTTTCTCAACTCAAGAGGGTTTTCAATTTATCCTTCCCCTATATATATATATATATATATATATATATATATATAATAAAAGAAAAGGAGTGTGATACATGATACTTGACGAGACCACCCCTCCTCCTTTGATTTCTTTCCAAAAGTGTTTTTCTCTCTCATGTGCATGACACGTACACTTTCCCCCACGATTTTTAAACGTTAATATATAACTTTTATATAAGACATTTAAAAAAAAAGAATTACACCAAATTAACGAACGTTTTATATCTTTCCAACGAGTACAATAGTGCTATACAAAAAAAAAATCTTTTAAGTGGGTTTTGTTCATGCAGAAAAAAAAAACACAATGTATTTAGGTAATTAAGATATTATATATGTTTTTGAACCTACTATTACATATAAGAATCCGCTAACTACATATATATTTAAAGATATAGTCAGTTTGGTAGCAATCTACATTTTTTTTAATTTTGATTGTTGTTGCTAGGAACATTGATTACAAAGGTTGCTAAGCCGGTGAGATGTAGCCTATGATTTTTAAACACCAAGTAAATCTCTAGCTGATAAGTGATTATTAATCATCCCACTATGCATGCTTTTTAGATCGTTTTTAATGTACGTATTTTGATATCGACTGATAGGGTTGAGTTATTCTACAAAGGCTATAAAAATGAGAAGTGTGAGAAGGATACAAAAAACACAATAGATCATGAAATATGACACAATGAGCCACAAAATATAACACATTGCCAAAAAAATATAACACAATGCTAAAGAAAAAAGACACAATGAATTGAAAAAATGACATAATGATGAGAATAAGAAAAAGACACAATGGTACATAAAAGACACAATGATATAACACATATTCTAAAAAACTACAACCTAAAACCCCAAAAAACGAAGACCTAAAAACTAACGTCGTAGGGTTCGATAAGACGATTCCAATGCCGCTTGAATGAGTTCAATCGGAGTCCGTTTGATATCCTTCCTACAACTTCCTATTTTTCTTTCATTGTGTATTTGATCCTAACCCTGTGAAACTAATATGTGGTGATTATTGAAATAGATAATTAGATTATGTATGGGTAGAGTCGGGAGACATGAAAAGTTTTTTTTTTTTTTTTTTTTGCAAAATATACTTCATTCACAAAAAACGCCAACAGGTGGTCCTTAAAGCAAGGACCCCCGGGCAAGAAAACAAACAATCGATTACATCAAGTCCAACGGATAAGTACACCATTTTTTCCAATCTATAGATTTTAATCTAGCTCTATGACGTATCCAAAAGAAAGCAATCGACTTGATATTCTCCAAGATCTCACTAGGTCTCCGATATTTGCGGTTAAAAATCCGGTTATTACGCTCATTCCAAATCGCCCACAACGTGGTATAAACAATACCCCTCAAAATGTATTTTTGATTCTTCGACATTGGATGCGAGTCCATACTCTGAAGTATGTCAGCAACGTCAAACGCAAAAAAGGGCCCAAGACGGCACCAAGAGCTAAGACGACTCCATACCTCAACCGCATACGCACAGCCGGAAAATAAATGAAGCGCCGTTTCTGAATCTGAATCACAGCAGGCGCACGAAACATCTTGGACTGAGACGCCTCTTTTTTGGAGTTCAATGCGGGTCGGTAACCGATCACGAACAGCGCGCCAAACCATCACTTTGCATTTAACTGGAACCCAAACCTTCCAATTGATGGACGCTGAAATGGAAGGATTAGAAGGCATATACATTACTTGTTTAGCCGATTTGACCGAGAACATCCCATTATTATCATTCTGCCACTGCCATCGATCTTCTCCTCCTGTCCATTGAAAATTATAAATATCTTGCAGAAGCTGAAAAAGCTCTGCAACAGCAGCTTGAGTGGACGGTTGAGACCTCCATCCCCAATGCAGCTCCTTTTCCCCGTTCACCACTGAAAGCCGATCCTGAACCGAAACCCATTTGGCTGATTCTAACATGAACAGGTTGGGATATAATACCCGTAAGGGAACCTCACGCAGCCATGGATCTCCCCAGAAAGAAGTGTGAGCGTCGTCCCCAACTTTACAAACGAAAAAGCTGTTAAGATTTCTACCATTTAGCAAGATTTTTTCTCCCGTTTTGACAATATTCTTCCAATAGTTACTAGCCGAAGAAGAGCATGGCATCGCTGACCACGATCGAGTCGACCCGTTACAGCCCAAAATCACTTTCTTCCACAGCGAATTTCCATCAGTTTTATACCGCCACGTCCATTTTAGAAGAAGGGCGTCATTGACCATTTGAAGATTCGAAATACCAAGCCCTCCATCCTTTTTCGAGTTAGTAATAGTATCCCACGCTACCCAAGGAATCTTTTTCTCCTCAATTGAGCCCGCCCACAGAAAACGCCTCATAAGGGACTCAATACAATCTATCACAGCTTTCGGTGCTCTATACAAAGATAGATAATAAATCGGTAAACTTTCTAGAACGGACTTTATGAGAATGAGACGGCCCCCAATCGAAAGAAAACGAGCTTTCCACGAAGCTAGCCTATTTTTTACCACTTCCACCACCGGGTCCCAACTAGCAACTCTAGACATATTAGCGCCAACCTTAATACCAAGGTACACGAACGGAAATGCCCCTCTTCTACACCCCAGAACTTCCATCATGACATCTACCTCCTCATCATTAACACCCACCCCAAACAAATTGGACTTATGAATGTTAATGCGAAGGCCTGAACAGAGGTGAAAAATACGAAGGATTCGGACTGTGTTTTGGAGATTCTCCCTAGACCAATCCCCTATGATAAGTGCGTCGTCCGCGTAAAAAAGGTGTGTTATATCGGAATCAACACCCGGCAAGCGAATCCCTTTAAATTCTTCAATCATATTAGCTTTTACCAATAAACATGATAGCGCTTCCATAACCAAAAGAAAAAGGAATGGAGAAATAGGGTCACCTTGGCGAAGCCCCTTCTCACATTTGAAATCAAAAGTAGGTGACCCGTTGACTAGAACCGAGGCTCTAGCCGAAGTAATCATCCTTTTTAGTCGACAACGGTTAGATTATTTTTATTTATCTTCAAAATGGATCTTCAATGCTTACCTATTGATTGTTTTATTCGGTGTCATCCAAGGTGATCGATTGTATATCCATAATAAAGATTGAACAGGTATATCATTATTTGACTAGTGAGAAACTCGCGCGTTGCAGCGGGGCTGTTAAACCAAACAAAAAATAGATAAAAAACGTTGAATCGCGCACACACATGGCAGCAAGTTTACTCGCCGTATTACAAAAAGTTAAAAATTATCATAGAAAAAACTAAGTCAAAACCGTAATAAATCCACATGTAAAAAGGAAATAACAAACTAAGAAAAACTTTAATTACTTGTTCGCCTATGCTTAGATGACTTGTACGTTATCACACGCAACTCTGCTTTAAATAAAGCTTACATTGAAACGTATATAAAAATAGAACTAGTCATAGAACTTCTTGTTTCTTTTTCTTCTAAACACGAGATAATATTATAAAAAAAACATTAAGTTTGACCTATGTCATATAAAAGGATTTAAAGAAAAATATAAAAGCATGTTATTCTATAAATAATGCAACTTTACGTTGTTTAGTAGGGTAATCTCTCATGATGTCAAATTATTCAAAGTTTTATAAAATATCTAACTCTATATAAAAGATTATAACAAAACATGTAGCATTATAAATTGTTTTTATATGTTTTCTATTTCATATGTTCAAAGTAAATGTAGAAATAAATGTCATGAGCTATCATAAACATCTATTGACTCTTGAATTCATTTAGATTAAATATGGTGTTTGAAAGACCGATTTGCCCCTAAAATGTAGTTATTATGTGCATTGTATGTTATACCATAAGCAAATTAACCTGTCCTTCACATTGTAGCTCAGTGGTAGGCGGCCCAATCTCACTTTGGTGAGAGTTGGGTTCGATCCCCATTGGGGGCATTGTGAGGGACATTGCCAAGTGATGTTTGCACCTACCCTCTTTAGAGGGGTCAGGTTTGATTTTGATCCCTCCCCCGGTTTTCTACTGCCGTGCATTTACTCCAAAGAGGCTTGCCTATTGTGGAGGGTGCAACATCTGTCAAGTGGCAGGTGGCAGGAAATTTTCCGGGTGGAAGCCTTAGTGCCCCTTATGCGCAACCTTGACTCGCTTGTGAGCCGACCACTCTCGCATCAGTATGGAACCGGTTAAGACAACATAGTCTGACCATTGTAGAGTGGCTAGGGGATCCCCTTCTGAGGGGTTGTGATGATCTCTGCCACAACATAAAAGATCATCTTCCATAAAAAAATGCTTTATAATATAGTGTAGATATGTGCTCACTTTACACATTAAAATCACATATCATCATCTTCATCATCATCATCATCATCATCATCATCATGACATGTCATTTGATACCAATTTGGTTGTTTTTTTTTCAGTTTCACATCATAACTTTAAAGTGTCTTGAGGAGGTGACAAAGTTGTACAGAGACTTCACTAGAGCAATATGTGCACATGTATAATTAAAAGTATGTTTTATGAGTTATTGAATGTTGATTCTTTACAAAAAAAAATCTGAAAAAAACGGCTTATTTTGTTTATGATATACACATTTTGTCACTCCATATTAGATTTGTCTATACCGGGAAGTTTTCGAGGAATGAACTAGTTGATATTGTAAGTGCATGTTTGGCTCTCCTTATAACTTATGACTTTTTCAAAAAAGTAATAAGGAGAAAAAAAAGTGTGTAGGTAATGGTTTGAAAATGAGTTTTTGTGCCTTGAAAATGAGATAACTTATAAGTTACAAATTGTGACTTTTTGATTATGAAGATAAGGAGATGAAAAAGAAGATCAAAGGAAGATCACCGGAAAGAATCCGGCAGCAGGAAGATCAAAGGTCGTCGGGGGTTGGTAACAACAATAGTGTGCATGGCAATCATGGGATGCATGGGGAAAACCAATCGGTATTGAGGTCAGGTGATGCATTAATTGGAGAAGGGAATATTAATTTGGATGGGTCCAAGGATGAGTCTCTGGACTTAAATAAATCGTGGGCCAGTTTTCAAGTTGGAAGTGGGCCTATGGGGGATCATAGTGTGGGCCTAAAATCAAAGAAGAGGAGGAGGTGTGATAGAAGCCCAACCACAACTCCTGTGGATAGGTCTAAAAACACAAAAGAGATGGGGATTTTTTCTGATAATGTTCAACAGGGTGAGGCTGATCAAAATTTGCAAGAAGGGGACATCGGTGGTTCTCATACGGTAGAGGTTGGTATGGAAAGTGTAGCGGATCTGTGTTCGAATGATGGCAATGGGCAGGATGGGCAGTTGGCGGATGGGGTGTTACCGGAGGAAAGTAATGTAAGGGTTCAACTTAACGAAGACACCAACAGAGAGGAGGTGGAGATAGAGACCGATCTGACGATTGCGGCTGGAGCTGTTATCGGGGTTCAACTAGGCAATTTTAAAGAGCAAGTGGAAGACTTGGTGAGGGATGAAGGTGTCGTTACAGGTTTGCAATGAATTTCTTGACTATAAATTTAAGGGGGGTGAGGGATGACCGTAAGGCGTCCTGGGTTAAGGGTTTAAAAACAAGCCATGGTATACAGTTTTTGGGTATTCAAGAGTCGAAATTAGGGCCGGGATCGAATTTTCTGTTGGCTTCTTTTTGGGGTACTTCGAGATTCAAGTCAGAAATGGTTTATTCAGAGGGGAGATCTGGGGGAATAATCAGTTTTTGGGATCCGTCAAATTTACATCAGTCAGGGGTAATAAAGAATAGGTATTACTTGGTCGTAACTGGAAATATGATACCAACGGGTGAGTTGATTAACATAGCAAATGTGTATGCTCCAAATGATGCAGTATTGAGAAGGGGGGTTTGGAATGAATTGGTCCAGCTGAAAGAAAATATGCAGGGTATATGGGTCTTTTTTGGGGATTTTAACGATGTCAGGTGGCAGACGGAAAGATTGAATACAGAATTTATACCCGCAAACGCTAGGTTCTTTAATGAGTTTATTGATAAGGCAGATCTTCGGGAGTATAATATGGGTGGAAATCGGTTCACGTATGTATCGGATAACGGCCAAAAGATGAGTAAGCTGGATAGGTTTCTTGTCTGTGACAAATTTGTGGAGAAGTGGCCTACGGCATCAGTCACAGCACTATCAAGGCATGTCTCTGACCATTGCCCTGTGGTTCTGTCCGTGGTGGATAAGGATTTCGGACATATTCCTTTCCGCTTCTTCAACACGTGGCTCGAGATTCCGGGGTTCAAGGAGTTCGTCTTGGAAGCTTGTAATAGATTCAGTTTTGTTGGACCGGCAGATCTTGCTTTAGCCACTAAGCTAAAGTTTATAAAAAATAGAATAAAAAGGTGGGTGGCTGAACAAAAGCAGAGTACGGGTGAACTATATAGATTTAGAAAGGAAGAACTACAAAGGCTGGAAAAAATTGGGGAAAACAGGGATTTAAACTTCATTGAGCAGGAGGTTAGGGCTGAATGTAGAGCTTATGTGTTGGAACAGGATCGGGTGAAAGCTATGGATGCGAGACAAAAGGCAAGAATTAAATGGGCGATTGAAGGAGACGAGAACACTGGCTTTTTCCATGGGATAATTAATGCAAACACGTCGAGTAATAGAATAAATGGTATTGATCAGCAAGGTGTGTGGATAACGTGTCCTAGAGTGATTAAAGATAAAGCGTTTGACTTCTTTAATGATAAATTCAAGGAGCCGATGACAGAGAGACCGATGCTGAATTGTACACGGTTGAATAGAATTTCAGAAGAGGAGGCAAATTTGCTGGTGCAGCCGTTTACATTACAAGAAGTAAAAAATGCGGTATGGGACTGTGAAGGGGAAAAGGCACCGGGACCGGACGGGTTTAATTTCAAATTCATCCGGAGATGTTGGAGCGGGCTTGAAGCGGATTTTATGAAGTTTTTTGACTCCTTTTTCCAGCAGCCTTTTTTGGGTCCATGTTGTTCATCATCATTCATTGCTTTAATCCCCAAATCTGAAAATCCGAGGGGCTTTCAAGCCTATAGGCCGATTAGTCTGGTAGGTTGCATCAATAAAGTGGTGTCGAAAGTCTTGGTCGCGAGACTCAAAGGGGTAATTGGGAAGTTGGTGTCAAACGAACAGTCCGCGTTCCTGTCCGGCAGGAATATTGCGGATGGCCCGCTTATGTTAAATGAAATAATTGCCTGGATGAAAAGAATGAGGAGGAGCGGGATGATATTTAAAGTGGATATTGATAAGGCATATGACTCGGTAAATTGGGGTTTTTTGGAGTCGGTGATGCGTCAAATGAATTTCCCACAACTTTGGATTAGATGGATTATGGCAGTTGTTTCATCGGCTCGTGCTTCGGTGTTGGTTAATGGGTCCCCAACCAACGAATTTGTATGTAGCCGAGGACTTAGACAAGGAGATCCGTTGTCTCCTTTCTTGTTCGTCTTGATCATGGAGGCGTTATCAGGTGTTATGAAGCAAGCATGTGAAGTGGGTTTGTTTAGGGGTCTGGTATGTGGTGAAGGGAACTTGATGTTATCTCACCTGTTATACGCGGATGACGTTGTTTTTCTAGGTGAATGGTCGGTAGCGAATGCAAAGAATCTAAAGCGAATTCTTAGGTGCTTCTATCTCGTATCCGGGCTGAAAGTAAATCACAGTAAAAGTTGTGTGTTTGGTATTGGGGTGGATGAGGTGGAGGCTCAAAACATGGCTGATGTATTAAAGTGCACTGTGGGTAATCTTCCTTTTAAGTATTTGGGATTGGTCGTTGGGGCAAACATGAATATTGTGAAACATTGGGAACCTGTGGTGGTGGCATTTCGGAATCGATTATCGTTATGGAAAGCAAAGAATTTATCCTTAGGAGGCCGAGTTACTCTTATTAGATCAGTTCTCAATTCGCTTCCAACATATTTCTTCTCTCTTTATAGGGCACCGGTAAAAGTAATAGAAGAATTGGACAAGTTGAGAAGGGTTTTCTTTTGGGGTGGATCGGAAGAACGGGCGCGGATGAATTGGGTTGCGTGGGAAAAAGTTATTAGTAGCGTGGATGTGGGTGGTCTCGGTTTCGGCTCGCTCAGGGATGCGAATCTGTCCATGTTAGCGAAGTGGTGGTGGCGATTCAAGGTGGATCAAGAGGGGTTGTGGAGGAAAGTGATATGGGCGATTCATCATAACTCTAGGGACTGGAATTCGATCCCGGTAAGGCTGTCAGCACCGGGTCCGTGGAAAAACATTGCTGGAGCGCTGCAAATCATTAAAGACGGTGGTGTCGACATTGGGAGAGCTATCAAAGGGGTGGTCGGGAACGGGTTGGGTATTCTATTTTGGTTGGATTGCTGGGCGCTGGAGATTCCTCTAGCTGTCCGGTTTCCAGCCTTGTTCGCGGCTGCAAGGAATAAATTCGCCTTTGTGGCGGATCGGGTGGGCACTTCTGGAACGGGTTGGGTTTGGGACTGGGGCACTTCGGGGTTGGGTTTGGATGCTTTAACGGAGCTGGGCGAGTTAATGGGGTTGGGTTTATATCCAGGGCTGCAAAATGGGAGGGATTCATGGTCTTTTGGGTTGGGCGATGGTGGTAATTTCAACACAGCAGGTGTTAAAAGGCTGTTGCAGTTAAATCGTCACACTGTTGCTGATTTTCGAGTCCAACAGAATGCATGGGTCCCAAGGAAAGTGTGGATTTTGGCATGGAGAGCTAGCTTGGGAAGACTACCTACAAAAACAGCACTCATCCGGCGAAACATTAATGTGGGATCTAGTTTATGCCCATTGTGCGGTGTTGAGCCGGAGTCGGTGGAACATCTATTCGTCTCTTGTCACATGGCGAACTCCATTTGGCAACAAGTATCTCAATGGTGCAAGGTGGGTAACATTTACGCGTTTCAATTCCGGGATCTTCTTCTATTACATAAGTTCATTGGTGGGTCAAAAGAAAGGCAAAAGGCGTTCTACGCGGTATGTTTAACAACGATTTGGTGTATTTGGCGAAGCCGAAATGAAGTGGTATTTAGTCAAAAACAGTGTTCTATATTTAATATAATGGGTGAAATCAAGGCAAGAAGCTACTTTTGGATCAAGGCGCGCGCGAATCAAAGAAGTCTAGATTGGAACAAATGGAGTGGTTTTCACTTATCTAGTGTTGGGTGGTAACACATGTACGTGTTTGTTTTTTGTTTGATTGTCTTTTACTTTTTGGTGATATGTTTTATTTGACTTTGTATTGGGTGTAATGCTAGTACCCCGCTAGCTTGGATGATATAATAATAATTTTTGTTGGCCGTTCAAAAAAAAAAAAAAAAAAAGAAGATAAGATAATAAGTTAGTTGAAGAGTCAAACATGTCCTAAATGAAACTACTTAAATGTAGTTTGATTGTTAGATTCCGGGGAAAAAAATATTATTTGTATGGAAATTAAATAGATAAAGTTAGAAGAATAAAAAGTTTATTTTTTAAATTTGCAGCCTTTGACAACAAATTCCAAACCGTGATAACCGGGTTTCCAATCCGTAAATAAAACCGGTTCACTCCCTTTTGATAACTATGGGTATGTTTGGCAAAACTAGTTGGTGGCTGGAAGCTGGTAGCTGTAACTTTTTAAATATATTTTGGTGTTTGGCAGAGTAGCTGGAGTTTTTAATAAAATATATAAAATGACCAGAAGAAGCATTAACTAAAAGCTTGTATGCATGTTTTTTTTATGATAGAATGGATATTTGTGTCATTTACTCATTAAAAGCTTGTAGCTAGTAGAAGCTTTTTCTTAAACGCTAGTAGTAGTAGTTTTTCAATATAATAGATCTTTTTCTCCTAACCTAAAAGCTTCAAACTCCTTCAACCAAATAAGGTTTTATTAAGTATGAGCTTTTTTCTTAAAAATTTGAAGCCTAAAGCTCATAAAAGTTCTTTGTCAAACATACCTTATAAGCTAGTGGGTGTGGAGACAACCTAAATGAGTTGTTCTCCTTGCCATATAGGATGTCACTTAAACAAAGTGGGTTTTTCTTTTTTTTTTTTCTTTTTTGATACAACCCAAAGGTGTGGAGATAACCCTCATCATTTTGTTATTTGTTATTATTATTATTATTATTATTATTATTATTATTATTATTATTATAAACCAACAGCTCCCATTGCAACACATAATTCTGAATTCTACAGAATTATTGTGTGAGAGGGAGGGAGGGAGGGAGAGAGAGAGAGAGGAGAAGCTGACCGGTGACGGCGGAGCCATAGCGGCGCAACCCACAACCACCACCATCTCTAAAACCCCACCATCAACCCACGACGGCGACAACCACCACCAGGTCGATCACCTTTTTCTCCGGTGACAATTAACACCAGGTCGACCACCTTCTTTTCCGGCGAGAAAAGGTTTGTATTTATATTTTGAAAAAAAAAAACTTAATTTTATATCCGTTAGCTTCAAACGGTAAAATAAAAATAATAAATATTTAATGTTGGAGGCCCGTCTTCAACGGCTCAAACAAGACGTTTGGGACGGAGACGTGAGGGAGGACGGTGTTTGAGACGGGGGACGAGCCAAGACGAGGCACCACACCAAGTAGCCTTAGAAACCGTAGTAGTATCTGATGTCAAGATAGTAACAACAAACAACCTAACATAGTAAAACGTTAAATTCAAAACTTGCATCATCTGAATAATATTTTATTGAAAGTTTATCGTTCACAAAACATATAAATAAAAAATAAAAAAGACAAGTTTGAATTAGTGAATGCAAGTTTAGGCGAGAATTTCGGCTTTATATGGCCGTTAATTTTCGTGTGTACGTCATTTTATGTGTATAAAACTAGACACAACAAGGTTTTCAACCCCACGGGCCACGCCTTGCTTCTCCTAATCATTTCTTATTCCCACCATGTCCCTTTCATATTAATAATCCCATCTGCTCATCAAATAAATACTATTTATTTATGGTTCACCACCAATACGTCGCGTATACGGCTATACATGACGTATAGGTGGTGCACAACTTCTACGCGTCATTAATACTTATCACGAGTCTTGGCATACAAATACACAGTATATAGGGTCATACGCGGCGTATAGGTCTGACAATTGAAGTACAAAGGGCCACAACATTGTCATCGTCAGACTCCTTATACGCCGCGTATGTCCCTATACACGGCGTATAGTAGTGGCGGACTTAGCATAGGAGGAGGGGTTGCGCCCGCTACCCCTCAGTTTTTTCGGCGTAGTAGAAAATTTGCGTATTTTTGACGTTTTTCGTATTACGTTACCCCTAAAATTTTGGTCTAGATCCACCACTGGCGTATAGGCCAAGGGGGTGTGAAAGCTAATACATGAACTCTTTTGTAGAGATTGGATTTTAGGACCTAGCATGCGGCAGGAAGGTTAAATATAACAAAAAAATATTAGTAATAACATTGAACTACATATGCAAAGGGGTTTTAATCATGTCAGACAGGGTCGTCTTCGAGAACGTCAAAAAAATATTGGGCCTCGGGCGAAAATAAATTTGGGCCCAAAATTTTACAAAGAGGAATTTAAAAAAAAAAAATAACTGACTATGGTGCTAAAGCCAAGGCTTGAACTTGATACCTCTACATTAAATTTGCATGGTTTTTCTTTTTCCAACTTCACTAACAAGACTTTTATGTATAAAACACAAATATATATCTTAAATATAGAACTTAATATATATATATATATATATATATATATATATGTGTGTGTGTGTGTGTGTGTGTGTGTGTGTGTGTAAATTTTTAAAAAAAGTTCGGGCCCATTTGTGGGCCGGGCCCTGATGTCAGGTTAAGGGTTTGATGGGTAGATGGGTTGGTGGGTTGAAATATGTAACCCGAACCCTACTTATATTATTATTCGTGTCAAGGACTTCAATCCTGACCCGTACATACATAAATTCTAGTCAACTAAACTTGACCAGTTTAACCCGTATTTTAAATGAGTTATAAATGTTGATGAATTATAAGCAGATTGTTAGGTTGTAAATGGGTTATCTATAACGTATTTAACGGTGAGTATGACTGTGACAAGTAAATAATAATATGGTGTGCTAAAACGTTAATATAACTAACCATGTAAAATGAATACGAAAACAAAAAAAAAAAGTTTTTTTTTTCTAAATACTTAAACTAACATTATTATAAAAACTTGTTTTTTAAAATGTTAACCTGAACCCGGCCTGTTTTTATACGTGTTAAACTGAACCCGTCACTTTATAAACAAATAGTGTTTATCGACCCAAACTTGTTTTTTTTTTCATGTCGGGTTAGGTTTCGGGCCATGTCAAGAATTGTCGTCGCGCATTGTGACGTGTTAACACACACAGATGCAGACCAAAATGTAAAACATAAAACAGAACAATTAAGTCACTGGCAAAAAAAACATACGTAAAATTGTTGAACCACACACACTTAGCATGTTTACTCGTAAAATTAAGAGCTAAACGTAAAACATTATCATAAGGAAAGAATAACTATGTCAAAACAACCAATGATCTCCAGCCCAGCTGGTTTGAGGTGGGAAGGTTTACCTCCTTGGAGGGTTTCTGCCCGGGTTTGGTCTCAGGTTCGATTCTCACGCTCCACCGAAAAAATAACTGCTTGGGTTTGAAAGGAAAAACCCGTGTGGTGCTATGGGATTCGATCCTGAGACAGTAGTCGCTTTGCAACACAGAATTTACAGCTAAAACACTACTCTAAAAAAAACTATGTCAAAACAATAAAAACAAACGTAAAAAAGGTAACTAAAAAGTAAATATAAAAAATATATACATGGGAAGTTTAACGTTTAAATAATAAACTCAATCTGGAGGAGTCATCTAGTAAATTTTTAGGGGTATTAGAGAATTCGTATTAGGTTACACATACTTTTGTGAGTGAATTCCTCATATTTTAGGATGGAAAAAATTACACCGTTAGTCCTAATGGTTTTCACCTATTTTCAATGTCAGGTACTAAGGTTTTATTGTTTCTGCTTAAGGTATTAACCTTTTAATTTTTTTCAATGTCAGGTATTAGGACTAACTTTGTTAAAATCTAACTAACTCCGTTAAAATCTAGGGGGCATTTTGAAACATTAAAATTAAAAGGTTAATTATGTGTATTAATAGTTAGTCTAGGAAAAATATTTTATAAAATTCTAGAAAAATTATTTTAAGTTTATAAACTTATAAGCTTTATAAAACAAAATTTTATTTTCATAAAAAAGGTAATTAATTATTTTTAATTAATTAAACTTATTTTATTCATAATTAATTCATTATAAATTCGTTTTTAATCATTTTTATATCAAAATTTCACAAAAAATATGTTTAACATTTTAAAACAGGAATATGAATCTGTTTTCAGAAAACTTGAAAAATTTATATTTTTAACCTTTTAAAGTAATTATTTACTTTATACAATAAATTATTTTATTCCAAACAAAAATAAAAATTATTTTTCAAAACTTATTTTTTTATAAATGTCCACGTCGCCACTGAAGCCGAAGACGTGCAGCCTCAGCAAGAATCCTTAGTTCCAACTCTTCTTCCAAATTCAGATTAAGAAACTCAGATGCACTCTCATATGTTAACATGTAAGTTGGTATTAATAAGATGTATCCACCATCCTTACACCCAGAATTTTATCGTTTGTGATTAGAGATTGGTAGGTTCTTAATAAGATGTATCTATCATCCTTACACCCAGTAGTGTGCCATATATTCTACCTTAATGATTTTACACTTTGGTAGTAGAAAATAGGTGTAATATTTTCTTACTGTATTTGATTGGTTTAAACATATTAATATCATGATTTCAACTCCTAATTCTAAAAAACAGATGTAAATTTAATCTTGATGTTTGTTTACAACTTTACATTACTTGGTACTTTAAAGACTCAATGATGTTATGATAATTTCCTTTAAAGACTAAATAATTACTTTAAAAAGTTAAAAATATAAAACTTTCAAGTTTTCTGAAAACATATTCATATTCCTGTTTTAAAATGTTAAAAATATTTTTTGTGAAATTTTTGATATAAAAATTATTAAAAACGAATTTATAATGAATTAATTATGAATAAAATAAGTTTAATTAATTAAAAATAATTAATTATCTTTTTTATGAAAATAAAATTCTGTTTTATAAAGCTTATAAGTTTATAAGCTTAAAATAATTTTTCCAGAATTTTATAAAATATTTTTCCTAGACTAACCATTAATACACATAATTAACCTTTTAATTTTAATGTTTCAAAATGCCCCATAGATTTTAACGGAGTTAGTTAGATTTTAACAAAGTTAGTCCTAATACCTGACATTGAAACAAATTAAAAAGTTAATACCTTAAGCAGAAACAATAAAACCTTAGTACCTGTCATTGAAACTAGGTGGAAACCATAAGGACTAATGGTGTAATTTTTTTCTTTAGGATGAGATTGTGAATGAAAGAGATGAGGAACCTATTGTTCATTGGTGTATTTAGAGATATTCGGGAAAACACAGTTTTCCTGCATTTACTTTTTAATATTTTTTTAAAGTGGTTATGAGTGGAGAAGAGAGAAAAATAATGATAGAAGTATAATAAGTGTTTCGTTTGAGTTAATAATTCTTTAGATTAGTTAATAAAAGTTTCAGCTCGTATTTGAGTTTCAGGGCAAGTTTTGAAAGTTTATTAAAAATTGTAAACATGCATGAAAAATAATGAAAATTTTATGAGGTTTTTATATTTGTCTCAGAAGGTTTGTATATTTTTTTTAAGTAATAAAAATATTACTAAAATTCTCAGTCTACAACAGTTCTAATTTTCCACAACTGTTTACTAAAAACTCACAAAAAGATCTACGTTATCGAAAATCAAAAAGACGCAAGACCACTTGGAAAAATTCAAAAACTCATAGGAATATATTATGTATAATTTTCAATTGGATAACACATGGAGGGAGCTAGGACTCTCGTAGCCCTAGAATTTATGTTTTAAAACTCAGATTGACCCTTAGTTACATTAAATTCGTAAAAACAGTTTAGGGTTCTTGAAAAATTATGATTTTTTTTACATAAATTAAACACCAAGTAGATAATTTTAGGCCCAAGAATCACATTATTTGATGATTTATGACCAAGTTCCACTCAACACAAAATCATATTTTTCTGCAGTGCACATTCTTATATGCACGGTTTATGTTTATTAACTCGTTTTATTGATAAATCTCGCTGCATATATTAAACACATAATGACTAATTGTTATCATGTTTATGTTATATTGTTAGTTTTATGTATTTTTAGGGTTTAGATTCATATTTTAATCTCATAAAGCAATAAAACTAAGACTAGGGTTTGATTTTTACTTTATAATATTCTTGATCTTGAAAATTGATGAGATGCTGGTATTTGGTTTGTGGGATTTACGAACTAGGAGAGAAGGTATGGGATCTGCTGAAAATTGATGGCATAACGATAGAGAGGGCGGTTTGGATCGGAATTTATGAATGATGGAGATGGAGGTGTAGGAGTATTATTTTAACCATAACTCTAAGTATTATCTTCTAATTACAAGGTTTTAATTAAAATAAAAGAAATATTAATATACTTTTGTATATTTTGATATTATTTTATTTTCATTTTTAGTATTATTTAAATATCAAATTTAGCCCATTAAACTTTAAAACTGGCAAAGGTGTTAATTGTGTTACGTATGTAACACTTTCGTCGGTTTTTCAACTAGAGTTTCTATCTTTGAAAACTTGTGATATTTTTTTGGATTTAATTCACTATAAATAGTAGATATTGATGTATTTTAATTTTAACTAGGTTTGTTAGCCCGCGCGTTGCAGCGGGAACACCGTTAATGAAAAAGTGCAACCTGCAATTTCACCTGTTACCAATAAAATCCGCATTGCGAAATATTTTGCACAAGAATGTGCAAACACATGACAATATGACCATGTATAAAATGTACTATAGGTAAAAAAATACGTAGTAGTGTCTAATTGAGTCATAATAGTAGATGATGCACCAGCCACATTCTAACACCCATCTCCTCCTGCGATGGCCACATGGAAAGCCTAAGTTTTCCTTCTCTTTGTCGATAGCCGAATAGGTAGCGTTGACGCATATACTCGAAGACGGTGTATTTAGCTCTCTTAGAACTCGAGCATGGCCACCAAATCGGGATGTTACACACGGCTAAAAATCTTCACATACAATGAAGAACAATGAACTATAGTAATGGGTCAACCTAGAATTTTTGTCAAAAACCAACTAAACGAAGGTGTTGTAACTTATACCTATTTACCGTATTATCAAATTCTTCCCCTAAAACTCGTTTTCTCCATTTATATAGTTTTCTGTGTATTCTCTTATCTCGCCAGTTGTAAGCTCGTTGTATGAGAAAGCTTAAATCATTCAATCTTGTGATCATTTCGATGGCGTTTTATCTATGAAAACTCTACCCTTCTCTGCGTATTATCCTTTTGTTTCCTCAAGATTTTCATTCTCTCAAATCATGGAACCCTTATGTGGATCTGAGCAAATGTTACAAATGGTTTTGAAAGGTTCAACCCAAAATAGTGCTTGCAGTTATCTCATCAATCTTTACACCCTTTGCTTTTACCTTGATAAAAGATCAAAAAGTTTAGAAAATAAAAAAAAAAAATTTAATCTGAATGAATATACGGATTTACTTACCTATTTTGAATAGCAAAGGATTCTCAAAATGAAACGCTCAATGTTGATCGCGTTTTAAAAATGCAGCCAACATAAATTGTTGCGTACCGAGTTAGGAACAAACTGTATAAATAAAATAAAACATCAAAATATATGCATATGGATTTATATATATCTCTTTAAAATTAATGTACAACAAAATACATAAGAAGGATATGACATGCTTCTCAAGCTCCTTAACCCTTTTCTCTGCATCATGCAGCTTTCTTCAAAAACCCTAATCTATAGCAGTAGTCTGATTAATAAAGATTATAAACCAAAGACATCAAAACTATTAAGTCTGCTATACATTGATTTGTGAAACGAACAATTAAATTTACTTTTGGCTAAAACATCAACGGGTACATTGAGTTATAAAACGGGTCAGCATCTCTTCCATAACCATTGATGTAGATAATAGTAATATCTTTCAGAATAAGTAACCTCCCAAACTAAGGTGATTTATCCGTCTTTGTTTTCGGCCCACTTTGACTCTGTTTGAGGCAATCCTATAACTTTACAACTCGATCAGCACAAATCCTCATAGTTGAAAACAATTAATCTCCATAAAGCCCAAAATGTAGAATTAACTTCTACGCATCCCTGTAGTTGAAAACATTCAACTTCTAAAAAATGTCCCCGTAGTTGGGACATCCTGAACCAATTTTCACGGGAAAAAAGAATACAAAATTCATCAATTTGAGGGTTCAATCTTTTCTAAACTTAGATTCAAGGCTAACTCCACAAATTAGGAAAAAAAAACATTTGTGAAAATTAACATAAAGGTTTTTACCCTTAAACTAACAAATAATAGAGGGTGAAGCTGTTGTTGGTGTTCTTGAATGGCACTCAAGGTGTTAAGCAAACCCAAAATCGAAAGCAATCAAAGACTACTATTGTGTTGAGACTTTAAAGTTTTGCTGCAAAAGAGAATGGAGATAAAGCTACCGAGGCTGAATATTGCTGGTGAACACGAAGATAGCAAATGGTATAGAGAGAGTGCAAATAAGGTAGAAAGTGGGTTTGATACATAGCTAAAACAATGGTACGTGGAGCGTTCGTATAAGAATGCGGTGGACCAATAATATTCCTGCAAGTGGGGAAAAATAAAAGGAAAAACCACAAACAAAAGGTTTCGAACCTGTGCCAGGTTATCCAACAGGCAACAAAACTACCAAAACCACTACACCACCTTGCTATTTTGTTTACCAAATGTGACGAAAATGCTATATATATTGTCCTTGGATTCATAAAATACTGTTCAACTTCATTTCAAATTAATAAATAGTATAATTAAATTATTTAGACTTGCGTTTGTTACGCATGCAACAATTGTTGTTCGTTTTGAAACCAAAGTTTTTATTTATGGAAAGTTTTGTTGTTTTTGGATATAATTCCCTATTAATAGCAAGTTTAGCCATGTTTTAAGTTTAATGATGAGTACTTATACTAGTGGGACAATTACTTAGACCATGTGTAATGGACATTATAGAGGCGTGAATAAGCACGATAATGCCTCCAACACTATCCCCTTTGATATGAGCATTAAGAGGGTGGGTGCATTTATAGTATAATGCCCAAATAGGATAAAAAAATATGGAAAGTAATAACTAAAAAGGGCATTAAGTGGCTTTAACCATTACACATTTTTTTGAGGGGCCTTATGATAATTGAAGAAACAACGAGTATGACTCGGGTATAGTGAGGGGGTGGCTACTCACGTTCGCTACAGGATATAATCATTTACTCACAACGATGATAGATCCGTGGTCGGACTAGCTAATCGAACAAAGAAATAAACAATGCACAAATACACAAGATATAAGTGGTTCGGTCTCGTTGACCTACGTCCACTGAAAAAGAGAGGCTTTAGTGCTTTGAACGATTACCAATATAAAGACAAGATACAAGTGTATTACAAGTGTGTGTGTTTAAGTGGAGAATTGTTCGACCCTATAAAAGGTGTAGAAGTCCACCTTTTATAGAGGGTGTGTGGGCCGGGTGCCTGCGGCCCACTTCAAAAGTGTTGGGTTTGGGCCCAAGAGTTGGGCCTGCCTTCCAGAAGCCCATTCGGTTGGATTTGGATCCATAGTTGAATAAAGTAAACCAGCTAATAATGGTGCCTTGTGATTGGTTCACGTGGCGCGCCGTGATTGGTTGTTAGGGGCGGCGCCGTGTCACTGGTACACGTGACGCATTATGGTGGACTGCAGAGGCATCATTTTCTTCCTGGTGGCATAGGGTGTTTCTTTGATTTCAAACATTTATGCATGTTTTTCAGGTAATTGATTTCAAACCTTGTGCTTGAAAACCTTTCAAAGTCGCATTCCTGTGTTTCTGTCTAGACGGGGTGTGACAATATTGTTATTCCTGCTGTGGAAGTTGAGCAAGCTGGATGTTCATACAATTCGTCATTTAAAAAGTCATCAGGTCACTTGGTTATATATTACTTAATAAGATGCTTACATAGTTATTTCACTCAGTGACACGTTTAAATTATTTACTCTTTTTGTTTGTTACTAATATTATATTTTTCAACACCGAGACGTTCCCGGTATAAAACTAGTTATATTATATATGTTTATATAACAACTCTATGATTTACGTTGTTCTTGGAATTTTATTCATTTGGTCATCAATTACGATTTTTTTTTTCTATTTACTCATACACTTCAACTTTTACCTTACGACTTTTCTGTTATTGAATCTTTACCATATAACTTTTTTGCGTTTTCGACCTTTATCGTACCACTTTTACATGATTAAGTCTTTTTTTCTTTTACGTACCACTTTTCAATTTAACATTTTCTATTTCATTTCTTCTTAATATAAGGTAAACGTCGAAATTACATAGTCATTTGATGCGTCTTGTTTTAGAAAAATATGGATTGTAAATGAAGGTTAATCTTGATATGTGTTGGATCTATATGTGTTCAGCAGATTCTTAAAGAACAATTTAATACATGAAGTAAATGCATCAGAATAGTAATTGTTCTAAATTAATAGTTCACTTTTTATATCAGTAAATGCTCCCCGTCAATTTGTTAACCAAAACAGAACAAGTGTTATATTAGAAACAGAAAGTAAATGATAAAACAATTGTGTTTTTCTGAATGGTTTTCATATATTAGAAAGTGGAGATCTGTCTAAGTGTGTCTATAATAGATTATAATAGATGGTGTGAACCCATCTATTTATAGACAAAGTAAACGTACATGGGAAATATAAATCTAATACTAAAATACTACAACAAGCTGTAGTATTGGAACTTGTACATAAAGTAAACAAATACTAATATTATAACAAAACTACTGAAGTTGGTCGGTGGGACGCTTCTACTGGAAATGCTAAAGAGTAAACAACTTCTGATGAGTAAATCATCAAAGTTATTCTTCAGATCTTTGTCTGGTTAATCTTCAGGACTTTAGTCTTCAGCACTTTTAGTTTCTTCTTTAGTACTTCCTCTACTGGTCTTCAGTACTTTGTCTGTTCAAAATGCAGAGAGGATATTTAGACTAAGGTTGATAGGTTTGTCAATCCTCTTTGACCCAACAATATGTGAAAAGGGATGCATCAAGTAACACTTAGGTAGGGGTAACTATTAGTTTGAATTAGTAGTTAAACTAGATAATTGCCCGCGTTACACGCAGTTTACCAACGTACGATTATTTGGAGTAGTATAACGTATAAGAAAAAGTAAAGTAGAAACATTTTATTAAAATTTAAAAGCAACGAATACACAGTTATTCAAATATCGCTAAAAATTTCCTTATAAACAACATTTTTTGTTTTAGTCATCACTTTCCCATCAGCATCCAGTATAAGTAACTTCACGCCTGCCCTGCTTTTAACTCTTGATAATGCGACATAAAGCTGGCCGTGTGAGAATACAGGGTTTCTTAAATACAATCCAACCTTTGATAAAGACTGTCCTTGGCTTTTATTGATGGTCATTGCAAAACATACGCTTATTGGGAATTGACGCCTTTGGAACTTTACTGGAATCTTGATATCAGATGGTATCAAATTTATTCTTGGAATAAGAGTTTTGGTACCAATGTTTCCACCTGATATGATCTCGGCTTCAATAACACGCTTTGCAAGTCTGGTGATTCGTAACCTCGTTCCATTGCACAAACCATTTTGTTGATCTATGTTTCGCAACAACATGACGGGTACACCGACTTTAAGTGCTAAACGATGGTTAGGTAACCCAGAAATTTTTAAACCATTAAGGACATCAGGAGAGTATAAGTCTTCCTGTGAACGGTTATTACCATTCTCAATCTGACATATACTATCAGAGCTCAGATACTCGACTTCATCTCCAGGAAACAATGCAAGAAGCCTTTCATTTATATCATGTACGACTTCATTTGTAGGTGCAAGTATTGCTCGTTCCCCAAAGTAATCCTTATCTTTGTAAAGTTGGATAAGTGAAGGGTAGACGAAGTCAATTAATCTAGAAATCGGATCTGATGTACCCTTAATAAGAAGATCATCTGGAATTTCCACATCAAACTCATCATCATGAATTGACTCACCAACTTTACCCTCACCTAATTCAAGAAGCCAGTTTGCAAATGCCTTTGTTTCATCGGATTCAGACGTGTTGTTACCTAAAGTTAACCTCATGTTTTTTGTTAAAGTGAGGACTTTGCAACTATTCCAAATAAGAGAAGAAGTTATTGATGCATTTAAAATATCTCTTCTACTACCGTTTGGAACAACCGGAAGGATCTGTCTAAAATCACCACCAAAAACCATAACCTTACCACCAAAAGGCAAATCAGAATTAGGTGAAGAATTTGACTGCAGGACGTCTTTCATTGTACGATCAAGTGCCTCAAAAGCATGCTTGTGAATCATTGGAGCTTCATCCCAAATAATTAACTTAGTTTGCTTCAATAAATCAGCAATATCACTATTGGGCTTTATACCGCACAATGATTGTTCAGTAACATTCAAAGGTATACGAAACCTAGAATGCGCTGTCCTTCCACCAGATAACAGCAGAGAAGCAATACCACTGGATGCAACGTTCAAAACAATTTGTCCTTTAGATCTTATGGCAGCAGACAACGTTTTCCATAAAAAGGTTTTACCAGTTCCTCCAAAACCATAAACAAAGAATAGCCCACCTTTGTTACCATCAACCGCATGTATGATTTGATTAAAAATTGAACGTTGCTCATCAGTTAAAGAACGTGAATAGGTATGAAATTCCTCAGCCAACGTACTTACTTGATAATTCAGCTCATCAAGAATCAAACGGTTATTTGCAGATGATATGGAATCATTATCAGGATAAGGCATAGAAGGAAACCTACGCAGGCTTGAGTTATTCCGAAGCAATTGTTTCTCAATTTCAAGCAACGTAAGGTTCTTTATTTGTTCATCAGGAAGAGACAAACCTAAAAACGAAAAAGTTTGGACCATTCAATTTAAAATAAAAGGGACATTAAAAAAAATAATTTCATTAAATTTCGAAATTAAAATTTGTTACCTTCAATTTGGAATACGTCTTCGTGTCTACGCATAATACCATCTGACAGATACTTCCATGATTTTTCCCAAACATGCTCAGGTCTAGATAAGGTATTAGAAAGCAACATCATCGCAAACAAATTACGAAGACAATATCCAGAACCGGTATAATGAGCCTCTTCAATAGCTTTTACATATTCTTTGTCATCGTCTAAGAGGCCAAGAGCATAACATGCATCACGAAATGTTGGTAAGATTTCTCCATTGACCGTTCTTATCTCCTCAAATGATCTAGGGCCTTTTACTTTATTTAGAAGCACTCTCAAAAAATACGCCTCGCCCATAGATGGATTAACCATGTGAACACGACCAATTGCCTTACCCATCTTTCGAAAGTCCCATTTTTTTTCTTCCTCTTTCCAGACAAATTTACTTGGGATTTCAATGTAACTTAGTTCACGTGCCACAGCTTCGTTTCGGTTCAGTTCCATCCATTTTAGAAACATTGTGGCAGCCACCGTTGGTTTGTCGAGCACATTTTGAATATTTTCTTTTGGACCATATACAACACTTTGCTCACCGGGCAGATGAAATGGAAGCCTTATAACTGGAGGGTATCTATAATGCACTTCATTTTTAAATATTCTCCACGAAGCTTCACATGCTGAAAGGAACCTACAATCAAAATGTTTTTTGATTTCATCTCTTTGCATCACTTCTTCACCTTCTCCATTATCTTCTACAAAAGCAACTTTAGCCATATCAGGTCCTTTATTAATGTATTTAAATAAATACTTAATTGAAGCGGCCTGGTTACACCATTCAACATTGATATGAGCTTGGTAACGCCTTAAAAGTTTTGCATTATAAGGGACCACATGTCTATTGTCTAACGTAGCAGTTCCTTTTTCAACAAATATCCCTGACTCTCTTCTTCTATAAACCGGATATCCATTTGAATCTAAAGTTGAAGCAGGAGAAAACTTCTTTGGAAATTTCTTGGAGCACTTACCGTCAAGCATGCACGGACAGTTCGGATATTCACGCCCACATGGTCCATGCATCATAAAGTCACTCACAAGACTAAACAACTCCGGATCAAGATTCTTATCAGGGATTTCAGCCGAAACAAAACGATCAACGTGTTCAATTGTGGGTAGCTTACTGGCTTCTTTAAGAAACAAACAGATATGAGCATGGGGCAGTCCACGTTTTTGGAACTCTATAGTATAGACAGCTGAAACATAAAGTAAAACAATATAATAAAACACGTTACTATTTAGAAACAACAAATAAGAATTGTATTAGTATAAATGAATAAAGATGCTAATATATGAATATATATTGGAGGTTTTTTTTTTGGTAATCAATTTTACCTGCTGAAGTTTTGCCCAATAGTGCTTTTTCACGTAAATCTTTCATGATTGAGTCTAGCTTAACTTTGAATAGTCTAGCTAAAATATCTGGCCTGTCTTCTGGATTTGTCTTCTTGTCTTTAAGAAACCGTCTAATTTCAGGCCATTTTGGATTGCATGTGATTGTAATAAAAAAATCAGGGTATCCATGCCTTTTACAAATAGCCATTGCATCAAGATAATTTTCCCTCATGTAGCGTGCACCACCAGTAAAAGAAGAGGGTAAAATCACAGGTGTCCCTACTTTTGCCAAGTCAGTAGGTCCATTTTGGTTCAACGTTTGAAGATTAGTATAAGTTTCACACCTAAGTTTACTTTGCTGGAAACGGACATAAAATAAGCGCTCACTCTCAATCATTGTATAAACGTCAACCAAAAACTGTTGAAGAAGCCGCCTAGCATTCAAAATCAATGAGAACTTACCAACTCTGTCCTGAATATGATATGCAAAATACTCTCTCATTGAACACTTTGAATCCACCTTCTTTTTAGATTTCCTCTCTTCCCTATGTGGTATATCAACCCTATAACAATCTTCTCCAAAGGGAATAAGCAATGGATACTGCAAGGCTAGATACGACGGATGAAGTTCAGATATACGCTGAAGTCCCTCTGATCTTGATTCGACGACAATATCTCTATTGTCAAGCTGCTCATCATTGTCTGAAAAAATAAGAGCAGCGATTTCTGACGAAGTTGGTAGGTTGTATGTTCGGCCATCTTTAGTTCTCCTACCAATAAGACGCAACTTAAGGGTAACTTCTGGATTTTCATGAAATCGATCCCGTACACTCCTATAACTTTTCACAAGCGCATTATTTGAGTCTAACATCGACTTCAGGTACTGAATGATTTCAATGTCAAGGAGGTCAGAAATATCCTTACACTTTTCCTTTTCCTTACTGAAAAGAATGAAAAAAAAAATTAATACATTAAAATTTATATACAGGGCTAAAAAAAAGTAGAATAAAATTTGTAGAATATTACCTATAAATGTTTTTTCGGTTTGAAACTTCATTTTCAGTGTCATATATATATAACTGCGAAAACTTCGGTTTCGAACCATCATAAGGAAGAAGACCACCCATCGTGTGATAATTCTCACCACTTATTCTGTATATGAAGGGAGCCTTTCCACTATTGATATTTGAATCAACCTTCCCTCCCATTGAAGTAAAACAAAACATAGAATTGAAGCGGCGAATGTGCTTTAAGAAATATTTGCTCTTTAATTCTATGTTCTTGAAAAGGTTCTGATAATCTGAATTGCTCTCTTTGAAATCTGGAAGTTGTACCTTTCCATAACCACAACATAGCAAATAGGTTGTTTTTCCACAAACATTTACGCTTCTAATAGCTTCTGACCTCCACAACTTTGCATTACACATTTGACATACAACCGTTTGATCACCATGATCCAGATAATCTTGCAAACAGAATAAATAAAATAAAATTAACTTATAAAAGAAAAAAAAGGCTTTTAAATGTTTTGTAAATTTAATATTTACCTTTAGAGACACCCTTAAATTGCAAGCCTTCAATTGTTTGAGGTTCCACATTTTCTTCGTCAGACAAACTAACCATTCGGACAGGTGAGATGCAACGTCGATTATTCCTTGATGTATTAATCGGTTCTCTTTGAGCAGAAGATGATGCAAGTGAGACCGTATTAACATCAGTAAGTCCACCTGTAATTAATAATAACATTTAAAAGTTAGTATTAATAAGATTCAGAAATTCATTACATTAATCGACACAAAGCAAATTGTACCAGATGGGGTTGGATAAGTAGGAGTTCTTAGCGTGTCATCATTTGAACACTCATGTGCAACAGTGGGTTGTTTTCGAGGTCTACTAACAGAACCAACTTTACGTCTTTTTGAATCTAGTTGTGCTTTTCTAACGTTTCGTAACTCTGCAGATTTTTGTCTTTGGACTTCAGGCACGGAAACTATGGATAAAAATAATATCAGGTTGTATATTCAATAAACGTTTAATGTTAAAATAAAGGACTAATGTAAAAATAAAACGTGTATAACATAGTATTATGATATCGTTTGTAATATTAGACAAAGGAGTTCTTTGTGTGGAACCTGATAATACATAATGAAATAACAAAGAGAAAGTGTTAGAGTAAAAAATTTGTCATCAATTTAAAAAGTAAAGCTATCGAATATTTAAATGGCATACAAATTTATTACCAGAGAAGGATGCGTTAAATGGGTTGTTGAAGGTTGATCTAAAGGATGGCATATCGATTGAAACTAAAGTACTTCTGGATGTTGATGAGTTTGAATTTTGACATTGATTAGCATTGAGTCTCTTAGAATCCATTTGTACCTTTAAGGATTTTGGACACTCCGTTGCAATATTTTTATTGACTTCAATCGTAGAAACAACGTATGAAATAGTATTAGTTTTTATAATGAAATCAATAAGAAAATAGGATATTCGTATACAGTGAAACATGTAGTTTAAATAAATAAAAATAACATTTGATAAATTAAACAAATGATTTTGTTGCAATTGTCCTATAAAAAAAGACGAACAAATAAAATTGACTTAAATTATAAATGTGGAATGGTAGTTAAGACTGTATAGAAAGACTTAAAAGTAGAAAGTGTTATTCGTTGATTTACCGGGTGTAGAAACATTCAATGTACTTTGGAAAGATGAGCTTTGATGAATATAATGGTTGGAAGTTTCAACGGAGTAACGATTAAATATTGTAGTTGGCGGCACATTTTGAATTCCATTATTATGATTGTTCACCTTGCATCTCTTTGCATCCAGTTGTAATTTTCTATATCTACGACACTCGGCCGCGTGCCTAACTTTTTCTTCATGGGAGATAACTATGAAGAATTACGTATTAGTTACATAAGTAAACGATAATATAAATAAAGACATATATAACTACGAAATAAGTGTACCGTTTGAGATATTAGATAATGGCGTTCGTTTGTCATCACCTTATAAAAAATCGAAAAATTAGATGACAAATTAAAAATAATAAAATTATAAATACATTGTATATTTATGCCAAAAAAATTACCATTCGAACTGTTAGAGAGTCTTTTACGTCCCATTTCAACTAAAAGGATGCAATTCTACATAAAATGCATTATAAGAGTTTAACAAAATATAAACAAACTTAAAATTATGGATGATAGGTTTATATATATATAAACATTCAACGATACATAATACTTAACTAACAATATATTATAAATCAACATAAAGTACGAATCATCATGTTATGCGAAAATATGTAATATTGAAATTAAAGAATTACATACCTTCATCTTCTTTGATGGAACAGTAGAGAAAAAACATGTAGATAATCATGTTCTGCGAAAACATGTAATATTGAAATAAAAGAATTACTTACCTTCAACTTGTTTGGTAGAAAGTAGAGAAAACATAAAAAAGCAAAGATGAACTCTTGAATATTTGAGTCTTCTGATTTGTCTGTAAGACTGAATGGATTCGTTTATATGAAAGGTGTTGGTTTGATTTATAGTAGTAGGGTTTTATAGATTTTTAAAAATTAATATTCTAGTCAAAACTGTTTTAATATGGTTAATTACTTACCATATTTAAATGAATTTCAAGATTTGAATTTTTTGGTGTAATTACGTTCAAATTTTTCGAAAATTTGAATTTATGGACATGTATAGGTTTTTATTTTTAGCAAGTGTGTAATTACAAAGATTTTGTAATTAAAAATGTTTATTAATAAGCTTAAATACTTACCATTATTAAAGAAATAGTATTTGAATTTTAAAGAAAACGAAAAAGTCAACTTAATTATTTTTAGTATTTATTATGTTTTTTTTATTAAGTATGTAATTAGAATACAATTGTTTAAATTAACTGTACTATAGCAACTTTGTAATTTTAACATAATCTTTAGTTATAATACTTAGAATTTTATATTAAACTAACTTAAAAAAACGTTTTTAAAAACGTAATATAATTAAATATTACTCATATTTTGTTGAATAATGTTATGGAATGTATTAGAACTTTATGTTTGATAAATTGTTTGAAAAAATATAAATATGATAAAAAAAATGTTAATTATATATAGGTGGACCTATGAATAATGTTATGATTCTTATAGATAATTCAACATAACGTATAAATAATTAAAATTTATTCAACAACGAACAATTATTTGCCAAAGGTAAGGAAAAAAACATAAATGTTCAAACCAACAACTAATTCAAATGAAAAATAGTAGCAAACATCAAACAAACCATAATAAAAACCAAATTGTTTCAAACCATAAACAAACATTCAGAAAAAATCCCCAAAAAAATAGCAAACAAACGGATAAATGTTCTTATTTTTCAAGCTTTGGGATCAACAGGGGGATCTCAACTGATTTGTCGGTGCAAACTTTCTTATCACCCTTACGCACTTTGGTAGTAGACTCACTTGCATCATCTTCTAGACCGTAAACTTTGTCGAGGCTACGCTTCACTTCCTGCTCGTCATGGACCAGACTAACTCTGCAAGATGATTCTGGAGTGTTGTTATCTCCAACAGAATCCTACAAAAGTAAATGAAAGGTTTAATGTTTGATAATAGTAGCAATTTAAATTAAATTGCGGGAGTGATTTAATAGGTGAAAAGAACCTTAAGAGAGACTGCATTTTGTGTAGACGATTCAACTCCATCCAAGCTTTCAAATCCAGGTTGATCCACCTAAAAACATTAAAGGATTTGTATGTGTCACATTATATAGTAAAACAATAATAAATTTTTATAAAAGCAACCTATAAAGGAATATAGGATGGGAATAAAAAACCTGAATATCGGAGAACTTTTGTTCTAGTGAAGAAAGTATCGATGACTCATTCGTAAACTTGCGTATACTATATCCGTCTAGGTGCTTGTCAATATTGAATTGACCCACTTTAATTTTGAACGCAAACTTTTTGTCTTCAAGATCATGAAACTCAGCTGGAGTTGTTTTTTCTTCACCAGAAACCTTAATAACAAATGACATAAATAATATAAAGCAAAATAACTAATTTGTTTTGGACTGAGTGTAAACAACTTACTTGCTTAGATTTTTCTAAAAGTTGCATTGCTGACATTCCCAGCAATTTCTTTGCTTCACGATCAAATAAAGTAAGGGATGTAATACCAGTAAAATCCTGAACCCTTAAAGGTACTCTGAACCTACATTTACAAATTACAAAATATTATTAAACAAATTTAATACTGTTTTACTTTAAGATGTACATATTTAAGATAAAGCATACACTGGATCAGCAGAGACGATGTGCTTTGGACATTCTCTATTGGGGCAAACTAACACCTGTTTAAACGAAGTAACATCTGTTTCTTCATTATCATCAGGTAAACTTAAGGTCGGCTCCACCTTGTGATTACAGTGCTCACATCCCAAATAATACCACTCATCTTTATCATCGACACCCTTAATGGTTCCAAGAACAATGACCTGTTTGTTCACCTACAAAAGAAACAGGAATCGGTTAAAAATGAATTTTAAAAATAACTTGTATATAATGATATGATAAATCAATTGAATCTTACCTCTGTTATCAAAGGAAGATCACGAATAGTGCTGAAAGGGGTTTTATTCAAGAATTCATCATTAATATTCATACTACCAGACGATCCAAGAGATCGTTGCACAGACGATGATTCCGTAGATAAAAACTTTTCAATATAACTGTAAGAATAAAAAAAATAATATAACATATATATAATAAGTCAAATATTTAGATATATGTAAATAATTACAGGATAATTTAAACATATCACCTTTTCTTAAAAGCACGAATATCGTCAATATCTTCGTTGATAAACAGGCGAGTTATATTGAACCCATTTTGCAAACTTACATTACCTAAAAAAAAATAAAAAAGCAAGCGTTATTTTTTTAAAAAAAGTAAAAAAAATGTCAAACGTAATACAAATTGCAAGAAATGACAAACCTTTATAATTGGTAAAGCTACCAAACTGAACAATAAGAACTACATGGACTTCAGCTTCGTTCTGCTTGATGTACTCAAACATCTGCTCACTATATTCATCCCACAAAGAACATGACATTTTTACCCCACTACATACAATACATTTTTTATTAGAGCATGCATAAATTTCAAACATTTCTTCCTAAGTATTAATCGTACAAATGAGAAATGAATATATCATGAAAGATTATGAGATAATAAATTATGAATAAGAAAAATGAAACACATACTCTAGATCAATCAAGAGTAGGTTCATTTTCATTTTCAATCCAGCTTTTGTTTCGATAGGCTCGGGTGGACTCCATTCTTCAACAAAGCCAATGAAATCTAAAATATTTAAAATGTTATCTCAACTAATAAATAAGAAGACAAATTAAAAGAATAAAAATATATAAAAGATTAAGGCTTCGAAAACTACCAATCCTTTGTTCTTGAGAAAGGTTACCAGACTTAATAGACTCAAAAGAAGAGAAATTAAAACCATATTGGCTACCATCAAATCTGTTACACTTTGTAAGATTTGTTTCAAAAGTAAAAGATAATATGTCATTTTTAGAAAAGTGTTTAACAGATTTGTTATCCGCTAGTTGTGGTCTATAGATATAATATGATTCATTTTCACGTAGAAATTTTTCATGCTTCTTCATGTATCTATTCCACACAATCGCTTGCATTTTAGAACCCTGCGTAAAAATATGTAATTAGAAGACATTATTTGACCAGAAAATATTAAATCGAGTTTTGGTAACATATATGTGACAAAGGAATTGATGATATAAAATCTAACCTGTTCATCCATAACAACCATATCAATGGCAAGAGTTTCACCTGGTGTCTTTCGATTTGCTCTCTTCCAAAGCCTAAGTACCTTAACTTTGATTGTGTAATTACTCAGCCGCCATGTTATGTCATTCAAAAATGTTACATTATTTGGATCCATCTGCCTGCACGTGTGTAATAGTTATCACAAATAACTGCGAACAAAAATATGTTAGTACTCGTGTGATATATAAATAAAAATGTAAGAACCTAAAGTAGTATATACTACCTGCGAAATGTAGAAGAAAAAAACTGAATTATATTCGAAAAATTTCTACATGTATATATAATTTCGTATACCAATTATAAATAAGGAAGAAATGTTGTATTTTTGGTATTGATTATATAAATAGAAACAAAATATGAAATGCCAATCTAATTGATTAAGTTTAAAGGTTTCCATAATACATTTTCAATCAAATTAAGTGTTCAAACTTTCCGAAATTATGAAAATAAAAGTTATTTATTAAATCTTATTGTAAAAAAGTCAAAGACTAATTTTTTGTCTATCCAAAAATCTTGTTTGTCAAATTAAAACTTTTTTAATTTGTAAATTATTAATTACTTGTGATTTTAAAATAAAGAGAAAACGTTTTCTTTTGTTTTAAAATGGTACTGGATAAATTTAACATTTTCAAATAAAACGGTTGACTTTGTTAATAAGCATTCAACAGGTAAAAACACACCAATGTATGTAACCACTAACAGTTAATCACAATACCAAAAACAACCAAACTAAGGTGGTAACAGTTACACAGCAACACAATTTTAAGAGGAAAAAGTCAACGGCATAAATTTGGATGTAAAAAAAGATAAATTATATGTTGATTGAAAGCATAAAAAGTAGTCAAATTATACATTGTTAATTGATTGTCTTTCCAAAAATCTTGTTTCTCAACATAAAACGGTTTGAATTTGAAAATTATTAATTACTTGTGAGTTAAAAATATTAAAAAACGTTTTAATTTTTTTTTAAAATGTTATTCGAAAAATTTAATATTTTCAAATAAAACGTTTGACTTTGTTAATAAGCATTCATATGTGTTAAAAAAAAAAGAATATCATAAATCTATTTCTCAAAAGACATATCAACAGGTATAACAAACCAATGTATGTAACCAATAACAGTTAATCACAATCCCAAAAACAACCATACCTCTAGTGCTAACAGTTACACAGCAACACTATTTGACCAGAAAAAAGTCAACGCCATAAATTAGTATGTTTAAAGACAAATCGAATATAGGTTGATTGAAACCATAAAAAGTAGTCAATTACACATCGTTAATTGATTGGCTTTCCAAAAATCTTGTTTGTCAACATAAAACGGTTTGACTTTGAAAATTATTAATTAATTATGACTTTAAAATATTAAAAAACATGTATATGTCTATAAAAATGGAAAGTATTAAAACTTGGGACTTTTTCAAAAAAAAAGTCAAAGTTACGAAATTTTAGTATGTTAATAATGAGAATGACAAAACTTAATGTAATGTAATTTACCAAATTTAAGTTTTAATAAACAATTTTTAAAAAGTCAATTTGTAAAATCTATAGTTGTCTAAATTTTAATTCTCATTATGGCAAATAAATCATATTAACCATATTTACCTATTGCTAAAAAAAACATATTTCCCAAATTATTGCTAACTATTAAAACATAGAAGATCATATGTCGTAAATACAAACCATAAGACTGATATATTTTTCAAAACACATATCAACACAAAAAACAAATCAATGTATGTGACCACTAACATTAATCATCATCCAAAAAACGACCATAACCATCGTGTTAAGAGTTACCCACAACCACTGTATTGTTTCAAAAACCACCACGACTTAGGACCAAAAGTATGTGATTTATATCCAAAAAACTACCCACTGAATCCCGTCCTAATTACCATCAACCCTAACTACTTTAGAGAGCTTGAACAGACCTCGTTTTTCAAACCAACGGAAATGCACCTGATCACCAGCCTGCAAATCATTGTCAGCAACAAACACAGACATACCTTTGATGTAAAAACGCTTACTCGATCCCCTGTCTTCAATACCTACAGAGACACCCCAGCTATTTTGCTCAGCATCCTTAATTGTCAATGAGCGCGGCCTGTTCAAGCCATTGGCCTTCGCCCATTGTGTCTTCATCCGCTAAAACAAATAACCATACATGAAATTTGTTATAAAAAGGTTTATTTAGCATCAAAATGATTATAACATATTGCTTTAACATATAATACTTACAAAATGCCTGTCAACAACAAAAACAACTGGAACGGCCCAATCTTCTATATCGGATACATCTTCATCCGATCCAGATCCATCATCATCAGTTTCCATATCATCTTCATCTGAATACTCTTCTCCATCATCATCAGAAACCACAGCTATTTCCTCCTGATTAATTTGGTCATCCTCGGGCTGTTCAACGTCCTCCCACAACTCCGGAGGCAGGGTCAGCTTGTTTTTCTCAAAGATGGACAACTCCAATGTTTTCTGTTAATTTTACAATGAAACACATGAAAGGTGTACAAATTAATGATATAAATCTCAAACAAAATTAATGATATATTTTGAAATTTCGAATCGACAAACAAACCTCGTTGTAAATTTCAAACACCATCAGATGATCCGCTGTTATGTTAAACCTCTGTTTCATGTACGGCCATCCCTGGGTAATGAAAATCTCATGACCATCGTATTCAAGTTGGATCTGGAAAACATGCCCTGCAAAGAAGATGAATTTCCAGCATACTGTTATCATTATGAACATCAGAATTTTAAAAAGTCTTATTATCTAACAATATATTATATACATGAGATTACCTGGAAATGAGCTAACCATAATCGGTTCCATAGGAGGGTTTCGATTGTACAAACCATGATGAACGAAGGCACTTATATGCTGGAAAGTTGAAAAACAATGTTGAAACATTACTACATATTAATGTATTTAAGGCGTTATGTCATGTTTATACACATCATTTAAAAAACATACCAGGCGATTCAGATCACTGAGTGGGTCATCAAGTTTGCAGTAGAAATACTTGCCCGGTGCAGCTATGGCATCCTGATGAAAAGTATACATATTAAAACAGTTGAGCATTTCTTCGTACTCAAACACAAAGTGACAACCACTTGGGTAGTTTAGCGTTGTAATCATGTGCTTCCACCCATTGTAAAAAAACCACTTCCCAGCGATATTCATCACTTTAACTTCGAATGATCTCTGATCCAGAGTATGAATTCTGGTCATGCCAGTAGGGAATCCATACTTAGTTATCCATTCCTTATAATCTCCGGGCAACGCCTACAAATCAACAACAAAAAAAGTTGATTATAAATTAATCTGTTGGATTTCAGTTAATAAACATTATCCATCCGAATACTGTAAAGTGATCAATGAACATATAGTAACAACCAACACATTTTTAACGCATAAGAAAGGTCGCTTACCATACACACACGTTCTCTGCCCTTTGATTTAACCCAAAATCCATAAACCATTCTGAGACGACCTTTTAGAGCAACTGTATTATCAGTAAAAACAAATTAAAACATGATATCATATAACCAAAATTGCATCATTAGATGAATACATAAATGCAAAATCTGAAAAATCTTAAAACCTATTAAATTTTTAAAACAGATTAATTTTTGAAAAATCCCAAATTGAAAACTTTATATAATCGAGTCATATTCACAATGTTGATACAAACTTGTTTCAAAAAAAACAACAATCTAATCTTCTGAAAACCCAAGTTTGACCTAACATCATCTAGTTACATCAAAAAGAAAACACTGTATTAGTCCATCAAAATCCATTCAAGAACCCTAATCAAACAATCAAGAAACCTAATCAAACAATTGAAAACTTTATATAATCCAGTCATATTCAGAATGTTCATACAAAGTTGATTAAAAAAAAATAACAATCTAATCTTCTGAAAACCAAAGTTTTTCAGAACATCATCAGTGTAAAATCAAAATAGAAAACACTGTTTGAGTACATCAAAATCCATTCAATAACCCTTATCAAAAAATCAACAAACCTAATCAAACAATCAAGAACCATAATTAAGGGCAAACCAAGGTTTTCTTTGTCGTAACATAAACACACCAATCGAAACATAAATAATCAAATAGAATGAAAACAGGGAAAAAGAAAGATTCAATCGACAAAGATATTAGAAAAAAACGAAAAAAAACACAGTGAAAATGAGGGATAAAGATGGATTGAATGAAATAATAATGAAATAGAGATTACCGTAGAATGGAGATGAATGATTGGGTCAATCGCCGTTTATCGCTCTGATTAGGGTTTGGAAGGGTTTGTTTGAGGAGGCGATGATATGAAGATGGTTATGTCCGGGTTTTTTATTTGGGTATTTATATTTTCTGTTTTTTTTTAAATCAAAAAGTTTATTAAATCCCACAATGAGACACTTGGCACAATATGATTGGCTCCACAATTGAGGATGAATGTGGGAGTGCCAAGTGTCCTCATGGACTTTTGTTTATTAGGTATATAGATTTAATTGAGCTTAAGTTGGTATTAATTTAGGAAGGTTAAGTTATTATACACAATGTAAAATAAATGAGAAGAGTGAGAAAGATACAAAAAACACAATAGATCATGAAATATGACATAACGAGTCACAAAATATAATACAATGCCGAGAAATATAACATGTGTATTTGTTTTTTATTTGGTTTGTACTTAGATTGTACGTTTGTTATTAAACATTACGTGTTAAGATTCTAATTTTTTTAGTTCATGATAAACATAATTATCCTCAAACAAATGCACAAAATAGTAAGCATACACATAATAATCTATATTATAGTATAATGTACTACCTAAGGACATCTTAGGACATCTTAAATTTCAAATAATATAAGTATAATTAGTTAAAGTACAACACTTAATGCATATATATTTTCGGGGGTTAATCTTTTTTTAAACAATGCTTACACCTTTGCTTCCACAGGTTTACTTAAATTGTTTTTATTTAGATAATAAAATAATTACACATTTGCCCCTTATTTTAAACCAAATGCCCATGATTTTTAAAATGTCAAAAGTTTTTCATACATTAATAAGCTTTTTTTTTTCTTAAATGCACCATAAAAAAGAAAATTCTATTCATTAATCACTTACTATAGTATTGCTATATATTTATTAATTTAAAAAAAGACGGAGTGTTACGTGATTACCAGTCTCGAGAGCGTTGTAAAGCAAAGAAAGGACAGCTTTGATGTTGTGCACTAATTTTGAACCGGAAACACTCTTGGCGTTGAAGATCTTGTTGTTTCTTATCTTCCAAATACGCCAACAAGAAATTAGAATTATAACATGAACTATTTTCCTTTTACATTTGGAGTCAGTAAGAAAGTTATGAACCTCCAAAAGGTCCCGAATTCGAAGGCATAAATCAGAGGAATTTTGCACAGTGAGATGAGAGGTGCTCGATTGTATCATTACCTTCTCAACACATGATGCATAATATTTAATGAATGCAAGAGTTGCTTTTGAATAAAACTTCCATAGTTGGAACACGACCCAGTTCTTTTCGGTTGAGGATAATAACTGAAGTGAACTAAATCAAACCACACACACCATTGGCAATGTATATGTTCCCCGCCGCATCAGGAGAGCATCCATCTATCCCAAAATAATGTTTCAAAAGTCTAAGTTTCTGATGATTGAAGATAAACAAAACAAACAACCAAGAATGTTCCCAAATGTGACCGTTGTTAATTCGTGTTTGTCTACTTAATTAATCGAACCACATTCCTAGTTCATGTGCATTCCTTTATTTAACGAACAATGTAAACGAATATTCCATCAAACAGTTCACGACGAGTTGTTGAACGTTTGGTTCGTTTACAACCAAAATTATATATTTCAGGTTATAATTTTGTAATTTTGTAAGACCACCATACATGTTCATAAATGCAAACATGTCATAGAATTCACTAAATTAACAAAGAATGTTAGGTCATATAATCAAATATCCATGGGAGGGGGTTAGTGGTGGCCCGAAGGTTCCCTCTCATTTTTTTGTTTAGTAGTGTAAATTTACGAGTTTCTGTCTCCCCCCCCCCCCCCCCACACACACACACACAAACAAAAAAGCCATATTCTCAAGCTCCGCCACTACGAGTATCAAACCCTAGTTGTGACATATACATACTTGCAAAAACAATTCATTAGGTGTATATATCAAAAATTATAATCCAAACACCACATTTCGGATGTGTAAGAGTTTTTATTTTATTAAAAAACATATAAACAAAAGAAAACCTAACTAAATAAAATAACATAACACGTTGTGTTTTATGATAGACTTTGGTGTTATATCATGTAAAAATAATATAAATCACAAACATGTCAATACTTTATTTAACAAGTTTAAATAAAATTTTCGTAATCCAGTCGATCACGAAAGAGACGTAATTTGTTATTTGTTTGTAGTCAAAATTAGACCAACTAATTATATGTGAGCCCTTAAAAAAAAAAAAAAAAAAAAAAAAAAAAAAAAACTAATTATATATATGTGAACCTCTTTTATAAAAATATCACCTTTTTTTAAATTTAGTTAAAGTCAAATATGATTCTGTGAACAAACATGCTATCACGTCTTTCTCTCTCTCTCATCCCTGTTCCCACTTTCTCTCTCTAAAAAAGCCTTAATTTTCAAGTTTTCTACCTATACCAGCTGAATAAATCATAATTGTTGTCTCCTACTGTTATAGTCAAATACTCTTTTTTAATGTACCACAATATTCTCTACTCACTGCACATAGACCCCATTGTTATTATTATTATTAACTACTAATTTTGAACTCCCTTTTGCCAGACAGTTAATAAGACTTAAGAAGCATCAGTTTCTAAATTCTCTTGCTGCTGGTTGGTTCTTATCTTAATTTTAATCATCAGGTGAGACAAATCTTTAATCTTTATTGTGTTTTGCTCATGGGTTTTTGTTTGGGTCTAGTTAAATTGTTATATATTTGTGACATTGCACATCTTTATGCCAGAATTGTGTTTAATTATCTTTTCTTGTGATTTTGTTCTTTTTGAAGATTAATTTTACATATTCTGATGCTTTTTACTCATGGGTTTATGCTGTTTTGCTGAGAATTTTGTGACAATGTGTTCATAGCATACTGTGGTTTTTTTTTTTTTTTTTTTTTTTTTTTTTTTTTTTTTTTTTTTTTTGTTATAGGGATAGATGTAAACTTTGGATTCTGTTAAGGATTTTTCATGGATGCCTTTTTCTATGTTATTTGTTAAATTTCTTTTTTTCTTTTTTTTTTGTTTTTTTTCTTACATAAAACTGGACTTGAAACGACATCATATGTTGCTGTTGCTGTGTTTTTATTTATGTTTTTTATTATTATTATTTTTATTTATTTATTTATTTATTTATTTTTTTTATTTTTTTATTTATTTATTTTTTTTTTTTTTTTGAGTTTGTGTATTGGTTTTAATACCAAGTACTTTGTATTGTTTCAGGAAATGGAGACACTAACTTCAACTGCTGCATTGGCCGTCCCACGCGAACCAGCCAACTACGATGAGATCGCGATGCAGCAAAGCTTACTATTTTCCGACAGTCTCAAGGCAATTTCATCATCTTCATCTTCATCTTCACATGGATCAATGTTCTTATTTGCTAATTTATTAACTTGTATTGTATGCTTACTTGTTTAATAAATTGTGTTTCAGGATTTGAAAAACTTAAGAAAACAGTTGTATGCAGCTGCTGAGTATTTTGAATTATCTTACACTAATGATGACCAAAAGCAATTGTGAGTAATTTCTTATAGAAAGCAGTGATTATATGATGTTTTTAAATTTCATATATATAAAAAAAAGTGTTGTATTTCCATCTGAAATAACCTCGTTGTCCTACTGCAGAGTGGTAGATACATTAAAAGATTATGCCATAAAAGCTCTAGTCAACACAGTTGACCATTTGGGGGCAGTGTCCAGTAAAGTTAATGACTTGTTAGGCGAAAAGGTGAATGAAGTATCCCAAACCGAGCATCGGGTGTCATGTATTCAACAGGTGCCTTACAACTTACAGTTTCATCCTTATTTAAGTGCGTATTATATCTGGATTGCGGTTTTACAACGTTTACAAGATTATCTGTGTTTCAGAGACTAGGTATATGCCAGGGGTGTTTTGATCACGAAGGTCTTGCTGAGCAGTCTTCGTTAATAAATATTCCTAAGTACCATAAAAGATACATTTTGCCAGGTAAGTAATAGATCTTAATCCTTAATAGTCATTAAATGAGATTAGTATTATAGTCTAATAATGAACTCAAAACACTTCAGTTGGAGAGACCATGCAAGGCGGTATTCGAACTAAATCAAAGTACCAAGGATGCAGTTTAGATGATGAAGATGACTGGCATGAATTCAAGAATGGTAAATAAAGTTCATCTATGTAGAATAATTAAATCTGATAAAAATGTGTTTAATATTCTGTTTATGAATTTTGATATCCAGCTGTTCGGGCTACAATTAGAGAAACTCCTCCATCTTCATTCAGGTAAATATATATAAATATTTTTTAATTTTTTGTAATATGTTCTAGATTCGACTTGTGAGTGTAACTTGAGGAATAAACGGATTAAAAATGTAGAAAAGGGCGATCCCTGTCTCCTTCTCCACGAGGTTCCCAGCAACCTGGATCGTTCGCCTTCACAGGCGCAGTGACCAGAAAAGATTTAGGTATGACTGCTTTCATTTCTTTTTTTTTCTTGATTTTTCGTCTGCATACACTGGGTTTTGTTTGCATTGCTTCAATTTTTTTTATTTTTTTTTTTTTTTGAATTATAATAATAAAATGTTTGATTTTTTTGGAAAATACTTGATTTTTAAGGAATTATTATAATAGAAGGAATAAAAAATATATATATTTGAAAGAAAAAAAAAGTGATACTTCACCCCTATGGAGTATGTTATATCCAAACATCAAAAACTTAGTATTGTGACTTCAAGTAATAATAATTAGTTTCTAAGTGCAAATCCAACACCTTATTAATGATAGCTAATGTTTTTTGGATGATGAATCAGAGAAGAGATCGGTTTCACCACGCAGATTTTCTCTGTTGCGTATCGGATCTCTGTCTAGTAGGCCAACCACCCCCAATTCAAGAGCAAATTCAAGGTCCACAACGCCCAATTCTCGTAGGCCGACAACGCCAAATTCCATCGTCCAACAAAGGGTAATTCACACACTTTGACTTTTAAGGTCAAACATTCTAAATTCAACAGTCAAATGGATTCTGGTAAATAATGTATTTTAAGAAATTAAATCTGTTGAAAATAGAAACTAGAAAGTAGTCTGTTTGACCTCAAAAGTCGACCTTATCTTGTTTTGAAGCTAAAAAACTGCTCCTTTTCAAGTTCCTAGTAGTAATTTTTTTTTAAAAAACAACGGTTGGTTTTTGTGTAGTTTGCAGAGTCTCCAAAATCAGCTTCAATGCGTGTTCATAGCGCTAGAGACAGATATAAAGAGAGCGATCAAAATCAGATACCAAGCAAAAGTAAACGTCTACTCAAGGCATTGCTTAGTAGACGCAAGTCGAAGAAAGATGACACGCTATACACTTATCTGGATGAATACTGAGTCTTATTTATCAACACTTGAAGGTTGGTCGGGTCCCTTTTCATCATCAGAAGCTAAGCCATACCCCCCGATGTGAATGATTGCAGTCAACCATGGACTGGATTGGATCAAGGGTAACTGCATTCAGTGGCTTAATCAGTCGGTTTTGTAGATGATTTTGTTGTGGTTGTTCAAACCACATGTTTAGTTTTCTTGGTTTGTAATTTGTGTGTAAGATATATCAGTTACATTCATCTTGTAGCTTGTTATCACATGGAGTCATGGGTCGTCAAAAGGCCCAAATGGGTCATGGGTATTCAATACAATGATCAATTTCGAGCAGAAAATGGTAAGAATCATATAAGTACTCGTAGGTGGTTTGTTTTAAACGTATATAATGAGAAAGAACCGTCTTGTACATCACAATTAAAGTAACTATGTACACGATACTTATAGTTCTCTACTTAAAATTGATCACTCGTCTAACTACCTCTATCTATCTTTTAAAAACTCATAAGGGTATTCTAGTCATATGTTATAGTTCCAATTTAAAGTAGAAATTTGGTCAAAACAATAGATAAAGTCACTACAGCTCAATTATGACTGTTCTTCAATCAAGTGGCCATATTATAGCCTTATAGGTCACCAAAATTGTTTTCAAATGTCTTTAACTTTTAACTAAGTTAGTTGGAAACCGAATGATGACAAATAAAGCAAAGCTTTAGGTACCCATTTTTATGTAGAAAATAGAGTATAATAATACCTCAAGCATGTTCATTTTACTTGAATCATATCTTTTTTTGTGAGAATATCCAATAAACATAAATACTTTTGGTGAAAGGGAATGTCGTCCAACATAGCCATGTCTTGACTTACAGGAACAAACGAGGTTATTTACGGTAATGTTATATCATGATAGTCTTACAATTCAGTATTTGAGTGAGAATCAACAATGTTATCAATGCCTTGTGGTCCGATTGTTTTTTTTAGTTCGAGTATGTGATACAGCGATGGCGTTGATTTGGTTGTGTTACTCGTAGAATCATTTACATAATTAGTAGAGATATGATTTTACAAATTAAATTTAGAGGGTATTGGGGAAAAAAAACTAAAAATGGGGATGACTCACATTGGATTGGCGGTATCATGCAAGGATTCTGCAACCCCACAGTGATGCCGCCAAACCATTTCCTTGATTCAATGATGCCGCCAAACTGATTAGAGGTATCAAGCCTTGATGCCGCCAATCCAAATGGTGTAGTCTTTGATGCCGCCGAATGGATTAGAGGCATCATTTATAATATACTAATTACCAAAGCTTTTATGCATTGGGTATTTGCTATGATGCACGGGGACGCAAGATTGGGTGGAGTACCCGTTCCTGAAGCGCCGTGGGGACGGAAACGGCCGTGGGACGGCGGCGAAACGTTTCCGAGAAGCTTCCGAATATGGGGGACGGTTCACACGAAGTTTCCGATACGTTTCCGAACTTTTAAGTGGGTTTATTATTCACCTTTGTTCTTCAGCGGATAGCCTTTGCCGGCGTTCATCCTTTGCCGGTGTTTGTTTCTTAGAGGGATACGACGTTTTGGTTTTTTATTGAGCTGTTCTTTAGAAGATGCATGCAGATGCTATGTTAATAAGCTTTATTTTTTTATTGCTTTGTCACAAACTTCCAGAAAGTGGATGACAACTGGTGTTTATTTAATATAATAGAAATATAATAAACCGAGAAGCAATAAAGTGGTTTTTTTAGTGCTTTGATAACTTTAAATTTAAGGAGCAGTTATCAATTTTCTTTATGTAATTTTGACTCCCAATTTGTTTTTGTTTGTGTTACGTGTATGGGGATGTTCTTGATAATTAATTACTTTGAAAGATAATATTTTTTTGGAGTTTACATTTTACATCAACGGTATTTTTAAATTTGTTTAATATATTTTTATTGTTTTATATTTTTTATTGTCGTTCCTATGCCGTACCCGTATCTAGATCTTTTAAGTTTTGCCGTTTCCCGTACCCGTATTGTCCCCGTACCCCAGTCCCGTACCCGTCCCAGTGCTACATAGGGTATTTGTACATTGTGCTTTAGATGTTGTTTGTGCATTGGTGTGTTGTTCTCTATGTTTTAAGTTTTGTACTGATGGTATTAACAAACCCATGGGCCCGTTTGGTGGTATCTGATCATCTACACCCATTCTCTCAATCTCTCAATCTCTCTCTCACTTACTACATGCTCATCACACCGCTCCTTCCATCGCCTTTCTACCTCCGGCCACGCCGTCGTCTTCTTTAGTACCCATATCGTCGATAGTCGATGCAAACGACGCAGTTTCATCATCATCTGTTGAGAACTTCAATGACCACTCGAACGCGTTCGCTGTTGATTCTGATGTTCCAGATTAGAGTTTCTTCGGCCGCTGATCATAATTTGTTTTAGATTATGATGTTTTACAGAGAGAGTTTTTATGTTGTTTTTAAAGTGATTCTGTTGCCTTCGAGCTTTTCAGGTCTCAAGTGCGAGTCCGCAGACAGCCGCTTTTACTATGCTTAAGCAATTTTCACTTTATATTAACCTTTGAGGTAAACAGGGCATGTTTGAACAACTTTGTATCTTAGTTTGTACTCTTAAGCTTTATAAACCATATTAATATAAGTCTTTTATTTCAACTTTATGTTTCCGTTTGATATTTCATTCATTATCTCACTTTTTGCTTTTTCTTTTTATTAGATATTATGTTTTCAATTTGTTGACAAGAATGTTCTAATTTAGTTACCATTTGGCAGTATCAATGACTACCCATTCTTGATTAGCGGCATCATTAAAGTGTGGCTTTGGATTGGCGGTATCAAAGGTGAAGACATGAAGTGAATTAGCGGCATCAATGACTACCCATTCTCGATTGGCGGCATCACTGTTTTGTTGCAGAATCTTTGTTTGATGCCGCCATTTGGGTTAGTGTCATCCCCATTTTTAGTTTTTTTCCCCAATCCTCACCAAATGTAATTTGAAAATTAAAATCTCTACCATTTATGCAAAGGATTCGTTACTCGTAGCAAACGGTCAAAATCAAGCGACATTGTTGGGAGTCGAGATCCGATGACGGAAGCCTCGTGATGTTTTCAATCGGATCTTAGACTTCTTTTTCTCACCCACATTATCGTATTCGATATTAATTTTAATTTTATTGCGCGCAAACGTCCATACCCTCTCTCTCGTTTTCTGTTTTGATGGTTATGCCAACCACTAGTTGATGATCATGAGAATACGCTCAACACATAACTGTAAATTACAGTTAAAATGGTAGCATAACATATCTAGCATATATAAAGTTGATCTAGCATGGTATTTATATTAATAAAATCAAAATACATTATAACAGACTCGTTTGAACACAATTAAGCTACAAATAAGGCCACTTGCATAAAATTTGAAAAAAAAATAAGGGAAAATAACACATATCTTTAAGAAATGTCACTTGGTGTATACTTGTTTCATGAATACACTCACATTCGCAAAGAAAGCTCCTACTTCATTAGTTCTTTACCAAAATTGCTAAAGATTTATTAACCATCTACACGATTAATTTAACTCCGATTACTAAAAATCTATATCGACATCCATTTTTTTTTTTTTTTTGAACGGTCAACAAAACTTCATTAAAACACTAGCAAGGTGCTAGCCCAAAAAGTCCGAAACTACAAGCCGACAGATATCAACATCCATTTAATCATATGATTAAACATCTATCTCTAAATATATGATTGATTGTCTTCCACACTAATATATAAGTTAAAAAATGCTAGTGGAGGTATGTCAGGTTACTTGGAATCACTGTTGACCAATTTGGTTAACCAATTCACAATTTTACATGTAAACTTCACTAGACTATTAGAGTTACAGAATTAATCAATGGCAAAATCAACGGTTTGTCTTTGTTATCATTTGATGTTTAACTTATTTTTGGACGATTACTTGTTTAGTTTACAAATTCAAATGGTAGAATACCAACTCCGAATGTGGAATACCTTTGGCTGCATTTTTTATAATCCCAGAAAGAGAAAACCTCTCACTATAACAAGGCCTTTGTCTTATCTAATTGTTCTTTTAAAATGATAAAATAACTGGTGTGCAAGACAATTGAGAAAGATGATCATTCAGACTCAGTTTGTACAATATGCGGTAAGCTTATTTCTTTTGTTATTAAGTATTAACCAACAAAAAGATTCCCATTAAATTTTGTTTGAATGGTGAGTTGACCCATTGTCACGATGGCGATTGAAGTCGTCACCCCGCCAAGGCTGGCCGAACACCGTGTTCTATCAAATCCAGGCCGGCTTGTCAGCCTTGGTGGCGTTCCCCGGAAACTGTATTGCCTCCACACGAGTTAATTTGCTAAAGTAACAGTCGGATGAAAACTGGGGTGACGCTCAGGATTAAATCCCCCTCGGTGGTTAGCCATTAAATAAATTCCCTATTTACTATGTAGAAATCATTTTTTTTTCTTAAAAAAATGACAATAATAGCCACAAAAATGAGCTAAATACAAATTATGATAAGCATACAAACAAATAAAAAGAAAGAAAAGCAATAAATAAAATGCTTGCATTTACAGAAATCTATATTGGATGATGGTGAAGTTTCAGTTTAGAAACCAAAAAAAATAAATAATAACAGCCAAAGGCAAGTTTTACAAAATGAAATGATGATGATGATTTCAAATCCTGTTTCAATGTCAAGTTGGGACACACATAACATGATGAAAATAATGATGATAAAACACTATATTTACTTCACCCTTTGACCAATGACCCTTTGACTTCAAAATACTGTAGCTGAACCCTTCTTTAGCACGATGCAATGACTTTGGTGGTAACAAGACACCGACTGATGCGTGACTCAAAATTGCTCCATCCAAAAATGACAGGATATAAAATAAAGAAACATAATCAAATAAAGAAACAATACCAGTGATGTGGTAAAAAGCCCCAAACCGACTTGTGTATATAACAACCAGAAGAAAGACGCGAGTCCCAAACACGACAGTTGACCACGACTGATGCAACACTCAAAATTGACCTAAACACACCAAGATGAAATGGGTCATGCAGAGGTTTAGACAGATGAGTTTAATTTCAAATCAGGCATTGGTCTCTATATCCCCCAACTCGACTCACCCATATGCATGCAAGGACTTATAAATTTTAAAAAAAAAAAAATGGGAGAGAAGTATGTACCAAATAGCAGAATGAATGCTCAAACAGAAATAGCGCGACTTATGGCCAGTTTGGCCCACTCAGCAGCTTCCTTAATCAAATGATCCTCCGAGGATAAACATTCATTCAAGAAGTCTTTGCTTGAAAGAGATTGCTGAATTAATGCCCCGGCATTACTTCCAAGAGTATCAGCTAGATCTCCAAGCACGCCAATAGCAGTTTTCATCACCGATTCATCCCTAAAGAAGCAAAATAAAATCAAGACAAAAACAAAAAATAGCCTTTAAAAGTATATGTCAGAAGTAAAAGCAATAACTCACATGTCTTTCTCCATATAAATCAGATCTAGAAACTGGACAATATGCGGAGCGTAAGGAATTAGCAGTTGAGTTTTAGGAGAGTTCTTAAAACCCTGAAAAATCCCAGAATACGCTTCCAGTATGCCGTTTCTCAAAAGATTGGTGTACTCTATCATTTCATCATCAGCACTTGATGTGTGGGCAGATAACTCTGCTGCACTCTGGAGCATAGGCATAGCATACATCAAATATTTCTCAAAGTTGTCTCCTATCGCCATTGCAATATCACCAAAACATGAAAAAATTGGCGGTTTAACTGATCGGTGCAGCTGATTGCTTGAAAGATCTTTAAGAAGCTGAGTCATGATCCCATCACACCACGGCAATACCTTCTCCTCCAAGGCCCGACATATGTCGCCCACCACACCTACAGTCACAGCGCACACTTGGTACTCTTCAAAGTTCTGAAGGCCCATTTCCAAATATTTGTAAAACTCAGGCATATATTTTGCAAAATCGGGGCCCATTACATAAGCTAGAGCACCAATGGCGAGCATTGCTTCTTCATGAACAGTTGCACTCCGAGAAGCGAAAACCCTAAGGAAAAGACTCATGATTTGATCTGCATGTTGCATTAAGGCATACTTAGTCTGCTCCGATGATCCTAACTTCTGAATAATCACCTGTAAGCACCCACACAAAAGGCCTTGTAATTCAATCAGTTTTTGCCTTTCATCAGAAGAAAGGTTATGTTCTTCTAGGGTTTTATGGAGTTCCATCATGATAACAGGAACAAGATGCGTAACCATGGAAGCTGTTTCATCTGTAGAACACCTCACAACTTCATTTAACGTCTCGTAAGCAGCAGTCCTTAATCTAGACTCTCCAGCATCTTCCCTGTGAGAAACCGACAACAGAGACTGGAGAATTTCTTGAAAGTAAGGGGTCAAAGGAGAAGTTTGACCGATATCCTCATAACCTTGTGCAAGAAAATAGAGCGCCCCACATGCTTTCTCAGCAACATTAGGAGCATCCCTCATGCTCTGGAGAAGAACTGTGATGATCTGCTGACAGTTAGCTTGGGTAACGATAGGTGTCTCCATATTCGAACCGTGAAGAAACTCAAATATCCTTCCAAGGGTCCAAGCTGTCGTGTCCTTTACATGGCTGTTTGGGTCGTTAGTTAAAGCTGTAAGCATGAAATTAAGAGCAACGTTGACAAGTGGAGTTAACTTATTCGGTGACGGACCCTCCAAGATTGAACCAAATGCATAAGTAGCCGCTTCTCTTTGCCTCCAATCAGGTTTTGTTATATTCTCTTCAATGAAAGGCATCACAAGTGGAACAATATCATCCCCAACTGTTCGAGCCACCAACCCAAGACACGTACCACCAGCCATAGCAAGATTCCAAGCACCTTCATCCTGATCTTGATCTTCTTCTTGTTTCAACAACGTCTCCAACAACATTGGCACAAGTGCAGGTAAAGCTTGTTTTATAAAATAAAAGCAAGGAATATCAGAATCACCGGTGAACTCGCCACCGTAGTCATCTAAAATATCAATCTCTTCATCACAAATCGAGCTCCAGAACTCAATAGCTTGTAGCGCAACCGGCTCTTCATCTTCTTTCACTGCTTTCGCAGTAATGTTAAATATATCCTGCATGTAAGGAGCTATTTTCTCATAGTAACTTGATGAAATAGACACCAAACACTCAAAAGCCGCCTGCCTAATCTTCACTTCAGGCGATAACGTTGCCTCACAAACAACTTTCATAATATAATCCCGCTCCATATCATTCGAAAAATTCGCCTGAGCAAAACTAAGTGCGTTATACAACGCACGTGTAGCAGCAAGCCTAACATCATTACTACCCTCCGCCGAATTCATACCTTGAACTACAGCAGTAAGTATCTTGTTCACATGATCTTGTTCAACAGCATCCGGCGATACCTCTTCACACAAATATCCAAGCGTTTCCAAAGTCGCTTGCTTGACATGTACCGGAACCTGATGAATACTCGACAAAAGCGAACCAATAAGCTCCGGCCATTGTTTCTGCGGCAGCTCAATCCCCGCAACTTTCGCTACCACTTGCGACGCAGTCGCCTCGCCTCATAAACAGGAGACGCTAGCGTCTGCAACAACAACGCTTTTATCTGCGTCTTAACCCCAACATCCAACGATAACCATCGTTGAACAAGCTCAAACTTCCTATGCTGTTCTTTCGCATCCAACGCGTTTTTCAAAACCAATCCCGCCAGTTTCCGGCTGTCGACCGGCTTCTCCTCACTAGCAAGCTCTCCAGACAAAGACAACAAAAAACCAGCAAGATTCTCCTCCTGAAACCGCTGTAAGCTCTCTTCGGCATGCTTACGAACCGATCCATCAACCGACTGAGCATTCAACAGAATTTGAGTAACTTCCATTGCCATGTTTTTGCAACAAGCAATTACTGTTCAATCACAAAGTCAACAAGTGATAAAGTCAACAAAATTCTAATAACTATAAGTCAGGAAACCAATTAAACAAATTAATTTGTTAAAAATTTAACAAATATCAATTAAAGAGATTACAGATCTAAAAGAGGGAGTAACATCGATCGAGTAAGAGTTATATTAAAAAGTAGACAAAGATCAAGTATATTAATAAAAGGATGCAACAGAAATTGAGTATATGAAAGAGAGATTAGTAATAAAATTAATAATAATAATACCAGAGGAGGAATTAGGGATAAAGAGGCTCCCCGATAAGCGAACAAAGGACGAAACACGGCGCTTCTGGAAACCCTAGAAATGGACTGGAACTGCGAGTGGCATACCTGTCTCTTCTATTATTTGGAACATATAAAATTAAATATATGTTTTTCCCATATGTCCCACTCTTCATACTTTTAAGATTTTTTTTTTTTTTAATCTCACCGGTATAAATAAATGTACTTGTATTTTTTTCACAAAATATGATATTTGGTCTTGCATGTAAAAGACAAAGAGGTGTGTAATAGTCAGACTGAATCATAACCGTTAAACGCTAAATATAAGAATCAGAACCGGTTCGTATAAAAACTTGTTCGTTCGAAACGGGGTTTTACGATGCTCATGTAACTACGAGAATGATTATTTGCTAAAGTATTATTGAAGAGAAACCAAGACTTAGAATTTTAAGAGCACATGATGAATATAGGGAAAAATACATTAACACTATGTTCCAGAGTTAAAAGTAGAAGGAAAAGAAAGGAAGTGGAAAGAAAGGAGGACAATTTTGTGTTCCAGAGTTTCATTAAAGGAAAGAAGTGGAGGGAAAAGAAAGGAAAATTCCTCCAAATAACAATCCTTCCAAATTGGAAGGAAGCGGGAGGAAGAGAAAGTAAGAAAAATATAAAGTAAATCATTTACCAATTTACCCTCTCATTTAATCTATAATAAAATCTTACAAGGGTATAATTGTAAAATATACAGTTATTTTCTCTTCCTTTCAACTCGGGAACACATAAAATCTTTAGTTTCTTTTCTTTTCCCTTCAACTCGGGAACACGAAATAAAATTATATATTTTCCTTTCTTTTCCCTCCTAATATCCCTTTCTCTTCTTTTCTTTTATTTAGTAAACTCGGGAACACAGCGTAAGTCTATCAATTTAAAATTACCTAGCAATAGCGTAATTGACTAAGAAGAAAACCCTAAAATATAATCAGATCATAATCGTCTAAATAAAACCAACATTTAAAACCCTAATCAAACCACTCAGTCTAACAATCAAAATAAGTTAAACCACCATAAGAATTCTTTTCAAAACTCACCTAAAATGGAGATGCAAGAGTAAAACTTATGACCTGATCGGCTCCATTCCACTTTTAACTTGCACAACAGCATATGAAAGAGTTGATGTTGGGTGTAATGGTGAATTTCGTTTACTAATATAGTAATGATAGAAGCTTCAATTTCAATCAATTGGATTTATGGCATATTGATTGAAATAAGACATTTGGTGTGCTTTGGCTGTTATATCAATTGAGCGTTAAGCACCTTACTTAGGTAAAATTACTATTTTATCCATTACTAACTTCATTAGAGTATTGTACTATATGCATTATATGTTGTAATTACTTAAATTTTGGTTGGAATACTTCCCTCATGCTTTATAATATGCATAGATGTGTGTATGTGTATATATTTAAAAAAAATATATGTATAATTTGAATTTGAATTTTGAATTAAATCGGAATTAAAATCATAAATTGGTATCCGATTTACTGGACTCGAATTCGAATTCTTGATAATCGAATCAAATTTTTGATAATCAAATCGAATTTAGTCGAATTTTGAATTTTTCGAATCGAATCGAATTATGAAAACCCCTAGTAAGAGAGCATACATGATCCGCGATCAAAGGATCTAGACAAATGCTTAGGTGGAAGAGAGTGCGATTGGTGGTCGCTAACCGTTATGAGAAGGTTAATTGTGTGAGGGGAATAGAAAGAGGAAAGGGTTGGGGTTCGTGAAGAAGGAAAGAGAATGGGGTGGTTTATGAAGATTAACGTGTGGCAGCTAACGAGGAAGGAGCCTGTCACACCCTCAAATTTCACTTGCGGGGTTTTACCGCGAGGCGCGTGACATACAGGATCCAAGTCAACGGTCACAATAAACGACATCTATATGCATTAAAGTTTACGTAGAAATACCAACCACGCAGTTTATAAGTTTAAAAAGTAAAGTAGACAACAACAGCGGAAGCAAAATAAATGTTTACAAAACCAATGTAAAGTATGTATGCAAACACAACCCGGTTTGCTTATGTATGCAAGACTAGACGCAGTGCGACTCCAGTGCGCCTAAGACTCCCTGCTACCTTAGCGACCTGAGAAAACATGCGAAGTTAGACAACACATAAAGTGTCGGTGAGTCACATAGATATAATTTGTAAAAAATTGTCACAAGTAAACCAGACCCAAAAATCCTTACATCTATACCTGATGCTAGCTAGACATCGTTACATGATACTATAGTGTCGTGAACCACTGCTGACAAAATAAGAATGCCTCAAACCCGTCACCGGTTCATCACCCGGTGCCGTAAGATATAGGACAAATATGCACCGCCACCGACCTCCAGTCGGCCCGAGTGGGGCTTGCCAGGCCCAATAGATCTATTCACACTTTCCCCGATATGTACCCACATATTGATGGTTCACTAAGACATGAGAGGACTTTAATGATGAAGTAAGAGTCACTAAGTATCCATGTGATATAATGTAATATGTTGGTCTAAAAGTTAGAAAGTTTTACCACATGTTTCTCCCCAGAATGTTCCAAAAACAGTAAAGAATGGGGCTGCGACACTCACCTTAGTTTGCGTTCTCAAAACAAGAATAAAGATAAGTCTTGATAATCCCAAATACCGGCAATCTATCAATAAAGTTTGTATAAGAGTTTTGACTAATAACACTAAGGTTAACTAGTCCCCGATTATCCAGATCATGACTAAGTAAGTTTGAAAACGTGCTTGACAGTTTAACCGACACACTAGACCGACTCGACATCCCGTTGGTGACCCATTACACAAACAAATCAAGTACACATAGATTACAAGTAAGTTTCAAGCATAACATACTTAGTTTGCATCAAAAATCGCACATGTGAATTAGTCGGGTCAAAGGTGGAAGGAAATAGGGTAGATTCGCCCCCAAGAAGCTTGGTTCGACCCTTTTTGGGTTCCTTCGACCCAAGGTAAGTTCATGCAACCTAAAACAAGTTCATTCGACCTTAACATATGTTCATTCGACCTTAACATGTGTTAATTCGACCTAAAACGACAACGTTCGACCAAATCAGTGTAGGTTCGACCACCAGACTGCCAGGTTCGACCTTGGGGGTCCACCTTCGACCCCACGACTGGTCGAAGGTGCCCAGGTTTGACCCTGGTATATGAGTTTTCCCAAAAACGCTTCAAAAACGTCCGAAAACATCACGAAACATCATGAAACACAGCAGTCAAGTATGAATAACATATCCCCACAAAATCCTACTAATTTTACTCCCTAATCAGTCTGTTTTAAAGTTTACCCAAAATGGCAATATTATGGAGATGTCACATCATGCATGGAAACCTTACCCAATTAGGAAACTTTTGTGAAATCATTAATAAACACCTTATCATACCCAGATTATCATTTAGATCAAAACCCCCATCATATCATTCCTAATAACATCATGCATAGATCCCTAAATCTATCAAAATCCCCAAATTAGACTTAACATCATCATACAATAGTTTATGACCTAAGATAATCATTACTCATCAGTTACAACCTTCCTAGAACACCTTTATATCATCCCCATATCATACACCATCAAACAATCACATAACATAATCATGAGGAATCATTAACGTATGTTAACACATAATAAAACTCATGTTTTTTGGTGAGGTTTTGTTTAGGAAGGTTTTAGAAAGGTTATTATCCATAAAAGTCATCTTAGATCAGATTTGGAACTTTGCGGTTTTATAAAAACTAATTAAAATTGCTTAAAAAGGATTTAGAAAGAAGAACACACCTTAGATCTTCACTTGTAATGATTTAGAGAGTTGGATTATGAAAAACAAGCTCAAAAACTCCTTCCCCAATGATAAAAGTCAAAAGAGAGTGTTTGGAGGCGTTTAGGGTTTGTGAAATGATGAAAAATGACTAAGGATGGTATTTATAGTATGTCCAGGTTTGACCCTTTCATGAGGGCGAACGTGGGATAAAACAGTCGAATGTAGTTTCCCCTTAAACAGATAGCCAGGTTCAACCCATTACATGGGTCGAATGAGGTTTATTTTGGTCGAAGGGGACTTTTAACATATGGATGGCCAGGTTCGACCCTTCGAAAGGTCGAACCAGGAGATGCCTTTTTCCAGATTTCCCAGTTTGTCGTGTTTAACGCATTTTAACATATCCTAACACATGAACATGTAATCCTAGTCTATGTTTAACATATACAAGCATCGATAATCATCTAAACATCGTTTAAACACGTATTTGCATATAATCCACCATATAAGAATCAATCCACGCATAACACTTAATTTAGTTTATGTAATTCACCAACAACGGAACTCAAGACTCGTGTGTACATAAAAGACACCAATTGTAACACCCCAACCGATGGCGGAAACATCGAGGTGTCACGTATGAATGATTGTTCAGTAGCTCATGGTAATACTTATGTTTACATAATCCTTTAATACAATATTGAATTACAATAAATGTCTTGAATGAAATCTAGTACATCCAAAAATCAAACAAAGCATAAAACTTCAAATATCTTCTCATGCTAGCTCTAGACTTCAAACATCATTATTTCCTGTTGAGTTGTAAAAATGGGGGGGGGGGGTCAACTAGAAGTTGGTGAGAATACATAAGCCATGTCAAGCAAATAGTTTAAGTATAAAAGTTTAGCAATTCATATGTCTATCGTAAGTTTAAGTCTACATGAATAAACATGAAATGTTGAATCGACATAATCAAACCTCCGACTAGTTTAGGTCCATCCCGTCATCCACGGTTCACCTTAATAATATGTTGGAACGATAACAATCACCCGCGCTCCCCATAAAAGATGGTCAACGAATCTAGGTGGGATTGTCAATCCAATAGATCTATTATTGAGTATCGCCGGCTTGGCCATGGCTAATGATTATGTAATGTTGAAACTCGTTGAAACTGTTGTTGTTTTTGTCTAAATCATGAGGCATTAAAGTTTACAACTAGACATGTATGTAGAATTGCTTAAGTATAATGTTGCAAGTATAAAGAATTGCAATAACATGGTTACGTAAACTCACATTCGCTAAGCTGAATTATCCTCTAAGCGTTGTGAATGTATGTGAGGCGAATCCCAAAGACTCAACAACGTAGCTAGTCCAATTTGAAGAAATAAGAATCCGAAAAAAAAGAAAGAATATCATGCTTCCAATTCGCCAATTACAAGAGCTTATAATCAAAGCTTCAATTGTAGAAGTAATAGACTATAGAAGAAAAGTATGAGGGAAAGTTTAATCGGATTGAAACAATCGATTTAGAGGTGCAGAGTATAATGGGTCATAGGTGGGTTTTTATACTAGTTTTGGATTCAATTAGCCATTAAAATTGGTCAACAACATAAAGTAAGGTTTTATGATGAATTGACTATTTGACTAAGACTTTGACTCCAAATATTATGTTGTCAATACTTTGACTCTTGACTCAAGGCTTTGATATATATATATATATATTGAAACGAATTTATATCTTCCTTGTTTGAGATTATAAATGTAATTGGAAAAATAATTAGCTTTAAATAAATAAAAAAAATCATTAGTTTGAATTAGAAAATATAAAAAAAAACACCGTCTTATAAAATGACGATTTTATAAATAGAATTAGGATAGGACATATGTCATGATTGAAGATTTATTTTTTTTTAGTACAATGATAAAAGGAACTTAGAAAAATAGAGTGCACGGATAAAGATAAGAATACTTAGAAATAAATTAGACTTTATATCATGGATCGGGAAATACTTTAATGCAAAATAAATGGGAAAATTCGTGAGGTTACAGTCTCCCCTACTTTTAGAAACTTCGTCCCGAAGTTATAAAAAAAAAACATCGGGTTGACAGTGATTGGGTAGAAATTAGGGCAACTGTGGTTTGGAAAATTTGTGTTAAGACATGACATGAATTTATAGGTAACAGAATAAACTATTTCGAATAATTTGGTAAGAGCTTTGATAGGTGTGGGTTTTAAGGGTTGGATTAGGTTCGTCTAAAATAGCAAGGAGAATAAGAATCTAGCAAAACACTAAACTTTAAGTTTTAGGAATCTTAAAAAGAAATGCATGAGTTAATTGACTATAGAAATACTAAACAGGTAACTAGAGTTTATAATTGGTTATCTACCAAAAACCTTGATAGAATTTCACACTACCTTAACGTACCTGTAAATTCATGATTACGTTCCGGACCGCAATCACCAATTTACCTTACATTAGGGTTTTGTGTCCTTCTATGACTTTAAACACACATGTAAGTAATGCAAAATAACCTTGTGATTGAATCGTTTACAATGTATCCAAAAATGAGTCCAACTGTTGAGTAGGAAAAAGACTTCTACCAGTCAGTGAGTAAGAACCTCTACCGATTGTTGAGCAGGTGCGATAGCCTCTACCAGTCGTTGAGCAGGTTGTAGGGCCTCTACCGACTGTTGAGCAGGCATGATGACCTCTACCAATCGTTGAGTAGGTTATTTGGTACTCAACTAACTGTTGAGCAAGTACTTCATCCTCTACCAGTTGTTTGATTAAGTGTACCAATTATTTCACACATAAATTGCAAATTGATAATATGTACATATAAGCAATCAAGTATCAAGTATAGCATGCGAGTTGTAATAGTGTTGTCCTAGACAAGGTTAATGACTCTAGGTGTGTTTATAGCAAATAGTTTATATTCCATGCTTTCAAGTATCATGAATAATCAAATGTTCAAGTAGATAATCAAATCCTCATGTATAACTAAGGATTAAGTTTGATGCAACACACAACCAAGTTTCAATAGTTTGGTTATCATGGGTAACTAGTTCATGTTTGAGAAGGTGAAGGATATGAATTTAGTTCTTGAGAGGATGATGAAAAATCTTGAAGCAGAATCAAGGTTGTGAGAGATAGTGAATGTGAAGATAGTTGATAAAGAGTTTATTTTATAGTAAGGAGATTATGTAGCAGTGTAAATTTTGGGGTTTGGATCAAAGGTTATATTCAAGTGTATAAGAAACACATGATTGTGGTATATGCCAAATATTGTAAAAATTTGAACAAGTTGAAAATGAGTGAGTGTCGATGGAGAATTTAGAGACTAGATATTATTCCTATGGATAAAAAAAATCTTATTTTCAAAATTGGTTTTATACATAAAGCAAAATTTGTTAAATAGTACAAGCTAAGTGGGCTTTGATTAAAATATTCCCGTTAGTTGGAGATTTCAAACATGACATTAGGTTTTGAAGATCAAGGTTCTATTAAGTGATTTTTAATAGTTTAAAGCATTATATAGAAAACTGTTTGTTACGTCAATAAATAAACAATTGAATTTAAGTTCGAGGACATCTTTTGACAAAAAAATATGTACTTTGTAAAGTTACTAGGTAATGAAAATACAACAAGATTTAGAAATCTTTAGTTTGTGCTAAGGTATGAGGTTATAGTTTTTAAAAAAAATAAGTGACATGTGGAGAAATGAAATAATATGATTTGGGTATGGTGTTGAATATTTAAAAAGTGGCTAAGATGGTAAGGTGAAGTGTGATTGTGAAATCCATAGATGGTTATGAAATGAGATTGATTTAAGCTGTAAAATTTTGAGATTTTAGAGCTTAGTTTAAGGAAAGTGAGTGTAATCATTTATTCATTAATTAAAACGAATAAACGAAAACGTTGACTTATCAAAACTTCTAGATTCTAATAACATAATGAAGACATGCTTTAGCCTATAAGTGAACACTCATCCCAAGAATTCCCAGGTAGGCATCCGGGTCCCTCGTCTGATTGGGATTTATGCGCAATGCCAGTCCTAGACAGAAAACTCAGAATACAGGCGTTCACCCTTCCAGATTGCACCTGTTCGTTATTAAAATCTAGAATTTCAACGAGATCTTCAAGGTGGTTTAGGCTAAACCTAAGGATTTGTCCTATTAGTCTAAGAGTATATCTTGTGATGGAGAGAAATCTTCTTGTAGGGACTAAAGTAAGGATAAGAAGTAGGATAGAGAATATAAACAAGTAAGGTTGCAAGTAAAAGGAGCAAGTACTGATTAAAATCCTATAGTTATAGACTAGATTATTTTTTTTTCTAATAACCTAATTCCCTATAACCATGGCTCTGATACCAATCTGTAACACCCCAACCGATGGCGGAAACATCGAGGTGTCACGTATGAATGATTGTTCAGTAGCTCATGGTAATACTTATGTTTACATAATCCTTTAATACAATATTGAATTAAAATAAATGTCTTGAATGAAATCTAGTACATCCAAAAATCAAACAAAGCATAAAACTTCAAATATCTTCTCATGCTAGCTCTAGACTTCAAGCATCATTATTTCCTGTTGAGTTGTAAAAATGGGGGGGGGGGGTCAACTAGAAGTCGGTGAGAATACATAAGCCATGTCAAGCAAATAGTTTAAGTATAAAAGTTTAGCAATTCATATGTCTATCGTAAGTTTAAGTCTACATGAATAAACATGATATTTTGAATCGACATAATCAAACCTCCGACTAGTTTAGGTCCATCCCGTCATCCACGGTTCACCTTAATAATATGTTGGAACGATAACAATCACCCGCGCTCCCCATAAAAGATGGTCAACGAATCTAGGTGGGATTGTCAATCCAATAGATCTATTATTGAGTATCGCCGGCTTGGCCATGGCTAATGATTATGTAATGTTGAAACTCGTTGAAACTGTTGTTGTTGTTGTCTAAATCATGAGGCATTAAAGTTTACAACTAGACATGTATGTAGAATTGCTTAAGTATAATGTTGCAAGTATAAAGAATTGCAATAACATGGTTACGTAAACTCACATTCGCTAAGCTGAATTATCCTCTAAGCGTTGTGAATGTATGTGAGGCGAATCCCAAAGACTCAACAACGTAGCTAGTCCAATTTGAAGAAATAAGAAATCCGAAAAAAAAGAAAGAATATCATGCTTCCAATTCGCCAATTACAAGAGCTTATAATCAAAGCTTCAATTGTAGAAGTAATAGACTATAGAAGAAAAGTATGAGGGAAAGTTTAATCGGATTGAAACAATCGATTTAGAGGTGCAAAGTATAATGGGTCATAGGTGGGTTTTTATACTAGTTTTGGATTCAATTAGCCATTAAAATTGGTCAACAACATAAAGTAAGGTTTTATGATGAATTGACTATTTGACTAAGACTTTGACTGTTTGACTAAGACTTTGACTCCAAGAATTATGTTGTCAAGACTTTGACTCTTGACTCAAGGCTTTGATATATATATATATATATATATATATATATATATATATATATATATATATATTTATTTTGAAACGAATTTATATCTTCCTTGTTTGAGATTATAAATGTAATTGGAAAAATGATTAGCTTTAAATAAATAAAAAAAAATCATTAGTTTGAATTAGAAAATATAAAAAAACACCGTCTTATAAAATGACGATTTTATAAATAGAATTAGGATAGGACATATGTCATGATTGAAGATTTTTTTTAGTACAATGATAAAAGGAACTTAGAAAAATAGAGTGCACGGATAAAGATAAGAATACTTAGAAATAAATTAGACTTTATATCATGGATCGGGAAATACTTTAATGCAAAATAAATGGGAAAATTCGTGAGGTTACACTAATGATCCTCCAGATCATTGAACCCTGGACAATGCGTTAGAAACTCCCGACTCAACTAACCCAGTTAAGTACGTAAGTAAAACGTTTCCTGCTAAGGTAGACTTATAAGTTTAAATATGTCAAGTCAAATATGTCGGCTGTCACAGAGCCCGTGGAGATGATTTAACAATATCTTGAAACTTAAGTCTCGTTGGTTCTTGGAATTACCGTAATTGGAATTAAGTCCATTCAAAACTTTGTTAATGAAGCACGCTTTAAAGCTAAAACGCAAAGTATGCCAAGAATTTTTTTCTTGCTAGAATAGCTAGTTGACGTTCTTAACGTGCAGTCTATTTAGTCTTAACCCTTTGCTACTAAAGGTGTAATACTCATATTGTGTTAAAATATATGGTTAATGGTTAAACATTATTTTTGGGATTTTATCTTGACACATTCTAATATGTTTGTTAATATTGTGCAGATATATTATTTAGTCAAATAGCCCAACGATAAGTGGAAGTGGGCTTAAGAAGCTAAGCCCAATTGTATGGCCCAGTTAAGAAATAAGTTGAGCCCAGCTATTGGGGACTTATCTCTTATGTTCTCAGCTATAAATAGATGGTTATAGATATTTTCTAGGGTTAGACGACCAGTTCATTATTCTTGTTATTTGTTTTCTCTCGTTCTCTTTTATTCCAGAAACATCCTCTCTGGAGTATGGTTTTCTATATGTTGTGTATACGATCTTGTTGATCATTGGTGAACTGTAAGTGTTTGGATTTGTATTATTCAAACATCAACTGATCTAATCAATCAGTTGTTGTTTGTTATTCTTTTAAGGTCTCACTGATTTGGTGAGATCTGGGTATTGGGGGTATTTTTGGTTTGGGTTAATAAGTTTTTCAGCCATCGTTTTGTTGCCTATATCTCTGTGTTGTTTATGTTGTTCTTCATCTTGTTATTGGTTTAATACTTGTTCATATCATAAATTTCTTCATGGTATCAGAGCTTAAGGCTCTTTTATCAAAATGTTTTTTATAACAAGTATTTTGGGGTTGTTATTTGTCTTCCGCTGCAAATCTGAGATCTAGGGTTACAGATCTAGATCTAAGATCTATTATTCTGATTGTGTTTGATTGATTAAGTTGTAGATCTGGTTCTTGGGAGTCAACAGGTTTGTTGGCTTGGTGTATCTTGGATCTGTAAGTTCTTGTCATTGTTTTGGATTAGCTGTGCAAACAGTAAGTATTCTCGTTTCTGTTTTTTGTTATTTTTTCGTATATTGTTGTTGCTTGCTGCTGGAGTACACTGTACGTCCTCCTATCTTCTCTTTGGTTTATGATTGAGTCTAGAGTTCTTGACCAGGTTATGGTGGACCGGTGTTGATTCTGTTGTTGATATTGGTTGTGTATTTACTGTGTGTTCTTATCTGGTTCTATCTGTGTGTTCTTGTTCTTTGTTGATTGAGTGTCTGTTATTCTATTATATATATAGTATAATAGATAATAAAGGGCTCCCATGTTAAGATCTGGGTGGACACCTATGAGTGATGAATCCACTATCTGAACACTGACACGGTTTCGTCCTCTTAGGGTTTGGTTGTTATTTCATTTATTTAGTTGTTGTTGTCTTGTTTGTCTGATATTGTATATCCTTCTTAGTGTTCTGATTTCTTGTGTGCAATATGACTGATCCTGCTACTCAGGGTCAGGATCCTTAGGGTCCTCAAGGTGGAGGTCCTCAACCAGGGCCTACATCTGGTGGGGATTTGATTGTTGGAACTCTTGTTAGTAAACTTGACATAAGTGATCCATTGTTTCTTCATCCCAGTGACACATCTAGTCTGTCTATCATTAATATAAAACTAAAAGGCATAGAAAACTATTCTGTGTGGGCTAACTCTATGAAACTAGCATTACAAGCTAAAAATAAAATTGGTTTTATTGATGGTTCTTGTATGAAATCTGTTGAGGATGATGTTCTAGCTAAACAATGGGATAGATGTAACTCAGTTGTGTTGTCTTGGCTGTTGAATTCTGTAAGTGAAGAGTTATATCTAGTTGAAGTTTATTCTACTCTTGCTAGGGATGTCTGGCTAGATTTAAAAGAAACCTATGATAGGGTAGATAGGTCTGCTATGTTCAATTTACATAAGAAAATAAATAGGTTAACACAGAATGGTAGTTCAGTTTCTGAGTATTATCATAAACTTAACACATTGTGGAAACAATTTGATTCAATGGTTCAACTTCCTGCTTGCACATGTCAAGCCTCAAAAGATTTTAATGACTTCAATAGTTTAATAAAACTAATGCAGTTTCTAATGGGGGCTTGATGATGTGTATCAGCCAGTTAGAACCACCTTATTAACCAGTGATCCCCTACCATCTGTTAAAACAGCTTTTTCCATTTGTATCTAGGGAAAAGTCACATAGGGGATCTAGTGGTCATGGTAAAGGGTCAAATGTGTCTTTTATGGCTTCAACAAATCAATTTTCTGATAATAAAAGAATGATAACTAGAGGTCCCAATCCTAATCTAAAATGTACTCATTGCAATATGTTAGGACATACAGTGGATAGATGTTTTGAGTTGGTAGGTTATCCACCTGGTTGTAAGAAAAGAAGTCCTAATCATGTTAGGATCTAAGTTTGATTGTTTTGATTTGTTTAAGTAAAGATGTGATGAACGAAGTGAAATATAAATGGAAAGTACAGTGGAATAATAAAAGATAATCAAAACAAGAGAATAAATGTTTTCATAATATTCAATGATTACAGTTAATTGTACAAGTACTCCCCCTCAGCCTGATCAATCTGTGAATGTTTGTCTGAGAGAATGTTTTCGAGTGATGAATAGAACAGTACAGGCACTGTTCTATTTATAGACAAATCTAAACCACTGATGATCTAAGCTGACGTCACCTAGGACAGCGACCTCTAACAGAATAATAAACACAAACATCTTCTATATACAAACTACTATTACATTGTAAAACTCTGAATGGTAAACTGCTGTTGAGAAAACTCTGATGGTCTTGTATCATCTGTTGAAGCCTAAGTGATGTTGGCTCCAACAGACCTTTAGTCTTCAGCACTTTGATCAGCAGTTGTTCTTCATCAGACCTTTGATCAGCAGTTGTTCTCTATCAGTTCTTATCCAGCAGTCCTTTGCAGCAGCAGTTGTCACAACAGTTGTTTGGGTAGAGCAGATGTTAGGGTCAACAGTCTTTTGGGAGAAGTATCTTGTAAATGCTGTTTATTTCTAAGGATCAACTGAGTAGTATATTTTGGCTTTCCAATCATCTGTTCTTCTCCAGGTCAACAAACCCAACAATCTCCCCTAGAACAGATGATGCCAAAACTAAGCTTTATTCTTGATCTTTATTTCCTCATCAGACTTTCTCTGATTTGACCTTTGAATTGTAACTCAAAGTTCAAGGAGTAGAGGTCTTCTACATCTCTTTCAAGCTCAAGGTTCAGCAGTGTTTGGAGGTCATCTGCACACAGGCCATATGCATCATCCATGCTTAGCTTTTGAGCTTCTCTATCTGATCTGAGCAGATTCAATTCATGGGTATCTTTGTTGACCTTCCATTTTAGAATTTTTGAATCAAAGGATTTGCTGAGATGCATTTTTATTCTGGATGAGTTTGGTGATGGAGGTCTCCCAATGAGTTTTCTGAGTTTTTTAGTAGTGGGATCAGAGAAAAAGTGTATTTGATTGTAGAGGCCCTCCTTTATAAAAGTATCAGCAAACTTCTTCTGATCTTCTTCAGACATTTCTTTCTTCTTTTTGAATTGTCTTCTTGTAGCAGCAGATAGATCAGAAGTGTCAAGTAGGCTGTCTAATGTAAAAGCCTGTTGAGGTCTCTTCATCATGGGTTCATCAGAGTAGACAGGTTTTCTGGGCAATGTAGGGTCTTTCTTCCTGTTTTCTTCCAACTTCTTGTAAGTTTCAACCAGCCTTAGCTCAGACCATTTAGCAACAGACCTCATCTCCCCATACTTTGCAGCCACAATCTCTTGTCTCATTCTCTTGAACTTCAAGGCTCTAGCTGGATCTCTGCCTTTACTGAAATCTGGGGCAGAGACCTTAGTTGGGGGATTCTTGATCATGTCCTCAATTCTCATGAGTTCTTCTCTGAGAGCATGAGTGGTCCAGCCTGCAAACTGTTTTCTGTTTGCTTTATAGGGCATGGTTGCCAGGATTTGTTCAAGAAGTGATTCCCTAACCTCCCTTTCCATGTCACTGCTGAAAGGCATGGTAGACATGGAGTTGCTCAGGGTCTTAGCAAAATCTTCAATCCTTCTCAGTTTGCTAAGCTCTGCTGAATGGATGCCCTGAATAGTCCTGTCATCTTTCCCTTTGCATTTCTCTTTGATGATTGCATCTGCCTGTTCGGCCTTGTATTTAAGATATTTGTCTATGTTTAGGGGAACAGGAAAATTTGGAAGAGATGGGAAAGATCTTTCAGATGGTTGTTCAGTATTGTAGAAGGATTGCATTTCCCACTTGGTAGATCAAGTTCAAGAGGATACTGAACAGCCAATGGTGTAATGGTTGGTGGTGGTCTATGGGATGTAAATTATGAGGTGTGTGGTGAGAATGATGAAAGTGGAATGGCTGATATGGGTGTAGATTGTGTGGTTGAAGTGGTTTGTATGTTTTCATCTTGTACAACAAAAGTAGATTTTCTCTTCCTTTTGTACAAGATTTTTGGTGATGGTGGTGTTGTAGCAGTGGTTGTGTCAACGTCTGTTGGCACTTTTGTAGAACCAGCAGATATTTGGGATTTAGGTGGTAGAGTGGTTGTAGGAGGTGTATTGGTAGTTGTGGTAGTAGGTTTAGTGGTTGGTTTGGTGGTTGTAGTGATAGGTTCAGATGTTGTGGTGGTATCAGTGGTTTTGGTGGCAGTAGTGGTTTTGGTGGCAAGTTTGGATGGTGGTTTTCTGACATGTTTGGCAGGCATTTTCTTCTTTCTTCCTTTTAGAGGAACCCACATCCTCAACTTCTTGTTGTTGTTCTTTCTTCAATTGCACCAAAAACTCTGCCTTGACTTCCAAAGTGTCAGCCCTCTTTTGCTTTTCCTCAGCAGCCTTTTTAGCTTTTTCATTAGCAGAGGTATCAACTTCCTTTGCTTTGCTGGTATTGGCAGTTTCAGTATCAGCAGAGGTTTGAACATTTGGTTGTTGTTGTTGTTGTTGTTGTTGTTGTGGTGCTGTGTGGGTAGACCCTGGTTTGTTGGCAGACTTTGATTTTCCCTTTTGTGAGGGTGGACAACCAAAGGGATCTAGCTTTGGCAATCTATCTCTGCCACTCTCCCCCTTTTTGGCATCATCAGCAGTGAATTCATCATCATCTTCATCTCTGAGAATTGTGGTAGGGGCAGAGCCAGTGGTCTTTAGCAAATGATCTTTAATGGCTTTAATATCAGCTTGGGTATCTTTGTACCTAGCATCCACCATAGTTCTGATTTGAGCCATGTATGTTTCATGAGTCTGATCTCCTAGTTTTCTGTGAGCTATGATGATGGGGGAAACAAATTTCCATAGCCCACTAGCAATATCTTCTGTGGAGGGTTGACTCTTGGTGAGAGTAGCCAATGATCATAATATTGTCTTGATATCTGATTTGATATCAGCAACAGAGGTTTCTATGGATTGTACTCTGGCCGTCAATTCTTGGTATTTTAACCCATCACCTAAGTTAATAGGATCATCTGGGTTCCTACCAGTGGTAGTTGTATCTGGTGCAGCCCTAGGAGATGAGTCCAAAGGATGAGAACCAGATGCCCCCTTTTCTTGGTTCTGGGGACTTCCAACTGATTTTGGGGACACTATAGTGGCCTCATTAGTTGTTGCCTTCAAGGAAGTCTTAGTTATTTAACCACTGTCCTGTTGTGAGACAATGGTCTCTACAACAGTAGTGGCTGCTTCACTTGAAAACTCACATAGAGTTTCATTGAACTCTAGGGGTGTAACCTCCTCTTCTGCTTGTGGGATGGCTGATTGATTTTCCTCAGTCCAGTCACTTGTGGAGGTATACTCTCATTTATGGGTGAAGGAGAGGAACTGGGATTGTCTTGAGTTTTATCAATAGCCTCAAACAGAGGTTGCATGGTTGGAGGGACATGTTTTGGTAAAGGTGGAGGAGTGAAAAGAGAATTAGCCTTGGGAGAGGGGCTTTTGAACATATGGTCAAGTGACTCAAATGCTTTAGGATGTGGTTCCCTTTGGCTTACAACATGATCCTTTTGTGAGGATTCATGAGGAGTTTGTTCAGGTTGAGATATATCCATCTGTTGTCAGGAAGTAATAACAGTGGTTTCTTGTTGCCTTTGTGTTGCAACAGGGTTTTCCTCTGGTATCTCATCTTCCAGAGGCCCTTTTTTGGTTTTAGTGGTGGTTTTTGTGGATGGATGTTTTCTTTTGGAGGTGGCTGGTGTGGGTTTCACAGCACTGGATGTAGTGCCATGATCACCAGGAGCAGTGGGCTCAACAACAGAGGTTTGGACAACAGTTGTTGTCTTAGTCCTCTTTGTTTGTGTTTTTGAAACTTTTGACACTTTATCTTGGGTGGTTGAACCCAGCATTCTTGTGAAAGTTTCATCAGTTAAACTTTTCATATTAACAGACTCACCCTTTTTAAAATCTTTTTCTGGTAAAACCTTTTGAAGGGTTACACTCAAAATTCTTGGGTAAAGTAGAAAAGCATTATTTGACCCTTACTTTATAGCCTTCACATTTAATACTAAGTCCATAAACAGGCCCTGGGATAAATTGAAGTCAGAGTCTGACAACATAGCATATCCCAAGTACTGAATCCTCAATGGGATTTCATTAAAGGAAGTGGACTTAGCAGAGACACAGAGAAGGAGGGTATGAAAGAAAAATTTCATGACTGGTGGGAAAAACTTTTTGAACAGAGTTGACCCCGTCATTTGTGCATCATATCCTCTTTCCTGAAACTCTGTGTGAAGTTCAGCCTTAGTGAAAGAGTCGTTACCTGACAAGTCATTGAGTGAGAAGGTTGTGGATATCAGTTCAGGGTAATGGCGACATTTGTCTCTCCAATTTTTGAGATTATGGTTGTAGGCTTTTTGTCTTGAGAAGAAACTCAGCGTTTAAACCAAAATTCTTGGAGTGTGTCGAGATATATGGGAGCTTCAACAGTTAGGATTGTCAGGTATTTGGAATTTAGGATGATATCAATGGTGGAATGAAATGGAATGTTTTCATCTGTTTTCACCAGATATGGGAGATAATTGTGGGTGGCTTTTGCTTGAAGATCCATTGTAATGAATTTCGACTGTGAGGATGAGAGGAATTTGAGTAAGGGTTTGAGGTTAAGGTTGAAGAAGGCGGTTTCAGTATTTTGAATACAATGAGACAGTGTAACAACTGTTGTGGTAAAATAGGGGTTTTATAGGCTCTAATACCAATTGTTAAGATCTGAGTTTGATTGTTTTGATTTGTTTAAGTAAATATGCGATGAACGAAGTGAAATATAAATGGAAAGTGCAGCGGAATAATAAACTATAATCAAAACAAGAGAATAAATGTTTTCAATCGAATGCTTTCATAATATTGAATGATTACAATCAATTGTACAAGTACTCCCCCTCAGCCTGATCACTCTGTGAATCTTTGTCTGAGAGAATGTTTTCGAGTGATGAATAGAACAGTTAGACACTGTTCTATTTATAGACAAATCTAAACCACTGATGATCTAAGCTGACGTCACCTAAGACAGCGACCTCTAACAGAATAATAAACACAAACATCTGCTATATACAAACTACTGTTACATTGTAAAACTCTGAAGGGTAAACTGCTGTTGAGAAAACTCTGATGGTCTTTTATCATCTGTTGGAGCCTAAGTGCTGTTGGCTCCAACAGACCTTTAGTCTTCAGCACTTTGATCAATAGTTGTTCTTCATTAGACCTTTGATCAGCAGTTGTTCTCTATTAGACCTTTGATCAGCAGTTGTTCTCTACCAGTTGTTATCCAGCAGTCCTTTGCAGCAGCAGTTGTCACAGCAGTTGTTTGGGTAGAGCAGATGTTAGGGTCAACAGTCTTTTGGGAGAAGTATCTTGTAAATGCTGTTTATTTCTAAGGATCAATTGAGTAGTATATTTTGGCTTTCCAATCATCTGTTCTTCTCTAGGTCAGCAGACCCAACAAATCAGAATTCCAAAGGAAACTTTGGAAATAAAAAAGGAAATGTGTCAAATAATGTTGCCTTTTCATCCACTACTTTGCCTTTTACTTCTGACTAGATTTCTAAGTTGATGAATCTTTAAAATGAGAAGTCTGGAAATGAAACTCAACAGTCTAATTCTTCTAATTCTGGAGGTAAGAGTTGTTTTATAAATGCTTTTTCTAGTATGTCTGTTATAAACATAAGCTTCAAGTCTAATTGAAAAATTTTCAAATTGTTCAAGTTTTGTTAAACTGGCTCTTTTAATTGGGTGGATAATGGATTCTGGTGCAAATCAACATATGACTTGTACTGATAAAAACATGATAAATACTGTTGATGTAACAAAGTATAATATTTTGGTAAAACACCCAAATGGAACAAGTGCTAGGGTAACAAAGATAGGTGATATAAACTAGCTGAAGGTGTCATATTATATGATGTTTTCTTTGTTCCAGATTATTCTGTGAGTCTTATATCTGTTCAAAAACTATCTAGGGATAACAAATTGAATGTTTTGTTTGATGAACATGCTTGTTATGTTCAGGATTCCAAATCCAGGAAAACCCTGGTGACTGGTAGAGAGTGTGATGGCTTGTACTTTACTGGTGTTGATGTGAGTGCTAATAATATGTGTTTTAATAGTCTGAGTGAGTCTAGTTTGTGGCATAGTAGGTTTGGACACCATTCTGATCAGGCTCTAGCTGTGTTAAAGGGTCAACTTAATATCAGGGTTGATGAATCTCAACCATGTGAGATTTGTCATAAGGCTAAACAAGTTAGAGTCCCTTTTTCCATTAAGTGAGCATAAAACAAAATGTATAGGTGACTTGGTACACCTTGATGTTTGGGGTCCATATAGGATAACAAGCAAAGAAGGGTACAAATATTTTCTAACAGTTATGGATGATTTCACTAGGTCTGTTTGGATTTATTTGTTAAAGGAAAAGGGTGAAGTATTTGAAAATATTCAAGTTTTCTATGAATTATTAAAAACTCAGTTTAGTAAGTCTGCGAAATTTTCAGAAGTGATAATGGGTCAGAGTTTGTTAACAAACAAATGACACATTTTTGTCTAACAAAAGGAATAATACAACAGACTTCTTGTGTTCATACACCCTAACAAAATGGGGTGGCTGAAAGGAAACATAGACACCTCCTTAACATAGTTAGATCCTTACTGTTCCAAAGTAGTGTGCCACTAAGTTTCTTGTCTAAATGTGTATTAACAGTTGCATACATTATTAACAGGACTCCATCTTCTGTCTTATCTGAAAAAAGTCCCTATGAATTGGTCTATGGGTCCCCAAAAGTGTTTTTATTGAGTATTCTGTTTGAAAAAAGGGTTACAAAATTTGGAATTTAGATAGAAAACAAGAAGAATACTCGAGGGATGTCAAATTTTATGAAAATATATATCCATTTAAATCTGATTTAGATGAATTTGTTTTCAGTAATGATTTAAATCATTTGAATTTTTTTTGATATGTTTGAGTCACAACAATCCAAAATTTCAAACAGTGAGAATACTAATAATAATAATAATAACAACAACCTTCCCGATGATGAAGGGGGAACTGATGAAGCTCATGAACCCTTAACTGAAAAGAATTTAGATGACTCTAGGAAAGACACTAGTAGGGTAGATCAACTTGTTGATCAGCAAACTAGTAGTCTAGAAAGAGGGATTGAGTTCTTAGATGGTGAGGGTTCAAATGGTGAGAGCCTAAGTACTCCCGAGGGAAACAAGTTTGAATCTGTTCTGTCTAGAACTTCTAGGAAATTTGTGTTACCTAAGAAGTTTGATGATTATGTGATTGAAGGTAAGGTTAAGTATGGAGTTGAGAGAGTTATTGACTATTCCAATTTGTCTTTTGAAAATAAATGCTTTGTTGTTGGTCTAAAAAAATTGTTAAACCTAGTAGTTACTTGAAGCTTCAAAGGATCCTAAATGGGTAGATACCATCAGTGGCGAAGCTTGGTTCAAGAATCGGGAGGGGCCGAACTCAATTTTTTTCGATCGGTAGTGGCAAATCAGCGGGGGCCGGACTAAACCCGAACTCGATTTACCTACGAAAATCGCAAATTTATACCACTGCGCTAAAAAAACAGGGGGGGCCAGGGCCACCCCTGGCCCTCAACATCCTTCGCCATTGGATGCCATGAATGCTGAAATGGAAGCATTGCATGGAACAATACATGAGTATTAACTGACTTACCCAAAGATAGAAAAGCTATAGGTTGTAAATGGGTGTTTAAGGTTAAATATAAGTCAAATGGTGAAGTTGAGAGGTTTAAGGCCAGGCTTGTAGCAAAAGGCTACAACCAGAGAGAGGGCTTAGACTTTGGTGAAACATTTTCACCTGTGGTGAAAATGGTAACAGTCAGATGTGTTTTAACATTGGTTGTTCATAATAATTGGTCAGTTTACCAATTAGATATCAATAATGCTTTTCTTTATGGTTTCATTTCTGAGGATGTCTATATGACACCACCTGAAGGTTATTATTCAAAGGATAACAATCAAGTGTGTAAGCTTGTTATGTCATTATATGGCTTGAAACAAGCCTCAAGGAAATGGAATGAAAAGTTAACAAAAGTATTAATTGATGATGGGTTTAAACAAAGTGTTTGTGATTATTCCATGTTTGTTAAGTCTGTTAAAGATGTTTTTATTGTGTTGTTAGTTTGTGTAGATGATATTGTTATCACTAGTAACAACAAAACTGAAATTGAAAAAGTAAAAAATTTTCCAATAAAAGACTTAGGAAGTTTGAAATATTTTTTGGGTATTAAAGTATTGAGAACTGATGAAGGTATATGCTTGAGTCAATGGAAGTATTGCCTTGAACTCTTAAATGAGTTTGCGTATCTTGAGTGCAAACCTGTTACAACTCCTATTGAGTCCAGTTATGTTGTGTCAACTAAGAGTAAAAAATCTGAAAATCAGTTGACCAATATAAATGGTTACCAAAAGTTAATAGGGAAATTGATTTATTTATCCCTCACTAGACCAGATATTAGTTACAAAGTTCAGTACCTAAGTCAATATATGCATAAACCTTTGGAATCACATCTTAAGGTTGCATTAGACTATTAAGGTATCTAAAGTCTAGTCCTGGGAAAGGTGTTATGTTAAGAAAGGGTGAGTGTTTTGATTTGTATGCCTACTCTGACTCTGATTGGGCAAAATGTCTTGAAACCAGAAAATCTATTACGGTTATTGTGTCTTCTAGGTGGATCACTTGTATCCTAGAAGAGTAAAAAACAGAACACTGTGTCTAGGTCAACGGCTGAGGCCGAATACCGGGCAATGTGTTCAACAGCTTGTGAACTTATATATATTTCTAATATGCTAAAAGAGTTAGAAGTTGAGGTTAAAACCCCTGTAACCTTATATTATGATAGCAAAGCTGCTATATCCATAGCTGCTAACCCAATATTTCATGATCGTATTAAGCACTTTAAAATAGACTTGCATTTTTTGAGAGAAAAATTTTTAGTTGGTTTCTTAAAGACTGAGAAGGTAAAATTAGAAAATCAGTTAGCTGATTTGCTGCTCAAAGGGCTTGGTAGTGTTCAGCATGATGACTTGTGTTCAAAGATTGGTTTGAAAGATTTGCTTAACCTTCAAACCAAGAGGGATATTAAAATATATGGTTAATGGTTAAACATTATTTTTGGGATTTTATCTTGTCACATTCTAATATGTTTGTTAATATTGTGCAAATATGTTATTTAGTGAAATAGCCTAACGATAAGTGGAAGTGGGCTTAAGAAGCTAAGCCCAGTTGTAAGGCCCAGTTGAGAAATAAGTTGAGCCCAGCTATTGGAGACTGATCTCTTATGTTCTTAGCTATAAATAGATAGTTATAGATATTTTCTAGGGTTAGACGATCAGTTCATTATTCTTGTTAATTATTTTCTCTCGTTCTCTTTTATTCCAGAAACATCCTCTCTAGAGTAGGGTTTTCTGTATGTTGTGTATACGATCTTGTTGATCGTTGGTGTGTTCATCGGTGAACTGTAAGTGTTTGGACTTGTATTATTCAAACATCAACTGATCTAATCAATAAGTTGTTGTTTGTTATTCTTTTAAGGTCTCACTGATTTAGTGAGATCTGGGTATTGGGGGGTGTTTTTGGTTTGGGTTAATAAGATTTTCAGTCACCGTTTTATCGCCTATATGTCTGTGTTGTTCTTCATCTTGTTGTTGGTTCAATACTTGTTCATATCATAAATTTCTTCATATTGTCTTATACATTAGAGAGTCTAGAATTGAATTTATATGAACCGTACATTTTAAACAATATGACTTGTGGTTGAAGTATTTTCATTCACTAGATCATCTAAATACATTCTTCTCTTTCCTAATAACACTTCATGTATTATTAGGTGAAACTTTGAAATTGACGGACTGTTTTAATTTGTTTGCTTCTGTGAAACTTGCTGAAAAGAAAGATTCATGGTTGTGACATGGTACCGGTACCGAGTTCACAGTGGTGAATCTGAAGGCATGGATTACAACTACTGAGGAGTCTAATATAGCGGCTATCTTTGATTGGTGCAAATGGCTTCCGCAAAAATGTAATATCTTTATGTGGAGGGCTAGATTGGAACGACTACCTACTAAGGAAGCTTTGAGCAAGAGGAACATATATGTTGATGATAATAGATGTGTTTTTGCGAAGACAGAATAGAGACGGCATATCATATTTTTACAGGTTACATTTTCTCGAATGTGTTGTGGCAGGATATCGCGAGATGGTGTCGGCTCCCGGTGTTTTATGTTTGTGATTTACAGGACCTCACGAGCATTTATAAAAATATAAGGTTAAATGCGAATACGAAGAACATGGTGCACGGCTTGCTGATCATCGGATGTTGGAGGATTTGGAAGGCTCGAAATGACCGTATTTTCAATAACAAGAATACAAATATCGACGAGGTTATTTCGGATGTTAAGGCTTATGGTTTTCTTTGGTATAACAATAGGAATACAAATGTTAAATATACTTGGGAACAATGGTGTAATTGTGATGTGTTGTAATTTGGTCGTCTAGGCCCTCGTCTTGGAGATCTAGCGGCTCTCTGGTTTTGTGTTAATGAAGTTTAATTTTTCAAAAAAAAAAAAAAATATTCTTTCCTTTGTAACATTTTCATGTATTTATTGGCTTATTGCCCACTTATCTATTTACATTTGTGCATCGGCTTACTTATGTGTTCCATCTTCTCTCGGTGAGAACTAAGTCTTCAATCTTTATATTATAAAATGCACGTCTTAATACTTTATAAGACAACCCGGAGTGTGTGTGTGTGTGTGGGGGGGGGGGGGGTGGGGAGGGAAGCCCCCTGGGGGGGGAGAACTTCACTGCCGTGGGACGGGGGGTTGGGATGAGGTGGAGCTTCTTGATTGGCCTTTGTTTTTTATTATTTTTTTAACTTTAACACATAAATAAATCAAGTGCTACACGGCGCTTTATGCCTCTCTTTCTCCCCTCCACTCCGTATGGTCTAAAGTAGACTTGGCAAATTCAACCCATCTAGTTGAGTTTGGGTTGAATTTGACTTTGTAGGTTAAAATGGGTTTAATATAATTTTTAAAAGGGTTAGGATGAGTAATTTTAATTGTAGGAAATAAGTAATTGGCCAAGATGGGTATATTAAAAAAAACAAATGGGTCAGGATGGGTATTTTTAGATAACCATATACAAATCTAAATCAAAACTAACCCAACACCAAAAGCGTAGATGCCTCATAGAATTCAATGTTAATAAAAACAAAAAATTATATCTTTTGCATTTGTTGATAACTCCAGTCGGGTCGAAACAGTACAGGTCACTACGGGACGGGTTAGGCTGAAACGGTCTGGGTCGTTACCGGGCCCCGGTCGGGTCGAAACGGTCCGGTTCGCTACGGGACGGGTCAGTTTGAAACGGTCTAGGTCGTTACCGGGCCTGGCCGGGTCGAAACAGTCCGGGTTGCTACGGGACGGGTCAGGTTGAAACGGTCAAGGTCATTACCGCCCCGCTCGGGTCGAAACGTTCCGGGTCGCTACCTGGCCCGGCCGGGTCGAAACAGTCCGGGTCGCTACGGGACGGGTCGGGTTTGAAACGGTCTGGGTCGTTACCGGGCCCGGTCGGGTCGAAAATGTCCGGGTCGCTACCGGGCCCGTCTGGTTCGAAACAGTCCGGGTCAGGTTTAAACGGTCTGGGGCGTTACCGGGCCCGGCTGGGTCGAAACGTTCCGGGTCGCTACCGGGGCCCGTTCGAGTCGCTACTGGGCCCGTCTGGTTAGAAACAGTCCGGGTCGTTACGTGACGGGACGGGTCAGGTTGAAACGGTCTGGGTCGTTACTGGGCCTGGCCGGGTCGAAATGTTCCAGGTCGCTATCGGGCCTGGCCGGGTCGAAACGGTCCGGGTCGCTACCGGGCCTGGCCGGGTCGTAACGGTCTGGGTTGATAACCAGCTCGATAGGGTCGAACCGGTCCGGTTCGAAATGAAATATTTTGGATCCCTTAAAATTTTATTTTTAAGTTTAGTTTTGTTTTTTTAATTTTAAATTTGTTTTTTTTATTTACTTTTTAAATTTTTTATTGTTATTTTACTTTTTTTTTTAATCTATTTTGATTTGACCTATCCAAATCAAACCATTCAGACCCAACCCATCCTAACCTATTTTTTTAAATCTACCCATCTTAACCCATACCCATCCTAACCCATACCCATCCTAACCCAACAACCAAACCCACTCATTTTGCCTCCATGGTCTAAAGGTAACCCCCTTCTTACATCATGATAATTTGTTCCATGAGTTGAAAAAAAAAAAAAAATACAATTATTCATGTATGAATAATTTTACATTTTGGTTTAGGTTGAATTGTTTGCATCTTGTGTTTGTCTCTTAATTATAGATCAAAGAGGGAGGGAGGGGCTGGGAGATACATATTCAAACGGGGATGTTTCGTCAAAGTGGAGGCAGGGTCTGAGTATGCCCTGGCAAAACGTCGAATTAAACAGCCGTGATAGATTGAAGCTGTTTATAAAATGTATTAACCTGGCTCGAGCTTGGATCTGTTAAAAAAGAGTATAAAATGACTAAAAGATTGTTATGATCAGAGACTCGTGGGAAATATCTAGTCTGTACACATGAATCAGAGATCATCCATCAGTCTATTTATGAGGGACTATCTAGGGTTGGATTGACTGCCAGTTTGAAGACAGATCAGATGGATACACAGTTCCATCATCGTCATCGCCATCTTGTATACCTGTTGCATCATTTTTCTTCACTTCAGTGTCATCCGGCTCACAGACAGCAGCATGATGCAAGGGCACTTGGCCTTCACTATCCTGGTTTTCTCATATAATATACACAAACATCAGTTTATGCCAGAAATATAGCTTCTTCGTTATTCTACACGCAATTGTATCTAATTAAGTACCTTTAGATTTATATCAGCAGTCCTGCTCGATAGTATTTCTGCAGCATCAGTTTGATCACAATCAACAGCCGAACGCAAAGGTGTTTGATCTGCAAATTTTACAGGATAATTGTGACAATAAGTAGACTTAACGTGACGAGTTGGTCAGTTGGATATGATATGAAATGTCAATACATCTGAGCAAGTTATACCTTCTCTTGCATAGTCATGTATAGCATCCAATTTACTGAAAATTAAAGATGATATTATAAGAATACTACAACATTACTTCATGTGTATATAATGAAATTTAACAACAATTAAATGATAGGGGTAGTTGAACATTCAATAAAGGAGGGCCAAGAATCTTTAATCATTAATACTATCACACAAAAAGGTTAAAAGAATCTTACAACTCCTCCTCACGCACAAAAGAGCTAAAATCAGGTCCCATTGGTGTAGTATCCTTATTGGATGTCTCATTATTACCTCCACCACTTCTCATCTGTAAAAATTATTATTATATATATATAAAAAAACAGATGATAAAGGTGACAGAAGTTCCATGATAAAAGAAATGAAAAGTTTCGTGTTAATTTTAACGGGTCAAACGGGTATAGTAAAAAATAGCTTAAAAGTTAAAAAGAAAACAGGTAAAACGGGTCAAAACATGTGAACGGGCCAATATCATACTAAAGTTTTGTGTTGCCTAATTTGTTGGATGAACATCCTAGATCACTTTCATGGTTGTTAATAGCAAATAGTGGACGATGACGATGAAATAGCGGGCGATATTTTTGTTTAGCAATACACTAGAAGAAAATTTTAGAAATGTATTATATGTATCATCATCATCATCATACTCATACTCAGTTAACAAAAAAACTAAAATACGGTTTTTCTAATTTCTCTATGTGTATTTAACAAAAAAAACCTAAAATCCAGCTAGTGTATATGCATATTTGATCGCTATTTATATCAAATAATTATGTTACCATTGACAATCATTAACTTAAAAGTAATAAACAACTCGGAACAAAGAGTGTTTCGGCCAATGACTCATAAACAAAAGATATCCATTTTGACCCGTTACCCAAACCATCATCCATTTTGCCACTTTTAGGTTATTGAACTACATGAGAGAAAGAGTGATGATACTCACAGAAGTTGAACCATCAGCCCAACCAGGGTATAGCTGAGTAATAATTTCAAGATACTTGTGCATTGCTTCTTCTGAAGACATCACCCAGTTTATGCCATGCATTCCTGTCCCAAGATTCCCAGTAACACATAATTTAAACACATAATCCAGATTCCAACAACTAAACCAAAACATTCTTCTATATATTAAAAGAGAAGGGACACTTTAATGCCGTCCCTTCGCTAACGTGCACCGCCCTACTTTGCTAACATACATTGCCTCTATTTTGTTAACACGTATCAGCATTTAAAAAAACCCTTTTTTCAGTGAAACCCATTTTTATTTGGTATTGGGTACTGTTTTTTTTTTTCTCTCTTTTTCTTTAAAAAAACCGGTATTTTTGGTACCAGACTACCAGTATAGTGTTCTTTATTGTGGAGAACCAAACTGGTATTGTCTTAATATTAGTACCGATAACGCATTTGTTTTTGTAGCTTTCTCAACGACAATATAAATTCCATTGAAAGTGGAGTTATATTAGCAACAAAGCATTTATTCGTTAACGTTAATCTTTCTGTTTCGATATGTACGGAGTTCAAACTATGGATGCAAATGAGCCGAGCTACTCGAGCTCAGCTTGAATAAAAGCTAGAAACATGCCAAGCTTAAACGAACTCGAGCCGAGCCTAAAAAACAACCTCGTTTAATAAACAGGCCTGATCTTCGCTTCCCAATGTTTATATAACTTTTAAATAATATAGTAAATATATATTCAAGTAATATTAATGATTATAAATATTACTAAAAATAACTAAATATATATAAAATAATAATTATAATTAAAACAAATTAACTAAATAATAATAAATGAGCCAAGCCCAAGCTAAGCCTGAAAAAAAATACTAACGAGCCGAGATCAAGCTTTACTAACAAATCTCAAATTAAGCCAAGCAAGAGCTCAAGCTTGGGCTAGGCTCAGCTCGTTTGCACCTCTAGTTCAAACTATATCCTCGGCAACGCAAGGGTGTAAACCGCGTCACGAGTAACTATAGTTATAGTTGAAGTTAAAGTTCGATAATATCAAAGAACAGAGGTGTTTATACCACTTAGCTCGAGCAGTGATCTTAATTGCAGACGGTTGAGGAACCCTACAAACACCATCAGTAGCAACCTTATACAACCCATACAACTTCAACCGCATATCATTCGAAACCTTCTTATTCACCGACCGATCAGCAGCAATCGCCGCCACAAACTCCGTAGCCTTACAAAACGCGTCATCTAACTCCGTCGTCTCCACACCTTCCCAATCATCATCATCAATAATATCTATATCTCCATCACTCACCACACTCTTCTTAGAAACCTCCGCAGCTAATCGTTGTTCATTATTCGTTACTAATTTCCGACGATTTTCAGGTGAAACAACGTCGTTAGGGTTTGGTCTGGATAAAGTAAAATTGACATCAGTGGAAGAGAAGACGACGGAGAAAAGCTTAGCGAGAAGAAAGGAAACAATGAGACCGATAACTATTGATTGGGTATACTGTAGGCCATCTGTAATCGCCATTAATGATGATTGAAGAACAACTTGAAGGAAGGAGATAATAATGATGATGACGACGACGTAACAGTGTTTGCGTGTTCTCGCCGCGCACGTGACTTAATTCAACAGGAATTCCGTCGGATTTCAAATTGATAATAGTATATAACTTGAATAAGAAGATAAACATATTTTATAATAATGTTTGTGAATTCTCCAACGTTTATTATAAGTTCTATTTATATAAAATGAGAAATATATATACGGATAAAGTTATTAAGGAGCTTGTTACCATACCGTACCATTAGTACTGATCCCAAATATCATAAAAAAGGGATACTGGTACTAAAGTTTTTAGCACGATACGTCGATACAGTATTTGAGGTAAAAGTTTGTAAAATACTCTTTTGTACCGAAATGGTATCGAACTAAAAGTACTGATACAGAACAAAGCCGAGAGTGAGTATCGAATTGGCACAGTACGTATAGTTCAATTCGTTATTGGTATTTTTTTTCATACTGATACCGAACTAGTCATCTCTAGATAAGGTATATACATTTGTTAGAGACGTCTAGTGCTACAATATATAAAGAAAAGCTATGAATGGTTACACATTTACACTCATATGATTATTTGTTTTACAAACAATTTTATTTTATAAATATATATAGGCATTATATATGCGAATCTTAGTCGATCATCTATGTATTATTTTTTTTTTTCCAATCATGATATATCGTCATCTCATATAGGTTTATCTTTTTATAAAGATGTAAAAACACTATAGTGATACGTGATGAATGTTAAAGGTGGTCGGTAGAGGAAGAATCAAGTGTTGTAAGAGCTTAAAATCTCGAAGAAACGATAATCATAAGTATTAGTGTAGTTGTCTAACTTCTTTATGTAATTTGTAACTTTTTACAACATTGGCATTTTTTTAACAAATTAATGTGGTTTAGAAAAAAAAGTATTTGAGTTAACTAGAAAGCTTTAAGAATCCTTCGGAGGTCACTTTCCAAGAATAAAGAAACCCGTAGATATCCAAAATTGTATGGACTTGGTTTAATAGATGGGATTCTTCAAGAACTAATTTTAAAGAAAAGATTCACTAGATATGAATTTTTTTTTTTTAAAGGCTAACTTCATTAACAAACACAAAGACTATCTCCAAGCTAGAGATAGCCTACAAAGAAAGTTACATGGAATCAAACGAAAAATTACACCAACCTTTTCAATCTACCAATCCATCTTTATGTCTACTCCTATACCATAAGTAACCCAAAGACTTGACATCTGCCAAAATTTTCGTAACATTCGGTTCTATGTTAGAAAAAACCTTCTCGTTCCCAGCTTTCCATATTCTCCAACACGCCAGAATTAAGATCCCATATACCTTATCCTTCTTATTCTCCGATAGCCGCATACCATCCACACTGTTAAGCAAATCCGAATAGGAAAACACGAATAAGGGAGGCATCTTGCACCAAGACGCAATACCATTCCAAACCCCGTCCGCCATCCTACATCCCGTGAACACATGATCAATGGTCTCGTCATTCTCCTCACACAAAGCACATCGACCGTCGTCATGTATAATGTTTCTACATCTCAAAGCGTCTTTAGTCGGAATCCTATTCATCAGGGCACGCCACATGAAAATATTACATTTGCTTGGTATCCATTTACACCAAGCAAACGTATTTAACGTGTTGTGCTGAACCGAACTCACCAACCATTTGCGAGCCTCCCTAACAGAATATGTGTCGTTCTTCCCATTATTCCACACCCAATAATCTTCCTGTTCGTTAAGCTTAACTCCCGTAATCATCCTATGGCACTCAATTATTTGATGGATCTCTTCACTAGTACTTGGGTATCTTCTCCAAGCCCAACTAACAAGCCCAATTTGCTGCCCATTTGAAATCCGGTCCACCACCAAACAATTTTTATTCTCCTCTAGTTGGTTCAATGCTGGAAATAATTCTTTTAAAGATTGACTTGTAACCCAAGTGTCCAACCAGAATTTTATGCCTTTCCCATTGCCGACCACTCCCCTTATCATATGCCCAAATCTCGTATCATTTATCTTTAACCAGTTACCAAACTTCACGATTTTATTCCAAGTACCCGGGATACTATTGTTACAAGGGAACGCTTCCCACCGTCTAACCCCCCCATGAATGGCATCCACCACCTTTCGCCATAAAGCCTCCGTTTCAACCCTATATATCCATAGCCATTTTAGAATAAGAGCATTATTATTGACATCCAACTTATTTAACCCCAAACCACCTTCGGTTTTTGACTTTGTAACCTTCTCCCATGCCACCCAATGTACTTTGTGGACTTCATCATTGCCTCCCCAAAGAAAACGTTTAATAATCGATTCAAGATTATTCACAACCGCCATAGGAGCTTTATACAAAGAGAAATAATACGTGGGTAGGCTTTCAAGAACCGATTTAATGAGAACCACCCTCCCTCCAATAGATAACACCTTCGCTTTCCAAGCAGTAAGCCGCTTCTTGAAAACCTCGATCACCATATCCCAATTATTAATACGATTCATGTTGGCTCCGACTTTAATCCCCAAATAATTAAACGGTAAAACACCCGCTTTACACCCCAAACCATTAGCCATCAAGGTCACCTCCTCCATAGGTTTCCCAACACCATATAACATTGATTTATGAATATTGATACGTAGCCCCGAACATAAATGGAAGATACATAAAATTCTCCTCAAAGCATCAAAATTAAACTGTGACCACTCCCCCATAACCATAGCATCATCCGCATATAAAAGATGAGAAATAATCGGGCCATCCTTAGGAAGTCTAACCCCCTCGAATGAGCCACTATCACAAGCTTTACTAATCATACCTGAGAATGCCTCCATAACTACAATAAAAAGAAAAGGGGACAAGGGATCTCCTTGTCGAATACCTTTCTCACAAGCGAATTCAAAGGTAGGGGACCCGTTTACAAGAACCGATGATCTCGCGGATGATAAAATACCAAAAACCCATCTACACCACAAATCCGGGAACTTCATTTGACGAAGTATGGAAATTAAAAATTCCCAATTAACATTATCATAGGCTTTAGCGAAATCAATCTTGAACAAAAAAAATTCTTTCTCCGATTTACGACTCCAAGAAAGAATTTCGCTAATAATAAGGGGGCCGTCCAATATGTATCTCCTGGTTAAAAAAGCCGATTGCGTTTCATGGGTGATACAACCCATAACTTTCTTCATACGATTGGCTAACACTTTCGAAATAACCTTACTAACCACTCCAATGAGATTAATCGGTCTATAATCCCCAAGATCTACCGGATCACTACTTTTAGGCACTAAAGTAATGAAGGATGATCCTACCCCGCGGCTTATCTCCCCATTTGCGTAGAATTCATCAAAAATCTTCAAAAAATCTGCAGCAAATAACGACCAATATTTTTTAATAAACCGGAAGTTAAAACCATCTGGACCCGGAGCTTTATCTCCCCCACAATCAAAAATCGCGGCTTTAATCTCATTCTCCGAAAAACAACTGATAAGCGTCTCCGCATCTTCTTCTTTCACAGTCTTCAAACCGTAACCCACCAATTCCGGACGAACACGCTTGTCTTCAGCAAACTTACTTCTAAAGAATCTGTGCACCTCTTTTTTAACAGCTTGCGGTTTGAAAACCCACACACCATCGATCTCGAGACCCGGTATAGAATTCATAACTCGCCTTTTGTTAATCACACCATGAAAGAATCGTGTGTTTTCATCACCATTTTTGGCCCACCTAACACGAGATTGTTGTCGTAAATCTTTAGCCCGACACTCTTCTAACTCTTGGAGCTTCTTCTTTGCTTCAACAAACACCCATTCCTCCTCTTCAGTTAAGTCCCTCTCTTCAATTATGGCATCTATCTCAATTAAATCTTGCTTCACATTCTCAGTTTCCACCAATTCTTTGCCAATCGTTTTGTCTCTCCATTGACTAATCTTATTTCTCAACATTCGAAGCTTATGTAGGAAGATTAAATCTGCACGTCCATCTCCAGAAAACTCATGCAAACTATCTACCACCATATTATCAAAATCACTTCTAGAAAGCCATGAGTTGAAAAACCGAAACGGTTTTGCCCCGAAGTTCCTAAAAACCGTTTTTAACATCACCGGACTATGATCCGACCACACACGCGGTAGAGCCCTATATTCCGCATTTACCCATTCGTTTAGAAAATTCCATGAAACAAACAAACGATCAATACGGCTGCATTTGTTGCCCGTCACAAAGGTAAATCGACGACCCTTCAACCCGTACTCATGAAGCCCCACCTTATCAATCCAATCGTTAAATTCGCTAGTAGCAGCCACATCGAACTTGGAGTTCCGTCTTTCATCCCGGCTTCGAACACAGTTGAAGTCCCCTCCTACAATCCAATAACTATCATTTTGCACCACCCTTCTTAACAAGTCAGCCCATAAAAGTCTTTTGTCAACCAATTTTTGGGGAGAATATATATTCACTAATGTTATGTCTTTCCCATTGTCTCTAATTTTACCTTTAATACATAAAAAATTCCGCGCCTTCTCAACAGATTCAAATACAAAGCGTTTTGGATCCCAAATACTTAGCAGGCCACCGGAGCGTCCCGAAGCATCTACCCATTCATAACTGAACTCTCCCCTACCCCATACTCGCCCAAGGTCTATCCCTTACAAAGAAGAGAATTGCGTTTCTTGAAGCAAGATACAACCAATATCATTACTAACCCGTAACTTTCGAATCCAATCTTTTTTATCGTCACTTCCCAGTCCACGGACATTTAATGAAACAACATTCATTTATCCCCCGGTTGAAAGCCTTCCTCATTGATCGCCTGCTCAATGTCTCCTTCAAAATTTTCCATGTTTGACACACCCACTACCTTAGCTAAAATAATCGTTTTATCGACTTCTTCCTGGTTCATTGTAACCGAGTTTGGTCCACCTTCTTTTATAACTTCATGTTCACTACCCGTGTTCTGTCTCGGCCCCATGTTAATGTCCGTGGACTCCTTGTTCAAATCTGGAGTTAAAAAACCCGCATCACCAACAGGCCCACTACCACCCCCTTGCCGAACTGGGCTCGCCTCATTTAAATTAAAAATGAATCTATCAATGTCATAAGGATCATCATTATTCTCCCTAAGCCTTTTTTTGGGCCTGTCAAGGCCCACTGGGGATATACCTTTACCTGACCCACCTTTCTTTCTAGAAGCTTTATTCCTTTTGAATTTTGATTGAACCGATTTTATTCCTTCCATTGATTGGTTGTTATGACTGCCATAATTATCATCCAATTTACCATTATTAATCTCGCCAGAAATGGAATGTTGACCAAGATCCAAATTTCCTTCCGTTTCCATAATTACGTCTTCGTCAACCTCCGCCCGACCATCTTCCACCGCCACCTCAGCTACCGTCCGATCACCATCCAGCACCTCCTCATCTGCCGGAAATTCAAACTTCTCAGCCAATTGATCCTCCATCTCCAAATCTACCAAACAATCTGGGATCCAATCCCCTCTTTCTTCTTCAACTAAAATCATCAACTTAGAACCTTTCCAATTGATACATACTTTCTGAGCAATGCGGTTTACATCATTGACTAGAACTCCCATCAACACATACGACAAATCTCCATCTTCATTATCCAAACTACCCGGCTGTACTACTACCCCAAACAAGGACCCTACATCTCTAAACATCTGCTCGGACATCATGTGCAATGGTAACCCATACAGCTTCAACCAAGCAATCCTTTCGAATACTGTGCTTTGGCCCTTCCACTCTTCCAAACTACTAAACCAAATCGACCACTCTTCTTTTTTACCCAAGAAATCTTTCAACTCATTACCATCTCGGAACTGGAATAACACCCAGAAGCCGCCAATGTATTTGATTGTAACCGGATACCCTGCCGTACGTACCAAAGTCCTCAACGAAGTCAAGGATTGAAAGTTCATTACCCTCCCCAGCAAACTGTTACTAAAAAACTCAATAGAATCCGGAACACTCTCATCGAAACACACCTCAGGACAATATACTTCCGGGTCCTTGTCAATTAACATATCTCGAAACGATCTTTTTTGCACCTCACTAGAGCCGGCAGGAACCTCTAACTTGTCTGTGGCCACCTTCTCCCTTACATCTTCCTTCTGAGTTTCTTTACCCTTAACCGGAGTCCATCTCCTCTCCTCCTCCCTCGTGATCTTCTTCCCATCAACAAATCGCGCAATCACAATGAACAATTTGTAACTTCCGATCCAAACATCACTCAAGTCTTGTTCCAAACGCCCAGGATCTCTAACATTCTTGAAAGAAACAAATCTGAACCGCTTACCGAGCCTATCATATTTCCTTGCAATGTAAGTACCCACTATTTCTCCATACCCCTTCAAAACCTCCACCAAATCGGTCGACGCACAACCGTCTGGCAGATTTGACACGAACATCTTGGTAACTGCTTCCTTCGATCTATCCTCCTTATGGTTGTTGTTGGATCTCCGATCATTCCTAGTCGGCACGTCATACCAGTGATTAACCCTATATCGATCTCTGCCCATCCTACCCGTCATTGTCGGAGCGTTTTTTTACTTATTAAGAGCCTACCAAACAGTCATTTTTCCACTAGATATGAATACCTTCCTTTACATGTGAGCTTCAAATTCTTTAATTTCAACCTTCTCTCTCAAAATCTTCAACTAAAGCTTGGTTAATAATTATCTTCATTAACTAGATAATATGTAGCTTCTTATGCAAGAGTATAGATAAATGCACAATCAAGATTCGTGTATCTCGTGACTATATGTGAAATCATTATTAAATAACCATATTAAATATAGCACGTACATTTGAAAGGGATGGCTACTTTCATGATAGGATATCCTATGGTAAGTATGTGTATTTAAAATAAAATACATTGTGAACTTTGTAAACTATTTAAAAAGTATTAACATAGTTTATACTAACTTATGAATTTCTCCAATAAATTTATGTAAGAACTTAGGGGAGATCAATATCTTCTTTTTTTGCGTGGCATGAAATTAGAGAGATAGTTATGACAGTTGTATCCTACTAGAGTCGACCTTTATCAATAAGAAAACTAGGCAATAGCCTAGAGCCACCCAAACTTTAGGGCCTCCAAATTTCTTTTAACAATTATATATATAATTCTTATATTAATATTAATTATACCATTGTTTCTTAATTTAGTTGGGCTGTACGTCGAGTATGACAAGTTAATTACTTATTGTGATGTGATGTGCTGTGATTTGAGAATTTACAATTGTTTGCGTCTTATTGAAATGTAAGGGCGTTAGGGGTGCTACTAGAATTCATTTTTTCTTTCACTGATTTTAACCAATTATGCACTGCCACATCACTTAACTGATTTACTTCACTGATTCACTTTTTGGTAGGCAGCACTCCACTGATTCTTGTTTTTCTTCATTTTTTATTTAAATACAAATACAAATCTTTTTTTTTAAATAAACACGGTTTATTGTTCTACCAAACCGTCAGTCCGTAATCAACTCCACCCAACATGGTCAAAAAAATTTATTTCCATTTAAGTCGGTCTTATCTAACCGTCAGGAAAATTGAATTATACATGCAATACGGTTGAGAATTTCTGTATATAAACGACGGTGGTGAAAACACAATTCAACATCAACAAAACCCACAAAGTGTTTATAATTTTTCCATGTTTGTAGTGAGACTTCTTTATTTAAATATTTATATTGAAATACTGATCTTTCTATAATTGTTAGTACAGTCATACCATTTCAAATTAAAAACAAAAGTTACACATGTCATTTAGAAGGTAAAACAAAGTAACACTATGGGGCCTCAATTTTAGATTTCGCTTAGGGCCGATAAAAGTCTTGGGCCGGCTCTGACAATATATATATATATATATATATATATATATATATATAGGGAAAGGGTAAAATGAAAACACATTTTTCGTAAAAGAACTAAAGAACACACTTTTCCACCACACACTTATTTTATTCAAAAAAGATATGTGGACCACAATTAAAGTGGAATAAAATAAAAAAGGGAATATTCCCTTGCCTAATAAGACAAAATAAGGTGGGCCATGGTCGTTTACACTGCTGTAAAATTATTTTTTTTTATTTTTATTTTTTTTTACGTCGAGGTTACCCGTTTTTTCACCGGTGGGAAAAAAAAATTTAAAAATTCACATTTTACGTCGTGTTCTCATGGTTTTTTCACGAAAAGTGTGTTTTCATTTGAACCTAATCCTATATAGGATTAGGTTCCAATGAAAACACACTTTTCGTAAAAGAACCACGAGAACCCCGACGTAAAATGTGAATTTTTAAAATTTTTTTTTTTCCACCGATGAAAAAACGGGTAACCTCGACGTAAAAAAAAAAAAAAAAAAAAAAAAATATTTTACAGCAGTGTAAACGCCCATGGCCCACCGTATTTTGTCTTATTAGGCAAGGGAATATTCCCTTTTTTATTTTATTCAACTTTAATTATGAGCCACACATTCTTTTTTGATTAAAATAAGTGTGTGGTGGAAAAGTGTGTTTCTGTTGTTCTTTTACGAAAAGTGTGTTTTTATTTTACCCTTTCCCTATATATATATATATATATATATATAGCCGTTCAAAAATTGATGATAAAGAAAAAGCAAATTTTAAAATCAAACTTTAAAACCTATTTAAACCCCACAATTCACCTCATTTTTATACAAAACACTTTACATCCTTTACCATTTTATAAACAATCTCTCATTTCTTAAAAAAATTTATTACCATGGATCCATTTCCCCCTCCTTTCGGTGTTCCATCTTGCCCAGGTAACCCAAACACGTATCACCCAAATACCAGCCAAGCTCAACCAACCTTTAACCTTCAAGATTTCGACACTAACACGATGGGGTTTTCACAACTACTAAACATGCCCCAATAATATTTTCAAGGTCCGATGGAGTATGTCGGGGTCTCAAGAAGAACCCGAGCAGGTGTCGGAGACGCAACCCGAGCGCCCACCCGAGAGCTCCCAACCCAAAAAACGCTCGCATAAAAAAAAGGGAGACGCGGCCCGAGCGCCCACACGAAAGTCGTATCAACAATGGACCAAAGACGAGGAGTACGCGCTCGCACGAGCATGGCTAGACATTTCGAAGGATCCTAAAGTTGGTAAGTGTTTTTTTTAAGTATAATAGTATATTTATGATATTATTTAAAAAAAAGTATAATAATATATGTGTTTTAATTTTTGTAGCAAACTATCACGGTTCTCCTCTGTCTTGGACAAGGATTCGAGAGACGTTTTTCAGGGCGATGGGTAAAAGAGAATATCGGGAACCCGACTCGATTTCGGGAAAATGGACCGACATTAATAAAAAATGCCATGAGTTTCAAGAAGTTTACCAACGTATGAAGGATAACTGTGGTGGCGGTTGTGGCGATGAGGATATTTTGAAGAAAGCGTTGGAGGAGTACAACGCAGAACGTGGGACGTTCGCGTACATGAGGTGTTGGGAGCTTCTAAAGGGAAGCCCTAAATGGGCTAACGTACAAGGCATGATGTCGACTAGGCGCATAGCCAAACGGTCAAAAACCTCTTCTTCGATTGATCCAGAGGCGCCCACTTCGGATACTCGGAACGTGGATTTAAATGAGGAGGTTAAAGTAGAAGAAGAAGAGCTGCCTCAACCGCCCGTTAGAAGAAGCACGCGAAAGGGTAGACGTGCTGAGTCGTCTTCGATGGCTGGCGAGTTGAAAGATAACTTCGAAGAGATGAATCGATGTCTTCAAGATATACGAGACCTTAGAGCTAGGCGGTTGGAGACTATGCAACAGATAGCCGCCGAAAACAAGAGGTTCGTCGAGATCCAAAAGGCGCGTCAAATGGAGAAGGACATCGAGTTTTTGTCGAGGTCGCCCGAGGGTCTAACAGGAAATGCCTTAATATTATTTAATATGCGTACGCAACAAATTCGTGCTAAATACAATCTTTAGATTGTACGTTTTTTTAGTATGTTCGTATTTTTTTAAGTATTTCCGTAGTTTTTTTTAAGTATTTTCATGGGTTTTTATTTATGTTATTGTATTGTTTTTATGTTTGTTGAACGAAATTTTTGTTTTATTAAATTTCAAAAATAAATATCATGTGGGTCTCACTAAGGGCTTGAAACTATTTTTTTTGAACGACCAACAAGTTGGAATCACTCACGGAACACTGGAGTATCATCGTGCCACCAATGTTGTCACACGATCATATTCCACCACCAAGTTACCAATTCAGGAGGAAACTCATAATTATGAGAAAACCCCCTTTGTGAGATTCGAACCCAAGACCTTATGGTCCCTAAGTCTTATCTCACCACCAAGATGCCGCTGGGCTATAATGCCTTTGGCGGGGGCTTGAAACTATTACATCCCTTTTTTAATTTCAAGCCTCTAGTGAGATCCACATATCCCTTGACAAAAATGTCTAAGTGATGGGCTTGAAATTTGTACACTACACTGATAGAATGTAAACCCTTGATTGATTTCATTGATATGGCCACTATAAATAATACAATGTTATCCCCTTAATTATGGTAAGGGATAATCACAATCAATTCAAATTACAATATACTATATATAAATCTATTACACCCCCGCAGTCGAAGCGGGAGGAGACCGGATGTTGAGACTGGATCTGAAGTCTTCAAATAAAACACGTGGCAACCCCTTTGTAAAAATGTCTGCAATCTGATATCTGGATGGAACATGGAGAATGCGGACATGACCCCGTTGTACCTGCTCTCGAACAAAGTGAATGTCCAGCTCTATGTGCTTAGTTCTCTGGTGCTGCACCGGGTTGCCTGATAGGTAAATGGCACTGACATTGTCGCAGTAAACCATGGTTGCGTGCGATATTGGGACGGACAATTCAAGCAGCAGGTTTCGTATCCAACAAATTTCAGCAACAACATTGGCTACGTCGCGGTATTCTGCCTCGGCGCTGGAACGAGAGACAGTTGGCTGACGCTTGGAGGACCATGAAATTAAGTTTTCACCAAAGTAAATGCAATATCCGCTTGTTGAGCGGCGGGTGTCAGGGCACCCGGCCCAATCAGCGTCAGGGCGAGGCGCATGACAAACCAGGATCCAAGTCAACGATCACAATAAACAAATCTAAATGAACATATGCAATTTCAAAAACATAGTTTAAAATCCCCAAATACAGCGGAAGCTTATTCTCAAAACATAATCCATAAGTAAACCAAATTATTCAGTGTTTGAAAAACCATGCAACCCTAACTAGACGCCGTGCAGACGCGTGCGCCCTAGTTCCGTAGTGCTACCTTAGCGACCTGAGAAAACATGTAAGAGTTACGTCAGCACAAAAATGCTGGTGAGTTCCCAGGTTTTGTAATCAAGTATCAAGTTCAACCTGTCCATACTATGTCAATTTGTAAACCAAGTACGCTAACTAGGCGTATGTTTTGTTACTACTACGATTGGAAAACCATTACTAACTCGCAAACCAGATGTTGTGCCCGAATAGTAAACCTGTTCCTGTTTGAGACAATATGCACTCGCCCGGCCCTCCAAGCCGACGAGCGGGGTTGGTTACTCCCAATAGATCTATTCACATTTCCCCGTTGGGCTAACCCGCACATTCATGGTTTCCCCCGGGACTTCCAAAGATCGTATAGTAAACCATAGAAACCCATAGTATGACAGTTGATACCAAAACATAAGTTTAACACATGTTTTCTCCCCCGAAAAGTGAAACCAGTTAAAAGAGGGGCCGTAAACTCACCTTAGGTTGCGTTACTTCGTAATACGAATAAAATCAGCAAGCTATGCTAGCCCCGTAAAGCGGCGACCTAACATATGACAGTTACAAGTACTTAGACTAATAACCCGTAGGTTAGTTAGTCCCTAGCTGTCCAGACCATAACCAAGTTCGTTTGAAAACACTGTGACTGTTAAATTAACCCAATGTACAAGACTCGACATCCCATTGGTGACCCGAGACTCCCCGTGTTATACTTGCACTCACAAACATACAATCATGCAATCACACTTAACATACGTTAAAGTCCAACAAGCTGTAGCACGTAGTTCAAGTATCACATAAACAAGTCCGAACACATATTACCAAGTTACTAGGTATGTTACGGGGTTCCTAGCATGTTCCTAGATGTCCAATCGGGTCCCGAAATGCTAAATTACACTTACAGCAGCAGTACAGACGATTAGGAAAAGTCAACTAGTGATTACGTGGGTCAACAGGCATTTAGGAAGGCTAATCGCCTATACTATAGGCGATTAGGGTCATGCGGTATGCAATTCATGAGTTTATAGGCGATTACGTCGTAAAGCATGCAATTCAGGGCTTAACTAGCATTTAGGATCGTAAATGCATGAAGTAAAGGCAATTAGGCCCCTATTCCCCTATACTATAGGCGAATAGCCTCCTATTCGCCTATAGCATAGGCGAATAGGATCCCTATTCGCCTTTAGCCTAGCTGTTCCAGTTTTTCGCGCGTTTAACACTCCAAATCAGATCCAGAACGTGTGTAAACATCAAATATCAATCAAACAACCATATCAAACATATTTCAATCAAAATCCTTCGTTTAACCTCGTTCTATCAGCCCTGCATGCAACCATGTATCCCAAAAACAATACACATAGCATGAAACATCACATTAACATGCATAACCGTAACCCTAATGAACAATTACTCAGATTTCATCAACATGCTATCATCATCAATCTGTAACTACCTTAACATCATGCTAACAATCCTTCTTGAATCACAAAAACCCTATCTTTTAATCATAAACACACATACAACATGCATAATAGTTAGAATCCAATTAACAACGATTATTAGCGAATTTCAGAAGACACATACGTTTATAAACAGGTCTGGACCATTAGGGATTCAATAAAACATTATTAAAGATTGCATGAATGAAAACCACACCTTAGATTTATGATAGATTGATGTAATAGGCTTGAAATCTTGTGTTTTGATCCAAAATCGTGTTCCAGAGGTTGTGTGTGTGTTGGGACGAGTTGTGGGACGACTAGGGTTGTTATAATGAAGTTTAGGAGGTCATGTATTGTATTTATAGGCGTTTTTAGTCGTCCAGCACGTTATAGGCGATTACGCAGCAGCATCAGGCGAATAGGGCTCCTAATCGCCTATAGTAGGGGCGATTAGGGCCTATTCGCCCCATGTGGATCCCTACTCGCCCTCCCTATAGGCGATTAGCCCTCCCTAATCGCCTATAGGGGTTGGTTCAGCGTATTTTGCGCGTTAAACCCCGTTTTAACATATGTTAACACATTTTCACATACCGACAAGTCACATAATGATTGTAAACACATAATACTTGCAAACAAACACATTCACACTCGTTCACCAATTCCCGGGACTCGAGACTTGTATGTTCCCTATGCTCTGACGATTCTACGAATCGTCACCCTTTGTACACTTGGTTAAGGACCGACATCTAATGAGCCTCTAGACTAACATCTAATGATCCTCTATACTAAACTAACAGTTCCCGAACCGTAACACGACTCAACTAACCCAGTTAAGTATAATATACGCGTGACTCGCTAAGGTAGACTTTAATCTAGACAGCGTTGTTAACCGGAATTTGCCGGGTGTCACAAAATGCATTGGTAACGTCTAGCTGATGCACTGCCCAGCCCTTTGAGAGGGCGGGAGAGAGTACCGTACGTATCGTGGCCGGTTTAACAACCGGACTGAAGGTCTCGCCACAATCTATGCCAACCTGTTGGGAGCGACCATTACACACAAGACATGCTTTGTATCGTTCCAATGTCCTGCCTGACCTGAATTTGTGCTTAAACAACCATATTGAACGGATAATATTCATGTTAGGCGCACGAGGGACTAACTCCCATGTACCGTTTCTAATTAATGCATTGTACTCGGTAGTCATGGCGGAAAACCATTCCGGACTGGCCAAAGCATCGGTGGGGTTCTTGGGTACAGGGAGGATCGTGGGGGTGGTGGTGATGGATAGGTTGAATGGTTGTTTAGGTTTGTGGATGCCGCTCATTGAGCGTGTATGGATGGTGCAGGTATGGGCTTGCGGGATGGGCTGTGGAGGAGGTATGGGTGCGGGCGGTGCATTGTGTTGAGCAGTGGGTTGTGAGGATGTGTTCAGGTCAGAAGGGGAGTCGGATTGAGTTGGAGTGGGCTGGGGCGGTGGGGTTAGAATAGTGGGGTTTGGGCAGTGAGTGTGGAGATGTGGTATCAAGAGACCATCTACCCTAACCTCCTCCCTAATTTTCTTTCGATCCACCTCCCTCTACCTATTTTCTGCCGCTGCCATCTTTTTGGTTTGATCAGTCAACCCTACTGACCTCCTTTCATTACTTCTAATCTTCTTTTATTCCACCTACCTTCTCGTTATTCCATCCATATATTTTTTTCCATCCATATCCTCGTAATTATTTTTTTTGTTTGTCGTAATTATCTTTTGGTGTTTTGGTATATTGAAACAAAACTCCTCCAACCTACCTCCTTATTACCTTTCTTAATTATCTTTTGTCGTAATATCCTCGTAAACTGATTATTATTCTTAATATTGTTTTTGTCACTTATCATTTACAATGACTAACAACATCTATTCACATAATTGGTCTTCACCTACCTCTCCTTGGCCCATTCCCTATACCCCGTGGCCTCCACAGTGGCCGCCTAATCTATACCCTTGCCCACCAAGCCCACCACCCACCTTCTTGGCCCACACCTCCTTCCCTTTACCCATCTTCCAACATGCCCACATATAACAACACCCAATCCAGTTTACTTGGCCCAAAACCCCAACAGGCCTATACCGCCCACCACCTACAACAACCGGACCCCATTCAGTACATGGACACAGGAGCTTCATCCACCATGACACACGAGCAAGGTGACTTTCATTCCTTTTCTAATTCTTGTTTGTCTCGTAATATTATTGTAGGTAATGGCGACACAATTCCCGTACTCGGACAAGACACAAAATACCTACCCAAGCCTTTCCCACCCTTTATATTAAAAAATGTCCTTTATTCCCCTAGACTAGTCAAAAATTTAATTTATGTCCGTCGTTTCACTACGGACAATTCCGTTTCTGTAGAATTTGACCCGTTTGGTTTTCTTGTAAAGGATTACAAGACCAAGGCACCACTCCTACGATGCAACAATAGTGGTGATCTCTATCCCTTGCTGTTCGGGTCATCCACCTCCCAACCAACCAACCGCCCTTGCTGCTATCTCCTCACAACTCTAGCATCACCGTCTTGGCCACCCAGGACGTGCATCTTTAAATAATTTAAAAACTTCCAATGCATTAGACTTTGATGTTTCTTCTAATAAAGTTTGCCAGTCTTGTATTTTTGGTAAAAGCATTCGTTTACCATTTTTTCCTTCTAATAATATTACTTTACAACCATTTGACATTATTCATAGTGACGTGTGGACATCACCCATAGTTAGTTCTTCAGGCCATAAATACTACGTTTTATTTCTTGATGATTACTCCAATTTTTTATGGACCTACCCCATTACACAAAAATCCCAAGTTTTCCCATCCTTTACCCATTTCGCATCCAACATTAAAACCCAGTTCGAGCGTACCATTAAAACATTCCAATGTGATAATGGTGGCGAGTACGTAAACCGCTCCTTTCAACAATTTTTCACCACAAACGGTATACTTTACCGCCTGTCCTGCCCCCACACATCATCCCAAAACAGTAAGGCTGAGCGTAAAATTAGAACCATAAATAATATGGTCCGCACCTTAATGGCTCACGCCTCACTACCTACCCACCTATGGCACTTTGCCCTCGAAACCGCCACCTATCTCCTAAACGTCCTCCCTTCCAAAATCACCCACCACAAAACACCAACCGAACTACTATACATGTCCACACCCACTTGTGACCATCTCCGTGTCTTTGGATGCCTTTGCTACCCACTTCACCCATCTACCACAATCCACGAGCTTGAGAACCGCTCCCACCCGTGCGTGTTTCTCGGTTACCCCCCAACTCACCGTGGATACCGGTGTCTCGACTTAACCACCAAACAATTCTTCATCTCGCGTCACGTCGCCTTTGACGAGACCACCTTCCCCTTCGCCCAAATTGTTGGACCCGCTCCCACCTATGAATTTTTAGGTGACCCGTTCCCTCACCATCTATGCCCCCACATTCAAACAACAACCCACCCCGGCCAAAATACGCATGCCCCATCCCCTATTCCTATTCCACGTACTACCCAGCCCACACAAAGCCCTGATACCATGATAGAATGTAAACCCTTGATTGATTTCATTGATATGGCCACTATAAATAATACAATGTTGTCCCCTTAATTATGGTAAGGGATAATCACAATCAATTCAAATTACAATATACTATATATAAATCTATTATACACATCGTTTTTATTAAAACAAATATTAACCTGTTTTTATTATTATTTAATTTTACATACATGGTTGACCCCTCAAAGAGGAAATGTAATCCAAATTGACACGTGTATAAGCAAATGGGTTAAAGTTGTCACATGTAGATAAACTTTATTAGATTCTTATACTTAAATTCTCGATATGGGTAATGGGGTTGAAAGGGACTAGTCCGGTCAAATTGAAACACTTTTTCTCAAAATATTTTAGATCTTTGAGAATATTGTGACGACTATAGTTGCACAATTCGTATCATTTCGGATATAATCCAATATTTAAAAAACATCTCAAGAGGTTTTGTGCATCAAAGGTACACTTTAGATGACTTGTAACCTTTTTCATGCTAATATTTTTTTTAACTTACTTGATTGACCCGTTAGAGAGAAAAAAATTACCCAAATTGACCTGTTCATAAGTAACTGGGTTAAAGTTGCCATTGTAATATGAACGTTTCTGTATCTTTTTCATCAAAGGGATTTTGTCATCATTTTTTATACATGAAATCATTGCTATTAATAGTAAAAAATGTTAATTAATCAGTGTGGACAGAGTGGGCAGAAAAGGAAGCGAGAGGAGAGGAAAAATGGCACGGGGGCGCCGCTCGGTAGTGGTACTGATGAAATTGTTGCTCCGCCGCAGGTGTTCTCTCCCAAAGCGCATACTGTTTTTGACCATTCAAAAGTTAGTACCCCAATATATCTATTAACAACTACATATTTTTCACACTACTCTTTACTAATTCTCTCCAATTTCAACCTTTATCATTTTAGACAATGTCTTCGTCATCTAGTTTAGAGATTCTGCATAACAGTGACTTCAACTTTTCATCGTCAAGTTCAGATGACGCATCTTCATCTGATGATACAAATGTGCATAATCTTTACCTTTTCTCAACAATTGCTCAAGCTACATTACGTCATTTTCAAGATACTGCAAGTTCAAGCGGACCTCAAAATACAAGAAAATTTCTATAAAGAGAGCATGAAGCTGCACATCATCCTCTCATGCAAGATCACTTCGCTGAGAATCATGAAAGCTTATTGAGGGCTATAGTTTGACTCCTGCACGGGCAAGACATCCTGCCAGAACTAGAAGTGTAATGCACGCTAGCATTATATTACACAATATTATTTTGAAAGGCGATGGTGCAAATGTGCACTGATATGTTATATTCACGAAATGAACCTTCCAACTGATCAAGAAGTAAATGAAGATTTTTTTTTTCTTTTTTGGAATTGTGTTGTCAAGAATCCAAAAGAACCTCAGTTAAGATCTCGCCGAACACATTGCAAAGACCTACATGCCCAACCTAGATAACTAGCTATATATTTTTTGATGAGTTTTTTAATTTAATCTTATACTTTTTTAATAATGAAATATTTTATTTACGTGCTCTTTATTTTCTAAATTACTTTTTTTATCGTATTGTTTTTTATTAATTAAAATTATTTTATTAAAAAATTGTCACTACTCACTAGTGTTAAGACTTAAGAGATGAAATGGAAGAGAAAGATCAACACATTGTGCTTTTGATAGTGGGGCTCTGTATTGTAATATTAGGGGTGTACAAAAAGCCTGCGACTTGAGGCTCGCTTGAAAAAATAACGAGATGGCTCGAGCCAGCTCGAGCTCGGCTTGAACATTTACGAGCCAAGCTCGAGCTCGACTTTTCAGCTCGACCAAAAAACGAGCCGAGCCAAGCTGGCTCATTTTGTAATCGAGCTCGAGCTCGAGCTCATCCTGGCTCAGCTCGACTCGGCTTGGCTCGTGTACAACCCTATGTAATATAATATTGTATTGCCAAAAAAAATAAAATGGTGTAACCCACCTTAAAACTCATGTTTGGCCCAACCGAACCCACTACAACGACCCGAGCTGGTTCAGTTTGGTTTTGACCCGTTACCAACAAAATGGACACTCTTAAATGAACCAACAAGAATGATCACTAAAGTTATCATGTTTGTGAACAGAAAAGAAACACAATACTCAATAGATGGAGAATTGTAACACCCCAACCGATGGCGGAAACATCGAGGTGTCACGTAGTGACGATTGTTCAAAAGCACATGGACTAAAATATAAATATTAATAGCAATAAACTTTCATTATTCAAAACGAAATACAACGAGTCTTAATAGAAATCTCAAACATAAATAATAAATTTATTTAAGCTCTAGGTCCATCCTAAGCGTGAAAGCAAGTAAGATCAAACGTCACCTGAAACATGTACAAAATAATTTTGTCAACACATATAATGTATTGGTGAGTACATCCGTTGGATATATATATAGTACAAAACGTTTCGCAATCCCTGTGTTGTATACCATTTGCAATTATGTAATTTAAGTAATGTCCGTTCAAAATCAACCCTATGTAGTAAGTATCAAGAATCAAGAATCAAAACATTTTTAGTAATATGAATCACAAGACAATGACCAAGGTCTCTCAACAGAGTCACAAGGGGGTATACCATAGTACTATTCATTGAAATGCCAGGCCCTCAAAGGTTAATGATTTTGACAAGTCATAGACACACAAATTAACATAAAGCAAACACACAGGAGAATTGCTATTTTAGTAAGAAGTAATAGAAACTTGATAATAAGTACATGAATCACCCAAAAGTAGTAAAACAGTAAAAAGGGGAAGATATACTCACAGTTTGCGAAAGCGATCAAAATCCACTTAAGCGGTTGTGAGCTAAGTAGTGAGAATTCCGAGGAATTCAACCTATAACGTATATGAATACTAGTAAGGTAAAGTCTACAAAGTCTAAGGTATCTAGGGTCTAAGGCATTAGGGTTTGCTAAGTCGATTTGGGGAATCAGAGATTTTATGATTAGTCGAAATAATGTAAAAGTTGTATATTAAAAATAATATACCAAAGTTTGTAATATGATTTAAGTAATATAATTATTACCGATTAAATATTTAGATATCAATATGTTTGAATAATTAAGACAAAATAGTTTAGTTAGTTACTTTAACTCAATTAAAATAATACGATAATCATAAATATATAAATAAATAATTTTTGTGTTACACAACGATTCAACAAGAAAATAATTAAGACATTAAATCATACGAGTATTTCTATTTTATAAGAAAAACATTTATAAAATATATGTTTAAATTGTATAAATAAATAAATGTTTTATTATGTCTAACTAAACGTAAATAAGACTAATAATACTATACGTGGTCCAAAAATATTTATTCTATAGAAAATGGATGATTTCTGATGTAAACGTATTAGAATAATTTTCCCATAATTTATATAAACTTATTTATATTTAAAAATTGATTTTATGAGATTAAATCATGTTTAAATGATTAAAAATGTGAAAATTAATAAAAATAATGTTTTCTTGACCAATAATTTTTATTTCAGTTGAGAATGGTTAGAAATAATTACTCAAAAAGTTTGAGATTAAAATCATTAAAAATGAATTTTTTATCAATTATTTATGATTAAAACAATTTAATTCAATAAAAATATAAAAATAAAACATTTTTCAGAAAATAAAAATGTGGAAATGTTCTTTATGATGTCAAGAAGCTACACCTAAATTTTCATAATTTTTGGAGTAAAAATGAATTTAATATGAATATTTAAAGATATAAATATATTTGTAAGAAATAATTAAGAATTGAAAATAAAAAAAAATAAAAAAAAAAAGAATACAAAATCTGAAAAAAAAAAGACTCTTTGCTGCCATGGGGACTCGAACTCGGGTCCTTTCCCAACACCACCACCCACTAAACCACTACTCTATTGCATACTTTGATGATTAGGTGGAATGATAATTATATTTATAGAATAACTAAACTTCATCTTCTTCCCCAAATCTCTAAGAACCCTAACCTTACCCCAAATCTAATAACCATGATTCAGACCCGATTTAAGCTCTGTAATAGAGGGGTTTTAATCCATGATGATCGACTAACACATTACAAGCAAGATTGTATACTTACAACGCGTTTTTAGAATCGCAATCAAGGCTTCATACTCGCCAAAAAAAACGCGAATAGAGGGCTTTCTGGACGTGTTTTAGTGGAAATTTCTTGTGGGTTTTGTTGTGTGAAGGTGCAGAAACGAAATGGCGAGGTTGATTTATATAGAGATCGTGTAAAACACATGATTTGATTTGTTTTAAAATTCCGGCGGTTACACACTAAAACCCGGATTAAAACTCACTAAATATCGCGTTAAAACTCAATTAAATGATGAGAATTCATCAATAATTAAAGGAGAAACGTAAACCCACATAATTAGATGTTAAAACGCCAAAAGAATCCAAGATACAAGTCGCCGGAATTCAAATTCCGGCCGCCGGAATTTGATGTGGCCGGAAAAACGTGAACAGTAGCAGATGTTAGAGTTTTTTTTTTTTTTTTAAAAAAAACTTTCAAACTTGACAGGATTGGCCCCTCACCTTTAACCTTAGTTAGTTTTAATGTTTTTCTAATTAGTTTGCTTATTATAACAACCAACCAAGTTAATTAATCAAACTTAAAACTTTTATAAACTTGATTTTTTTTTTTATGATATATATTTTTTTTTCCGAATAACGTCGCAACTTACGTGTTAGATTAAATCGAGATCGAGATCCAAAATACATGTAAATAATATAACTTGAGTTTCGCACATTTATTACATTTGAAAATGACAATAATTACAAGAAATGTTTGAGGACTAAAATTGAAAATATTTGGGGGACTATTTTTGTAAAGAAATTGAAAGTCGAAGGTGACAGATGTCACAAGAATGACCGACACATGGTCTTGAGGTACATAAAAAACCCATACTCGAAACCGTACCTGAGGAAAAAAACACCATCATCAAACGGAAATGACTAAGATGTGCTCAACCAAAACGGTGACATGCGTGGTCCTGGTTTGACTAGCTGCTCCGGTTGTAAAAAAGGCTGCTTACAATTTTTTTTTAATAATAATAATCAATAACATATAACAAAATATGAAAGTTACATCATAATAGAAGGTAGACGGGCAACAAGCTGCGCCGCCACCCCTTTCTGAATTGCAAACCCTAGTCTACTGAAGACAAATCCTTGCCCCTCTGGAGATGAACTATTGCTGTGGACGACCCGTTGGACCCTGGTTAAGAAACGAATAGCTTCTGGCGCCAGGGAGCCAAAGGTATCAAATGCCAGAGGGATAAAGACATGTTGGTTATCTGCACAAGCTTTAGCGTGCTTATCTACTTTCTTTGATTCCGCCTTTCTTGATGCTTGCCCAGCTACAAACCCTGTTTCCCTTAACCCAACCAAAGGAGATACCCCGGTGAGGTCCACGCAGGCATGTTTCCCCCTCTCCCATCCAAAGACAAGCAGATCTGCGGGTCGCAGGGTGGATCTCCCTTCTGTAGGGTCCGTGAGGAAGTTTACAGGGGCCTCCTTTTTGGCAGAAATCCCAGCTCTTCTCAGAATATCCCACAAAACGTCCCTCACCCAGTCATGCCGATATTTGAAACCAGGGAGCTCCTTGCAATGAATTGCATGCTCCCCGTATTTATCCATGCAAGCTTTACGGCAGATGGGGCATGTTTCATCATCCGGATACATAGGGATCATCAACCGGTACTTGAGTATCGCCCTGTACTCCACTGCAGACATGCATTGACCCAAACCCTCAATCGGGATAACGGTCAAAAAATCCTGAGCATGAGGGCCCTTTAGGCATTCAATCACTGCCTTCTGGCGAGAGGACAACTCAAAAACTTCTCCCAGGCTCTTAGCAGTTTTGTTAAAAAGAGCATTCGCCAAAGTTTTTTGTGGCTTTGAGGGGGCGGTGTCCTTATTAGAAAAACCGCCAATATCAAAGTCCGGGAGATAGACATTTAAGCGTTCGAGCGCCTGTTGATAGTCTGGGTCTAGCCCACTAACCCCACTGTTTCGAAGGATATGATCCTGAAGTTCCTAAGACTGAGCTCTAGACGCCACAAAGGCATAAACTCCAACATCTTGAGCTGAAAGGAGGCCCAAACCACCTAAACGCCACAATTATATTTAAAAATTAATAAATGAACATTCATCCGACAGTCAAACTGGAAACCCAAATTCACAACAGGTAATGGAAAGATTATTCAGGTACGGACCGAATATAAGATTAGTTTTTAAAAAAATTCGCAAGTATGGAACATGTTCGTGAAGAAAGCTTTGTTACTCTTTTGGTGTGAAAAAAAGCGTAAAATGTGTAAAGAATAAGGTGTAACAAATTAATCGTGAAGAAAGCTTTGTTACTTTTGCTTTTTATCTCGGAAGTTGAAAATTGAAGCAGCTTCACCATATCTATAGATGTGAGAGAAACGGCGTGGAATCATTATATTATACATCTACACACCCGGCTCATTTTAGCACCCTGCATGTAGTAAGTATATCAGTCTACTTTCATAGTGATTACATTTTGTCTGAAAAATCCTTAAGCTTCTTCGTCTGTTCACTCACATTCACAAACTATCTTCAATACAACTTTCTTCCATCATATTAAATCATACTCTCTTAACATTAATATTATTATTACAATGATCATACGCTTCTATTATTATTATTATTATTTATGTCCACTGATCCTTGAATTAATTACTTAGGGTTTTAACCTTATCGTTCCTTTTTTCTCAGTTAATCGCAATCGCAGTAGCATTGTCAAGTAAATGTAGCTACTACGATCACTATCTGGTTATTATTATTAGTTTCTTCTTCATCGTCTCTTCACATTCACAAATCAGGTTATTAATTTCTTCCTTCTACACTATCTGGTTATTAACATCATCCCATGCATTATATATATGCTTCCATTTTTATCATATTATATGTCTATTGCACTTCCAGTTTCAGATTATCGTTTATTTTTCACACTTATTCTTAAACTATATATTTGGAATGTCAGTTAATACTACTCACAGTAGCTTCCAATTTCAGACTGACTATCGTTGAACATTTTCTTTTCCTTATTTGGCACTTAGGGTTTCTAAGTTACCGATCCTTTTTCTAACCACCTGTTTATGATTCCATTAAGAGGCTAGGCTACATCTGAATCAGTCACCATGCATAAAGTGTGTTTGGTAAGCCTCTTAGGGTGGTGGGTGTCGCATTCGGGTACCCCTACCCGCTCGGCTACACCGGCCCTTGTACCACTGGTAGGGGGCACAAGTAGGAGGAGCCGAACGAGAGAGATTGTGGGTGGTTGGGGTGTGTGTGTGATGGAATCCATTTGGACCCTTAACCTAATTGCAGCCCCTACCCAGTCAAAGGCCCGGTTAAAGTCAACATGCTAAAGTTTAGGAGTAATTATCTCTATTATGCTTTATTAATATTTCTTGTTATAGTTTTGAGAATTGTCTATGTTTTTTGTTATCAAATTAGGGGTTCTAAACCTTGTAATTGGAGACCTCCCATATTCTCGAATTTGGGGCACTATCCTGTAATTAATTTTCGTATTTTAATCTATCAATTTTCTGGTTCTATCATTTGGTTCCATTACCGGGAAATCGACATGGTTCAAATCCGGAACAATTCAAATTCTGTGGCTGTTAAATTAGCAGGAATCGATGCTAGACCTGACACCATAGTGTCACAATCGAGGGGTGATGCTGCGGAACTCAAGAGTCAAGACTGATGTGTTGGAAACCAACCAACAACCAAGCATCACCACCCGTAGCAACAACTATGCCTTTCTTTGAACTGGTAGCATCTAACACCCGCACCAACACCTACGCCATTCATTGAACCAATTGCATCACTACCGACTCCGTTGCCCCCGCCATTGAAACTACCGGGACCGCCACCAAATCAACCATCTTCTACCACCGGGACTACTGACTCCACTATTACCGCCTCCAATGCAACCATCTTCTATCATTCGTTTCTGTCGTTGGATTATTATGGGTACAACACGAGAAATATTGTGTTTGATGATGATGTTTATGGGCTACAACAAGTTAGAAAGCAGAAGTGATTCTAAAGCTACAAGAAGAAACAAAGCATTTTAACCATTGACAATGCAAGGGACAAAACAGGAGATCCAATGTTCTTGAAGATGAGGGTTCAGTTGTTGATATTGGTGATTATGTATTAGAGTGGTCTGAAAATAAGACGTGGATGTATCAATATGAGAATGAATCAAAAGAGTACCAAACAGAGATGTTTCGAAGAATCTACCGGGTCACTATGACCGTTACTCCTTTTGCATCAAGGGACATTTCAAGTTGTTCAAACGTGATGTGTATGTTGCTTTGGATACTGCACAATTGACATCGTTCATGTTCATACACGAGTGGTGCCCACCGTTGGGCTTCGCTCAAACTGCCCCAAATGCCACTAATCAAACTGAATGGTGTTCGCCGTAGGTTTTTGTTACAGGCTAGCCTACAATTGAATGGCTTATTGTTTGGTGCGTCAATCCCCTTCTTTCTGACTTGAGGATAGGTCGTTTGTCCGGGTGGGATGTATTGATAAAATCCATCTGGACCCTTACCCTAATTGTAGCCCATACCCCGTCAAAGTCAACAAGCTAAATAGGAGCAATTATCTCTCCATTATGCTTATTAATAATTCTTGTTCTAGTTTTGAGAATTGTCCATGTTTTTTTTTTTTTAATCAAATTAGGGGTTCTAAACCTTGTAATTGGAGATCTCTCATTCTCGAATGTGGGCACTATCCTGTAATTGATTTCTGCATTTTAATCTATCAATTTTGTTGGTTCTATCACTGTGTGCAGGTGAGAGATAGAGAGGAATAGTGGGTAGTGTGTGTAAAATGGGACCCATGTTTTAAGGTCACATAAACGAACATTGACCATATCTAATTACCAAAATAAACATATTTGTAGGGGCTTTGCAAAAAACAAGAGATGCAGCTGTCTGTCTCAAATGGCTAATCTCTAGCCATTAAAATTATGATGGTCCCCACAATTTGAACCACTTAAAAACCTACATGTGGCGCTACACCTAAAACGGCTATGTACAAGCTGAAGCGTTAACATGTAACCGTTTCCTTTCTAGCTGTCTCCCGTTACACTAGATGTTTCCTCATAGCGCTTAGCCATTTCCTTCTAGTGGCCCGGCTTACCAATTTAGCCGTTTAAACCTAATAAGGACCAAATACAAATAGGGGCTTGTCCCTATCCTATATAGCCATTTCCTCCTTTTCTTAGCAGTTTCCTCATGTTTAGCCATCTCATTATTAGCCATTTCCTCATGTAATTGTTTCACTATACAACCTAAAATAATTTAATGGCTACACCATAGAACCTAAAATGGACTCCACTATAGAACCTATTTTCACCCTAAAAAGACACCTTTTCGCTTGTTCATGGCTAAAATAAACTTAACGGATCCACCAAAGAACCCAAGATAACTTAACGGACACACTTTAAAACAATAGGCCACACACTAAGAAACGGACCGGCTACACTTTAACTGGCTACACTCTAAATTGATTGAAACGGAAATGGCTTGAAATGGACGAGCCGCTTCTTATTGGGTCGTGTCGTTAGTTCAAACGTATAGAAAGTGGAGCCAGACAACCAAAGGAAACGGCTAGGCGTGTGTTGTTTCCTGGCCGATGAGCCGCTTCAGAGTGTGTGTCAGAAAACTTTCTGTAGACGGCTAGAGATGTTAGTCGGTTCAGATTGTAGAGGCTACATGTTAGTTGGTTCAGTATATTACGACGCAAGTATATTGTTAATTGGTGGAAAGTGTGGGTCTTCATATTGTAAATGACTACAACTTTGCCGTCTAAAACACATGGCAAAAACTGCTATTCTTGTTATAAGTGAAACCCCTACAATTTAGCCTACAAAAATGTTAATTTTGGTGATTTTTGTGGGTCAATGTTTATTCTTGTGATTTTCTCATGTTTTAGGGTACCTTAGGGTAGTGCCACCACCAAATTAAGGTGTTTTAGGGTAGTTTAAGGTAGTATTGAGTTGACAATGTGATTGGTGGAATCTAGGGTAGTAACTATGACCACACTTTCCACCCTTACTCATTGAGTTGCAAAATGATGCTAAATGAAAATATTACCCCTTTATCCGATCCACCACCACCAACTAGTCAAGCCAAGTCAAGCCTCTTACCGGTTCCAAGTCTGTTACCCAATTAGACCTCTTAATTACTAGTGGAGAGGTTGTCAAACAACCCCTTAGTTGTAAAATGAAATTCGTAGCTGATATCAGTGTTGTGTGTTGGTGGGAAGTTAATTGTCAACTCGATTCACAAGTCGGTGATTGAGTTGGCTGGGATTCTATTCTAGTGTGATTAGGATTCCTAGTTTGTTAATAACCTTTTGATTGTAATTACCTAGAAGTTGGTTTAGGTAATTAAAGATATCAACTGGAATCAGAATACGATTAGAATTAGAATGCTTGTATAAGAAGATTTCTAGCCCTATAAACAATCATCAAGTCTGGATGGTTATGTAATCAGTTTTTGAGAGAGTTTTCTGATAATAAAATGTGAGTCTTTCATAGTTTAAATTATGTCATCGTTTCTGTTTGTGTGTGCTCTGTTCTGATACCAAACTTGGTTGTGCACTTGTTTTTTTTTTTATTTGGCGGTTAGATTTGGAGATGGATGGTAAATATCACTCTGTAATGCCTAAAAAGCGACCAAATGACGGCATTGACGTATGGCACCTTAAGAAGAGGACGTCGGATTCTGGAAAGGTTTAAGAATTGTCTATCTCACTATACATGCAGCCTAATATTTAGCTGATACATTCAGCTACTTATTGTTGATTTTTTTTTTTTTGTTTCTAGTGTTTAGCAGATGATGGTTCTGAATGGAACCGAATCGGGAAGCAATATCAGAAATGTGCATCCTCAATTGAGATATTAAATTCAAGGCAATGTCATGAGTTGGGTATAGAATCGGTTAGTTCATCTGGTCAATTTTCATTAAAGTTTATTATCTTATATTTTTATTAAAATTAACTTGTATTTTTTGGTGCAGGCTTTACCTGATGAAACTGAAACTCATGCCAGGGATGTATCATCCGGTGAAATTGTTGCTGTGGTTTGTACTTCGGCTTATAAATCTGGAACTCCCTCGAAACATTTGGATCAGAAATATGTGATGAAAGATAAGTTTAAGATGTCTCTAGCGATTACATATTCTACTAACAAGAAACCTCAGGATGAAAAGAATATCTATTCTGGACGTGTATCCCCATTATCGCGGAGAGACTTTCATGGTTTGTATGTGTTTAAACCGAGAAGCAAGTCATATCCTTTGTTTCAGAAAGCCGGCATTTATACATTCTCCTTTTCGATTGTGAGTAACGTTGATAATAAACATTTAGTGAGATCATGTTGTCTAATTTGCTAAACAAATTTGTTTTTGTCATCAGAGAGATTCAAGTTGTGAGAATCGTGTGGTGAAGGTCCAAGTGAAAGCATCACGTGATGTCCACAGATGGGCACTTGCCAAGAAGATTTCTTGTCATAATTTGACGTAAGCCTCCTGTTAAATCTAATGTGTTCATTTGTGTTTTTTCTCTGTGATAGTAGTTATATATATTTACGTGCTGATTGTTGTTTAGGGTGGGTTGTCCTTGCAAACCCATTTGTGTTGCAATGTTTGATATATACAAAAATCAAATTCCATTCTTGGAACTTCCGGATATATCGATCAAGATTAACTGCCTGAACGGTACTAGGGTTGTCATTAAAGATTGCCGCCCATCTATATCAATAGATAAGTTAGGCCTAGTAATTGAGGTATGGTATACTACATTTATTTTGATGTCATTAATAAAATGGTATCTTGAAAATTAACACGTTTCTGTAGGATATGGTTATTGAGAGCTTTAATTTGGACAACATTCGACCAAATTATGATGCCATTATGGTGTTATTTCTGCCTGACTCCCAGCTAGATATCCCCATCAAAGGTGTGCATATGCCTGCTATTTACACGGTTACATGATTTTAAATTTGTTAGCTTATTTTTGTTCTATTATTTATTGCCCTAGTTCTTCCTGGATGCGTACAACACTGCAAAGTCCGACCAAAACACTTGGAGAAGCTACTGATTCCAGGCACTATTATTAAAGAGTTGAATTTGGAGGTACATGCAACATTTTTCTTTCATAGCACAATTTCTATAAATTTTATATTATATATTTGTGTTAGTAATTCTCAAAAAAAAAAAAAAAAGAACAGAAATGCCCTGTGTTTAATTTCAAGTGTTTGGGCTTGTGAAGAATTTTTATGTACCTGCTGATATAACTTTTAGTGTCCTGTTACAGTTATTTGATGCATATGGGAATCATGTACAAGAAAACCAAAAGGTGGAGTTGAGTGTAGATGGTTTTTGTTGGTTGGACAGATCTTCTTCCAGTAAGAAGGTAGATGCTTGCGGATGCATTGATCTTGGCGGCCTTTTAAGAGTTACCGAAGGCTGTGGAAGAAACGGTATCTCATACATGAAATGCCTATATGTTCATCTATATGTTCTTTTTTTATTAAATTAGCATGGTTCTCATTATAGAAGTCCACTTTCGTACACAGTATCGCTGTCTATATGTTCAAATGAAGAAAGACCTGTTAGCAAGAAGTGGCAGATCGAGAAAAGGCGGCTGAGGATTTCATCAGAGGTTTGAAATCTTCTAACTTAATAGTTTTACACAAGAGATGTGTTAATATCAATCTTATGTCAGCTATATATATAATTGTAGATACCCAAAAGCTGTTTTGCTGGTTCTCAACTTGAAGAGCTGGTGTTTGAAGTTGTGAATTCCAAGGGCGACGTGGATGTAAACTTTCATGATGACGATGAGATTGGACAATCACATACTCTTGTGGTTAAATCGCAGTTCATGGATATTAGTGAATCTGTCAAATATGCGTTTCGAGAAGGCCGGTGCATAGTTCGTGCAGTTCCTGTTCCTTCAGAGAAAGGGGAGTTTACTTTTGTTGCGGCTCATTCTCGTTGCCCTGACTTACAGTTGACCCTCAAGGTTGAATTCTCTACCCTCAAAGTTATTTATCTGATTAAGTTGTTACAATAAGCTTCTGGTGTTGGTTAAACACACACTTATTTGATGCAATCACTCATTATTGTTTCTTACACTAGGTTCTCATTGAAATTCGTCAAGAGACGATATATATGGGTCATGCTAAGACTAGGGAACAAGAAACTGATGTAGAATCTTGTCTGAAATTTCGTAAGGTAAGAGTATCATAATCTGTTAAGTTGTTTGTATTGGTAAACCATTGTTGAGTTATATTTACTGACACCATTTAGCCCTTCGCTTTCAGGACCTCATGGACGACATTATGAAAATCGAATCGAGGATTAGGAAAGGTGAAGCAGAAATTAAAATGCTTGAAGATGAGCAGAAAAAACTTGAGGGCAACCTGTCAGCATTTGGAGGTAGCAAATGTCCTTAGGTTACTAGGATTTAAAAAAAAAACGAGCCTATGTGGATGATTTTGTAATGTTAAAAGTTTGTCATCCAGGTATCAGGGACCAAATTCTTGGTATTGACACATATGGTTCGCTGGGAAAAGATAAAATAATAGCACAGGTTGAATTGAAGTCTAATTGTGCTGCTTCTCTAGTCATGAAGCACTTGAAAGCAATGCGAGACCAAGATCGATTTGGTTTGATGCGAAATATTATTGGCATTGTTGCACTTCTAGGAACAGCTCCCACTCATGAGATTAGCAGGTCGGGTTGAATCTAATTATGTGATTCTGATTATTGAAAAATGAAAACTATATAATCATGATGTTAGTGTCATGTCTTCTCTCAGGCTATTTGCAGAATATCTTGGTGATCAAATGCATGCGGTAGTATGCAGATACTATGATGACAGACGTTTACTTGAGAGCTATGATAAGAACGGGAAGTTGAACCCTAATTTTGCGCTTAACATGTTTGCAAGAGAACTTGGGCAATCGATAAATGGTCGCTACCATGTTTTATGCATTGAAGAAATAAGGTTCCTACTTCCAAATAACAAATCTTACTGTTTTTTAAATAAATTATATCTATTTTTTGAAAGTTTAACAGCATTAAAGATATATATTTCATAGTACTATATTTCACAGGGCATGTAAGGCAGATAAAGATGATGAGGGAAAGCTTTTGTTTCCTGATCCTACACTTCCTAATGGATCGACACCAGCAGGCTTTTTGGGCTATGCTGTAAATATGATTAATATCGATGTTGATCACTTGTTTACAAAAACAGATTCTGGTTGTGGCCTTCGTGAGACTTTATTTTATCGTCTATTTGGTGAGACGCAAGTTTATGAAACCAGAGATGACATGAAACGTGCAATCTTATGCATAAAAGATGGTGCAGTTTCTTTGGATGGTGGAATTCTTAGAGGCAATGGAGCCATGTCTCTAGGATGCTTGTAAGTGCGCGGTTTCATAATTTATTTTGCTAATATATTCTTTGTTTGGTCTGACTAAGTTCATCTCTTATTTTATTGATGTTCAGGGAACCAGATATTATATTCCCTGTAGTAGCTATAAGAAATCAGTTCCCGTTTAAAAATGACACGCGAGTGCTGAAACTTTATAGGGAACTGAAGTTGAAACTGAGAGATACGGTTACTAACTTGGTTAAGAAAAGGGAATCTCACGAGAATGATTTGAAAAGGTTTGATGAGAGGCGTGATTTATATGCAAAGTTCTTTACTAAGGGCCCGTCTGTCAGCTCCAACTCTGCTTTCAGAAACTGGATTTCGTCACGTGCTTTGCTCGGACCTGTCTGTCCACTCTACGGCCACGCGTTTATCTTGTTGTAGGAGTAACCTGTTTTTACACAAGCAGGCTTTATATAACTCTACTCCCTGTTGTGAAGGAAGCTAACTTAAATGAAGTTTTTTTTTTTCTGAAACATTCAACAGATTGTGTATTTTGTGGTGGTACATGGTAGATTAAGCCACTTGTTCAGTATATATTAGTAGGTTTAATTCTGATCACAATGGTTGGATTTGGCGGCAATAGTAACTGCTTGTGATCAAGGCTATGTATTGAACTGATGTAATCATCAAGAAATCTTTGTATTTCCTTAACAATTCATTGTCGTGTTCATTATTCTCCTACGATCCAATTAATCATCATCGTTCACTCAATCCTTTCACATAAAATTCTATTATGCTTCTGATGATACAACCAACAAGTGGTATCAGAGCGAATTCCAGAAAAGATCCCGAGACAAATTCATTCACAAACAAATTCACATTGTAGAGAACCCGGACACATAATGGATTATTGCAAGATAAAGGAAAGGGAGGAAGCAACAAGTTTGATACATCAATCCCTGGACACAAGAAAGAGAAATCAAGATGAAGATGAACCCTACACTGAAGAATATGTTGTTGATGGGACAGACGGTGGCCTATGGTCAGAAGTTTGGTATGTTAACACGAGTTTTAAACACCATCATTCTGGTAATCTCTCGTTGTTCAAACGAATTAAGAATTCCTTTGGTGTATAAACTAGAACAGGAGAATCGGATATCGTTTTCATTAGGGGAATTGGCATAGTAGAACTAAGAACCGACATAGAAACTTTAAGAATACCAAGTGGAATCTATTCGATCTCCAAATTTAGATAAGAATGTTTTAAGCATGGAACAATTGAGGCTACAAGGGCATGCGCGGTTATGTTAGAAGGAAACAATTGCATAATTAAACCGTTATTCCATGAACCACTTCTATCCAATGCAATTATTGAACACAAAATGGTAGATGAAGAGCATTTACAAAAGGATAAACAAAAGGTATGACACATAAATGATTATTTAGAAACATATTTCAAGACTCTATCGTTAACGACATCTACACATGAAGTTGACTGGAAAGAATTGATCATAGATGCTTTGGAATTTAATTCTATAGAACACTACATGGCAATATTATATTTAATGGAGGATAATTATTTCACTTATACATATCGATTCAAATTGGTTCCTAAGTTCAATAAGATGTTAGAATGGCTTCTGGTGGAGTACTTGAAGATAAATGATAGTAGGGATGGCAATCAAACCCGAACCCGATGGGTAAACCCGAAACCCGTCATATTTGGGACGGGTTTGGGTCGGGTAATCGGGTATGGGTCCGGGTATGGGATTAGTTTTTATTTTTTTCGCGGGTTTGGGACGGATTTGGGATTTGATGATATACCCGTTTACCCGACCCGATTACCCGATAACGTATACCCATTTACCCGATTAGATACCCAATATAATTTCTAATATATCTTTTTAAATATGTATGCATAATATATCTAATTGTCCATCTAGATTGTCATCTTGTGTTAAAAATTATAAAAAAATAATATATACTATTTGTTATCTATGTCTTTGAGTGTTTTTATATGATTTAATTATTTTATATTTATACATTGTAATCATTTGGATATATATTTAATAATGTTAAATGTAATTGGTTAATAGTTACCTAACATATATCCGTCGGGTTTTTTGTCAGATATACTCAATGGATAAGTTTTAAAAATTAATGGGTTTACCCGAAACCAACGGGTATACCCGATACCCGATGGGTAATTACCCGCCACAAACCCGACGGGTTTTGGGTCGGGTTTGGGACAAGCATACATAACCGGGTATGGGGTTGGGATTACCTAAACCCGTCCCAAACCCGACCCATTGCCATCCCTAAATGATAGTAGGCTCATACCTCCAACATTGGAAAACAATAAGAGCATAGAACTAATGGATCTATACTTGATGGTCAAAAGAGAGAGGAAATGAAAAGGTAATAGAAAATAATCTTTGGGTATTGATTGCAAAGGATCTTAGGTTAGATTTGCATGATAACTACACAGTGAAAATGATATACGCAAAATATAATTTGAATGTTCTTGAATTCACAAAATATTTGAAGTTCATTATTCTCTTACTATCCAATTCATCGTCATCATGTTGGTAATTTTAGTGTTATCAACATATTTTGGTGATATTGGATTAACTTGTCGACTAAGTTGATCTTAATAAAAATAAACGAGTTAGGAGATGCGGGAGTGCATGCTCGTTTTAATCTAATAAGGTCGCGTATATTTATCGGTTATCTATATCTATACTTACTACTATATAGTGGGTTCTAGATGGGCAAGATTGTCATTTCATATTTATTTATATTGGTAAAAATGTAATTTCTTTTAGTCATCAAGACAAATTTAATACAAGTATTAAATCAACTTGTTTAACATATTAAAAGTAATTAATAATGGTATTAAAACCATTAAAGCATTTAAAAAGTTTAGCATCATGGCATATATGATTTTTGAGAATTCATAATATAAGATAACATCAAGAAGCATTTTTATGAAATTACACAAATATTACATAAAACTATAAGTCAATGTTGTACTTTCTTTAAAATTTATGCTAACACTTTGCTATATAATTATTATAATAATAATAATCTATATGATTTGCAAATAAAACAAGTCGTAAAGCTACATGTAGAACATGTGCTTCACGCATCCACTATGTGTTTGTGTTTGTAATTTTATAATTAATCGATAGGAAGACGACCTCTGTGTTGTGATAAATCAAATGTCAAGAGAGACCCGTGGACGGTTGAAGAAGATGTAATTAAACATACCAATTACATACATGCCAATTATATATAGCCACACATCGTGCAGCCCCGCCGCAACGCGCGGGTTCCTGCTAGTATGTATAGTTCATATATATTTTGGGCCTGTTTGCTAACTTATTTTGGGCTTAATAGCCAATTGGATTTTCTTAAATTAATTAAAAGTAAATGGGCCCATGGATGGATCAGACTACCTCATGGATTTATTTAACAAAATGGTATGCATTTAGGCCTATATATGTGATAGTACATCACATATATAAAACAGTTTTTCTGGTAGTGGGATATAACTGGAAAAAAACCCCGATGCCAGAGATGAAAAACAAGAAACTTAGTCGAATATGACAGAAGAGAAGTGTACGGTTAATTTTCAAACAAACAATCAAATTCGTTCTTGATAAACCTCTTGGTCTAATCCGATTAAACATTTGTGCGTACCGACAAATAGTGCACAAATAGTTTAATCTGATAGTGTATCACGATTCCAAGAGAAATCCAAGTGTATTTTGGGGAAAACGATCTCTACAAGTTTCGCATCCATTCAACGAATTTGGTAATTTTATTTGTCTGCATATCGGGTATTTTCAACAAAGATCAAACTATTTTGGTGTTGTCTTCGATTTATTATATTCGGTCGATATGGATAACAGATGTGGGTTATTGATTTGGGTTATTGATGTGGGCTTTCGATTTGGATTACGGGTACGAGTGTTTTTGGTTGAATCAACAAAATTTGGGTGTTGATTACGGTGTGTAGAATTGTATGGTTCAAACCCTTGATTGATATTACATTGATGATCATAATATATACAAGTCACCTTCCCATATTTTAGGGAAGTGGTTAAATACAATAATAATGATAATGACTATCTATATTTACAAGTCAACTATAGGGTCTATTACACCCCCGCAGTCGAAGCAAGAGGAGGGCGAATGTTGAGACTGGAGCGGAAGTCATCAAATAACACACGTGGTAGACCTTTGGTGAAGATATCAGCAATCTGAAGTCGTGTAGGAGTGTGGAGAATCCGAATAGTGCCGCGTTTAACATGCTCACGAACAAAGTGGATATCAAGCTCAATGTGTTTCGTCCGTTGATGTTGCACTGGATTATTAGACAAATAAATAGCACTGATGTTATCACAATACACTAGCGTAGCCGTAGACAGTGGCCGACGCAACTCAAGAAGTAGGTTGCGAATCCAGCATACTTCAGCAACAACATTGGCTACTGCACGGTACTCGGCTTCTGCACTGGACCGAGAAATAGTGGTCTGACGTTTAGACGACCAAGATAGAAGGTTGGGACCCATGTAAACACAATAGCCTGATGTAGAGCGGCGAGTATCCGGGCATCCTGCCCAATCAGCATCTGTGTAAGCTCGAAGAGAGACTTCCGGACATGAGGATAACGTGAGTCCATAGGAGGCAGTGCCGCGGACATAACGAATAAGACGTTTTAGTGCATTCCAGTGATCCAATGTAGGGCTATGCATGTGAATACAAATCTGTTGAACGGCATATGTAATATCCGGTCTGGTGAAAGTGAGATATTGAAGAGCCCCAGCCAGACTTCGGTATAAAGTGGGATTCTCAAATGGAGCTCCAGAGGTGCCGCTTAACTTAGGTTTGGTGTCAACTGGAGTTGCGACTGAGTTACAGTTATCCATACCTGCACGACGAACTATATCCAGAGCATAGGATTGCTGTGATAAAAACATCTGGTTACCTGTGCGAGAAACAGATACACCTAAAAAATAACTGAGTGGTCCAAGATCTTTCATGGCAAATTCAGCCGCGAGGCTGCCCATGAGCTTCTTCCTGAGAGAGTCTGAAGAAGTAGTGAGAATAATATCATCAACATAAATTAATAAGTAAGCAATGTCACCCCCGTGGTGGTAGGTGAAAAGTGAGTTATCACATCTGCTCTGCATGAAGCCAATAGAGGTAACAAAATCAGTAAATCGTTGGTACCATGCCCGAGGTGCCTGTTTGAGACCATAAAGAGATTTTGTCAGACGACAGACATGGTCTGGAAAATCCCGATGACGAAACCCCATAGGTTGGTACATGTATACCGTCTCTGTAATGTTACCATGTAGGAACGCGTTGGTAACATCCAACTGATGAATGGACCAGGACTGAGAGAGAGCCAAAGTCAACACAGTACGTATGGTAGCCGGTTTAACAACCGGACTAAATGTTTCCCCACAATCTACCCCAATTTCTTGATTTCTGCCATCACAAACCAACCGAGCCTTGTACCGCTCAAGTGTGCCGTCAGACCTGTATTTGTGACGAAAAAGCCACATGCTACGAATAATATGCATATCAGGATGTCTCGGGACAAGTTCCCAAGTCTTGTTTTTAATTAAAGCATTAAATTCGTGTGTCATGGCGTTATGCCACTCCGGGTTAGACAAGGCATCTTTGGGTGTTTTTGGTATAGGTGGGATGGTGGAAGTGGAAAGGTTAAAAATTTGTTTGGGTTTGGATATACCGGACATGGCCCGGGTGTGTATGGTGCGGGTGGGAGGAGGCGGAGGTGGGTTCGGGACAGTAGCAGGTGGTGGTTGTGGTTGGGGAACATGGGACGGGCCGGTTGGGCTGTTTGGAGGGGATTGGGCCGAGGCGGGTGTGGTCGTATGGTGTTGGGCGGGTGATGGTGCTAATGGGCTTACGGGAGTGTGATGGGCCGAGTGGTGGTTTGTGTTTGGTTGAGGAGATGTGGGAGGTATATGGTCAGGTGGTTGGGGCGATGGGTTTTGGTAAATTAGTGGGTGAGGGGTGTCATCAAGAAATTGGTAAGTGTATGGGGTGATTTTATGGGACTTGGCAAATGGGAATATGGTTTCATCAAATAAGACGTGACGGTTTATAGTAATGGTGCGGGTTTTAAGGTCTAAGCATTTGTACCCCCTATGGTTTGAAGGATACCCCAGAAAGACACATGGGAGGGAACGGTAAGCTAGTTTGTGGATAGTTGTATGTGGGATGAGTGGGTAACAAATGCACCCGAACACACGAAGGTGGTCATAGGTGGGAAGGCAATGGTATAGGCGTTGTGTAGGTGTTTGAAAGTTATGTATTTTGCTAGGGATGATGTTAAGTAGGTAGGTGGCAGTGTCAAGGGCATGGGGCCAATAGGTCGTGGGCATAGAGGAATGGGCCAAGATGGTGCGCATAAGATTGTTAATGGTACGAATCTTGCGCTCAGCTTTGCCATTTTGGGAGGAGGTGTGTGGGCAAGAGAAACGGAAGTGCATGCCATTAGTAGTACAAAAATTATGAAATTGATTGTTGGCATATTCACGACCGTTATCACATTGAAGTTGTTTGATTTTTGTGTTGAATTGGGTGTGGACGAAATTATTAAATTTGGTGAACATGGCAAATATGTAACATTACGCATTTAAACTTGTACGTTCGCATTTAATAAAAACGTCAAGTTTCGTTTTATACGTTGCATTTATTATATTTGTCGCAATTGTGGAACCCTAATACTATATATATATATTATAATACTAGTAAGAAACCCGCGCGATGCGGCGGCGGCGATAATTTTCAACGCGGTACTTGTTTCCTGTTATTTTACCAATGATTTCGTGATATATCGTATGGTACTTAAGTCAAATTTTTATTCGTGTAATATTTTACAACTCAATGGTTTGATCTTTAACCTAATAAAAGAATGTTATTTGTTGCTAATAGATAACAATTTTATAACTTTAATTTTTAAACATTTATAACTTTCGTCAATTAATTTTTTTTTTATATAAAGCTATGTACATTGTTGTGTTCATAATAGTGTAAGATAGTGTAGTTCAGTTTTGCCTTGAATGCTTCTAGCACACTGTCTTCCTTTTCACACGTAGTAGAAAAATAATACAGTATTAAGAATAAATTGACAATGGAAAAGGAAAAAAAAGAAAGAAACATAAAAAGGCATATATATTCGAGATATTCCACTACTACAGTGAAAGTTGAGTTCTTATTAAGTATTATTTATAATTATAATATTAATCTACCAGTCAATTTTTATATAGTTCTACTGTTGTAGTTATTAAATAATATTAATGTACCAATCAATATTATATGCGTAAGAAATACTTAAAATTAAGAAAAAACAAAAACATAGTTATTAAAAAATATTAATGTACCAATCAATATTATATGTGCAAGAATTAAAATTATGAAAAAACAAAAACACAGTGAAATCAGATAAGAGATTCTTTCGGAAGTTAAAGTCCATTAAGCATAAATTAAAAAAAAAAACATTTTCAAAAGAGTAGTTGAAAATTATTAACACACAAAAATCAATACTCCCCTAAACGCACCATGTAGTAGTTACATCATAACAAGGTATTGAGAAATTTGTAAAGATAAATTCTTAACCAATTATGGATTCAGATTAAAAAGCAATTTTGTATGTTGTAAAAACATGGGTAAATAATTTCGTGATTGTAATTATTTTATATAACATATGTTACAACTTTTGTGTACATATCTTTATGGTATGATCAACTTATCAATTCTCTTTAGATAATGTTACAAATGACTGGTACAACTTTGCAGAAAAACGGCTACTTCAATACGCATCCCTTGGGAGAAATTGTCCAACAAATGAAATAAAGGGGTCTTTTAATGTAAGTCACGTGCTAATGAAACCATGGGACTTAAAAACCGATTTACTATTATTTAATGTAAATACATGTGGAATTAAAAAAGGATGAGATAAACATGGGACCTGAAACCGATTTACAATTCTTTATAGAAATTAAAAACAGTAACATCATCACATGAACTTTTCACTTCAATTTTGCTTGTATAATGTACAGATATAGCAAACATTAGGTGAAAAAAGGAGAAACGACCTTAACTAAGCTTTGGTCGATTGAGCATGCTAAGTGAGAAAAGAGAAGTTGTGACTTTATTATCACCTATTTTAGCAAAGCCTGCAATCTTCTGAGGGTGAGCAGACCCCTTTTTCTCTTGTTTGACCCTTTTATAAACCCATTTTAGAAACTTGTGCAGTCTGTAGAGCCATTTGGATTACTGTGAAAGAGAGAGAGTAAAAAAAACGCAAATTAAAAGCCTAAAATGGGTCTAAATGAATTGGGTAAAGTAAAAGTTGAGGCAGAACACGCCAGATCTACAGAAGCATTCAACTTAAAATATTAGACAAACCATATATTCAAAGAAAACAATGATTTACCTCTTGGCCATAAGTTACCAGAGGGATCTTTGCCCACTTAATTAGAGACATCAGCAGTGGCGAGATTTACTTCGTCGTGTTCAGGCGTTTATTGTTAAGTCATGATTTAGGGCTAATGTGTTTGTGTTCGTGTTTTGTGGAAGTCTCTCTGTTTGAATCCCGCATTAAAACACCCAACACGTGTGGCACGGTATATGAGATGAATTAAGTTGAATTGACCCGAAAAATAACACACATTGGACAACACTCAACCCATTTTACCCGGTTAGGTAGGGAACGACTCATTTTCATTGAGACGGATCAGCTTCGGTTAGCCCATTACATTTATCGTCTATTTTATTTTTTATATAACCTAAGCAGTTAACTCGGCCGAGATATCGGTGATATATCACCGATATCTCGGTTATCGGCCCTAAGAACTAATCTTGGTCAACAATATCGGTCATTATCTCGGTAGCGATAATATCGGCCGATATCGGCGATATATCGGCCGATATTGACTATAAAAATCTCGGCCATATCACCGAAATCTCGTTTTTGTATTTTTTTTTTTTTTTTTTTGTCTATTTTGATCTTGTGACCTTGAAGAAGAAGAAGTTAACATACCTCTGCAACTTGCTTCATCCTTTTTCCTTTCTATACACTCTTTTCTTGATTTTTTGTAGTTGCTCACTGCTGCTTTTCTTTTAGCGGCTCTACTCTTATTTTTTAAACTTTGACAAAAACCCTAATAGGGTTATATTATTGTTTATTTTTAATTTAATGGGCCTTTCATCTTTATTTATTATGTGGGTTTTTTAGTTTTAATTGTTGGGCTTTTTCAAGTCTTTTAGGATTCATTTATCTAGTGGGCTATTAGGCTTTAAACCTATCAATGTATTAATCCTAAAATTGTTTTTTATAAGTTATTATTGTTAAATTAAAATTGTGACTTGTATATATTTTATTTTCCATATATGAATTATTATATCTATAAAATTGTATCATTCTACAACTACCGATATCCCACCGATATCTCACCGCGAAAACCGATATATCAAATATCGGTCCTCGACCGATAACCGATATTTTCCGACATTAACTGCTTAGTATATAACTAATTGAAAAGTTTATGTTAGACAAAAAAAACTGTATAGTGATCTGCCAAGTCGTTAAATAAAAGCAACTTAAAGAAATTACACACGGAATAACAATCAACGCATTTGACCCGTTCCTGCTTTAGCAAAAATTTGGAACCGGGTTATCTTTTGAACAAGAATCACCCCTGTATCTAACTGATTATACCATTAACTGTTCAATCATATACAGTTTTCGCTTGAGATGATACAGGTGAAAGCATCTGAACCACATTCCTATTATGCTCATATGAAAACTATATAAATCAGTAGCATACCTTTTTAGTGCATGCCATTGTTGATGCGCGCTTTTCTTATACCTGTACCCTCTCCAACAAAACCATACATGTATACTCACTAACACCATCACTCTGTATGCTATTTTTTTCTACCTGCCACCCAGTCACCTACAAAAGAATGAAAATTATCAAGAAATTGATAAGAAAACATATGAAAGATCCAACAATATAAAAAAAAACTTTAGATTTGGTGACAGTGTGATACATGTATACATGCAAAGCCTTTGGAACTTGGAACCAAATTTACAAAATAAATTAAGAGATGCAGTGTGTCTGCCTAATTCTTATTCCTCATAAGAAACTAAAAAAAGAAACACTATCTAAAGTTACTCACCTACTTCCAAGCTTTTTATGTTGTAATTTGTAAAAACCATGCTTCTGAGAAACTTTGTCAAAGAAACAAGGCTTATAGGCCTCGTCCGAAACCAAAGCGCAAGGCGCAAAAAAATTGAGTGTTTTTCTAAGAAAAGTGGCAGAAAATATTGATCTTTATTTTTGCTCTAACCTCGTTACTTTTGGACTTATAATTTTTTATCGTGGTCATAGGTCTGAACCAGCCGTTCATATTTAAGCAATTCAAGATACATTCACCAAATCACTTCTTACAAACTAAATAGATGATAAAAAAAATAGAAAGAGATCAACCTTGTCTGGTAGTATCTTAGGATCAGTGCATCCGTGTTTCACAATCATACCTTCACAGTTGATAGCATGTTGGTCATGACTTCATTGAAGAATACCACGTTGGTGGTGGTTGTGTCATCAGTGATTGATCCGTTCACACATACCTGCTGTAATGAAGGGGAAGCTGTTTGAGCACATTAGTTTTCAAAATTGTGAGTATAAAATATTAATTCTTATAATATAAACTCTTTAGTTGTTTCATATGTTGATTTATGAATACCTTAGATCTAAAAAAACAGCTAATCATTTAAATGAAATAAAGTAAAGTAAATAAATTCAGATTTTTATTAAAGTGTTAATTATATATGAAATTCTCTTTCTAAATACCAGTTAAGACCCATTGAAGCATTTTGAGAAAAGACCCAAAGGCCTGCTCAAGAAAGTATAATACACAGGATGAGACATGTAATATATGATATGTAACCAATGGTCCAATTATGTTCTTGACGAACGATATTTATCACAAATTTTTTAAAACCTGATTTTTTAACACCTGGAATATCATCTTTCATCTTTGTTTCATTCAAATCTTTTCTGCTCTTAGATTAATTATTCATCATTATGTACACTATGTTGCTAATATGTGTTTAATCTCAACATATAAATTAAGGGTGCTCAAAGTTCAATGAGATATCCATATAATTCAAATATCCTTTTTTATTTCTGGTAGCATAAATTATAAAATCATATCATAAAACACATGTTATAGAAAATAAATGCATTGGTTAATAGTTGAACCTCTAAACCTGCAAGGTTAACCTGTTTGGATAAATACTTTCATGAGCTCAACTTGAAAATAGATCCATTGCTTAAACTAAATTAAAATAATCTTAGTTTCATCCTAGACAAAATAACCTTATTGAAGAAAAAGGAAAAGTGTAGTTTGTTTCTTACATGTACTTTGGTTGTGTGTCTTCACGATCCTCGTACATGAAATATACAGTGAATCGCAACCAAACCAGGTACATGAACAAAGAAGAAAAAAGCACCGGACCTTCGGGTTTCCTCTAGTTCGGGTTGGCGGCTTTGGTTTTGGGATCAGGCGGCTTTAGTTTCGGGTCGGATTTCGGTTAAAAATAACAGCCCTAGTTACTTCCAAGTATAACCCTGAATAAAACACAGATTATTCAGTTAATAGACACATAAGCCTTCAAAATAAGGTAAAAAAAATGGACCAAGGGTTATTTTGGTCTACCAGCATGTTTTGACCCATCATTTAGTGACTTAGCATTAGTTTATAATGTCTTTCATGCATGCTAGTGGACAGCAGCCTCGGTTTCAGACATTCTCATTTGGAAAAAAAACAACAAAATAAAAAAATGACAATTTTATATATGATATAAGCAAATTACACTTCAAAAATGCTATGTTTGCTACTTCGATATAAGCAAAATCATCTCTTTAAGTTTGTCATGTTGTAAAACAGTGCATTTCAAACAAAAGCAATACAACCTGGTAATAAAACAATGCAGGATAAAGATAATACATCCATAGTTGAAACTTGAAAGAAGTTAAATGCCCACAACGCAAAAGATTGAAATCGGTCTTCAACATCTGTGAAAACAAGAATACAATCTAAGATAAACTATTAATAGCCAATTGATGATTAGCATATGAGAATTCTGCACCAAAAGAAATATTTTTTCACAATTGCTAGTAAAGACCTATTAATTACTATTAGACATTCACACCATTTAGAAAAGGCCATAAATCACTAACCATAAATGCGATCTCACAACAGAACCTACACCAGATACATGATGGCTAAAATCGCTACTAAAGAACAAAACTACCAGCAACATTATTAGTAAAAAATCACTTCATACTTTCAAGAATCAACATTTACACAATGGAATAACACAAAATTAGTTCATATTTCATCAACAATCAATCCGTAACAACTATATCACCAACAACATCATGAATTCCACTCCAAATCAGAAAATAAAATGGCAATTAAGGGAAAACAAAAACTCACAGAATTATTAATTCTCAAATTTCAGATCTACTTAAATGTGAGGAACGTCGGTACCTGCGATGATTTGATGGTGTGTATATTCAAGAGCAAAACAAGAACACTGTCGAGATGAGTCATGTCACCTGCAAATCTGAATATATTCGCCGTTCATTATGTGTTTTGTATACAAGAAAAAAGAGGGATCAAAGTTTTGAATTTCAAGTTTAGGATCTGAGGAAAGTAGAATTGTAAGAAACCATACCTTAAACACTCTTTGGTTATTTTTTTCTTTAATAGAATGACAACCCTAACCCGTAGATATGGTCAAAAACGGTACCAATCTGGCCATTGAACAAGCTCTGTGTCATCATCATCACCTTCCATCCATAACCACTATCATTGACGAATCCCTAACACGCTGAAAGTATTACACAGATCCAACTCAAGTAACAAACAAAAATCAGTATATATAGTAATAAAAACGGTACTGAGAGGTCAACCCTGTTCGATTTGGTGTCGGATAGAGATAATAGAAGACCACCCATTTCTAAGTCTCTGGTGTCGATAGAGATAGTAGAAGACCACAGATCTAGCTGTAACAATGTTGGGTTATGCTGAGGTGAGGTTGGGGTTTGATGTGGGTGTTGTTGATGATGGGGTTAAACATATACGAAAAAAAAGCGGTTAACATATACGAAAAGCAGTGTATACAGAACGCACAAGATTAGCTTACCCTTCCAAGGAATTGGCCACCCCTACGAGTCTCCTTGAAAAACCCTAGATATGAATCTCATACAGAGATGGGGGAGGGGATGATGGAGGCGGAGACAAAATGAGGAACTATGAGAAACCCTAAACTCTTTGTTTCCCGTGTTTTTTTTATCTGGATTAGATTTGTGCATCGAAGCTTGTACAACATGCTTTAAAATGTTGTACATGTCTTAAAAGTGGCAAATGACCATTTCTGCCCTTCCTATATGCTTATTAATATAGTATAGATATGTGTGTTGAATTGTATATAAATCAAAAAAATATAATATGCTTTGGCCGGGGTTCGAACCCGCGCCAAAGCCAAACACACACACATGCACAACCAACTGGGCTGGACCATCTTTTTGAAATAACCCGGATCTTCATTAATTATATGCGCGTTTTAAATCTCACCAGCTTGACTTGGAAAGTCAACTGGTGAACGCGATCAACTGATCAATCAAGATTAACTCTTGATTGATCTAATTCTGGCAACCCATTGTGATTACCGGCCCTATTCAACTCGATTGCACGTCCATTACAACCAAATCATTGACCAATTCTTTATTATTACGCGTATGACATTTATATTGGGTCAAACTTTCCAATTAACCATAACCATTGAACCTCAGTATAAATAGATGATCTGCGAACCTTGATTCCTCGCTCACAACTCTCTCTCAACCTCCAATTCTCTCTGTAATACTCTAATTATTATTATCAAGCTCGTCGTTTGACTTTTGCTTTGACCCGACGATTACACTCAATTCATCACTGTGAGTTTGATTTTTTGTGTGGGTTTTACTCATCGGCCATCACACATCAATAGCCCTATGGTTAATCAGGCTATTGATGTGTGATTTGCCCAATTGCAAATTCTAGGGTTCATACGTGTTAATTGGGGATAAACTGAAAACAGGCATGTGTATTTAATTATTTTTAGACAGAAGATATCACAACCACCGGCCTAGGCCAAGTGGTTGTGACCCTGGTTCACCACAGAGGTTACCCGGGTTCGAGTCCCGGCTCTGACCACTTTTTGTTCTTTTCTTTTCTTTTCTTTTTTTTAAACAACAATTATATATTTATATATATATTAAACCTTTTAATCTTTTAAATTCATTTTAAAATATCAAAACTATTTTATAAATTCTAAAAAAATTATATTTGTTTAATCTGAGATAAAAGTTTTATTTACAATTTTTATTTTTCAGAAATTCATTTATTTAATATTTATAATAATTAAATCATTTTTATACTATTATATTTATAAAAATCCATTTATATATCAAAACAATTTTATTAAATTCTCCAAAATTTATCCTGACTTTTTATAAAGTCAAACTTTACTGAAATAATTTTTAATTCAGTAAAATCATTTATTTTATATTTTTAATCAATTTTTGTTAGATTTAATCATAATTAAATCATAATAAATCCAATTTTCATCATTTTTGCACCAAAATTTTATACAAATTATTTTTAATTATTTAGAGCAGAAATATGATTTTTAAAATAGAAATTCTTTAATTTTAGTATTTTTTGAATATTAAAGTTAAATATTGGCTAATTATAAATAAATAGATTTAAAAATCTATTTTAAATGAAATAATTTTATAAAAATTATTTTTATACTTCAAACACTTTAATGTGTACATTCAAAATTCAAATTTTATAAAAAGACTTTCTTTTATTAATTATCAAATTTTCCTTTATTAATTAAACATTTTAATTTAAATTTCAACAATTGATTATCCCCAAATCGAAACCCTAGGATACACATATAAGTTAATTAGACTTAGACTTATTACATATTACCTTATTATAGGGTGATATTTGGAATCATTTTGGGCAACACAATTATTTCATCTTTTCAACAAGTTTAACATTTGCTAAGGTGAGTTTTACATAGCCCCTTTTATTTAGCATCATTTTTGGGGTGAAACATGTTATAACATTATCATTGCAATTCAATCATCAATGTGTCTATGTGTTTTCTATGTTGCATTATGTCTTGAGCATGATTAGAGTAAGCACCATTCTAGCATAATCATTAACATTGATCAGCCGACGGTATACATTGATAGATCTATTGGACTGACAATCCCACCCGGATACGTGCCTCCTACAAAGGTTACGTGGGTGTTTGTTATCGCATAACATATTCAATTGGACCATAAGTGTATGGTATGTATCATTTTATAACAGTCAACAGGGTTGATTATGCACTCGATTTATTTCTAGTATGTTCTCACATATGGGCTAGATTAACATGACACATGAATTGCACAACATTTTATTCATTTATTATCAAAAACCTATGTAATTCTCACCAACTTATGTTGACCCAAAATACTTTCAAAATTAAAATGTTTCAGGTAACAATGAAGCTGAGGCTTGAGTTAGCATGAGGAATTTTACTTGAAGTTTATTTGAAGTTATTGAAGTTGTATTTGATATTATGTATTTGAATTCTTAGACATCGTTTCACATTTTGGATATCATGTTTGAATAAATTATTTAAAATTTATATTATACCATGTGCTACTGAAAACAATCATCAATACGTGGCACCCCGATGTTTCCGCCATCGGTTGGGGTGTTACAAAATACATCAGATTTGTGTGTGATTGGGTAGGTCCATAAAAAATTGGTGAAATCATCTAAAAACAAGACATAGTAACGGTGTCCCCCGTTAGACATGATGGGGGAAGTCCAAACATCACTATGAACAAGGTCAAATGGCATGGTTGTACTTGTATTAGAAGCAAAAAATGGAAGTCTAGTATGTTTACCAAAAATACAAGCACTGCATGTTTTATTATTTAAAGAACTACAAGAAATAGAACTAGTAGATTTTAAATTATTTAAAATAGCTGGGCCTGGGTGACCGAGCCGTTGATGCCAGATGTCTTGTGAAATAGCTGCATAAGTGGAAGCAGTTGTGAGGTTGGTGATGTTGGACGGGCTGAGAGTGTAGAGGTCCCCCGAGCTATTGCACCGTAGGATAGGTTTCTTGGTCTGGAGGTCCTTCACAGTAAAACCATAGGGGTCAAATTCAACAGATAATTGGTTATCAGTAGTAAAACGACGAACAGATATAAGGTTTTTAACCAGGTTAGGGGCATAAAGGACATTGTTTAGTTTGAAGGGTGGGAATGGTGGTGGTAAGGTAATATTGCCTTGTCCTAAAACCGGAATGGTTTTACCATTCCCAACAATAATGTTGCGAATAATGCTAGAATTAAAAATAGAGGGGAACTTATCAGACTGAGGAGACATTGTACCTGTAGCGCCCGTGTCCATGGTCCAGGAGGAGTCATTGTTTTGAAGTGCCAGATTGTATAGGGCCTGAGTAATATCCGTAGGGGAACAAGAAGCCGCATATGAGTGGGCTGAATTAGTGCCGTCCGGTTTTGGGCCAAGAAGCCCAGCAGTGGTATCGTGTTTCTGATGTTGGGCCTGCGATGCCTGATGTGGGCCGCTGGAAGATTTGGGTGGGGCTGGTGAGTAATAATTGTAGGAGGATTGGGCTTGTGATGGATGGGAATAAGGTGTTACTGGGCTGGACGGGTAGGGACATGGTGGGAGTGACCAGTTGGGCCAAGGCTGAAATGGATAAGGCTGAGGTGAGGCGGGCCAGGTGGGCTGTTGGGGCCATGGACTGGTGGGCTGCCAAACAGGCTGCTGGAAGCGGCCCCTACCATAGGACCCACGGCCACGACCACGGCCTCGGCCGCGGCCGCGTCCACGAGTACCGGCAGTCCCGTCCGATGAGGGTTGGGGTGCGGATGAGGGAGTTTGGGTGGAGTTGGAGGTAATGGCGTTAAGGGCGGTTCCAGCGGACTGAGCCGCAAGGCTGGTTTGGTTAAGTTTTTGGTCTTCTACTTGGCATAGTTGGGAGCGGGTATTGTAAAAATCGGGTAAGGGTTTTGTTTGTTGAAGGATAAGTTTAATGGTTTCATATTGGTCGGTAAGGCCGGTCAGGATTTGCATGACGAGTTGGTTTTCGGTGACGTTGGCTCCTAGGCTAATGAGTTGGTCATAGAGCAGTTTCATGTGTTGACAGTAAGAGGACATGTCAGTGAAACGCTCAAGGCGGGTGTTAAAAAATTTGTTTTGGAGGGCTATGGTCCTAGCGGCTTGGTTATCTAGAAAAAGGTTTTTGAGGCGACACCAGGCATCGTGGGCAGTGGTATTAGTTATCATGATGGTGTGTACGAGGTCCTGGGTGATAGTGCCATAGATCCATTGAAGAACTATGGCATCTAGTCGTTCCCAAGACTCGCGGTATGTGGGTGCGGATGATGATTCGGGTTCTTTTGAAGCCGTAGACGGAGTGACACGGGGTAATAGATGATCATAAACTTCATATGCTTTGCAGTGTATGACGAATAGCTCAGCCCATGTATTGTAATGCTCAGTTTGACGGTCAAGAATGAGTGGGATAAAATTCTTAATATTGGTGACAGTAACAGCAGGGTGAATGGTAGACATTGAGAGTGTGGTAGGGAGAATAATGATCGAAGGAAGGCTGGAAAAAAAAATGAGGCGGCTGTTCGCAGAAGTTGTGCGGCAGCCGAAGAAAGGAAGAAGCAAGAAAAAAATTAGGGTTATGGCTTTGATACCATGTAGAATTGTATGGTTCAAACCCTTGATTGATATTACATTGATGATCATAATATATACAAGTCACCTTCCCATATTTTAAGGAAGTGGTTAAATACAATAATAATGATAATGACTATCTATATTTACAAGTCAACTATAGGGTCTATTACGGTGCACAATGGTTTTGGTAATCAACAAAATTTTGGTTTTGATTACGGTTCGACAAAGTGGTTTTGATCATGAAACCTCCTGTCCGGCACAATGGTTTTGGTTGCAGTACTATCGGTTTGTTTTGGTCCGATTGTCTCTGCCCCTCTCAATCTCTATTTGATAACCTGATGTGCACACCGTTTTTTAAAGACAAGGGTCATCGAAAAAAATCTTTGTAATTTTCAGAAAGTATTAAGGTTTGATTTGTTAATATTCTGGCCAAGTTTCCTAGTTGCATTTTCTTCTTGCATTTGATATTGGGTTGCTTTACCCACTCCATATTCACGTGGCCATAGAAAAACCAAACAAAATGTATTTTGTTTCAAGTCACCCAATATATATATTTATATTTTGAAGTTTGAAATTTTCAAGGCTTAAGTAAATTGAATTTTAAGCATTAAAGATTTTGAAATTGTTTGGAAGAACCAATCAGGCCGTCAAGCGGATGTTTGGGGTTTTGTGTTTTGCGACATAAACAAAGAACTAATAAGATATGTTTTGTGGTTTGGTTAGAAGGAATAGCCAAAGGCAAAATTGATTATAAGGAGAATATCTTTACTTCCATGGTATTATAAATAATAATAATAATAATAATAATAATAATAATAATAATAATAATAATAATAATAATTGGAAAACTTCTTTCTTGATATTATTACTCGATTAAACGAGTGGAAAAAATAAACAATGCTATTTTGTTTGTTGTTTTGACAATAAAAAGGAAACGAAGCAATTTTGTTTCTGCTAGAATAAAGTTTATTGCTTGCCTTTCACAATTACAATCAATGGGTATAAATACATAGTTTCCTAATACTAATTTCGGATACAATTAATTACATTCAATCTACATTCAATCATATTAATTTGATTGGAAGACAAGTATGGTATGATTGAGTTGACCGTCTATTACTCCCCCGCAGTCGAAGCGGGAGGAGACCGGATGCTGAGACTGGTCCTGAAATCTTCGAATAAAACCCGTGGGAGACCTTTTGTGAAAATGTCGGCAATCTGGTAGCGCGTTGGAACGTGAGAGATGCGAACTTGTCCTCGTTGAACCTGTTCCCGCACGAAGTGAATATCCAACTCGATGTGTTTAGTCCGTTGGTGTTGAACTGGGTTGCCTGCTAGGTAAATTGCACTCACATTGTCACAGTAGACGAGTGTAGCTTTGGTTAGAGGTTTGTGAAGACAAGTATGGTATGATTGAGTTGACCGTCTATTAGTTTCTTTGGTGTTGACTTGGAAAATCAAACAAGAAGAAATTTTATTCTTTGTAGAAAATAAAGAAACAATTAGTTGTTTCTTTGATACTATTATGCATAGACAAAAAGAAAGAAATGACGTACAATATATTGTTAGTAGTCTTTCTTCTGGGTTTTGACATCATATTGGAGAAAAGGGACCACAGGTTTCACTTGCTGTAACACCCCAACCGATGGCGGAATCATCGAGGTGTCACGTAGTGACGATTGTTCAAAAGCACATGGTACTAAAATGTAAATATATTATTGAATAATTTTAATTGTCTTGCATAGATGAAATGGGAAAAATACAAAAGTCTGAACGAAATATGAAAATTGAAATAACTTATTAAAAGCAAGCACTAAAATCCAATGCTATGGAACTAAGATCAAACTGCACCTGAAACATGTACAAAATAGGTTTTGTCAACATAAGAAATGTTGGTGAGCATTCCTAGTTTTAATACATATAGTAAGTTGGAAAAAAATGGTATACAATTCAAGTGCAAAGCTACAGTGCAATTATGTAAACTATGTAACATACAAATGAGCGAAATCAATCCTGTGACTGTATAATGTACTAAATGAACGACGGTGTACTTATCCAATAAATGGATAATAACTTAACAATGACCACGGATTCTCCGATGAAAAAGGGGGAGAATCAACCTAGGCGGGTTGTCAATCCAATAGCGCTATCCAATGTTAAGGTCGGCTTGTACAATGTTAATGATTTCACTAAGTACAAATGTATTCTATATGTAATGTCTAAGCATAAAGCACGTTTGTAAGCAAATGCACATAGTACTAGAATTGTATGTAAAAATGTGAACTTGTATTTGTAATTTGTATAAGTGTACATGTAACACCCCAAAAATAATAAAAGCAAAAGGGGATAGGAAGTACTCACTTTCGCCAAATGACTAGATGACTAAGCGAGCATGAAAATACGAGCAATCCAAAGATTCAACAACGAAACTAGTCCAATTTAGAAGAAAAGAAACCGAATAGGAAAAAAATATCAAGCTTCCAATTCGCCAATTACAAGAGCTTATAATCAAAGCTTCAAATGTAGAAGTAATATACTCTAGAAGAAAGGTATGAGGGAGAGTTTAATCGAATTGAAACAATTGAATTAGAGGTGCAAAGTGTAATGGGTCATAGGTGGATTTTTATACTAGTTTTGGATTCAATTAGCCATTAAAATTGGTCAACACCATAAAGTAAGGTTTTATGATGAATTGAATATTTGACTAGGACTTTGACTGTAAAACTTTGACTAGGACATTGACTAAGACTTTGACTTTGACTGGGACTTTGACTGAGACTGTCTTAGCGGACCGCGAGGGCTAAAAAAAATAATTTTTCTAATTTAATCAATTTTAAGTTATAGACTTGTTTCCTTCTGTTTCTAAGTTGTTTTAGGACCGAAAATTAAGGGCTTTGAGTATCAAGGTCTGAAACATACGTGCTCGGGTGTAGATGTGAGTATAAAACGTGCATACTTTTACTTATAAAAATTATAAGTTTTATTAAATTGTGAATTTTGGTCCTATTAAAATACAAAGGTTAAAAATGAAAATTTCGAAATAGTTGAGGAACCAATTATGCACATTTATGAAAAGTGAAGGGTGCAGGTTGTCACAGTCTCCCCTACTTTAGAAAATTTCGTCCCGAAATTACTTTCAAGTGAAGGTTTCCATGAAACAAAAGGCGTTGTAACAGTCAACTGGTTTTTTAAAAGAAAATTCCATCATCTATGATTTGACAAAATTTAAAATAGTTGTCTAATACCCAAAGTAAAAGGTTCAAAATCTTTGACAGTTGACCCAATGTTAGAAAGTTAAGAGTTTAAATGAGAAAGGTTTTGGGAACGTGTAACGGGTGAAGGCAAACAGGTGAAGGCAGAGGCACTAATGAAGGTAGTCTCCCCTACTTTAGAAAGATTCCTGACCGAACTTTACTAAGGACATGCAACAGGGTTTCGACTAACAGAGAGTATAAGAGTATACAAAGTTTAAGGTTTTCTATAGAGGTGTCAACAAGGAAGGCTCCAACAAAACTAATTAAAGCTTATGTAAAATGTTCTTATTGAAAGGCTAGCTATTAATCAATGATCTAATGAAGAGATAGTAATGGGTAGGTTCTTGGTCAGACTCCTAGTCCGCTCCCGCAGTATCGTTTATGCTTATATATAGGGTGTACCGCAGCTAACCCACCACACTCCCGATACTTTGGACTCGTACTGATTGTCTACCAATAGCCCAAATAGAATTACACACCACCCTTATGTACCTGTAAACCCATGATTGCGTTCCGGACCGTAATCATCGATTTACCTTACACTAGGGTGCTATGCTTTTCCATAAAACCAACATAAGTAATACAAGAAACAATGCGTGCAACCAAAATGTATTAAGTAATAGATACTGCTCAAGTATAAGATGCGGTTAGAGGTTCTTCCCCTTTCAGGTTCACCTTTTAACCGTAATGAGATTAATGTGTAACTATAAGACATGATTAGGGGTTCTTCACCTTTCGGGTTCACTCTTAACCGGTAAATTTTTGTTCACATCATTGGGCTTTAAACAACTATATTGATAAACTCTGATGATTACACCGTTCCCTCGGGTTAGAGGAATACTCTGAACCGAGTCGTTCATGGGAAACTGGCTTAGATCTCATACGAGCTATCAATTAGTATGTTCGTTGGTCATGATGATGAACAAAATAATGTAAAGTATAACAGGGTTTTGCTCACAACAAACAAATATATATATATATATATATATATATATATATATATATATATATATATGCATACCAAATATGCGTTCATGTAAGTATATAAGTATAGCATAAAATTTCGATTGAAAGAATAGCATAACGTAAATCGAGTAAATCGCACAATTTGCACAAAATGAAAGTAAACGAGTTAAATTAATGCTCAAAACTAGTGTTGTAAGAATAACTACTAATAACTAGTGCGAGAATAGTTGCGAATAATGCGTGAAAATAACTACCAACAAAAGAATAATACAAAAATAATAAGATAATGTACGAACGTAACTATAAATAGAATGGTGTAAAAAAATAATGAAATTTACTGTAAATGAAAGTGCGTAGAACAGACGTATAGTCTACTGGTATAAGGATAACCGAAGAATGTTTTAAGTTCAAAACAGGTTCACTTAAAAAGATTTCGTAGGTACACATTTTCATGTGTTTACGAAAAGTCGAGTTTGAAAAGTGTTATAAGGTATATTATTAGTTGCAATTTCCTCCCGAAAACATATATTGGATACGTTATATGAAAACATGCAGATTTACATTTGATTTGTAAAATATGCAATGCAAGTTTATAAAATGCAATATGAAACCATTTCATGAAGTGTGTGTAAATCTAATGTGTTTCGAAAGACCAAGATTTAAAATGATGTGAATGTTGTGAATGATCCCAGATGCCTTGACGAATTTTGGAAAATAATATTTTTTGTATTTAAACATTTCTTTAACTTGTGGGTTGAAAAGTCGGAAATTTTTAATTGTTATGAAATGTTGAGAAAATCGAAGTGTTACCCGTTAAGACTGGGTAAACTTGAAACCTTTTAAATTTTCAAGCTTTTACGAAATTTATGCATTGAAAGATCATTTATTTGCAGGATCGTTAAGGCATCTCTTTGGGCTCATAGCGGGCTATTTGTTTCAAGTAGGGCTGGCAATGGGTAACCTGTTAAGACACGATAAGACCTGTTTGACTGAAAAGTACACTATTTGATTTTTTGACTTTTTTTAATACTTAAAATTAAGAGGCAAAAATCTTTCATTTCCCCTTTTTGGTACATAAAACATAAAACTGTGTTATAAACATGAGATATAAATGAGTTAAACGAGTCGTGTTCATGTTTAGAACTTGATTTGTTCGCGCGCGTCAGAGACCTGTTAACCTGTTAGGGACACGATTTGCCAGCCCTAGTTTCAAGGCACAAGGTGTATGAAAAGTGTGTTCTAATTTGGCGAATAAGCTTTGTGAAAAGTCTTATAGAATAAGTTGTCAAATTAATCGTTTTAGAGAGTAGTGTACTAGTGCGTATCGTGTAGGTAGGCATTTATTTATGAGTTTAGTCTGACTAAGAAGTTCTAACTAATGGTAGTTGGCTATGGGTTAGGAGACTGGGTGCAGCAATATTAGTATTAGGTATATGAGGATATACTATGACTTCGATCAAGTAAGTTTGTAAACATGAAGGTATAAAACAGGTTGAAATAATAAGTTTGGAAAAACCATGTTCATTTTTAACTGTATGATGACGCAACATTCCTAAAATCAGGATGTGATCAAAGTTAAACACAGAGTTTAAAACTTAAGTCGTGGGTAAAAATGTTTTAACGCAAAATGAGTAATACCTTATAGTGTAAAAATCATGAGCATAAGTGAAATAGTGTAAGCTTTAATGCGATAATATATCGAACAAAAGTTTTAGTAATGATAATAAGGGATTGAAAAGCGAATGATCAATGAATAATGGCATATGAAACATCAAGTGATTAAATGGAATCTTCAAATGATAAACAAACATAAATATCAATGATATAAAACATTGGAATTTTTTTCTATAGGAAACTTTGACCAACTCAAGTATTTGAAATTTCATAGTGACTTGTGGGGGCGTACTTTAGCCTATAAGTGAATGCTCATCCCAAGAGTTCCCATGTAGGTATACGGGCCCCTCGTCTGATTGGGATTTATACGAAATACCAGGCCTAGACAGAAAATTCAGGATACAGGCGCTCACCCTTCCAGATTGCACGTGCCCGATCACTAGTGAATTCCAAAACTTTAGCGAGATTACAAACGAGATGCAAAAATAGATCCTTGAGATTTGGATTTCACTCCTAACTCAAAGATGTATTTCAAAATTGAAAACGATTGTGGAATGAAACCAATCACTAAGTTAAGGATATCACTCCCAGTTTAGTGGTTAAGTTCCTTTTTGAAAGAAATACTCTTTGAGGTGTGGATGTCACTCCAATCTCAAAGATATATTCCTAAGATAAATAACATATAGAGGAGTGAAACTAATCACCAAGGTATGGATGTCACTCCTAACTTGGTGATATCGTTTCGTTTGTGAAATACGAGCATCTTCTTCTTTAAACAACACAGCGAAAGAATAACGAGAAAGAATCATAGCGAAAATATCTTGAAAGAAAATAATAGGATAAAGAGAAATAAACACGAGACGACTCGTGAATGTAAGCTTGGTTATAGACTAGGCTAAAAGGCATTCTAATAACCTAATTCCCTATAACCATGGCTCTGATACCAATCTGTAACACCCCAACCGATGGCGGAATCATCGAGGTGTCACGTAGTGACGATTGTTCAAAAGCACATGGTACTAAAATGTAAATATATTATTGAATAATTTTAATTGTCTTACATAGATGAAATGGGAAAAATACAAAAGTCTGAACGAAACATGAAAATTGAAATAACTTATTAAAAGCAAGCACTAAAATCCAATGCTATGGAACTAAGATCAAACTGCACCTGAAACATGTACAAAATAGGTTTTGTCAACATAAGAAATGTTGGTGAGCATTCCTAGTTTTAATACATATAGTAAGTTGGAAAAAAATGGTATACAATTCAAGTGCAAAGCTACAGTGCAATTATGTAAACTATGTAACATACAAATGAGCGAAATCAATCCTGTGACTGTATAATGTACTAAATGAACGGCGGTGTACTTATCCAATAAATGGATAATAACTTAACAATGACCACGGATTCTCCGATGAAAAAGGGGGAGAATCAACCTAGGCGGGTTGTCAATCCAATAGCGCTATCCAATGTTAAGGTCGGCTTGTACAATGTTAATGATTTCACTAAGTACAAATGTATTCTACATGTAATGTCTAAGCATAAAGCACGTTTGTAAGCAAATGCACATAGTACTAGAATTGTATGTAAAAATGTGAACTTGTATTTGTAATTTGTATAAGTGTACATGTAACACCCCAAAAATAATAAAAGCAAAAGGGGATATGAAGTACTCACTTTCGCCAAATGACTAGATGACTAAGCGAGCGTGAAAATACGAGCAATCCAAAGATTCAACAACGAAACTAGTCCAATTTAGAAGAAAAGAAACCGAATAGGAAAAAAATATCAAGCTTCCAATTCGCCAATTACAAGAGCTTATAATCAAAGCTTCAAATGTAGAAGTAATATACTCTAGAAGAAAGGTATGAGGGAGAGTTTAATCGAATTGAAACAATTGAATTAGAGGTGCAAAGTGTAATGGGTCATAGGTGGGTTTTTATACTAGTTTTGGATTCAATTAGCCATTAAAATTGGTCAACACCATAAAGTAAAGTTTTATGATGAATTGAATATTTGACTAGGACTTTGACTTTGACTGGGACTTTGACTGAGACTGTCTTAGCGGACCGCGAGGGCTAAAAAAAAATAATTTTTCTAATTTAATCAATTTTAAGTTATAGACTTGTTTCCTTCTGTTTCTAAGTTGTTTTAGGACCGAAAATTAAGGGCTTTGAGTATCAAGGTCTGAAACATACGTGCTCGGGTGTAGATGTGAGTATAAAACGTGCATACTTTTACTTATAAAAATTATAAGTTTTATTAAATTGTGAATTTTGGTCCTATTAAAATACAAAGGTTAAAAATGAAAATTTCGAAATAGTTGAGGAACCAATTATGCACATTTATGAAAAGTGAAGGGTGCAGGTTGTCACACTTGCCGGGAAATTATAAAGCTAAGAAGGAAATTTGAAGATTAATTGAAGTCTGTCTTGAAGTCAGGGACTCACATTTCATCATAATTTGGAAGCAAAGAGGATTCACACAAATTTCAGGTTTCATCTTTCTAATATCTCTAGAGTTTATGATTACTAGAATAGATTTCGTTCGAGATTCGTGGTTAGCGATTCCTAGTAGAATTATAAGTATTGTTGGAATCGTTGTTTTTGGTTTGGAATAAAACCATGTATGATAGATCACCACAAAATAAGAATGATGCAATTCTAATCCATAAGGATGGTTGTTTTGATAACTGTAAATTTAAAATCTCTTGAAGAATCGGTTTGGATGAAACAATTTTAATTAATGGATGATGGTAACAATTTATTTTAAATTTGAAGGATACTTTCGTTCAAGGAAATTTTATATATATATACACAATTGTTATTCATTTTAATTGTAACAGTTATCAATGAGTTAGTAAAGTGAACATGGATTACACAGATGTGAAAACATTTATGTGTAGAATCACATGGTGGAAATTCTCTAGCATGTACACTATAAAAGACTAAAGGTTCCGGTTTTCGACACAAACCTTGTTAAATGTAAAAAATCGCATGTTAAATAAAATAGCTTACTTCTTTTACGGATATCAAAAGAGTCTACGCTATTGGAACTATTCTATAGTGATCCATGTGATTTCTTGGAAAAAGCATATATGAGAACTAAAAGTATGTTATTACTTTTATAGATGATGTCTCTAGATTTTGATATGCATGCTTGTTCCATGCAAAGGTTAAAGTCTTGAATAAATTTAAATTGTTTTAAGACTTAGGGGGAGTTGTATAAGAAATAAGATTTTCCTTGTGTTGTAATTACTAAACATAAAAGAAATACTTTAGGTGAGAAATATATGGTCTATTCATAGACTATGGTGAAGGTCTTTAGGTGCTATGTCTTAGAACTAATGACTAGGTGTACGTAAACACTGTCATAGAATCAAGGGATATAATTCATAATTCTCATAATAGGGTTTGGGTCCTATTAAGAATGTAGTTGTTGATTATGATAAAGAATCTGCTAGTATTGACAATATATTTGTTCCTTCTGAACCTAGGAAACACATGAGAACAAGAAAAGCTAAGTCTTTTGGTTCTAACTTTCATCTTTATTTAGTTGAAGGAATCAGATTTTAGGTCGGACATCAGGATCAATATTGTTTTAATATTGAAAATGATCAATTCCTGAATAATTGTAGTAAATAAATAAATAAACATGCATTGTTGAGGTGATCTTATTTGATGGCTTCTTTCTTATCCTATCAGATATATATGCATGTAATAGTCTTTATTCCTCCGGTAAAAGAGTAATCGTTTGACACGAAGGGTTTAAAGGAGGATGTTGGTATCCTAGGAATAAGGATAACACGGAGGAACAAGGGTATGTTAATGACACCGTCTCATTACAGTAAGAAATTGTTGAATAAATTCAATTACTTTGTTTTTATCTAATTGGTACTCATATAGGTCATAATTTCTAACTTGTGCGTAATCAAGATGAATCTATTTCACAGATTGAGTATTTAAAGCTATTGGATGCCTAATGTATAGTATGATTTGTACAAGGCCTGACATAGCATATGTTGTGGGAAACTGGGTAGATTTAACAGTAATCCAAGTACTCGGTATTGGCAAGCTGTGAATAGATTGTTTTTGTACTTGAAAAGAACCATGATCCATTGTTTATAATTTTCAGTTTTTCCTTCGGTTTAGAAGGGTATTCTTATACAAGACGTATAACTAAGTAGAGTTGTTTGTATGCTCTCTTGGAGGAGGTTTCTTTTCTTAGGCATTTAAGAAACGAACTTGCATCATTTGACAATGGAATGTGAGTTTGAAGCGATTGCAACAGCTGGTAAAGAAGCTGAGTGACTAATAAACTTGTATTATGAAATTCCATTGTGGTCTAAACCAATATCACTAATATCTATCAGGTATGATAGTGCTAACTAAAGATTATAGTCAGGTGTATAATGGAAAGTCTAGACAATTATGTGTTATACATAGCATGATTCATGAGCTCATCATGCATGGTGTGATATCTGTTGAATTTTAAAATCTGAGTATAATTTGGCTGATTTTCTAACTACAGAGTTAGGAAGAGATCTCGTGAATAAATCAGTCATAGGGATGGGTTTAAAGTCCACACTTTAATATCCTATGTCAAGATACCCAATTCCCATCTAATACAACGTTAGATGCAGAATTCAATGTGGAAAGCTTGCCATAGAGATATTGGAACACATGATCAGAATCATCCCAAGGTTGTGTTCAGACTGCAAGATAAAGTAGGCTGAAGTATAACTTCTTAATAGTCCTTTGCATTTGCAGGTGCAAGAATAAAGAGACTACCTATAAGAGTATGAAGTTTAGCCGCTTCAAGAAGCTTGGACTTGGCTTTGATATACTCTTTGAAGGATTGGACACAGGCTAGTAAAATATAGTGTCAAGTAAGTGTTGGGAATAATGGTATCGTATACACAGCGGAAGCGGTTTATATTATTATTTAAACTTAAAACCAATATATATATAAATATATATATTTGCGAAAATAATAATACTAATTTTATTAATCTGATTAATAAAATATTCCCAATCAGGATCTTGGTTAAACACGTATAAACAAATAAATAATAAACAACCATAGGGGGTTAGTAATTAACCTTTGACGACTACACCGGAATTGTAACACGCGGGTTACAACGAATCCTCGCTAGTAGGAAGTTCACACCGTGCACGAACCAACCGGCAAGCAACACTTGCAAGAAGAAAGTGGTGGTTTGTGGTGGTTGATGGCCGGACCAAGAAGAAAAAAAGGCGGCGCCTTTTTCTTCAAGGAGGCAGCCGCAAAGTCTTGGGGAGGAGGCAAGAGGTGATTGTTTTGATGAAAGGTGTGATTAGGGTTTACTCCTTAACCCTCCTTTTATAAAACAATAACTTACATTAAGCCCCCTTGTTAAATATCTTAATACTCCATAATATTAATCTTATTAATATCAAGTCCCTCAAGTCTAAAACAATTATTATTTCTTAAATAATAATCCATCTACTCATGAACTTATCTGATTCGTGTACCAACGTGTAACTCTTCGGATCGTACCGGGTCGGGTTACATTGACCTCGACTTTTAATTACATCGGACATACTATATATCCAACAATCTCCCACTTGGACGATTTTAATTAAATGAGTCAACGTGCGCAAAGTTGGACGCCTAGCTGCATCGCATTGCACCCAACACAGTATGACACTTTACAGTCGTCAACTAGTTCTTTAAGTTCAAGTAACACTTTACTTAACCAAATACTATAGCCCTGATAATTCTATCAATAAGTCCCTTCTGTATAGACATCCGTTGATCATAAGACATGGATCATTCATTCTTATATAGTGATCAACCATTCTCTATTCTCGTCTCTAATCAAAATGGTCTAACGAACTACCTTAGTCCGAGCGTGGCCACGCGTTTATACCAGTTTGAGTTTACGACGGCGCCAGAATGTCTAGACTTCTAATCATATAGAAGTACAGAATTCCATCAGCGTCATACAACTCCCACTTAATCTTGGATTTCTCCCAATGCTACCCTTATTGCTACCCATGTTTCAGGACAGTGTAAGATAACATCAAAGATAGTCCTTGATTAATGTAGCTTAATATGTGCCTTAGGAAAAAGGACAGATTGAACATATCAATATCAAAACATCTCATGACACTAATCCATGGAGATCGTTTTGAAGCGAGTTACATCCAATATCATTCCCTAATGATATCTATGAATTATGATTCTCAAACCCTGAGTTATTCATCTCATGAATACAACCATCTCAATTCACAATAGTCTTACATTCAAATTCATTCCCATGTAATTTTATCGACTACGGATATTTAGAATACTCTTATTCAAGGATTTAAACATACAAATAATGAACACAGTCACAAAAATATTTAAATTTGCATTTAACCCATTAAATCAAATATATATTCAATGTAACTGTATAGTTCAAAATAAAACACCAATACTAAGTACAGATCATGCCCACTGTCTAGCAACTCTAAGCCCTATCTTTCCAGCATGCTCCTCATGTTTAGCTTAAGGTAAAGGCTTAGTAAGGGGTCAGCCAGATTTAGATCTGTATGAACTTTGTTTATCACGATGTCTCCACGCTCTACTATCTCTCTAATATAGTGGAATTTCCTGAGTATATGCCTTGTGGTCTGGTGTGACCTTGGTTCCTTTGTAAGAGAAATGGCACCAGTGTTGTCAAACAGTATCTCGATTGGTTTCTTTATGCTAGGCATAACATCGAGATCAGTAATGAAGTTCTTCATCCAGGCAGCCTCCTTTGCAGCATCCGATGCCGCATTGTATTCTGATTCACAGGTTGATTGAGCAACCACACTTTGCTTAGAGCTCTTCCAAGTAATATCCCCACCATTCAGAATGAAAACATATCCCGTTTGTGATCTTGAGTTATCACGATCAGTCTGGAAGCTTGCATCAGTATAACACTTAACTGACAGCTCCTCATCCAGTCCTCCATATATTAAGAACATGTCTTTAGTCCTTCTCAAGTACTTAAGAATGTTCTTCACTGCAGCCCAGTGACTCTCTCCCGGGTTCTGTTGATATCTACTCGTCATGCTAAGAGCATACGAGACATCAAGTCTAGTACATAACATGGCATACGTGATAGAACCAATCGTAGAAGCATATGGAACACCTTCCATTTTCTTCTTTTCCTCTTCAGTGTTTGCACACTGCTTGTTATTAAGAATGGTTCCATGTGCCATGGGCAAGAGCCCCCCTTTTGAGTCTTGCATTGAAAAGCGTCGTAAGACCTTATCAATATATGTACTTTGACTCAAACCCAATAACCGCTTTGATCTATCTCTATAAATCTTTATTCCTAGAATATAAGCGGCTTCACCAAGATCTTTCATTGCGAAAACATTTACCCAACCAGGTCTTAACATCTTTAAGCATAGGGATATTTTTTCCAATGATTAGTATGTCATCTACATACATTATAAGAAAAGTGATATAGCTTCCACTAGATTTCTTGTAAACACATGGTTCATCTTCGTTCTTGATAAAACCAAACTCTTTGATTTTCTGATCAAAACGGTGATTCGAGCTGCGAGATGCTTGCTTTAATCCATAGATGGATTTATTCAGCTTGCACACCTTTTTAGGATTCTTTGGATCGACAGAACCTTCAGGTTGAACCATATAGACATCTTCCAGTAAGTGTCCATTAAGGAACGCGGTTTTGACATCCATCTGCCATATCTCATAGTCATAATATGCAGCAATGGCAAGTAGAATTCTAATAGACCTAAGCATGGCTACTGGCGAGAAAGTTTCCTCCTAATCAATTCCTTGAGTCTGAGTAAAACCTTTCGCTACAAGCCTTGCTTTGTAGGTTTGCACATTCCCATCCATGTCAGTCTTCTTCTTGAAGATCCATTTGTTTCCCACAGTCCGACATTCGGCAGGAAGATCAACCAAATCCCAGACTTGGTTATCATACATGGATTGCATCTCTGCATTCATGGCTTCTTGCCATTTCTTGGATTCTGAATCCAAGATTGCAGCTTTGTAAGTAGCAGGATCAGCTTCATCAATCATGAAGACATCGTCATACCTTACAGGTGCACAACGATCCCTAATACTTTTCCGTACACTTGGTGTTTCTGTTGTTTCTTGAGTCCTCTCAGGCTCAACTTCAACAACTGGATCAGTTACATCTGGTTCTGTCTGAACAGCTGGTTCAATCACTTGTGATTCTCAAATTTCTTCAAGATCCACATGGTTATCTCCAATCCCTCGCGCCAGAAGCTCTTCCTCTAAGAAAGTGCCTCTGCGTTTGGTGAAAATCTTATTTTCAGTGGGGTGGTAGAATAGATAACCGATCTTCTTACCGTATCCAACGAAAACCACTTTCCCGCCTCTGGGATCCAGTTTATCCGAAGATTCTAGAGTGACATAAGCATTATATCCCCAGACTTTAAGGTAGGATACATGAGGTTTCTTTCCATGCCATATCTCATAAGGCGTTTTATCAACCTTTTTCGTTGGAGCTATATTCACAAGTCTTGCGGCAGTTTCCAAAGCATAACTCCAAAAGGATTTTGAAAGGTTTGTTCGACACATCATTGATCGAATCATATCTAATAGAGTTCGATTTCTCCGCTCAGACACACCATTATGTTGCGGTGTTCCAGGTGGAGTGAGTTGTGAAACTATTCCACAATCCTTTAGATGGTCGATGAATTCCTGACTAAGATATTCACCGCCTCGATCTGATCGAAGCATTTTAATAGTTCTATTTAGCTGATTTTCTACTTCGTTTTGGTACTCCTTGAACTTTTCAAGAGTCTCATGTTTGTGCTTCATAAGATAAACATAACCATATCTACTAAAATCATCAGTAAATGTAACAAAGTATCTTTCTCCATGTCTTGACATTGTTCTGAATGGACCACATACATCTGTATGTACAAGTCCTAACAGATCATTAGCTCTTTCTCCAACATTTGAAAAAGGCGCTTTTGTTAACTTTCCACTTAATCATGATTCACATTTTCCAAACGACTCTGAACCCTTGGAATCCAGGATTCCTGAGGTTTTGAGTTGTTTAACACGATTCTCACTTATGTGACCAAGTCTACAATGCCACATATACGTATCATTAAAGTCCAACTTATTACGTTTATGGGAGATGTTACATAATATGTTATCGTTTTGGACTTCTATCTCATAGATCCCATTGTTGGGTTTTGCATCAAAGTAAAACATATCGTTAAAATAAGCAGAAATAAATTCACCATTGAAACGATAATTAAAACCTTGTCCACGCAAAGCCGAATCTGAAACAATATTTCTAGTCACACTAGGAATGTAATAAACATTGTTCAAGACAAGTTCTAAACCAGAAGGAAGTAAGAGAACACATTCTCCTATAGCCTTCACTCTAACTCTTTGTCCATTGCCAACATGGACCTCCAAGTCGCCTTGTTTCAGCTTTCTAATCTTTCTTAGTCCTTGCAAAACATTACTAATGTGGAAACCACATCCTGTGTCAAACACCCATGTTTTGCTAGGAAAAGCAAAGATTTCAATAACATATATACTTGAGGACTCTCCTCCTGAAGCCTTAGCTTGCTTCAGCTCAGCTAAATACTTAGCACAGTTCCTCTTCTAGTGCCCAGTTTCATCACAATGAAAACACTTGGCATCTTTCCGAGGTTTCTTATTGGCAACAGATTTGCCTTTGCCCTTCCCTTTGTCCTGATTGCCCCTTTTCTTGGTGTTAGGTTTCTTAACTTGACCTTCCTTGATCATTAGCACTGGTGCAGTTTTGCTAGGTATGTTTACCTCAGCAGTTTTGAGCATCTGATGCAGTTCTGCAAGTGTCTTCTCCATCCCATTCTTATTATAGTTCATAATTAACTGGTCATATGACTTGGGCAATGAGTTTAGGATGATATCCCCAGCTAACTCATCGCTCAAGGGGGATTCCAGACGAGCCAAGTGATCAACATATGCCTTCATTTTTAGCACACGAGTGCTAACTGGCGTTTCTAGAACATACAACTTGTTCTCTGCCTTGAGAACAATTTTCAAGTTGCGGTGCCAGTCCATGAAGTTGGAGTGGTTAAGTTTGTCCTTCTTTAAGATGGACTTGCGAGAGAACTGGGAGGCGGAAATGTTTTCAGTTGACATCTACAAAGTTCAAAATCTAATTTATTAGTATTTTATGTTTTAAATATCCTAATTTATCTTATGACCCAAAAGCAAAATTAATTAGGATGAGATCCCGATTCATCAATACACAATGAACTGGCTTAGCACTGTCCATCGGTACGATTAGGTAGGTAAACAACGATTGTTAATTGTGTCCACTACACAACTCTCCATTTGGGGTTATCGCTAAAAGCGATGTATGTTTAACCCCAACTATGCCCACTTGTAAAACAAGCGATGTTTGGTCCTATACTGTTAACTGTAACACCGGCCTATGTTACACAGGAAACGCGATGATTACCTTCACTCATGATCAACACCCAGATGCAGGGTCAGCACTAACATTTGGGTTCGATATAGAATGAAGTGTTAACTCGTTAAGGGTGGCATAAAACATCAATTTAAAATTGGGATTTAATTTTGATATTTACCATAAATATATTGAATGACTCGTTAGCATGATGTGAGTCACACAATAGTTTATAAAATCCAATTTTATATAATTCGTGATAATTGAAACTCTTTTCAACACTCGACACGATATAGTTTTAAATACCCTATTTAAACTATGTTGGTCATATTATCGCGAATGGACTTGTTTTAATATTAATAAAACTCCTTTTATTAAATATGCTTTTCGGTTTTTATAAAACTTGTTTTAATAAAACCGTTGCCATGATTGTGAAAATTTTATTTATTTTGGGTTATCTAAATTATTTACAATAAATAAACCACAACCACAAAACATAATAATAAAATTAAACGAATCGAGCCCCTAATAGGTCGTCCGTTTCGTTTTAGCTAGAAACGAAATAAACTAGTCAAAAGGGTTTCAAAACTATTTTGATATAGCTCCCACTTGACCCAGGATCTCTATCTTCATGGAACCTGTTCGCCTTTTTATCTTCGTCTTGATCTTGTACTTGTAGGATTACAAATAAATTTGAAATACAAATAAAACAAATCTATTCTAATCCTATCTATTACACCGGATCCAATATCCGTAATAAAAAAATACAAATCAATAAAAAATAAAACATCACAAACACAACCATGACAAGGGTCAAAATACCTAGGGCTCGATTCACATCACAATCCATGAACAACAAAAAGCTTTTGATCTTTTGTCAAAAATAAATAAATAAATAAATTTTTGACAAATAAAACATAGATCAAAATTATAACTTTACCATCTATACGCGCGTAACCGTGGCTCTGATACCACTGTTGGGAATAATGGTATCGTATACACAGCGGAAGCGGTTTATATTATTATTTAAACTTAAAACCAATATATATATAAATATATATATTTGAGAAAATAATAATACTAATTTTATTAATCTGATTAATAAAATATTCCCAATCAAGATCTTGGTTAAACGCGTATAAACAAATAAATAATAAACAACCATAGGGGGTTTAGTAATCAACCTTTGACGACTACACCGGACTTGTAACACGCGGGTTACAACGAATCCTCACTAGTAGGAAGTTCACACCGTGCACGAACCAACCGGGAAGCAGCACTTGCAAGAAGAAAGTGGTGGTTTGTGGTGGTTGATGGCCGGACCAAGAAGAAAAAAAGGCGGCGCCTTTTTCTTCAAGGAGGCGGCCGCAAAGTCTTGGGGAGGAGGCAAGAGGTGATTGTTTTGATGAAAGGTGTGATTAGGGTTTCTCCTTAACCCTCCTTTTATAAAACAATAACTTACATTAAGCCCCTTGTTAAATATCTTAATACTCCATAATATTAATCTTATTAATATCAAGTTCCTCAAGTCTAAAACAATTATTATTTCTTAAATAATAATCCATCTACTCATGAACTTATCTGATTCGTGTACCAACGTGTAACTCTTCGGATCGTACCGGGTCGGGTTACATTGACCTCGACTTTTAATTACATCGAACATACTATATATCCAACAGTAAGAACACATGAATTTGTTAACTTATGTGTATTTTACCTTCAAGTATTCAAATGGATAGCAAGGGTTCAATCCATAGTGACACCCCGATATTCGAATATTTGGATCATGTAATATACTAAGATGAAAATTCAATCCTCAGGACATTTTCATTTATGCATAAGTTTGTGTTTGTTTGAGATGTGTTTTAAGTTAATCATGGATATCACTAAAATGGGGGAGGATTGATGGTAATTTTAGTGTTATCAACATATTTTGGTGATATTGGATTAACTTGTCGACTAAGTTGATCTTATTAAATAATAAACGAGTTAGGAGATACGGGAGTGCATGCTCGTTTTAATCTAATAAGGTCGCGTATATTTATCGGTTATATGTATAGTTCATATATATTTTGGGCCTGTTTACTAACTTATTTTGGGCTTAATAGCCAATTGGATTTTCTTAAATTAAATAAAGTAAATGGGCCCATGGATGGATCAGACTACCTCATGGATTTATTTAACAAAATGGTATGCATTTAGGCCTATATATGTGATAGTACATCACATATATAAAACAGTTTTTCTGGTAGTGGGATATAACCGAAAAAAAACCGATGCCAAAGATGAAAAACAAGAAACTTAGTCGAATATGATAGAAGAGAAGTGTACGGTTAATTTTCAAACAAACGATCAAATTCGTTCTTGATAAACCTCTTGGTCTAATCCGATTAAACATTTATGCGTACCGACAAATAGTTTGATCTGATAGTGTATCACGATTCCAAGAGAAATCCAAGTGTATTTTGGGGAAAACGATCTCTACAAGTTTCGCATCCATTAAACGAATTTGGTAATTTTATTTGTCTGCATATCGGGTATTTTCAACACATCATTCACTCAATCCTTTCACAAACAATTCTATTATGCTTCTGATCATACCACCAACACAAAAACCATTTATGTCGGATGGGTTGGGTGACTCGTCAAATGGGTTTTATGATAGTGTTTTTAAAACCGGATCAGACTCGTCGGTTAAACTCAAAATTAACTAGGCATACAACTTGTTCGGCTAAGCCTCTTTAACCGTTGCCCAATTGAACTGGATCGTTACTGGATGACTGGGTATGCACAAAACTCGAAACCAAAGAGATACAAAGTCTTTTAAACCTTTGGCAAACATTAGAGGAGTAGTCTCATTTCTGTAGTCATTCTACCACTGCTACTTTTTTCCTCATATACTAGATCACCAAAATGTCAAGTGCTAGTTGTGATGTGTGAGCTGTCTTTGACAGTACACTTTGCTTCACCTATTTTCCCTTGATAGACAAATGGGTTCTCTTAGAGGAGACTCGAAAAATACTTTAAGTAACCTATGCACCGTCATAGTTTGTTCAATTGTTCTAGTCAAAGACATTAATGCCTAAGGAAGATTGAAGAGCTACGTACCAGGACGCGCGCGCGTGGGCTACTTATGCACATCAGCCCTTAGAATAATCATAGGAAACTTCTATGGGCCCCACACACCACCTGGGATGTGACAGCTGTAGAGAGAAAATGACAGGGACATCTAGCCAATCAAAGGAGAGAATTCAATGCTCCATGATCTGAGAGCAACAAGGGAAAAGGGAAAAGGACAAGTGAAAATGACAACACGTTATTCTTTAACGGTCTCCAGCAATTGATCCCGTGTAAATGAACTGTCAATCACAATGAGCCAATAGGCATGCACCATCCTAACTATAAATACCCACTCTCCTTATGGAAGAAGGGTCAGTCATTTGGAGAAAGAAATACACTAAATAGTTACTCTAGATTGTAATAGAAAGATTAGGTTGAATCATAGTCTGTTTGTACTCAATATTTGGTCCTTGTAATCATCACAATCAATATCAATAAATCTCTCTTCATTCTCCTATATACCTTTTGAGTATTATTTGGATCAGTGTTTCTTCATTGGCGCCATCCGTGAGACGCTTTATTAGAAAAACAAAAACTTTCTTCTTTCTTAAAAATCATGAGTAACCAACTGCTTTCATTCCCTGGTGCTACGTCTGTAGCCACCGGTGTTAATTCACCTAACACCGGACCACATGATCACCAATAGTGATGGGGAAACCAATTAAGCGATGCTTCGCGCGTCATATCTCCTTTTACAGTGTCACAATTCGTTTCACTTTGCTACGGAGAATGTTCAGTCGCAACACGACTCACCCGCGTTGATGGTTAGTCTGGAGATATGGTTAATTCAAGAGCAGGAAGCCTTGAAGCGCCGCACAAACAAATGCTCCATGAACAACGTCTTGCAAACGTTTCTAAAAACTATCAATGGAAGATATGCACATGCAATCCATGTCCGGTAACCTTTCGCGCAGCACCACTGTCCGCGAAGGGACCATGCGCACACCTACCAGAAAAGGGGGATACCACCGTGGAAGCAAACAACATGATACAATGTGGAGCGAGGAAACTAGTGATGAATATGATAGTCATCATTGGCGTGATAATAGCCGGTGTCGCGCCAACACTATTGTGGGCGGACTCTATTCGTCCGCTGAAGATGATTTCACCAAGCCATACTACCCTCCCACGTTCAATAAAATGCCCAAGTTTACTCTATGCATTGCGCTCCCTCCCCCCCGTACACACACACAAATACCAAAATTCCTAGCACTATCGGAAAAGTATGGTGGGGTGTCCGACCCTGATGACCACACTTGTCGTTTTACATTATATCTTATCTTTGATACTATGTGTGCTATCATTTGACATTATGTGTTATTGTTCTACTTTTTATGTTTGTGCTATCGTTTGACAATGTATGTGTTGATGTTCTACTTTTTATGTTTCTGTTATTGTATGACATTATATGAGTTATTGTTTTACTTTTTATGTATATGTTATCCTTTGACAATTTACATGTGTGCTATCATATATTTATATAGGATGGATAATAACGAATCTAAGTCATCTGATAATGATGAAGAATATCGGGTCGATGGCAATATATAATTCAAAAGGTGATGTGTCATAGTTGTTAAAGGGATAATAATAGCTCGTGACTCGCGTAACGCGCGAAGGCCATGTCACACGTCGGCTGGCACATGTTTATTACTGAAATATTAAATGACCATCGTAGGTGGTTTTTTGAAATATTTAGACTGGATGTAACGGTTTTTAGACAGTTAGCGTAGATCTTGTTATTACTAATTATGGATTGAAAGGAACCTGACATATGTCTATTGAAGAGTCGGTCGGAATCTTCTTAATGACTTTGGCTCATGGGTGTACGCATAGGTTTGTCCAAGAATCTTTTAATCATTCCGATGAAACCATTCATAGACACTTCTATAAAGTTTTGGCAGTCGTGCTTAGGGGTGTAAATGACACGTAGCGGCTCGAGGGCTACCCGGGATCGGCTCGGTAAAAAGCTCGAACAAGTCGAGCCTTAACGAGCCCGAGCCCGAGCTCGAGCCTGAAATATGGCTCGTTTCGTTATCGAGCCCGAGCTCGAGCCCTATATACAAAGCTCGATTGGGCTCGCGAACCTAAACGAGCCCAATGATAATTATAATTTATATATATATCTTATAATTTATAGCCCACATCTCCAAAGCCCAAGTCCTTATTTCATAGGCCCATTTAATAACACTCGCGAGACGAGCTTTTGCGATCTCGAGTCGAGCTTTGAGCTCATTTGAGATTGTTCTAAAATCACCTCGAGCCAAGCCGAGTTCGAGCTTTTGATTTTGCTAGCGAGCCAAGCTCGAGCTCAAGATTGTAGGCTCGAACCGAGCCGAGCTCGAGCTCGAGCTTCATAAAACCATGACGAGCCGAGCTCGAGCTCAGTCAGGCTCAGGCTTGGCTCGGCTCGTTTACACCCCTAGTCGTGCTTAAGATAAGTGTTAACATCATCAAGCCAGCCACAAACTATAATGATAATTTACCCGCTTATATATTAAATAATTCTCGGTACTATCCAATGTTCAAGGTATCCAGTGCTCCATGTATTTGTAGGACCATATTGGCGCTATTGATGGAACACACACGGGGGCATCGATTCTATTGAGTGATCAATTGAAGTACATTAGTTGAAAGGGATATGCCACACAAAATATAATGGATGTTTGTGATTTTAACATGTGCTTTACATTTGTATGGGCGGGATGGGATGGGACTACACATGACACGAGAATTTTCAATGAAGCCTTACAAAGACCCACCTTCATTTTCCACATCCGACTCGATGGTTAGTATAATTTAGTAATGCAATTTTTATGTTTTTCATACTTGTTTGAAACATTTAAATTGTTTGTTTTATTTGTAGATAAATATTATGTTGTTGATGTTGGATACCCAAATACTAAAGGGTATCTTGCTCCATAAAAAGGTGCGACCATTTAATATCATCTATCGGATTTTCGACGTGGACATACTAGTGCTAGTCGTGCTCCTCACGGACCAAAAGAGACATTTAACTATCACTACTCATCATTGCGAAATATCGTTGAAAGAATTTTTGGAGTGTGGAAAACTAGGTTGGGCGTTATTGAGAGATATGCATGTTAATTACACATACGAGCACCAAGTAAGTATCGTGATCGCATCTTTGGAAATCCATAACTTTATTAAAAATGGCGGTAGTTTGATGAAGCATTTAACATAGCACAACAAGAATCTTACAATCCCACTAGAGAAGGTGGCACTAGTAATGAAGTTGATGAAGAAGTTGCGGCTGCACATCGTACGAATGTTGATGCTATGTACATGGCAACCATAAGAGATATTATTGCGTGAGATATAATGACATTGAGGGGATGAATGTACTGTGACATTATTTTTGTTATTATTATGTATTTTGCTATTTTATTACGATATTTATAATTTGTATGAAAGTAATATTATTATTGTCTAATAAAAAATTATAAACATTGTAAATGAGTTTTATATTATATCTATATTTTTTAATTTTTGTAAAATATTTTAGTTACTATGAAGGAAATAAAGTATATAAAAGTAAAAGCAACCCTAAACACTTTTTGAAAAAACAACTTATTTTAACTAATTAAAGAATGCCTTTGTTGGTCATTTTACATGAATAAATTAAGACAAACATTTTTTTACAAAACAACTTATTGACTTTCCTTATCGCATAAGCTAATCCAAACACTTTTTTAAAAAACTTCTTTTTAAAAAGTCATAAGCTAGTAAGTCTTTTTAACAAGAAGTCATTTTGGACTTTAATAAGCTTACTCAAACATGTCCTAAGAATCAGCTAATTATATATATATCCACACATTTAGTCACTTTGATAAAAATCTTTTTTTTTATTGGTGTTGCTAGGAACATTGATTACAAAGGTTGCTAAGCCAGTTTAATGTAGCCTATGATTCTTAGACTCCGATAAGTCTCCTATATCGTTTTTAATGTATGTACGTTGAAATCGAGTGACATGTGGTGATTATTAAAATAGATATTTAAATAATGTATGAGTAGAAAAAATAGTCAGAAGATGTGAAAAATTACCATCCTACAATATTTTAGTTTACAACAGTTAGATCATCTTTATTTATCTTCAAAATTGATCTTCACTACTAAGCTATTTTTTTTTTGAAAGGCTTCACTACTAAGCTATTGATTGTTTTATTCTATGTTATCCATAATAAAAATTGAACAAATATGTTATCTATTTATATATATATATATATATATATAAACCAAAACATTTTTTACGACATGTCATAATATTATGCAATCTCTCTTTTGAAAGATGCCACGTATGATGTGATGTGGCAACTCTAGACCAATTAAAAAAAATATGGTTTAAATATGATTTAACATAATCTATTAAATACCTAATCTACTAAATGTAAATATTAAAACTTTATTATTTTCTCTCTCATGTTTCATTTCATAACTTTTAAACGTTAATATATTTTATATACGAGATTTTTTAAAGAAAAAATTACACCAAATTAACGAGCGTTTTATTATCTTTTCAACGAGTACCATAGTGCTATATAAAAAACGGAGAAAAAAACGACTATATTTTGTAACCCGACAGACATTGTGTCAGGTTTGGAATTAGTTTAAAAAAAATTGTGGGTTTGGGTCAGGCCTGAGATTAGGTGATACCCGACCCAATTACCTTTTTTTATATTAGAATATGATAACTTATGGCAGAGATTTGTTTAAAATAATAATAATAATAATAATAATAATAATAATAATAATAATAATCATTAATCATATATTGGCAAGTCATTAATTATGTTGTCATATTAGATATTTTATTATGTAATATTAGATATTTCAACCCGAGACGCCCTCCAACAGGTAATTGCTATGTTTTCTTTTTCTACCATATTCTGAAATAGCTTAAATCTTATTGTATGCAGTTAAAAACCTTTGACTGAATGTATTGGTGCTAAACAATCTCTGTCCCCTTGAAGTGTTTGGGATCTTAATATTCTGTTTTAGGTGTTGATGTTGTAAGGTGAAATGGATCTTTTGGTATATGAAAAAACTAGCTTATACCCCGGGAGCGTCCCGGGTTGAGAAATTTAAGTAAAGTGAATAAAATTAGAAGTATTTAAACTATAAAAATGATATCTATGTATCAACTTACATTAGATACTTTAAAAAATATATCAAAAAATCCATTTCACCTTACAACATCACTACTTAAAACAGAATATTAAGATCCAAGCACTAAACAAATAATTCACTACAAAGTTGTACAAAGGTCTACATACAAACGGCGTGGGGTGTAGTGCACCCGGCTCATTTTAGCACCCTGCAGTGTAGTATTTCACTCTCCTCGCTCTCGTTTCCATTTTGTTTGAAAAATCCTCTCCTCCCTCGTCTCTTCAAAACAACTTTTTTTTTTTTTAATTAAATCCTATGCTTGTAATAAAATCATACTCTCTGTAACATTATTATCATACGCTTCCATTATTATTTATGCGTCTATTGCCCTTGAATTTTACACTTCCAATTTCTACTTAGGGTTTCAAACTTATCCTTCCCTTTTTCTTTCACTTGTTGTAAAATGATTCAACACTTGTTTTCTTTACAACAAAAAAAAAAAATGATTTTGAACGTTTTTTTTTTTTTTTTTTTTTTTGCTTATTTGACAGTTAGGTTTCGATATTATCGTTTCTTTTTGTTTAACATGTTATAATATGCTTCGTAATGTTAGTTATTCAGCAATGTAGCTTTCTTCACTTATTTTCTTCAACTTTTTAACAATTTTTTTACTTATTTGGCCGTTAGGTGTCGATATGGATGGTAACCGTAACTCTCTAACACCTCAAAAGCGACCAAATGATGGCGGTTCTGATTCGCAGAGAGTTTACAAGCTGAAAATCCTTTTGCCGAATGGGACGACTGTATTGGTGGAGATAAGTCAAGGAACTGAGTTCATTACTGTTAATGAGTTGGTTAACAGAGTAAAACAGCAAGCTGAAAAGGCATCTGACCCCAAGAAAAGTGTTAATTGGGATGCTGATTTGTGTTTTGTCGATGATTGCGATTATGTTTTTCGAAATTGCCTTAGGTTAACGCGACTAGAGCTGAATAGAGTTTATTATCTTAGACTAGATGTGAGTTTATTTTCAATTTATTCTGGATTTTGCTTCATTGATGTGTTGAAATTTGTTTTTGGTTATTTGATGTGTGATGATTTTGTAATAGGATGGGTCTCCACCAGCAATGATCTACTATAAGGTATGTTAAAATGTTATTATTGAGGTGATGAAGTTTATTGAACTGTAATGCATTTGTTTTGTTCATAGAATATGTGGGATTTAACGCCTGATTTGGAGTTGCTAATGGAATTACCAGCAGAGTATACTTTTGAAGCAGCATTGGCTGATTTAATTGTAAGAAATTTTGCGTGTTTATTATGTTTCCTTGCAAATCTATGTTTAAGGTTTATGATGTCATACGCTTTTACGTTAGGACAATTCTTTGCAAGCAGTGTGGACGAACGATGAAAGTGATAGGAGACTAATTAGGTACCAGGGTCGACATATAGAGTATTCGAGTTAACTTTAGGAATGTTGGTTTCTACTAATTCTTACTACTTTCGTCATTTTGTAGTGTTGAAGTTTCAAATGAGAAGATATCTTTGTTTGACACAGGTCCGGGTATGGACACTATGTCTATAGAGAATTGGTAAGATGTTATTTTCCCAAATGTTGTACTTATTTGTTTCTTACTTTTATGATTATGCTTTTGTTATTTTTTATTTATTTATTTATATTGTTTGCTTTGTAGGGGGGAGACGGGTGCAACTCTCCATAAGGCATACAAATCACAAGTTATTGGCGGCAAGCCTCCATATCTAAAGGTAATACTATGGAAACTGCATGCAATATGCTTAATTTGTCATCTTTAAATACAAGTATATCCGTGATGACTGAGTGTAAAACTTATGGTGGCATGTACAGCCTGCCTTCGGCATGTTTGGATATGGTGGCTATATTGCATCTATGCATTTAGGAAGGTATGTCAATTAAAATGATTTTAGTGCCTTATATGACAGGATAAAATTAAAACCCTTCTTCTTTTGGCAGTGATAATTTCATTTTGCTTATCTTTCTTTAGGCGCATAGAGGTTTCCTCTAAGACTAAAATCGGTAAAAAAGTTTATACATTACATCTTGAGAGAGATGCACTTGTCAGCGGTTCTGTTTCTGGCTCAAAAGCAACCTGGAGGGTAATTCTGTCTTTTTATAATCTCTGTTACATGTTTTCTCCTTTGTTATCTACCTTTTCCAAGCCTGATTATCTTGTATTCAATATTCTTTCTTGCATTGTAGACTTATGGCAGTCTTCGGGACCCCACAAATGATGAACTTGAATTGTCCCCGGGGGAAAGTTTCACAAAGGTAACGGTTGTTTTATTTTTTAAAGGCTTAGATATGATTTTTCATCAAGCTTTTGTGTACAATACTGGAACAGGTTGAGATTTTTGAACCAACGATGAGAAGTACTAACATAAGGCAGCTTAAATGCAAATTAAAGGATATTTATTTTCCCTATATTCAGGTTTGTGGCTTATGCATAATGCAGGGGTGATATAATTTGCATTTTTAGACTGTGAAGACAAATTCATTTCTATGATTTAACCACAGGATTCAATAATGTAACTTAGCTTGTTCGTGTTTACAGCGTGACGACTTGTCCAAAAAAGGAAAAACTATTATGCCTATTGAATTTCAGGTTTGCACTTTACCTAATTGTGCCTTATATCTGTTCTTAGCATGTTTACGAGTTTCTAAAAAGCCTAGTCTTATAATTTAATATTTGCATACGTGATGAGCATTATTAGGTTAATGGAGATGATCTAGCAGATACTCCAGGCGGGGAGGTAGAAGTTACAAATCTAGCTTCATGCATTGGTCCAGAATTCATATTGCAAGTTCGTTTTAAATTGAATCATGACAATGCTACTATGACAAGTAGTCAAGGTTTGTTTCTTTTAGCAATTACTGAATTTGTCAACTCAAAAATTTACCCATGGAATTTCATCCTTCCATTTTCCAGGAATAAGATCATCTAACGAGGCAAATGCACGCCTTAGGTGTGTGTATTTCCCACTCAAAGATGTATGTATATGCAGTGCATATTATGCACCACCAAATCTACATGATATTTGTGTTGAGTTTTGGATGCTTTTAAGATAATGTCCTATGGAATATTAAATAATAGGGTAAAGAAAGCATTGAAAGTCTTATTGAAGCTTTGAATGAAGATGGATATGATTACATAGAAGAATTCGGAAACTTTAGGCATGTGTCTTGTAGATGGCTAGGTCGTCTACTACCAGATGCATGTTGGGTAAGTTGATGTAAACAACTGCATATAAATGACAATTTGATTTATTTGCAAATTTCATTTAAGTATAATATAGATTCTGAAACTCATGTATTAAATATGGGAAACCGAAAAACATTTTGTGTAATAAATATCTCTCTGACTCAGGCATGGCTTCCATTCATGGATTTTAGACAAAGAAAGACGGACATATCAGAAGTCTTCTTAAAGAGAAGTTGCATGAGAGTCAAATGTTTTATCGGTATAACCAACAGGTTTTTCACTAACACTTTCTCTTATCTGTACAATTGCTTAAATGGAAGAGTGCAAATTGTTGTGCTTTCATTTTTCAGAGACGGATGGTGGTTTCAGCCCAACATCCTCCAAGGTCTTTCTTTCACGACTCATCACACATTACACCTATTTAGTTAATGATGATGAGCTTTGTTTCTTTTTCTAGACTGATTTTGCGCATCACGACCCTTATACTACTGCATTGATGAACTTGGGCAGCAAACAACCATTGGAGAAAGATTCGGGTAATTATTTGTTTCTGAAAGTTAATACTACATTGGTAGAGGCACATGCCTTTTCGTGTAAACTATAAAGGGAAAAAAAAAAAAAAAATCTACATTGGTGCATGATTTATAATTATGTAGTCCCTAATAAATGGAATGACCTTACAGATTCATTAACAGGTGTAGACATTGACATAAGAAGAGATGGAAAATTGTTGAACCTCACACAATTGGATGAACAGTACCAACTGTGGCTAATGGAAATGCATGAAAAATACGATGAAGTTGATTCCGGAATTGATGAACTTGTTCTTATGGTAAACCCTTCAAACAAGAAGGAGCTTCATATATCCAGTGATGGTGAGAATTCAAATTTTGGTTTTATGTTCATTAATTTCATTATACTCATTTTCATTCTGCTTGCAGTTGTGAGGGTTATAAGGTGATGCTGGTGATGAGCACCAAAAGCTCTTAATAATCCCCCTAAATTTCTGATTTGTAGCATTTCGTCTAATCAGCTATATAACATGCACTTTTAGCTTGTTACATGTCTACAAGTTCCAAAATTTTCTGAACTTTTCAAGATGCATATTTCTACAAATTATGTTTTTGTTAGCAGAGTTCTTTTGTCACTTGCTTTTCTACAAATTTTCTGAACTTTCCATGTTTTTGCTCAAACAGGGGACGCGTGGATAATTTGCAGGTGACCACCTATTTCTCTGTCTTCATTTATACGGTGCTCTTTGCTTTAAGAAAACTCTGGTCTCATGGTATTTTGTTCTAAATTTCTATTGTTTTGGAAGGACTATTGACATATCAGGGAAAGATGGCTGTCTTCTTGAATATGTTGAGGAAAATCCTAAATTTAATTTGCAAAAGTCTATCATTACCAATAAATGTCATTGATTCAGGAAAGGTTAGGAATTTGCTAAAAAAATCAAATGACAATTATGACTACTAGTTATTAAACCAAAGTTTGCTTTCTAGTGTTTGGCGGTTGAAGATTCTGAATGGAATAACCAAATTGTGAAGAATTATCAGAATCGCCCATCATCAATTGAGATTTTAAATACAAGGCAATGGCGTGAGTTGGGAATAGAGTCGGTTAGTTTATCAAATCAAATAGTCATTTATGTTGCATTGTTATTCTGGATTTCTTTAACTTTTTGTCTTATGAAATTCAGCTATATTTATTCGAATCCTTTGCATAAATAGGGGGTTTATCATTTTACAAATTACATTTGGGGGGTATTGGGGGAAAAACTGAATTTGGTGATGCCTTGAACTCGATTGGCGGTATCAAATAAAAGAATTCTTGATGCCGCCAATTGATTTGGTGTGTTCAATGATGCCGCCAATTCATTTGCATCATACCATGATGCCGCCAATTCAAAGTGAGACATCATTTCTTATATAAGGAATCGACCAGTTTCCAATTCTCTCCATCCCATTTACAACACAAATACATTCTATCATTCTCACATATCTCAATCCCATTTACAACACCACATATCTCAATCCCATTTACAACACAATTGTAAAAAACTAAACAAAATACCAATATGAGATATAATACTTTTCCTGCAATTGTTCTGGAGGGTACGGTTTTTAATTGATATTGGGTCGATGTTACATTCACATGGAGTTTTAACTGTTTTCGGCGGGGATGAGTCATGCTTAACAGCATCGTCTGCCGTTTCATCCCCCGCTTGGCATCGCTTTTCTGGGGTCCAAAAAAACGGTGTCTTTGGATCGGTGTTACATCCACATTAAACTACACTTCTCAATACATCTACACGTGGTATAACACGTGTAGAATGCAACATTGATACTTTAGTTTAAAATATTAGAGAGTTATGGATCGTTGGGGGGTATTGGGCCTCTAGTCTACCAAAGCTGGACATTCCAACGGGCTCTTTAGGCGGGTCTACTTTCCAGGCAAACCCACGCCATCCGGTGTTGATGAATCACATCACGTCATTAGCGACCTGTCCGGCAACGGATGATGCGATTCTTCACCGTACTATTTCGTATGGCAGGCTGGTTTGAACATTGGGTACCTGTAGATTTGGTACACATATTCAACAGGTAGAACCATGTTCTCCTGGATCAAATTCAGATGGGTTTGAATCTGAATGCGGTCCTGAGTTCTCGCTGACTGGAAAAGAGAAGTTTATGGGTGCACAACACAAGCTATTGTTGATTTCAACAAAGCAATTGTGATTGAAGGTGCGAAACAAAAACTTAATGAACTCTGCAACAAGAAACAGTGGTAGAATATTGGAATATGTGATCTCGGAAAATATAGTGTCTTGTAAATCCGTAGATTGTATAGTTTGAGTGACTAGTTTGTAAAAACAGTTGTTAAATAAATTTGTAATATTTGTTTTAAATAAATCTATCAAATTTGTATTATTTGTTTGAGACATTCCAAAAATGGAAAGTCTGTGTGTTATTATTTGATTTAAATAAATCTATCCCTCCGAGCCGGTTTTGAGAAAAACACCTCCGAGCCGTTTTCGGGCCACCGGGATCAGGCCCCGGAGACCCGAAAACTGCCCGGACTTCGTGCGACGCCCGTGTGTTACCCAAGGGCAACGCGTCCGTCAGTCCGGTTACCTGTCCGGCAGGCCCAGCCAGGCTGCACAGAGGCCCAAAGAGGGCAGCCTGACCCGTTTTCAACATAGTGTGGTTTTTGAGAAAAACACCTCCGAGCCGTTTTCGGGCCACCGATAAATGATTACGTAATCTTGTTTTAGTGTTTAACGCTTTTATTTGGATTTTAATTTTAGTGGTTGTTTCTCCTATCAATGTTCGAATCACAGGTGGCTAAACGATTCATATATTCATATATTTATAAAGCAAATCAATAATTAATGTTATAAAGCAAATCAAAATGTTACAACAAGTAATTAAGAACACACTTGAATTCGACAATGTTACGAGTTAAACCAGTCCAGAGAGTTCGAGGGACCCTGATTCATAAGACGTTCAGATTGCCTCCTGGGTGGTTGGTTGGTGGGTGGTGCTCCTTCATTACCGTACTCATCATCAGAAAAGAGGTTTAAATTCAGCGTGGTCGATGGTCCTGGCCGGCTTGAAGGTCCTTCATCACACGAATTATGCGGGGCATGGTAATGAAAATCACTAAAAAGGTCGTGATCAAACCGTGCCAACCCCTGTCCAACCGGCGTCACGTAACCCGGTGATGAAGGAAACACCCAACTATCTCCGATGCCAATTCCGCCTGGACGAAAGTTAGCTAGCGGACCCATCTCCCCGGTTGACTGCCACCGGACCCACCAACATCACCAGTTCCCTATACGAATGATCCACCCAATCCAAATGGAGTTCCCATCTGGTCCAATCCACTGTCCATGAATTGCGGGACATATCTGTAACATTTCGCATTAAATAGTTGTACGTTACGTATAAGTTGGAATAAAACGACAAGTCTTATTATTATTATTTTTGGAGATATTTTGAACAGCTATACAATTATTCATACATATATTTATACATATAGCGTTTTTAATAATAATAATAATAATAATAATAATAATAATAATAATAATAATTAGTTTCAAAGCTTTGTCAAGTTTCTTAATTAAACTCAACCCAACAACCACACACCTAGCCCAATACCCCAGCCCAGATTCAATCTGGCCCACCTGGAAACCTTGGCCCAAACCCCTCCTTCCCCTCCCTGACCGTTTTTAATCAAAAAAAATAAGGTCCCCGCCGGGTTTCGAACCCGAGTCACTACACCCACACACACACGTGTTTCCCATCTGCTCCACACACCCTTGTTGATTTTTACCCAGCATTCATTGTATTTAAGACCACTTTCAATTCTTCCTTCTTCCCTTCCTTAACAGCGAACAGCAGCAGCAGCCAAGTTTAATTATATTTTTTTTCTTTTTTTTTCAAACCTTTTGATTCTCAATCAAACACACATACATGGTAAGTTTACGTGATTACCGGCCTCGTATGACCTGTATACGCGTCAATTAACATCAATCGTTGACCAATTTTGATTCCATACGCGTATAGACTTTAAGGTTTAGTCAAACCTTCCAATTAAACAATCCATCGACCCCCAGTATAAATTAATCTGCTGAGAACCTTCACAACTCGCTCTCATATCTCTCTTAACCTCTAATCGTTCTGAATCACCCTGATAATTATCATTCTCATCGTAGTTTGACTTTTTGCTTTGACCGGACATTCATCAACGAAACAACACTGTGAGTATAATTATTCTTGTGGGAATTGTTAATCGGAACCTACACAACGTTTACCCTATGCTTAATTAGATTAACATTGGGTAAATCGTTCGATTGGGAAATCTAGGGTTCGTGGGTATGAATTTGGGGATAAAACTGATTTTTCATTGTGTATTTATTTTATTAAAACAGATCTAAATCACAACCACAGGCCTAGGCCAAGTGGTTGTGACTGATACTTATAACCCTTGCCAGCCGGGTTCGAGTCCCAGCTTGGGCACCCATTTTTCACTTATTTTTTTTAAAACAAATCAATTATATATATATTTCATTTAAACTTGTAAATTCATTTTTAATTATTAAAACCTTGTTATAAATTCTAAAAAAATTATTTTTAACAAATCTGATGTCAAAGTTTCATCTACAATTTTTATTTTTCTGAAATTCATTTATTTAATATTTATAATAATTAAATCAATTTTATACTATTATATTTATAAAAATCCGTTAAAATATCAAAACAATTTTATTAATTTCTACAAAAATTATCCTGTGTTTGTACAAAGTTAAACTCCACTGAAATGATTTTTAAATCAGAAAAATCATTTATTTTATATTTTTAATCAATTTTTGTTAGATTTAATCATAATTAAATCATAATAAATTCAATTTTTATTATTTTTGCACCAAAATTTTATACAATTTATTTTTAAACATTTAGAACAGAAATATGATTTTTAAAATAATAATCCTTTAATTTTTGTATTTTTAAATATTAAAGTTAAATTTTGGTAATTTGTATTAAATAGATTTAAAAATCTATTTTAAAGGAAATAATTTTATAAAAATTATTTTTATACTTCAAATGCATTATTGTGAACATTCTATATTCAAATGTTATAAAAAGACTTTCTTTTATTTAATTATCATATTTCCCTTTATTTAATTGACATTTTATTTTAAATTCAACAATTGGTTATCCCCAAATCGAAACCCTAGGATATACTTATAAACTAGTTAGACTTAGACTTATTTGTTGCCTTATACATAGGGTAACACTTGGCAAACTATTGGGCTACTCTTATACCATATCTCAATACCAAAAACTATACCAACGTGAGTTTACGTAATCCTGTTTATGCGATTCTTTATACTTGCAACAATTTTAAGCAATTCAACATATATGTCTAGTAGTAAACTTTATTGCCTCATGTATTAGTCAACAGTTTCAACGAGTTTCAACGAGTTTCAACATTTACATAATCATTAGCTATGGCCAAGCCGGCGATACTCAATAATAGATCTATTGGATTGACAATCCCACCCGGATACGTGTACCTACTACATAGGTCACGTGGGTGATTGTTATCGTTCAACATATTACTAAGGTGAACCGTAGATGACGGGATGGACCTAAACTAGTCGGAGGTTTGATTATGTCAACATATTATACTATTCATGTAGACTTAAATTTACGATCGACATACGAATTGCTAGACTTTTATACTTAAACTATATGCTTAACATGGATTATGTATTCTCACCAACTTCTAGTTGACCCCCCCATTTTTACAACTCAACAGGTGATAATGATGCTTGAAGATTAGAGTATTTATGAAGAAAATAAGGAGTCTATGCATGCTTGATTCTTGTGTGATGTTATAGAATTCCACATTCAAAACCCTTATGTATTTCAAATTTTTGGATATTTGCAATGTAATATTTATTTCAATTAAAATTTGGATTACCATGTGCTACTGTATACTCATCAATACGTGACACCTCGATGTTTCCGCCATCGGTTGGGGTGTTACAGATTGGTATCAGAGCCTTGGTTATAGGGAATTAGGTTATTAGAAATAATCTAGACTATAACCTTAGGGACTTAATCAGTACTTGCTTCTTTTACTTGCTATTCTCTATCTCACTCCTACTTCTTATCCCTACTATCATCCTTACAAGAAGATGCTCTACATCACTGGATTCACTCTTAGACTAACAAGGCAAAATCCTCAGGTTTAGCCTGAACCACCTTGAGATCTCGTCGAAGTTCTAGATTTTAATAACGAACACGTGCAATCTGGAAGGGTGAACGCCTGTATTCTGAGTTTTCTGTCTAGGACTGGCATTGCGCATATATCCCAATCAGACGAGGGACCCGGATGCCTACCTGGGAATTCTCGGGATGAGTGTTCACTTATAGGCTAAAGCATGTCTTCATTATGTTATTAGAATCTAGAAGTTTTGATAAGTCAACGTTTTCGTTTATTCGTTTTAATTAATGAATAAATGATTACACTCACTTTCCTTAAACTAAGCTCTAAAATCTCAAAATTTTACAGCTTAAATCAATCTCATTTCATAACCATCCATGGATTTCACAATCACACTTCACCTTACCATCTTAGCCACTTTTTAAATATTCAACACCCTACCCAAATCATATAATCTCCATACTATAAACTCTTTATCAACTATCTTCACATTCACTATCTCTCACAACTTTGATTTTGCTTCAAGAATTTTTCATCATACTCTCAAGAACTAAATTCATATCCTTCACCTTCTCACACATGAGCTAGTTACCCATGATAACCAAACTATTGAAACTTGATTGTGTGTTGCATCAAACATAATCCTTAGTTATACATGAGGATTCGACTATTTGCCTTATTTGAACATTTGAAACTAGAATTCATGGAATATAAACTATTTACTATAGACACACCTAGAGTCATTAACCTTATCTAGGGCAACTCTATTACAACTCGTATGCTATACTTGATACTTGATTGCTTACATGTACAATTTATGTGTGTAATAATTGGTACACTTAATCAAACAACTGATAGAGGATGAAGTACTTGCTCAACAGTTAGTAGAGTACAAAATAACCTACTCAACGATTGGTAGAGGTCATCATGCCTGCTCAACAGTCGGTAGAGGCCCTACAACCTGCTCAACGACTGGTAGAGGCTATCATACCTGCTCAACAATCGGTAGAGGTTCCTACTCACTGACTGGTAGAAGTCTTTTTCCTGCTCAACAGTTGGACTCATTTTTGGATACATGGTTAATCATATTATTTTACATGTGTGTCTAGAGTTATAGAAGGACACAAACCCTGATGTAAGGTAAATTGGTGATTGCGGTCCGGAACGTAATCATGAATTTACAGGTACGTTAAGGTAGTGTGAAATTTTATCAAGGTTTTCGGTAGTTAGCCAATTGTAAACCTAGTGTTTCTCTTAACTTCGGGACGAAGTTCCTAAAAGTAGGGGAGACTGTAACATTTCACATTAAATAGTTGTACGTTACGTATAAGTTGGAATAAAACGACAAGTCTTATTATTATTATTTTTGGAGATATTTTGAACCCCTATACAATTATTCATACATATATTTATACATATAGTGTTTTTAATAATAATAATAATAATAATAATAATAATAATAATAATAATAATAATAATAATAATTAGTTTCAAAGCTTTGTCAAGTTTCTTAATTAAACTCAACCCAACAACCACACACCTAGCCCAATACCCAGCCCAGATTCAATCTGGCCCACCTGGAAACCTTGGCCCAAACCCCTCCTTCCCCTCCCTGACCGTTTTTAATCAAAAAAAATAAGGTCCCCGCCGGGTTTCGAACCCGAGTCACTACACCCACACACACACGTGTTTCCCATCTGCTCCACACACACTTGTTGATTTTTACCCAGCATTCATTGTATTTAAGACCACTTTCAATTCTTCCTTCTTCCCTTCCTTAACAGCGAACAGCAGCAGCAGCCAAGTTTAATTATATTTTTTTTTCTTTTTTTTTTCAAACCTTTTGATTCTCAATCAAACACACATACATGGTAAGTTTACGTGATTACCGGCCTCGTATGACCTGTATACGCGTCAATTAACATCAATCGTTGACCAATTTTGATTCCATACGCGTATAGACTTTAAGGTTTAGTCAAACCTTCCAATTAAACAATCCATCGACCCCCAGTATAAATTAATCTGCTGAGAACCTTCACAACTCGCTCTCATATCTCTCTTAACCTCCAATCGTTCTGAATCACCCTGATAATTATCATTCTCATCGTAGTTTGACTTTTTGCTTTGACCGGACATTCATCAACGAAACAACACTGTGAGTATAATTATTCTTGTGGGAATTGTTAATCGGAACCTACACAGCGTTTACCCTATGCTTAATTAGATTAACATTGGGTAAATCGTTCGATTGGGAAATCTAGGGTTCGTGGGTATGAATTTGGGGATAAAACTGATTTTTCATTGTGTATTTATTTTATTAAAACAGATCTAAATCACAACCACAGGCCTAGGCCAAGTGGTTGTGACTGATACTTATAACCCTTGCCAGCCGGTTCGAGTCCCAGCTTGGGCACCCATTTTTCACTTATTTTTTTTAAAACAAATCAATTATATATATATTTCATTTAAACTTGTAAATTCATTTTTAATTATTAAAACCTTGTTATAAATTCTAAAAAAATTATTTTTAACAAATCTGATGTCAAAGTTTCATCTACAATTTTTATTTTTCTGAAATTCACTTATTTAATATTTATAATAATTAAATCAATTTTATACTATTATATTTATAAAAATCCGTTAAAATATCAAAACAATTTTATTAATTTCTACAAAAATTATCCTGTGTTTGTACAAAGTTAAACTCCACTGAAATGATTTTTAAATCAGAAAAATCATTTATTTTATATTTTTAATCAATTTTTGTTAGATTTAATCATAATTAAATCATAATAAATTCAATTTTTATTATTTTTGCACCAAAATTTTATACAATTTATTTTTAAACATTTAGAACAGAAATATGATTTTTAAAATAATAATCCTTTAATTTTTGTATTTTTAAATATTAAAGTTAAATTTTGGTAATTTGTATTAAATAGATTTAAAAATCTATTTTAAAGGAAATAATTTTATAAAAATTATTTTTATACTTCAAATGCATTATTGTGAACATTCTATATTCAAATGTTATAAAAAGACTTTCTTTTATTTAATTATCATATTTCCCTTTATTTAATTGACATTTTATTTTAAATTCAACAATTGGTTATCCCAAATCGAAACCCTAGGATATACTTATAAACTAGTTAGACTTAGACTTATTTGTTGCCTTATACATAGGGTAACACTTGGCAAACTATTGGGCTACTCTTATACCATATCTCAATACCAAAAACTATACCAACGTGAGTTTACGTAATCCTGTTTATGCGATTCTTTATACTTGCAACAATTTTAAGCAATTCAACATATATGTCTAGTAGTAAACTTTATTGCCTCATGTATTAGTCAACAGTTTCAACGAGTTTCAACGAGTTTCAACATTTACATAATCATTAGCTATGGCCAAGCCGGCGATACTCAATAATAGATCTATTGGATTGACAATCCCACCCGGATACGTGTACCTCCTACATAGGTCACGTGGGTGATTGTTATCGTTCAACATATTACTAAGGTGAACCGTAGATGACGGGATGGACCTAAACTAGTCGGAGGTTTGATTATGTCAACATATTATACTATTCATGTAGACTTAAATTTACGATCGACATACGAATTGCTAGACTTTTATACTTAAACTATATGCTTAACATGGATTATGTATTCTCACCAACTTCTAGTTGACCCCCCCATTTTTACAACTCAACAGGTGATAATGATGCTTGAAGATTAGAGTATTTATGAATGAAAATAAGGAGTCTATGCATGCTTGATTCTTGTGTGATGTTATAGAATTCCACATTCAAAACCCTTATGTATTTCAAATTTTTGGATATTTGCAATGTAATATTTATTTCAATTAAAATTTGGATTACCATGTGCTACTGTATACTCATCAATACGTGACACCTCGATGTTTCCGCCATCGGTTGGGGTGTTACAATATCCCCCGGTCTGGTTCTGATTGTTGTTGGCCGCAACAGATGCACGAAACCCAGCGTCATTGTCAAAGTGACTTCCAGCAGCTTGGTCTTCATTTTCCGGCACGTTTTCCGGCACCTGACGGGGAGCGCGTCGCCGGCGCACCCTTTGAGGCTGTGCAGGTGCCGACAAGTCAACGGCGTCCCTGGTAAGATGCGTCGCATTTTGTAAGTGTCCGACATTGTGTGACATCATCATACTGTGAAACGCCGTGTTTTGTATGCGCTCAAGCTGCGTGGAGAATGCCTGAGGATTATTAAATGCCTCCTGAGATGACCGGTAAATATCACCCATGGCATCCCTTTGCAAACAAAATTTTTAGTTAGAAACAGCAAACTGAAAATAATTAATGTATGAATTAGGCACGTAAAAATGCTTTACCATCAACTAGATTCTAGCACCGTCGTCTTGGAAACCGCCAGCTGGGGCCGGTGCTACACCCGGATTTCCAATAAATGCAACGGTACGCCCCATATACCATTGCATATAACCGGGCGTTGTTGAAACTGTCCTTATGAGTTCAGAGCGGATAACCGTGTTACGACGGTTATTCCATGCATTGACGTAGGCTTCATGCCTACTCATCCAGTCCGCCCCGTTGTGTCCTTGCCGCCCCAAAGCATGCAGTTTTTCAAGCTGAGCCGTGGGTACGGCTAAGGTTATCTGGGGAGGTATGTACTGGACCATGCCGAATTGCTTCAAAACCCGTTGAGGGTAATGATGCTCAACGATCTCGAAGCATATAAGCGGACAGCAACTCCTCCAGCTTTCCATCCCGTTTGAGCACATGGCCGGTAGTCGATCCAAAACCGAGTTGTAGGGGGTCCAGTTGAACTAAAAACAAACACTTAAGTCAGTAACAAAACACAATAAATGCATGATTAATACAAAAACTAAAAATAATTACTAACATACCATGTCCTCGTCCAACAATTGTAGCTGCGAACGATATGCCTTGAGGCAGTGTGTGGCCACCTCCTGGAAGTTTAACCGCCGGTCTCGCCACCTACAAAATTAACATGTTAAAAAACGTGTTCAGAAAAAAAAATACAAAGGGATGCCATGCAGGCAAGTATAATCAAACTGGGATTTGCGATATATACCGAGCCGCTATCGGGCAAGTATAATCAAACCGGTTTGAGGGTGGTCGTGGCGCGAGACACTGAATCCTCTCCCATGCCCATACTTGAAGGAGCATCATGGGTCCGGTCACGGCTTTCCTATCCGGCTGGGTGGCATCACAAAGCCGCCTGTATAAACAAGCCAGAACCGCACTGCCCCAGCTATAAGATGCTGTACGGTTGAGGTCTCGTAAAAATATTAAGTAAAAAACATTTATTCTATTATTATTATTATCAGGGAGTAAGGTGGAACCGATCAAAAAGAAAAGGATTAAACAAGCACGAAAAATGCACTCTTCATCCGTAGCCTCTGCTTCAACAAAGTCCCGTTTTAGTTTATTAATAATAACAGTACCCAAAACGGACTTGCCGGACATTTGGGCCTCTGTAGGCGTAACACCTAACAATCGTCGGCACAACGCTATTGCGTCGGCAGTAGACAAATTATCATCTACCCCAGACACAACAGCTCCCTCAATAGGTAACCCCCACAAGACGTTAACATCTTGTAAGGTGACAGTAGCTTCACCAAATGGAAGGTGGAACGTGTGAGTTTCGGGCCTCCATCGTTCCACCAAAGCTGTTGTCAAGGAGTGGTCAACGTATCGATAACCACAATCTATAAGGCCACCAAACCCTGCAGCATCGATAAGGTGACGAACCCGTCTTACAACAGGGTGGTCACGAAGTAACTTCCATATGGCTCTATCGCTACGCTTTACCATCATAGCTCTATTGAAGTTTTCCTCGTCTGTGAAAACGTGAAAGGCACGATGTCGATCACGCAGATACAACACATCGTCGTTTAGGGGACCAGGGTGTAAGTTCATGTTTTGATTCATGGTGGGAGGAATTTGGTTGGTATGATTTTTTATAAATTTCAAAGGTTTCAGATGGAGATTGTAGTGTTGATGGTGTGTTCTTGGATGTGGGTGGTGCTCCTTCTTCACCTCAACCTCCATTTTATAACCTTCAAAGCCTGAATTCTTACACTCCCAAGAACACTATTTGCCTATCAAATCATCTGCAACTTACAAGACCATTGCATGCAATGCTAGAGACCTTGTGAGTGTGTTTTATAGGCTGCATGGTTTGCAGGTGAAGACTGATTTTCATTTGCTGGTTTGAATGCATGAAAATGGATTGGCGGGATCATGACGGCAATATTGAAGAACACACCAACTCAATTGGCGGCATCAATGACACCTCTAACTGGATTGGCGGCATCAAGAGGTGACCCCTCCAACCCATTTGGCGGCATCTAGGCAATTTTATTTGAGACCTCTACTTCAATTGGCGGCATTAACCACACTGACAAAAGCCCCTTGATACCGCCGTTTGGTTTGGCGGCATCAACTTTTTAATTTTTTGATACCGCCAATCGAGTTCAAGGCATCACCAAATTCAGTTTTTTCCCTCCAATACCCCCCAAATGTAATTTGTAAAATGATAAACCCCCTATTTATGCAAAGGATTCTATTTATTCTTGCAGTCATTACCCGATGAACCTGAAATCATTGCAGTTGTCCGTCCTGGTACTTATAAATCCGGGGTTCCCTCCAAACAGTTGGATCAGAAATATGTGATGAAAGACAACTTTGAGATGTCACTAGTGATTACATATTCTACAAACAAAAACCTCAGGACGAACACAAATTCTATTCTGGACGTGTGGCACCCTCATCACTCAGAGACTTTCATGGTTTGTATGTATTCAAACCAAAATGCACGTCGCATCCCCTGTTTCAGAATGCCGGCATTTTTACATTCATCTTTTCTATTGTGAGTAACATTGGTTCCTGATTAATAGCATTTACATGGGATCATTTTGTCTAATTTGCTAAACATATTTATTTTTATCATTCAGGGAGATTCAAGTTGTGCGAAACGTGTTGTGAAGGTCCCAGTGAAAGCAACATGTGATGTCTACAATTTAATGTAAGACACCTAATCCAATGTGTTCAATTTTGTTTTCTCTATTTGCAACACTGGAGATTATACACTCTTGGTCCTTTCATAGAGGTATGCTTTTATATGGGTTAAATGATTTTGAACGTCAAACTGATATCGCATAATATATATGCATCATGTTTATAGGTAATTGCTTTACAAGAAAACCGGCAACAATGCAGAGCTACAACTGCAACTTGAGGCTGAGTGGACCGTGTAAAAATTCTCCAATGACCAACTAGCTATGAACTTGGCTTGGCAGAACTAGATAAATGAGGAGTTTTAACACTTTTATGAGCGAGTGAGGGAGTCATGAGGACCTCCTTGCTCGCCTCTCCCTATAATTTTGTTTATTATTAAATAGAGTTCATTTACTCGAATGCTCCTTGTGATATGTACATATTTCATCTTTAGTCCTCACTTTTCTAAACCTACGTATGGTTTAACCCTCCTAAGGCCTTGCCCCTTTGCCCGTGAACATCTTGCCGGGCGTTGCCCTTCTATTTTTTTTTTTCTTTTTCTGAATGAGGTGTTTTGATTTGTAAACTCACCACGCACTTGGTACCTTTGCCCTTGGTGCTCTTGCCTTTCTCTTCTACACCCCTTCCCTTTTATGATGTGAAGGGCAAAGCCTCCGAATTGTAGTACCCCTTGCCCTTGCCCACCACCCCATGTAGTCTCATCGACATGTGCGTTGTTATCGGTTGAAATCGTAGGTGATATGTTTATCAAACTGATGGAATAGAAGGTAGCATGCAACTACGATCTGATAAACCATCTCTCGCTAAAAGTAATATTTCAAAAAGAAATGTATGCAAATGAAAATGGGGTTATTTTAGCTTAATCAAGTTGGTAACACACTGTTTTCTAAAATATTAACTTATTAACATGTTCTTCACCAAAATATTAGTGTTATGTAAATTTACTAGTTTCTTTAAATAATCGTTGTTTAAATGCATTCCATGGAAATTGCAAAATATTAGTTTACCGAATACTACAGATTTTTTAATAAGTATGAAGCATGCTAATTAGATTGATTAAATTGCTTTGGTTGAGTTACATACATTCACTAAGAATTAAATACTTGTAAAATTACAAATCTTCAAAGATGGCATGAAGAGGAGAGTTATAATTATATGCAACTTATACACTTAAATGTATTCATTGTTAAGAACCTAATGGATCTTGGGACCCAAGTAGCCCAGTCCAAACGCCCAACAAACACGTTAAAAGGGGTGGTGAGCAGTTCGATATAATTTAAAATTTTAAAAAATACACTAAAAACTCATTACACCTCATCTATCATTTCTCTACCCCATCTCTATATTTTGAAAAATCCATCCCTTTTCATATATGAAAAACTACTATTCACCCACATTAAATTATTGTGAGTTTATAAAAACAAGAAATATAATAAAATATATGTTTGTGAGTAAAATGAAGATACAAATGGTGGGATGTGAGAGGTTTTTAAAATGAGATAAATTTTAAAAAGTATGATTTTAGTAAAAAAAAAAAAAAATTATAGGGTAAAATATGATGGATGGCATGTTCACAATGACATATCTCCATCTCTCTTTATAATTACATTAAAAATCATCATCATTTTTATCTTCTTCTCTATTAAATAATATATTTTTTTTGGGGCAATTACATATATCCCCCTCTAAACTTCATAAATTACATATATACCCAAGTTAAAATTTTATTTACATATTTCCCCTTCCTAAACTTCATAAATTACATATATACCCAAATCAAAAATTTATTTACATATTTCCCCTTCCAAAAAACTAAAAATATCAAATATACCCATTCTATTATTAAGCACCTCATATCATTAAATGTTATGATGAATGTAATGATATGAGGGCTTAGTAATGATTATGTAAGAGTGTTAGAACACTCGTTTCAGTGAAATTAAGTTGTATGATGCATGAAAACATTTTGCATGTTACATGTTCTTGGTGTTCATAACTTACTAAATTGAAAAGATCGTATGTGATATAAGTTGTAGGATGCAAAAAATGTGTTGTATGACTTATTGTGAATATAGTTTAGTAAAAGAATTGGGGTAAAATAGTTATTTTCCTATGCATTTTTAATAGAATGGGTATATATGTAATTTATGAAGTTTTGTAGGGGATATATGTAATTTAAATTTTGGGTCGGGTATATATATAATTATAGTTGAAAATAGGGGGATATATGTAATTAATCCATTTTTTTATACTTTTACCATTATCTTTTCTCTCTCTCCTTCATAGGGGCGGAGCATTAAAGGGGCGGGGAGGGGCGGCCGACCCCCCCCCCCCCCGAATTTTTGCTCAGAAGTTTTGTGTATATAGTTTTCGTATGAAATTTTTTTGGTATATATGGTTTCGATCCCTCGTTTAAAAAAAACAGTTATATAAACCAAAACTTTAACCCAAAACAAAGTAAATGTAAAGCCCAAATCCTAAAGTCCTAAGCCGAACAACTACATGAGCGGGATAGTAGATTCAATAAGCAAACGATGGAGTTGTTATCTCTTAGCTACTCGAGCTCGGCTTGGTAAAAAGCTCGAAACGAGCCGAGCCTTATCGAGCCCGAGCTTGAGCTTAAAACAAAACTCGTTTACTAATCGAGGCCGAGCTCAGCCTAGCATGTGAAGCTCGTCGAGCCTTAGTGTAATATTAGGTTTATTAATATTTAATAATATTTACCCACTCATTTAAGCTTGTTTACTAAATGAACCCAAGCCGAACTTCATTTATCGAGCTCCGAACCTATTATTTAATATATAACTTTTATTTAAAATATTAACTAATAGATAGTAAATGAGCCGAGCTCGAGTTCTCATAAGTTTCTAAGCTCGAGCCTGGTTGTGCTCGGGCTTAGCTCGGCTCGTTTGCACCCCTATCCATAATTGAAGAATTAAAAAATCTTAAAGATCGACGGGCTGAACTGTAATTTTTCATCAAGGTACCAACCCTTTGTCTCATTTTTAATGTTTTAGTGTCTTTGCTCAATTATTTGTTAAACCATGCTTTGAACTTTGATATTTATCTATATCTATCTATATTATCTTATTAAGGAAGAGTGATGTACAACATGGTCATTTTCATTTCCATATAACTTAAGAAGCAACATTTACAACATATTTAAGCAAGAAATTTAAGGGTATTATGGGCATAGTTGTGACAATTAAGACACTTAGGAGGGTATGTTTGTAATTTTACCATCATTATCTCACTCACAACTTAAAATTCCATTCCAATCCTACCCTCATGACCATACTAATAGATTATCCATTGAATTGTCTTGAAGAATTGTTTTTAATGTGTTTATTGGAAGGAAACAAAGAGTTAGTATCACCCTCTTAAGATGTAACCACCTTCATAAAATCTAATTAAACCCAATTTAATGTTGAAATTCATAAAACTCTATAAAACCCAATTCTAGATTGGATTGAAAAGGTCATTGTACAAATCCATTCTTTTAGCTTTTTCATACTCTACTCGTTTATACATTCTTCTAAATTTACTCATTATACATTGTAGTGTTAAGATTTCTTACAATAACAGGCAACGGTGCTGAATGGTAATTGGTGATGCTAAAATACTAAGGTAATTAAACTGTTTTTGAATCTTTCTTTCTTCTTTTTTGTAATTTCACAAATTTCAATTCTCACATTTTTATTTTAATCGGAAATTGAACATAAGTGCTTCATATTCCGGTTTACCGGAATCCATTTATGGAAAAAACTTATAAATGTTATTCATGCTTCTGTTTGGGTCCAAATGTATGTTAAAGATTTTTTTTTTTTCATTCCCAAATCTGTTATACTATCTTTGGCTTATGTTTTGACATAGTTTAGTAAAGAAGTTCGATAATTTTCATGTCGAGTCTACGAACACATTTATCCAAACATGTGTTCGTGACATATCGTAATGTGTCTTTTCGAGCTTCTACACCCGTTAATGTGTGAGTTTGATGAATGTGTGTTTCTTGAACTATTAAATAAAAACGATCTTGATCTTGTTAATGTGTGTGAGTTTGATAAATTTGTGTTTCTTGAACTATAGAATGTTGAAAGAGAACCAACAAATGATGGGCCTCGTGATACTACTTCTAGGGAAAGATGAAAAGAGAACAAAAAGTTGACTCAAGAGACAAACATGTGTTTTATATATGACATATACTAGCTATCATTCTTCGTGTTTCTTTAAACATTGTGTCTTGTGTTGGTTAATATTCGGTATGGGAATGAGTGGCAAGGGGAGATATAAGTATGCCAAAAAATCGCTTAAGAATAGGCGTTTTTTTTGTGGATCATGGGAGTTAGTACATCAACTTAGTCACCCTACAAGTGGCTAAGTATTTATTTCAGAAGGACTCATTTGAAATACAACGTTGGGTACTTAGGTGTACTATTAGATTTGCATTTTTCGCTTTATACATAATCACATTATTGTAGTGCAAAAAAAAAAGTTGTATTTGGATCCCGCAGCAACGCGCGGGTAAACCCACTAGTTATCTTATTAAGGAGGAGTGATGGCCAAGATTGTCATTTACATTTCCGTACAACTTAAGAAGCAACATGTACGACATACTTAAGCAAGAAATTTAAGGGTATTTTGGGCATAATTGTGACAATTAAGACACTTAGAAGGTTAAAATTGTAATTTTATCATAACCTCATACTCACAATTTAAAAACTTATTCCAACCTTACCCCCATGGTATATGATTGATCAAAAAACCATTAATGTAATAAATTTCTTAAATGTAAGAATGTGAAGAGCCTATGAACATCATAAATTATGCCTAGATTTTTTAAATGGCTTGGCTTGGTTGGTTTAAGAAGAAGAAGTTGATTCAATTGGAGGAATGGCAATGAAAGGAATGATATACCTGAAAAGGAATTGGTAAACCGGAGAGGGCAAGGTCTTTGAGAAGTTCACAGCCTAATCCACTAGCACCTACTACACATATTCTTGAAGAATATACACACATATTCTTGAAGATCGTCCCTCAACTACATAAATAACAACAATAGAGAGGTTAGCTTATTAGCTTAATTCAACCTTTAGTGGATTTTTTTTATAGGCCCCTAGCCCAATTTACAGCCCCTTCCTATCACCATCTTAATTCTTTGCTTCTAAAAAAAGCCACATCTATATTATCTATATCTATATTTAATTTGGAGGTTTTTTTTGTTTTTGCTAATTTGGATGCAGAATTTCAAGATGGTTACAAAAAACATGTATGAGGTATCTTTACAATCAGTATTAACGGATTTACATAAATAAGAATTTCAAGATGGGTGCAGAATTTCAAGATGGTTACAAAAACATGTATGAGGTACTCTTTGACCTGATTTCTAATTTGTTGACTTCTTTTTTTCTTTTACACATTTGATCTCATATCTAAAGCTGCAAAACTTTTATATTTCGTGTTTTTATTTAGTTGCTTGTTGTGAATAAGTTGGGACAAAAAGGTAATCAGTCGACAAAAGGAGGAAGAGTTTATTGATCTTATTAATGATTTGATAAAATTCGGCATGCGAATGTTGTTGAACTCATGGGTTACTTGTTCTGAGCATGGTCAACGATTATTAATTTACGAGTATTGCGGCGGTTGGGCCCTTTAGGATGCGTTACACGCGGATGATAATTATAAAAGCAAATTTTCATGAAGTATGCGCATAAGATTGGCAAAGAAATTCCCTTGCAACCAGCAGGTTTGATACCTAGATTTACTTGCTAAGTCCGGGTGTAGTGGGACAAAAGAATATCGCCCCCCATCCTCTTTCTATTGGTTCAAATTTGGTGGCACACCAACCAAAAAAAATGGCGTTATATATATAACGCCTGACACCCATTTTTTCAATTTTAAAGCAATATAGCGCCCCATAAAGCCCACCGTAGCGGTGTTTGGGCGCTATTTTTCAATTTCAAGCCCAATAATGCCCCACTACACATGGTCTAATATCAATGTGAATTATTTGATTATTCGTTTGTTGTTCGATTTTTTATACCTTTTATAGTAGTTGATGATTGTCTTGTGCTAAGTGATGCTATTAATTTCTATTTTTTGATTCGTCAACCCGGTGTGCATATATTTGTAGTTTCTATAAAATTTAATGAACTCTCACAATCTCACTTTCATGTGGTGTCTTAGCATAACTACAGTAATCATATTTCCTATTTTCGCTTTTATTATTTGGTGATTTTTATTGGCTATCTGAATCTAAGATGACAAAAAAAAAAAGGAACTATGGCACCAAGCATTGGAAATCAATCTCTAGATGATACTAATATTTTTGCCACTATAATTATCTACAAAGTTTTATTTGGTTTGTTGTGCTAATATTTTTGATACTATATTTTGTTGAATAAAGGAAAATGTCGTAAACCCGGGTTGTGGTTCGTAATCAACATATATAATACAAATCTAGACACCCGCCGCAACGCGCGGGTATTCCTTCTAGTTGTATTTAATGTTTGACTCGACTCGACCCAAATTGAATCACCGACCCGAACATATCACCCGAATCATAGCTACAAAAAAAAATAAGTCTCATCTCGTGACCACTGACTTCTGACCCCCCGGTCCAAATTCTCAAGCTTCGCCACTGCTCCTTCACTCACAATCATTTAAAAAATTATTAAAAATTATAGAGGGCGAATAGCGTTGTTTCAAATATAGAAATAAATAGTAACATATTTTATCTTTCCTCCACTCACAACCACTCAATACCATTATTAAAATATGAGGATCTCACTAACATACTAACATATTATGAATAACCTAATGTGAATGCTCTAAGTAACGTAAATGGATATATAGCGTAGAGATTATAAACGAATATTGTGGAATGTGATTAAGTTCTTCTTCCCATCTCCAAGTCTGACATATGTTCTTCCCATCCCCTCTATTATTTGTTCTTTGATTCTGAGTGTAATCATTCAATCAATATCAACAGAAACATCATGAATTCAATTCTAATTTGTACATTACTTTGATGTGTAAATATCCATTCACTTCATATAAGCATGAAATGTTTATTGATTCCTCATCTCATGCTTTTGATTTCTTGTTATATTCTATTTAATTTAAGATTTTTTTTAAAAGTAGTGGATTTATTCATTTTTTTTATGTTTGTAGTAGGTGTTAGAAAAGTTTTTGGGTTTATGATAGTCCCGCAATCTTAGATTGTGGGAGTTGATAACATGGCACGATGACTAGGCAATTAAGACAAGGTGGCACGGCTATAATAGGATGGCTGGACAAGTTGACATCGGCTGATGATGTGGAGTCCCGCAATCTAAGATTGTGGGAGTGTGTCAAGGCTTTTTTGTTTGCATGTACATTATAATATCTTTTAACCAAACGGTGAACGTGTTAGAAAAAATCAAACTGTAACAATTCAGTTATATTATAACATAAAATATACAGGTCATAAATTGGTGTACCTTGTCCTGAATAAAGTAATTTCATTGACATCCTCATTAATTAATAATCGACTTACAGAATCACCAAATGAATTTGATACATAAGGCTTTCCTGTAAAATGTGAAAAAACATTATGGAAAATAAGTATGTAAAATTTTCATATACATAATATGAGATTTCTAATGTCATTATAAAAGATATATTTAGACAAAAATAATACATTTAAAATGTACATACCATTAAAATACTTCAATCTGGCGAACTGCAAGATGACTATTAATTGTTCAACTTTTGTGTTTGATGAAACATATTGGGACATTTGTTTGGCATAGTTGTCCCAAAGAGTCAAATATATGCTATATCCCTTATTGTAATAAAAATATTACACTTTTAAAAAGATAAACAATTTATAAATCGGTACATTATTTATATATGGCAATAAATACATACTCAGTATCCATAACTTCCATAGTCAACCGCTTCTTACTGCTGAAACTGCTTCCCTCCTCATTGTTCTTAAAAAACTTGACAATGCACCCAATAACATCTAGTGAAATTGGAATTGTTCAAATAAGTATATAAAGAAAATTCATATCTGTACTTGTTATTGAAAGTAATAAGTAAGATAATATATACCTAAAGTAACGAAACCTGCTTTTGGATCTTCTACCTGGATGGTCTGAAATGGGACAAAAGAAAACCCAAATGGAGGACCATTGAAATTTTCTGTAGGGTAAACGCGAGTATCTGGATTAAGACACAATTTGTTTGCATTTGCAGCATACTTATACTTGGCTGTATTCATGCCAATTCCAGGATTCTTAATAACAATACAAGCATTGTCATATAAGAAGTTTTCAAATCTAAAGAACAATCGTTTGAACCCATTTCCCTGGATTTTATTACCCTGTGTAATTTACAAAATTAAAAATAAATTAGTAGACGCTTTAATAGGCTTCGATAACATAAACATGACAAATAAATAATATAAACAGCAATTACTTGTATGTAAACAAATATCTAAAAACTCACCTTTTCGTCGATAAGTATCATCTCAATTGAGTATGACTCATTAGGATTACGACGATCTGGTTGACGCCAAACACGGATTATACGAACTTTAAACATAACATTGTTCTGGTTAACATTGATATTATTAACCAAGCTAAACTCTTGCAGGTCAGCCATTGATATTCTAAAATAAGAAAACATAGCCATACTTTTTAGATTAATATATATCTATTTTCTATATGTATATCCATATATAATGAAAATAAAGAAGTTGAAGGTACCTTGTTAAGAGGAACAGATCAAAAAGCTTGAATTGAGAGAGAGTTAAGAGTGTGATGAATGAGGTAATTGGTAATTGGTAAGACAATATATAGTGTTTCGATACAGATTTATCTTTAGAAGGAGTTATAAATATAATTGATAATTAGCAATTTCCCGTAAATTACTCAATCTCAATATCATTTTTAAAATGAAAATACACTATTTGCACTAATTTAGGGAAACAATTTAATCAGTTTCTATACGAAACGTATATGTGTTTAATAATAAAAATAAATTACATATTTTAGGAATGGTAAACATATGTTAATGATGGTTATAATATCATTTTAAATTTAAAATATTTAATTACTTCATTTTATTATTCAAATTTAATTAAAATGATGTTCAACATATGTTGTTTGCGAAAAAATGGTTTACCAGCTCTTAATTTTATTCAATCTATTGTATCTAGTATTTGCCTTATTACTACTATAAGGTATTTTACCAAATTTTCTTGTTTTTAAAACAATTCCTATTCTTATAAACTTAAATAACTTAATCTTAACAGTATCATGTCAATATGTAATGAATATATCATATATGAAATTTATATGGATTATTTAAAATATTTGATAAAATAGACATCAAACATGATATTGGTAAAAAATAAACATGAAACATAAATATAAAAAAAAACAAAATAAACCAACATAATTATAAAACCATCAACGAAATCAATCCACCAGGAAAATGAAATTTTGTAATAGGTTAAGTTTTGAAACATAATTATAATTAAAAATAATAAATTATACCTCCTACTGTTAATACTTCCCAACCAACAACATACTATGAGTAGTGGACCATTTGAACATATAACGATCTCCGATTGAAATATTCTCTGCATCAATCAAAGCATCCCAGCCATGAACAAAGAACCTGTTTTAATATGTTAGAACATTGTAATAATTAATCAATGGATCGCTAAATTGAATAGAAAAAATTAGCATAACCAACCTGGTTACATAGGAAACTACTTCTATGCGAACATGTTGACTCCAAGAGTTTCCGTGAATGAATATAATTTTCAATTTGTTGTTTGTGCTTAAGCCTGCCAATTCAGCAATACAGTTGGGAATAATATGCAAATTGGAAATGAGAAAGTTAAAGGCTTAGCAAAATTATAAGTAGCCAAATTTTAACTTACCAACTGGTTAGTAACGTTGCATGCAAACGAATTTGTATTTGGATAAACTTGTGTGTTTGTTTCAACAACCACTTGATTGTTAATATGTTGTTCATTGGATTGGGACAACACTTTGAATAGCTTCATTTGTCTACCATTTTTGTTAAAAGTAATAACATTGAAACGCGTGTTGTCAAACAGTAGAAAACATATTGCATCACCAACTTGTAAGCGAAGGTCACCAAGGAACCTAATCCAACCATTAGTGAAACACACATTTGGACCAATTTTTGCAATTGAAACATTCCATTTATGATCTTCAGATATAAACAATTTAACCTTATTGGTAGGTAAACCAATAGGGAAATGTTTTTTTAACAAATGAGTTTGGTAACACCTACAAATGTTTATAAAAAAAATATTTAATTTAACAGAAATGATAACATATCATTGACTCTATGCATAATAATATTCAAATATAGTTGAATAATACTTACAGGAGGAGTTGTTAATTCATGTTCAATGACTTTGAAAAAAGAATTTCCTAACTGGAATTGTGGAGCATGAGAATAGTACTTGATCATGAATGTCTTATGACCAACATAAAAAAAAAGACAATAACAAACGGAGCAAATGATAAATCATTGACTAATTCAGACCATCCATCAGTAAAACATAGTATATCATCAATAAGTTCAACTCGAACACTCCATGATTGACACAAGCCAGTTGATAAAGTAACAATTTTGTTGTGCAATTTGTTTATCAAAAAAACTTATTCATTGATGCAGGGATTGTCTGCAGTTGATAACAGGTATAATCAATAATGAATCGTATATAGGGTAAAAGGAAAATTTTATAATACATATAAATGTAAATTCAAAATGTACCAAAATTGAAGCATATGGGTCATACAAGAACTTGAAAAATTGATTATCATTATGGTAGGACATATCTGATAACCTGCACATTAACAAAAGAATAACCAATTATCAGTTTATCGCATCGAATAAGTAAAAATATATTTAGGTTTTCTTAAAACCCTAGATACGAAAAAAAACAGAAAATCCGTTTATGGAGATACAATACAAAGGCGATAACTAAAAAAATAATCAATTATAATGGCATAAATGAGGATGAAATAGATCTTCGTATTACCTGAATATGATTCTTCACGATCGAGAGGAACACAGAAATGGAGAGTTAGGGTTTGTGGACAAAAGGATTTGAATAAGAATGGATCATTAGAGGATTACACGGTTATGTTTAATTGAGTATTAGGGTATTTATATCCGGGTTATTGGGTTATAATCTGGTATCATGGGTCGGTTTTTTTAACCCATGGGTAAGTTAAATGGATAGTATGGAGGACATCTAGAGGTGCCATCTCAGCAATAGTTACTCCATTATTATATACTAGGTTTGAGTCCCGTGGGGACCCACGGTGCAAACCAAAGTAAATTAAAAAAAATATTAAACTAAGAATTGTATTATTCAAGTTGAGTGTGCATAAAGGTAGTCAATATATCCAACATAATATTAACATGCAATACAAAAACAAACAATCAACTACCATGCAAAATGTCATAGTTGCATTGGTAAGTTCACATATTAGCCACCATTAAAAAGAAAGATTACTAAAAAAACATGGAAAAAGACAATATGACGTAAAAATCAAACATTATCAAATTTGTCTTTGCGCCTTGCGCTTTTTAATTTCTCGTTTTTCCAATTTGGAAACTGAAGTTAGACTAAGCACACCTTCAGTTTTGATGCACCTAAATAAAGCTTCAAATATTTTTTTGTACACAACATTTGATGTTTTGTTCGTAAGGTTGTCATCTTGGTCTAGTATTAGTATCTTCAGTCAATCTCGACTTTTTTGACCCTTGATGGCGCAATATACAACTGCCCATGTGAAAAAACAGGATCCTTCAAATACAACCCAACTTTAGAAAAGGATTGTCCTTGACTCTTGTTTATTGTCATTGCGAAAGACACAAGTGTGAATTGTCTTCTGTTAAATTTAAAGGAATTTTCTTATCACAAGGGGAAAAAGGATAAAATAAATAGTGATAAAAAGATGTAAATGAAATAACTTTATCGGCTTCAATTAATACTTTAAAATATAACATAAAGCAAAATATTACATGATATCTAACTTTTGTTTGTGCACTCACAAAACGAAAAGTAAAACACAATTTATTTCATCGTTACAAAGATATAATTGGTGTCAAACATTCAAAGAAGAACATTCCAAACCCATTATCAATACAATATGCAAAACGAATATAGACCATGACTTTAAGATATTAGCTAACTTTAGCTGGCTTTTCAAATGTAACACATTTGACCCGTTATAACAAAGCATAACTTGAATCGACCCTAGAAGAGCTTCTTTCAACTATCACTATGGCTTTCATCCGATCTACCATGTCCTACTTTGGTCTGATCCACCATGTCTGAATAACAACATATGTTTATATTTGTTCTGCTTTGGTCTAACCTGCCAAAAAGTGAGATGGGATCGTATTTGATGATTGTTCGATAAAAGATGTGTTGTTGCACAGAGACGAATTGAGAAAGTAGGTACCCAACATATTCAAAACTGATCATTTAAGAAGATGAAAGGATAGGTTCGATTTCATTTCCTTGATCTTAAAGCAACAATGATATAAACTAAATGATCATATTCTTTATATATTTTTAAATTCAAAAGCTTATTAAACAATTATTTGTTTTTTCCTTAGAAGTTGATATAAATGTTTCTAACCAAACATCAAACAAATGATTATTAAACCTAATCAAATGCAAAGATTATATCAATTGTGTTCGCATGTCTATGACTCTACATGCTTCAATTGTACATTTTGTTTCTACATTAAACAGGTGTTTTATTAATTATTACCTAATCCAAGTGCAAAGATTATATCTATTCATTGGCATGATATGTTGAGATTATAATACAATCTAGACAATTTTGTGCAAAATTATGTGATTCTTTAGTCTTTATCTGATGCCTAATAAAAGGAACCATCAACTTCAATTCCAACAACTTTTTATATACTTATTCTATTCACCTTCAGATCCTAAAGTACTACAGAGGTATGTCAATTGAACTTTGAGTGGATGAGTTATAGTGACCAACTAATGACGAGCAGTGTTCTTTGAATTACCAAATCATGATGATGCAACAACATAAGAGAAGTTGGGAACTGCATATGGACTTTGAACCTTCAATGACAATTAGGAGCAAATCCCACACTCTTCTCTGTTGTTGTCCCCTATTCATGTCAACGCACGACCTTGGTTTAAAAAAGCGTGAGGCGCTCCGAGGTGTTGTTCAAAAAGTCGAGGCATGAGGCGAGAGCTTCACGTATGTCAGGCGCCCAAGGTGAAAAAAAAGTAAAAAATATTTATACAAGCCAATACTACATATTCTATTTGTAATCAATCCTAAACACAATAACATAATCATAAAACACACTTAAACACTTCATTAAACATACATTGAAGCCAAAACACACTTAAAAATCTTTAAAAAAAAATGATTTTGACTTTTGGCCCAAATAAACAATAATTTTGACTGAGGCGGCGCCTCAGGCACCTTAGCGCCTCAAATGCGCCTCAGGCGCGCCTCATGCCAAAAAAAGCGCTTTTCCTAGCATCTTAGGCGCGTTTTTTTATCTTTTGGTCACACGTAATTTTATTTTCTCATGATCTTTGTTATCACTCCGTCACACAAAAAGAAATAAAGTAACGATGGTGTGACTAATAGGTACTTGAAGCCACATGAAAAAATTATAATTTTTAAGTATAGCTATTGTCTAACCTTTTGTCACACATAATTTTTGTTTCACGTGCTGTTTGTTATCATTCTGTCACACAAACAAAAAAACTATATGACGAGGGTGTGGTTAATCGATATGTTGAGCCATAAGAAATTTCGTAATTTGTAAATGTGGTTATTATCTAACATTTGGTCACACATATTTATTGTTGTCATTTCTTGTAATTACTGATTTATTGTTTTAATTCTTGAAAATATAAAAAATGCAATAAAAATGAGAAAACCTAAAAACCAATTGATATTAACAATAATAACTCAAAATCCATACATAAATTTTCAATGTACATACTAAATACATAAACTTCTAATCAAAACCTATCACAAAAGTTGCAAAGGAAATGACTGTACACATGAAATATAAACTATTTCTAAGTTTCCTTCTGGTCCATGTACTCTCTCCTTTTGAACTTGAAAGTTTCTGCAAATTTGGATCCATGGGTTATTGGAAAGAATTATTATCTTGAGTGTATCCTGAAAAAACATCATATCATACTATAAGAACAATATATAGAATTATTTCATTTTAGATAAACCTTTTATATGCGGGTATATGGGTTACAATATAGGGTCATGGATCGAGTAAAATAACCCATACCCAAGTTAAATGAGTTGGAAAATGGTGAGGTGAACACCCTAGTTAGGTGACACCTCAACCCTAGATACTCTTTTATTATATGTATAGATATAGATGTATGTTCTAAATGCTTCACTTTCAGTTTGAACTTGAGAAAATATGTCAACGTGACAAATATTTAAATCTCATCTTTAAAGAAGTAATTCAATATTGCAAAACTAATACTTGAGCAAATGATGATAGTGTTACCTTTGGTTACAACTGAGTTATTTGGTTTAGTTCATACAAACCAATACTGCATGTTTGTTTGTCCCCATTTTTCTTGAAAGTCGCAGCCAATTCTTGCTGTTAATAACCCATGGAAAATTTTAGAAGCAAGAAAGGGTGTATTAAAGTCGCAATTTCAACTGAGTTACTTATGAATTAGTAATTTTCATATAAAAAACCTTTTAAATTTCTCATTGTAAAAAAGGACCTGTTAAGTAGGAAACCGTATGAAAGGCGTAGAGGACAACCAGGGTACGTAGCTACACTGAAATAAATAAACAATAGTTAAGATAAGTGGAAGGCAAGGCAAGAATAGAGACAACAATATGGGACACAAAAACTAACAAAAATACATCATAATATGCAAGTCAGCATGGGGCGTTAAACACCACGTCGTCCGGCCATTCAATGGCACGAACATACTGATGCTATCCGGTTTCTGGGCACAAATGGATTTGAGAGATGGCTCCACCCCAATCAACCAATCACATATTTTTTCCTTTAATTTAATTTTATGTTTATCCACTACACCATAGTTAATGGGTAGTTAACCTATCCTACATTTTTTAACCATCATCAAAAACTTGTATAGTACATAGTGCTAATGCATTTCTAATACACCATCAATAAATACCATAGTAATAAACAAACATAAAACAATGAAAAACGTGATTACCTTCTACTGGTAATGTTCCATTTAAACCATTATCACTAAAGATGAGGCAAGATTAAGCTTCCTGTGTAGAAACATTCTGAACCAAAAGAAAGAAACAGTTAACTATCCTCAGCCATCACCGTCATCATTAATTATACAACACAATTAGTAGATTCAAACTTTAATCCGGGTTTAGAAAAAATCTAGTCGATGAAGAAAATAACGTGAAATCAAGATTACAACAATAATAAACACAAATAATGAAAGATATATTAGAGGTGTGCCGCAACTAAATGATAAAACTTGTCTCCCAGACCAAAAATGAGGCATAAGAACAAACTTGTGAAAGAGATGAACTATTATTGTGACGTAACCACAACATTCTCCCAAGACCCAACACAAGAAAAGGAAATTCTTAATTAACTCAATGTCATGTTTGGCTCATTACTAATCCTTTAAAAGCATAAGAAAATTAAAATTCACAAACGATTAGGCAAAAACACATTCCCGAATGAACAAAAAAACAAATAAAAAACATCCTAATCAAAATCAACAAACAAACCCATTAATTAAAAGAATTCAACAACTGTAGCATACCATTTAATATGTGCTTGATATTCACATTTGAACCTTTGCATGTACCATGACAGCGGACCCAAGGTGTTCCTTTCGGAAATCTGCATATGATGGAAATTTTAAATTATATCCAAAGTAAAAAAACAATGAACACAAGAAACAAAGTATCTCGCTATCAAAAAAAGAAGTAAAACCAACAGTTTGTCAAAGTCCTAAAAGGTCATTTTATGAAGATCACCTACAAAGAGGTCTCTTTGTGGGTGATACCAAATGGAAATTCCTTCAACTTAGAGAACTCTAACTGATTCTTCCTGTTTCGGAATAAGAAAATAATAAGTAATCATTTAGCAAAACAACAACAATATTAATCATCTAATGAACTCAAAATTTATTAATTAAATAGTTCTAATGAAGAAAACCAACTGAAAGTTAAGATAAAGTTCTTTGATTATCCTAAACAATCATTATGTTGATTTAAGAAATTAATTTTTATAAGTTATAATCAATGATTTCTTACCAATGGTTTTCTGTTCTTTTTTTAGCGTTAGGAGGTCGAAGAAGACGTAGTGAGAGTAGATAGGGTAGCTGGGATAGATTCAGAGTTAGCACAAAGAGATATTGAAAAGATGAATGTGAAGAGAATTCACAATCTAAGGTTCCCAAATCTAATTAGGCGAACCAATCCAAGAACACATAGATAGAGAATGGGTAACTTCAATATTTATGATTTGAAAAAATATTCAGACAAACATAGTGTATCCTATTGACACAAACTGATGAGTTTGTGAGCAGACATTAGCTTTCAATTTTGAATCAAACAAACCACATCAGAATGTATTATGAACACTTACCTCATAATCGAAATAAAACTTCACTCTATCCTTGCGTTTCCAGTTGCAATTCAGGCAACCACAGAACCATCAATCACCACCGCACACCCTTACCACCCTGCTTGTTATCCTACAATATTAGAAAAAAGACAATACATCGGAACATAGATCAGAGAAGACATTCAGAAGCCAATCGGTCAATCTTATGAAGTTTTTTAAAAACTCTAAATTACAAACCCTTAAAAAACCCAGATCCCAAAGCTTAATTGTGAATCAAAAAAAAAAATGAATCAAGAAGACAAACTTGAGGCGTGGGGATTCTTTATCAAAATAAGAACAATACATTTGGAAAATAATATTTGAAGTTAAGAATAATGCATGAGTCTGGTTTCACTTTCAGGTTGATGCTTCTACTTAGCATCAACCTTCGTGTGTGACTTAAATAGAACTAAAATTTTCAGATCGGTAAATAGAACCCATTCAAATGTAGTAGGGTGCAAGAAAGAAAGATCAAGTATTTCAACTTGACACGTTCTGACCCGTTCCCAATCCGCCATTTTTTTCCACCCCTAAGCAACTAAAAAGGATCAAGCTCACTTGAAAGAACTTGTCCCAGAGCATTTCAAATGGTAATGGGCTAGGAGTCAAAAACATGAAAACAACTTTCGGATTCTTTGGAATAGGAGGAGATGATTTCAAAATTTCTGTGATGACCACCCGAGCTGCATTTTCTTCATCTGTTAATTCTCTGGAAGGAACTGCTGGAGTGTTTTCATGACCGGAACAACCACGGGACAAAAATATATAGCACGCAGCAGTATTCCTAGGCTGGTAGATATACAATCCAACTAAAAATATGTTGACTAAGCACACTAATATAATAACCCAGTTTGTCCCTTTAAATTTTGGTTGTTGTCGAACACCAGACATCATTATATAGTCTTTTAAGCTTCCACGCCATGCTCTAGCTGTCTTCATTTAGCATAAATGCATCACGTATGAGAATATAAAAAAATATAATTTTTCTAGGACTTGTGAAGTATTAAATAGGAAAGGGTCTCTTTCTTCCAATCATGAACTTCATGCCCATCAAGCCTGCATCTGAAAGACACATGAATAAGGAATCAAGTTGGTGTACTTAGTAGTGCTAAAAACTTGTAAGATTTATACATTGGCGAAACATTCACAACCTAGAAATATATAATTAAAATAAAGTAAACATTATAAAATTTAAGAATCGTGCTCAGGCTTGTTTAAGCGTGGCACGATTCCAGCTTTTAGGTAGTCGATGACTCGATTCTGAGTAGCTCACGACTGGCTTAGATCGTTTATACCCCTCTTTGTCACTTAGCTTTTGCTTATTGGCATCAAAAATGGCAAAAAAAATAAATTAATTAATAATTAATTAAAAAAATCTACCAATTATAGGATCAGAATGTTTCGCCAATGCATCAGTATGTTGATAAGCTAAATCTACAAAGTAGATGTAATCGCGCACCTACTTATATGAAAATAAACTAACTTTAAGAACAATTATAGAAGTAAATCAAAGAAACCATTTTACAAATCAACAAGCCAATACCATTTAAGTGAAAAAAAAAAAAAAAACAAACAAACAAAAACAAATCATACCCACATTCCATCTTTTGTAGAGTAGTCGGTTCCAAACACATTAAGTGCAGGTTGCCTACCAACAACAACATATTGGATAAAAGATATAGTATTGTTTGGAATTTTTTGACGATCCTCAACAATTCCACCATAATAATACAAAATTCCACTGACGATCTAAGGCATATATATCTCAACACATCTCCTTGATAATTTGATGAAAGGATCAGAATACTCAAGTGAATGTAAAAAATGCTATAATAAAAAAAAAAGAGATAAATGGTGAAAATTGGTAGCTAGAAAGAATTAGTAAGTTACATGTGTGTGATGTCTCCTTGATTACTTCCAATAGAGATTTTTGCTGTAAATATATGACAAAAAACTTGTTATTCAATACTTTAGATAAAACAATTATGAATCTAAAACGTAGTAAAAGGCAAATGATACTTTGATATATAACCTTGTCATATTCATCTTTGTAAGTGAGTTGAATCATGTAATATAGGGTGATTATAAAGCCTGATTCCATCTAACCAACTCATTCCTCAATCACACCATGTGCAGCCAACATTACTGCTAGATCTTCAGCTTGTTCACCCATTTGGTCAGCTTCCAACTGTAACATAAATAGCTAATGATATTTTTTTTTATCATTTCTTAATTCAAGAAGACAAATGTAAGAAAGTGAAAAGATGATACACGAGAAAATGGGCTAAGAAGTTAGGTTCCACTTTCTTTTTTATTTGATCTTGGTGAAAATAGATTCTGCATATACAACAACAAAAATAAGAGATAAACATATGCATTGAATAAACAAAGGTTCATAAAACAAATTCATATGCTTCACCTATGAACACTAAAAAAATAATATGAAAAAGTTCACTTACACAATTTTACGAACACTTGGTGGGCGTACTTTTATAATACCAAAGAAATCAAACTTTACACAACTTTAATAAACCGAGAAATCAAGAATTCAACTTCAGTTTACAAAACAAAAAACCCAGAAGTCTTTAGTAACAAATAAATCAAATACAAAATAAAATAAAACAAATTGAAATAAAAAAAATATAGTGAACGGTACCTCATGAGTTGCAAAGAATCAACTAATAACACATGTCCGCAAGAATTCCATGAGCATTCAAGTACAATGGAATATGGATTCTTCATCATCAATACCAAAATCTTTATTTGCAGCTATGAACAAAGAAAAACCGCAAAAGGATTCAACAACATCTAAGAATTCAGTATAGAATCATAGCAGATCTCACATTAGCCCTATTGAGATATGGCTAAATTAAAACAATTGAAAATCATTCACAGCGATTAAAAACCGATTGATTACCTAAGATTTTTTTTAGCAGCTTTGTTGAGACGATGCTTCCAGTTGTGCTCCTTCCATGGAATCAGAATGGATGTTGGTTTTGAAGGTTTAAGGCTGACAGAAACCTGAAGATCCAAAGACGCAAGAGGCCTCAAGACAGAGTGCAATGTTAGGGTGTTGAGAGATTAAAGAGGATGATTGAGGCTGATGAAGGATAAATAGATCGATTGGTAGGGTTTGTATTGTCGGATCAGAATCAAGATGAGGAACATAGCGGCGGTTTAGGGGAATAAAAGGGTTTTAAAAGAAAACGGTTTATATAATAAATTTCGGAGCTCCATTTATTTAGTTGGATCCTAGGGGCTCTCTCTAAAGGCTCCATTCAACCCTAGTGTTTTCATTTATTATATAGATAGATATAGATATTTTTTTTATTTTTACCATTATCTTCTCTCTCTCCTTCACTCGCAATTATTTTAAAAAAGTATTAAAAATTATAGAGGGCAAATAGCGTTGTTTCAAATATAGAAATAAATAGTAAAATATTTTATCTTTCCTCCACTCACAACCACTCAATACCATTATTAAAATATGAGGATCTCACTAACATACTAACATATTATGAATAACCTAATGTGAATGCTCTAAGTAACGTAAATGGATATATGGCGTAGAGATTATAAACGAATATTGTGGAATGTGATTAAGTTCTTCTTCCCATCTCCAATTCTGACATATGTTCTTCCCATCCCCTCTATTATTTGTTCTTTGATTCTGAGTGTAATCATTCAATCAATATCAACAAAAACATCATGAATTCAATTCTAATTTGTACATTACTTTGATGTGTAAATATCCATTCACTTCATATAAGCATGAAATGTTTATTGATTCCTCATCTCATGCTTTTGATTTCTTGTTATATTCTATTTAAGATTTTTTTTTTAAAAGTAGTGGATTTATTCATTTTTTTTGTGTGTGTTGTAGTAGGTGTTAGAAAAGTTTTTGGGTTTATGGTAGTCCCGTAATTTTAGATTATGAGAGTTGATGACATGGCATGATGACTAGGCAATTAAAAACAAGGTGGCACGACTATAATAGGATGGCTGGACAAGGTGACATCGGATGATGATGTGGAGTCCCGCAATCTAAGCTTGTGGGAGTGTGTCAAGGCTTTTTTGTTTGCATGTACATTATAATATTATTATACTTTCGTAATTTGAAATTGCAAAGCGTCAATGGAATAGTATTATTACAGCCATGTTTTTTTATGTTGTGAGAGGAAACAATTGTTGGATTCTCTGCATGAAATAGTAATAATGAAGATATATCAAATCATCTGCTTTTGGAAGAACTTGAATGAAGTTTATAAATGAACAAGTTAATAATACATCAATGAAACCAACTAAAACATATACACGATCACAACTCACATTCAAAAGATCAGCAAAAATTTTTTTATCTTGCAAGCAAACATTATCTTAAAAAAACAATGGCACATTTACACCCGGGTCCAAGAAATAATCAACTTCTATGGCTCCAGCCACAACATCGTTAGGCTTATTTGTTCGAAAATAATGATGGCCACGCCACAGAGCTTGATATTAGGCAGGGGGCCAGGCATTATGGACTGCCATACGAAAACGTCCGTTAAACCCCACTGTTGAAAATACGGTTAGAATGGCTGGTTTTGGTGGGGTTCTTGATTGCGGATACCTAATCCTTAACCGTGGTTTGATAACTGTGATGGTAGAAAGATGGTGTCCAGAGATTCACACGTTTCACCTACCGTTTGGTGAAACGACGGTGAGATTAGAGGACGTGGACGTGCTCATAGGATTGCGAGTCAACGGTCCACCAATAGCAGGACCGGAGGAAAAATGGCCATCCCAAGAACGGTTCCAGGCAGTACAATCTTTGTTGGGTATAGAGCCGGAGCAGAGCATGTTTTCTGGAAATGCTATTTCTACCAAATACCTTGTAAATAAAATAAAGGAAGTACTGCCCGAAGGGGCAAATATGAATCAGATTACACAACAAGCACGTTGTGTGGTCGTGATTATATTGGATAATACACTGTTGGCTGACTGCTCTAATGGTTTGACATCATTGTCATTTTTAAAGCATGTTGAATCGTTAGAAAGCTGTGGTGAATATAGTTGGGGGAGTGCTGTATTGGCTTGTTTGTACATAAATTTGTGTAAAGTCGCAGTCTCTACTGATAAAACAACTGGAGGACCTATGATTCTACTCCAGTTTTGGGCTTGGACACAAATCCGTGTAATATCCCCCAAGTGTTCAAGGCAGTTGATCCCTGGAAAACCCTATGGTGCTATGTATGTATTTTCCCCATGACCTTTATATTATATAAATTAATTTTTTGTTAAATAAACTAACTCATGTTTTAAATTATTTTTTACAACTGGAAAGGTAAGCACAACTTAAAGCAGGTTGCATCGCACTCGTTAAGACAGATACGATCGCAACTACAAAATTTACACGTGGACTCGGTATGAGACTGCTTATGTTGTGTTAGAAGTAAAATACATTATGGTTTACTAATGGTGTTTCTTATTATTTTTTTACAACAGTTCATTTGGAGACCTTATGCACAATGCATAGGGATGATGCCGCAAAGTTACACAGAGGGTTGGGATTGTTGGCGTTCGGATTGCTTTATTGTGTGGTTTCAGGTGGTGGAATACCACTCACCCAGTAGGGTCCTAAAACAATTTGGACTATGTCAAGGGATTCCTAATGACCCACCCCTTACCCCCGAAGTCCACATCGAGCTGCATAATAAAATGCGTTCTGGGAGACCATACCAATCTTGGTTTTCAGATCATAGCGAGTATGTGCAGTCGTGGAATGACCGCAAAAACTGTATAGTGGACGGGGAAGAAACGTCATATCCTTACGTGTATCCTGGTTATATTGAATGGTACTTTGAAAGAACAGTGGGATACATGACCAACCCGATGTCCATCCCGATAACACAACAGAAAGTAAAGAAATGTTGAGGGAGGTTAAGAATTAAAGAAGAAAATGAAATGGTTTGAGAAAAAAAATCGCAGGTTTATAAATGAGTATAGGATAAGAGAGGATGAAGAAGATGAAATGAGGAGAGCTCACACTTAATTGTTTTTGCTTTTTACCAGTTGGTTTTGAATTCCTTTTTATCTTTTATTTTTGTTATGAAACATTTTTTTAATTGCCAAACTTTCACTCATTTATATTAGACTTTCGCTCATTTATATTTTCATTCTTTGTGGGATTTGAACTCCCAACCTCCCCTAAGAGGGTTTGTTCCCTCTACCGTTAGACTGCAACCTAAGTGTGAAATAAAATTTGATCCATCTATTTGATATTACTTTAATCGTAGCTTAAAAAATAGTTTACATTATTTATTTCGTTAATGCTAAGGGGCACAATTTTTACAGCTTAATCCGAACGCCTTCCATTTCATCATCCCAAACACTATCTTATAATTTATAAAATTTATAAAAATCACTATATAGCCCATCGAAAAGTTCACATAGCCCTTAATTATTAGAGTGTTCTTTACGCTTGGAATCAATATCCCTTTCCATTCGTGGATCAAATAATCACGTGAAGTAGCATTTCATTCCTTGATAGCATTTCCCAAATAAGGGAAAAAAGAAAATAATTGTTTTCTTTTGTTTAGAAACACACATGTAAAAAGTGCTTCTTTTTCTTTGAGCACCAATGCCAATAAAACATGTACAGTCTCTACTATTAGATATGTATACTATAAATACCACCAACATGACATTACTAAACTAATACTCCTAAACACATGAATAAACCGGTAAGTTGTATAAAGGGTGGAAGGTGTGATCACGCCCCACTCCACGACCATCCTTCACGTCATCCTCCATCACTAACCTAGGATTGTGGTGATGGTCCAAAGCATTGTCGATGAGCACCTTTGCACATCTGTTTGTAGGGGTGTAAATGATACGCAACGGCTCGAGAGCTATTCGGGATCAGATCGGTAAAGAGCTCGAATGAGCTGAGCCTTAACGAGCTCGAGCTTGAAACATGACTCGTTTAGTTATCGATCCCTAGCCCGAGCTTTTCATACAAAGACCGTTTAGGCTCGCGAGCCTAAACGAGCCCAAAGAAATTTTATATTATTATTATTTTATATATGGTATACCTACTATTTAACATTGGCGAGTCGAGCTAGAGCCGAGCTTTGGCTAGTTAATAATGAAAGCAACACATTTAAACTTTTTCTTTTTCATGGATACAACTATTATTTTAAATTTATGTTTTTATTATCTATCTATATCCGTATAAGACCCGATTGATAGGTCAATAAATAATTGCAAACAAACTAGTATGTATAAAATAAAATAAAGACTTTAACTAAAAGAAAGAAAGATTCACTATATACTGATTTGATATATTACAATGCTCGTAAAAGCCTTATGTTTATAGAATGGAGACTCATAATAGGTATTTATAATAGGAATGGTTACATGTTGTTGTCATTATAGTTGTGGGTCCTAGTGGCGAAGCTTGAGCGAAAATCTAGGGGGGGTCGGAAGTTCCTAGGGGGTCGAACCGTATATACCAAAAAAATTATATACGGATACTATATAATCAAAACTTCTGAGCGAAAAGGGGGGGGGTCCGCCCCTATGAAGCTGCGCCAATGGTGGCTCCCAAAGAGGGCATAACGTACCGCTAATATGGTAGCTATAGAGGCAAATCCCAGTGAATTATATCTAATCCGGTAACTGAAGCATGGTATGTTCTAAATTCAACATCTTCGGAGCTCATAAAATGATGCATATTATGTTCTAAATTCAACATTGTCTTTGACCATGTTACTTGAATTTGTGTATAGTAAGTCATACGAGTATAAACCCCAAATAGATAATATATGTCATGTTGATTTTTTTTTCTTGAAAAACTACAGTATATATATAATAAAAGCATGTCCATAAATTATAGACAAGAAAGCAAACAAAATTGCATGACTAGAAGAGGGTTTTAAGCCATTCAACCCAACCCATTTAGAGATGGATGGATTTGGCGACACCTATTTCATAGATGTCAAAAAGATGTGTGTATCTAGTTAGATTCGATTATTACTACCAGGGTGTAGAAAGATACTATTGAAGCTATTGTTGCGACAAGCTGGCGGATGATATGACGTTTTAGAAATGGTTATATTTCTGGTGCAATGATCCGAACAAATACCTTATCCTAATGCCAAATTTATAAGGATTTTTTACATATGAGTACATGACTAGGTAAAAATATATTTGTGACAGTAGACTTATTGTTAAAGTTTAATGTAAATTGTCAAACTATCATACAAACAAGATCATGAAGTTATTCCTAATATGAGTAACATCATAGTTCAATGATAACGTTACATGGTGGTGTAATACCGTAACGTGCTCTGAAATAAATAAACAACACTACCAATATATAGCTTCATGCTCATATAATTATTTTCAAGCTAAGACAAAATGTTTTATCATATAGTTTACGAAACATTTATAATCTTTGATAAATGTGCCAATCGTGTACAAAACTTCTGGAAACCACATGACCAATCCAAACATTAATTGGTTCAATTATCGGTTTATTTTTTCTCAGCCAAAACCCAAAATTTTTTTTATCCAAAACCCGAATAACCCTCTAGGTGCAAGGAGTATTTAGGCTATGGGTATGGAGACTAAAACAAGGTTTAGTCTGAATGCCATATAGGATATGTTTAGTCTCAAACATTTTGAGACTTAAGTAGGGTGTGGAGACTAAAACAAGGTTTGTCTCAAGGCATTTAATATTAAACCAGCACAAATCAAATAAAAGTGAAGGGACGGAGTTCTCTGCACCGGGTAGCCTTACTGGCTAATTTGGTGGGTGTGTTATTGGTGAATTAACCGCCTTTCTAGATGTTAAAAAAAGAAAAGTGAAATAGTTTATTAACAAAGTCATAAAATATCCATTAAAACGTTAAATAAATATGAACGTACCCGTTAGATGTCAGATAAACGGCGTGGAATCATTACACATCTACTACACCCCCGCTCATTTTAGCACCTGCCAGTGTAGTATTACTATTTCCATCTTCTTCATAAAAATAAAACACTTCTTCACATCGTCTCTACACATTCACTACTGAAAGCTGGGTATTATTATTATTATTATTATTATTATTATTATTATTATTATTATTATTATTAATTTCTTTCTTCTACACAACTATCACTATCTGCAATTCAACTTTTTTATTATTCATATGCTTACATAATATCATATACTCTGTTAACATTATCATCATCATGATTATCATCATATTATGTCTCTTGCTCTTTAAATTTATAACTTAGGGTTTCAAAGTTATCCTTCACTTATTATCATCAGTTAATCGCAATCGCAGTAGCATTTTCAAGTTAATATAGCTACGATCACTAACTTTAACGATTATATGTAAAATCACACTCTGTTTACGTTATTATCATCATTCATACGCTTCGATTAAGTAGCATTGCATGTTTTCACTTGTTCCAGACAACGATCACTGTCTGCGAGCTGCGATGCAACTTTTTTCATCATATGCTTGTTAAATCATACTCTGCTTACGTTTTCATGATCACACGCTTCGATTATGTCTATTGCTCTTCGAATTTACGATTATCGTCTGCTTCTCTCAGTTCTGATGAAATTATTTGTAAATTTTCCTTATTTGGCAGTTAGGTTTTGAGATGGATAGTAAGCGGAATCTTCTAACGCCTCAAAAGCGATCAAATGAGGGCTCTGAGGTATGGCGATCGAACAAGAGGACGCCGGATTCAGGCGGAGTAACTAGTCGAGAGATTGTTTCTGTTTCACGGAGGGTTTATAAGTTGAAAATCCTGTTACCGAATGGAATGACTGTATCGGTGAAGATACCGGAAGGAACGGGGTCTATTACTGTTAGAGAGCTTGCTGACAGGGTTAAACAGCAATGTGATAGAGCTATACAAGCTAAAAAAGCATCTAATCCTAGGAAAAGTGTTAAATGGGATGCTGACTTATGTTTTATTGATGATTATGATCGTGTGTTTAGAAACGCCCTTAAGTTAACAAAATTGGAGATGGATAGAGTTTACAATCTTAGACTAGATGTGCGTTTCTGTTTTCAGTTTTTTATTCATTGATTTGTTGAAATATGTTTCTAATTACTTAAAGTCTAATGATTTTGTAACAGGACGGGACTCCACCCGCAACAATCTACGAGGTTTATTAAGGCTGATTATGTGTGTGTGTGTATATATGTCTTGGTTTCCTTATCAAACTTATTGAACTGTAATGTTTTCTTTTTTTGTTTTTGTTAATAGAATATGTGGGATTTGACTCCTGATACAGAGTTGCTAATGGAATTACCAGAAGAGTATACTTTTGAAACAGCATTGGCTGATTTAATAGTAAGAAATTATATGTGGTTATTAAATTTCCTTACAAATCCATGTTCAAGGTTCATAATGTCATATGCTTTTCCGTAGGACAATTCTTTGCAAGCGGTGTGGATGAATGATGAAAGCGATAGGAAGCTAATAAGGTACCAGGGTCAACATACGGAATTAAATTTGTTTCTTGTAGTTTTAGGGATTTTGGTTTTTGGATTCTTACCACTTTTATCGCTTTGCAGCGTTGAAGTTTCAGATGAGAAGATATCTATATTCGACACAGGCCCGGGTATGGACTCTACGTCTATAGAGAAGTGGTACGATGTTATTTTCTCAAATGTTTTATTTCTTTGTTTCTTACTTTCATGATTATGCTTTATTTGTATGTTTCTTTGCTTTGTAGGGGGAAGATGGGTGCTTCTCTCCATAGGGCATACAAAACACAAGCCATTGGTGGCAAGCCTCCATATTTAATGGTAAACACTGTGGAAACTGCATGAAATATGTTTAATTTGTCGTCTTTAAATACTAGTATATTCATGATGAAATGGTGTAAACCTTTTGGTGGCATGTACAGCCTGCCTTTGGCATGTTTGGCTATGGTGGCTTTATTGCATCTATGCATTTAGGAAGGTATGTGTATTAAAATGACTAAGTTCCCTACATGCAGGATAAAATTAAGAACTTTCTTCTTTTGACTGTGATAATTTCATTTTGTTGCTTATCTTAGGCGTACAGAGGTTTCCTCCAAGACAAAAATGGGTAAAAAAGTTTATATGTTACGTCTTGAGAGAGATGCTCTTGTTAGTGGTTCTGTCTCCGGTTCAAAACCAACTTGGAGGGTAACTGTGTCATTTTGATCTCTGTTATATGTTTCTCCTTTCTTTTCTACTGTATTTTAAGCCTGACGTATCTTCTATTCCTTATTCCTTCTTGCGTTTTAGACTTATGGTGGCCTTCGAGACCCCACAAATGATGAACTTGAATTATCCCCGGGAAAAAGTTTCACAAAGGTACAGTGGCGAAGCTTGACCCGAAGGTTCGGGGGGTCGGAAGTCACCGGGGGTCGGAAGTCACTAGTTTCGGAGGGTCGAAAACCTGTTTCGGGGGGTCGAAACCCTATATTTTCAAAATTTTCTATACGAATACTATATAATCGGAACTTCTGCGCGAAAATCCGGGGGGGTCGGCCGCCCCTCCCCGCCCTTAGTATGCTCCGCCAATGGCCGTTTACTTATCTTTAAAGGCTTAGATATGATCTGACATCAACTTTTGTGGACAACATTTTAACAGGTTGAGATTTTTGAACCAAAGATGAGAAGCAATAACATAAAGCGGCTTAAATGCAAATTACAGGATATTTATTTTCCCTATATTCAGGTTTGCTGCCTTATAACATAATGCAGGGGTGGTATAATTTGCATTTTTAGATTACCTAAGATAAATTCATTTCTATGTTTTTAAGTTTTAACTATAAAGCTAATTGTTCTTACTAGGATTAGCACTAGAATTAACTACTTCATCCTGATACATACAAGATTCAATATTGTAACTTTGCTTGTTTCTGTTTACAGTGTGATGATTTGTCCAAGAAAGGGAGAACTATTATGCCTATTGAATTTCTGGTTTGCACTTTGTTCCTTTTTAAAAGCTATTGTTGCATGTACCTAATAGTGAATTTAATCTGTTCTTAACATAGTTCATGAATTTTTTAGAAGTAGCCTATAATAATCTAGTATTTGCATGCATGATGGGCACTTTTAGGTTAATGGAGACGATCTAGCTGAAATTCCAGGCGGGGAGATAGCAATTACAAATCTAACTTCATGCAATGGTCCAGAATTCGTGCTACAGATTCGTTTTAAATTAAATCATGACAATGCTACTATGACAAGTAGTCAAGGTTTGTTTCTTTTTACATAATTACTAAGTTCGTTCACTCAAATTTATCATGGAACTTCATCCTTCCATTTTCAAGGAACAAGATCATCTAATGAGGCGAATGCACGCATTAGGTGTGTGTATCTCCCTGTTAAAGAGGTATGCATATGCACAATCTACATACTTGTATAGAGTTTTGGATGCTTCTTACCATTTTGTCCTATGGAATTTTATATTATAGGGTGAAGAAAGCATTGAGAGTGTGATTGAAGCTCTTAAAGAAAACGGATATGATTACACAGAAGACTTTGGAACTTTTAGGCGTGTAGCTTGTAGACGGTTAGGTCGTCTGCTACCGGATGCTCGTTGGGTAAGTTGATGTAAACAATTTTGCATATATGACAAGTTTGACTTGTTTACTAATTACCTTCAAGAATGACATAGGTTTTAAAACTTGTGAATGAATTTTAGGAGACCAATAAACATTTTGTGCAATAAATTTTTCTTTGAATCAGGCATGGCTTCCATTCATGGATTTCAGACAAAGAAAGTCAGACAGATCACAAGCCTTCTTCAAGAGAAGCTGCATGAGAGTTAAATGTTTTATTGGTATAACCAACCATTTCTTTCATTAATTTTTCTCTTCTTTGTACAATCGATTGATAGCTAAGTGCAAATTGTTGTAATTTTAGAGACGGATGCTGGTTTCAGCCCGACACCCTCTAAGGTATGTGTTTGTCTTTCATTGGGTATCTCATCATACATTCCGCCTATTTAGCTAATGACGATGATGTTTGCTTGTTTATTTCTTTTTCTAGACTGATTTTGCACACCAAAACCCTTTTACTATTGCATTGAGGAACTTGGGAAGCAAGCAATCATTGGAGAAAGATTCGGGTAATTGTTAGTATCTTTATATATGTAGCGCATTATAAATGGGCAGACCTTACAGATTTATCAACAGGTGTAGAAATTGATATCAGAAGAGATGGAAAATCGTTGAACCTCACACAATTGGATAAGCAATACCAATTGTGGGTAAGGGAAATGCATGAAAAATACGATGAAGAAGTCGATTCTGGAATTGATGAACCTGTTCTTGTAGTAAACCCTTCAAGCAAAAAGGAGCTTCATATATCCAGTGATGGTGAGAATTCAAATTTTGGTTTCATGTGGATTAATTTGATTATACTTATTTTCCTTCTGTTTGCAGTTGTAAGGATTCATAAAGCTTTTAGGCGGAAAGGAAAAACTTGGAAATCAGGGCAAAAAATTAAAATTCTCAAGGGAGCATGTGCTGGATTCCACAACAACAATGTCTATGCTACATTAGAATACATCCTCCTTGAAGGATTTCAAGGGGATGCTGGTGGTAAGTACCAAAAACTTTTAATAATCCCTATAAAATGTATAATATATAGCTTTTCATTTAATCAGCTCTTCTGTCATTTGCTTTTGTAGAGTTCTTAAATATGACCACATAAAAACTGCATTTGAGTTTTCAGTAGTTGTAGCTATTAACTGGACTATCTTTTTATTTAACTTTTCATATTTTTGCTCAAACAGGGGATGCATGGATAATTTGCAGGTCTACCACATAATTCTTTATCTTCAACCATATTTTGTTATTAACTCCTTTCATATTCTCTGATCTCACTGTACTTTTTTTTTTCAAAATTTCTGTTATCCTGGAAGGACTATTGACATCTTAGAAAAAGATGGCTGCCTCCTTGAATCTGTTGAGGAAAATCCGAAATTTGATTTGCGAAAATCTGTATCAATACCGATAAATGTTATTGATTCTGGAAAGGTTAGGAATTTGGTATCATCAAACGACACATTTGACAGCCTATAATTGAACAAAAAATTATTTTGTAGTGTTTAGCGGTTGATGATTCTGAATGGAATAACCAAATTGAGAAGCAACATCAGAAATGTCCGTCCTCAATTGAGATATTAAATTCAAGGCAATGTCGTGAGTTGGGAAAAGAATCGGTTAGCTCAACCAAACAATTTGCAATTTATGTTGGTCTATATTTTGTTGATTTTTATTATCTTTTATCTCTTCTAAATTAACTTGTATCTATTCTTGTAGTCATTACTTGATGAACCTGAAACTTATGCACATGATGTATCACCCAGTGAAATCCTTGCGGTGGTTCGTCCTGCTTCGTATAAATCTGGGACTCCATCCAAACAGTTGGATCAGAAATATGTGATGAAAGATAACTTTGAGATGTCACTAGTGATTACATATTCGACAAACAAGAAATCTCAGGAAGAAAAGAAAATATATTCTGGACGTGAACCACCTTCATTACTGAGAGACCTTCATGGTTTGTACGTATTCAAACCAAGATGCTCGTCACATCCTCTGTTTCAGAAAGCCGGCATTTATACATTCACCTTTTCTCTCGTGAGTAACATTGTGTTCTTGGTAATTAACATTTACATGGGATTAAACCCGTAATTTGCTGAACACATTTCTGTTTATCATCAGAGAGATTCAAGTTGTGAGAAACGTGTGGTGAAGGTCCAAGTGAAAGCATCAAGTGATGTCCATAGATGGGCACTTGCCAAGAAGATTTCTCATCCTAATTTTAAGTAAGACACCTATCAACTCTAATGTGTTCATTTGTGTTTTCTCTCTATTTGATAGTAATTTACATGCTGGTTGTTCTCTAGGGTGGGTTGTCCATGCAAGCCCATTTCTGTGTCAATGTTTGATAAATACAATAATCAAATTTCGTTCTTGAAACTTCCGGAAATATCTATCAAGATCAACTGCCCGAATGGTACTAGAGTTATCATTAATGATTGCAGCCCATCTATATCAATAGATAAATTAGCCCTAGTAATTGAGGTATGGTTTACATACTTTTTTTTTTTGCTGTCATTAATAAGAATATCCTGAAAGTTCACACATTGCTGTAGGATTTGGTTTTTGAGAGCTCTGATTTGGACAACATTCGACCAAGTTATGATGCCACTATGGTGTTATCTCTGCCTGAATCACACTTAGATGTCCCCGTCAAAGGTGTACACATGATTATAGTTACATACTTACATGATTATAAATTTGTTGGATTTTCTATTTGGTACTGTTGAGACTTCACTTGTTAAAGCTTGTTTATTGTGCCCTAGTTCTTCCCGGACCCATACGACATTTCACAGTGCAACCAGAAAACTTAGAGAAGCAACTGATTCCAGGGACTATAATTAAGGATTTGAATTTGGAGGTACATGCACCATTTCTGTTACAGAATACAATTTCTTTGATTTTTTATATTAAATTTTTGTGTTATTAATTTCGATAAATGCATCAACTGATTTTCTGATTTAAAGTACAATCTCAAGTGCATGTGCCTGCTGATGTAATCTTGAATATCCCATTACAGTTATTTGATGCGTATGGGAATCATGTACAAGAAAACGAAAAGGTGGAGTTGCGTGTGGCTGGCTTTTGTTGGTTGGACAGATCCTCTTCAAGTAAGAAGGTAGATGCTTATGGATGCATTGATCTTGGTGGCATGCTAAGAGTTACTGGAGGCTATGGAAGAAATGGTATTATACATGAAATGCATATCCATTTATATGTTCTCTTTTTATATTAAATTATTATGGTTCTCAGTATAAAAGTAACTTTCGTACACAGTATCACTGTCTATCTGTTCAAATGAAGAACCTATTAGCAAGGAGTGGCAGGTTGAGAAAAGGCAGCTGAGGCTTTCATCACAGGTCTGAAATCTTCTAACCTAACATGTTTACACAAGAAATATGTTCATATCAAACTTATATCAGTTATATTTATAATTTTAGATACCTGAAAGCTGTTTTGCTGGTTCCCAACTTGAACACCTGATATTTGAAGTTGTGAATTCAAAGGGTGAAGTGGATGTAAACTTTCATGATGAAGATGAGACTGGACAATCTCATACTCTTGTGATTAAATCCCAATCACAATTTATGGACAATGATGAACCTGTAAAATATGTGTTCCGTGAAGGCCGGTGTATAGTTCGTGCACTTCCTGTTCCTTTAGAGAAAGGGGAATTTACTTTTGTTGCTGCTCATTCTCGTTGCCCCGACTTACAGTTGACCCTAAAGGTTGGATTCTTCTTTCTCAAAATGTTTATCTGAATAAATTGTTACAATAAGCTTTTAGTGTTTCTCATTTTGATTATCTGGGTTGTTTTGCTTTATACCACAACACAACTGATTATATAATCAGAATCTACTTATTTTACCGCTTGTTTTAAAATACTTTTCATGCACATTCTTAAAAACCAAAATCCATTAAATGTTAAATTTTGATAACTAAAATACATCAAATGTTGTTTTAAAAAAATAATATAAATTAAATGTTGATAATTATACCATAAACGTGCGGTAACCTGGATGATTTTACTTTAAGGTACATTTTAGCATTATTAATTTTTTTTATTTTTGCACCATTGCACCAAACCTTTTATTGTATGTGATTATGTATGTGCCAGTGTTTTAGTATATATTGTTTTGTGTTTGAAACATGGAAGTGTTTTTGCAAAATATGTGATCATTGCATACGTAATGTGTGCGCCGTCGCTTCTAGCCTCTCTTTCCTGCCCTGGTACCCAATCGGCTTATTTAAGAGCCCTTCATGCGTTTTAAAACACAATATGTAATTTAAGAGTTGTTACAAAACCTGAATCAGTGTATTTTTTTTTCTTACACATAGGTTCTCATCGAAGCTCCTTCGGAGATGGAGCCTCTGAATATAAGACACAGTTTAAGTGCCATCTCACTTATGGACTTCGAGACACCTATTACTTATAAGAGTCCCCAACAATGTACTCCACAGAAAATGGATATAGGTCATACTACAGCTAGGGTACAAGAAACTGACGTAGAATCTTGTCTTGAATTTCGAAAGGTACAGTATAATATTCTGTTAAGCTGTCTGCATTAGTAAACCATTGTTGAGTTATTTTTCTGGCCATTTATCCCTTCGTTTTCAGGACCTCGAGGACGAAATTATTGAAATCCGTTCGAGGATTGGGAAAGTCGAATCAGAAATTAAATGGCTAGAAGATGAGCAAAAGAAAATTGAGGTCAACCTGTCAGAATTTGGAGGTAACAATTGGCCTTGTGTTATTGTAAGTTCAAAAATGACATTATATGGGTGACCTTGTAATGTTAATTTCATCATCTAGGTATCAGGGACCAATTACTTGGTATTGACACATATGGTTCACACGGAAAAAATAAAATAATAGCAGAGGTTGAATCTAAGTCTCATTGTGCTGCTTCTCTGGTCATGAAACACTTGAAAGCAATGCGAGACCAAGATCGATTTGGACCGATGGGAAATATCATTGGCATTGTTGCACTTCTAGGAACAACTCCGACTTTTGAGCTTAGCAGGTTGGGTTGAATCTAAATATGCAATTCTGATTATTAAAAATTATATAATCATGATATCACTGTCCTGTCCTCTGTCAGGCTATTTGCAGAGTATCTTGGTGATCAAATGCTTGCAGTTGTGTGCAAATATTATGAAGACATACGTTTACTTGAGAGCTATCAAAAGAATGGGAAGTTGAATCCAAATTTTGCACTTCACATGTTTGCAAGAGAACTTGGGCAGTCGATAAATGGCCGTTACCTTGTTTTGTGCATTGAAGACATAAGGTTCCCATTTAACAACATCGTATCTTTTTAAAATAATTATATATCTATATTTCATAGTACTTCTTTGACAGGGCATGTGAGGTAGATAAAGATGTTGACGGAAAGCTTTTGTTTCCTGATCCGACGCTTCCTAATGGATCCACACCAGCCGGCTTTTTAGGGTATGCTGTAAATATGATAAATATAGATGCTGATCACCTGGATACCAAAACGGATTCTGGTTATGGCCTTAGAGAGACTTTGTTTTATCGTCTTTTTGGTGAGACTCAAGTTTATGAAACCAGAGACGACATGAAGCATGCACTTCCATGTATAAAAGATGGTGCGGTTTCCATGGATGGTGGGATTTTAAGAGGCAATGGAGCTGTTTCTCTAGGATGCTTGTAAGTGCATGGTTTTAAATCCATTTTACAATGTTCGATTTTCCTAAATTGATGTTTTATTTTTTGATATTCAGGGAACCAGAAATTATGTTCCCTGTAGTACCTGCAATAAGTCAACTCTCTAAGAGCGCCATGCGAGTGTTGGAGTGTTATAGGGAACTGAAGTTGAAGTTGAAAGAAACAATTGCTAGGTTGGTTAAGAAAAAGAAATCTCATGAGAGTGAGTTGAAAATGTTCAAAGAGAGATGTGATTTATATGCCAAGTATTTCGCTCGGTTCCCTATATCTTGTTTGGAGGAGAAACCCGTTGTTACACAATCTAGCTTCATATAAGTCTACTACCCGTTATGATATGTATCTCGTAAACAACTTTAAATTAGGTTCTTAGGCGCATAGCAAGTTTCCTAGCCAACTTTGACATTTTGCAGTTTGTATATAATGGGTACATGGTAGCTTAATAAGTTAAGTATATAATGGTATGTTTTCCCCTTTTAGGGGTGTGTTAGTAGTATGCTTTGCATTGTTCCAAGCAGTTTATGATTCTTGATAATTATGAACAAAACTATATATATGGTTGTGTGTTGAACTAACGAGTTAAATAAGTATTCATGTGAAGTTCAATATATTCAATAGTTGAGTTGGTTATTAATCTCATAAGATTCATGAAGGGGTTTATTATTGTTAAAAAAAGATTAAAATCAGTGTTGATGGTAAATGAGTAATCTAGATTTTAGATGATGTTTTATAGTCGAGGGTAGATAATATTGGTGAGCATCTCTTGGGCCGACCAGAGAAGCTCGATCAAGAGCCTGGATTGTCCCAATACAACATTGTGTAGTCGTCTTTTCTAGAATATACATAATCTATTATAACGCCAGTTTGGTTCAGACACAAGGAAAACAGATTAAATTTGAACTTACATAATTTATTTTTTTCGATCTCTAACGATATGTATATGTTCGTGTGTATCATAAAAGTTTATCCGTTCTTCAGGCTTCCATTCCATCGCCATAGTAGCTCATCATCATCATCTTATTGATGGTGCTCGTTGGTTAGTCATCATCAAGTTGTTCGTGAGGCTATAACATCGGTGTTAATAATGTTGTTCATACTAGCTCGAGTCCATCTCCATATCCATTGTGTTTGAAAAACACTTGACGAATCCTATCCTGTTCTTCAAGTTGTTCATAATTATCTGTTGACAAACTATTGAGTTTTAAAGTTCATGATATTCTTTTAATTGTTGTCGCCATAATTGACTATTCGTCGTATGCTTTCAATGTCATATTAGAGGCTGTTAAGAAGCATCTTTGGTATCATCTTTATTTAATAGAAAAACACTACGTTTTCCATAACTATTCTAATACTGCAGTTTGACCCAGCCAGTTTCAACTTCGAAACGCTTTGACCCGTGTGAAAGCTGACTATGTATACCTGATGGATTCTTAACCAGAAATTGGAAAGGAAAAAAAGTCAAAAATCATCAAATAATGCCATGTTTAGTAAATTAGATAGTCAAAAATTGACATTTATATTTTGATGCATTTTTTTCTTAATATAGGTGCAATACCTTAGGCAGAGAAAGCATATGACCGGCCTTTACACATATGACCAGCCTTTACAGATATGCCTCCATATAAAACGAACCTGGAAAAAATGGTTGTGTTAATGCATTAATAAGAAATACAAATGCATAATAGAAAAATCTTATAATAGATCTTAAAACAATTATAAATGGGAGGAGAAAACTTTGAAATGGTAAAAGTATTAGGAAAATATTGTTTCAATGTTTTTGCATGAGATATTGACCAGACTCGCTAAAATCATGCACTGTGTTTCAAAATAGATAGAAAATATAAAAATCCAGCAACACAAAAGAAACAAACTATCATATGCTACCTAAACTATTTCAACTAAAGTGCACTTTGACTCTTGAGTAACGGGTCAGGTTGCCACACACACTTCTTTGACCCGTCAACACGTGCGACCTATCTGAACCGTTAAAAATGAAATAAAACCCAAAATAACCCCCTTTGAAATCAAATGAGTCGAAATTGCACACTCGAAATACATTATAAAATAATAAGCTAGAAAACAAGTGCATTTAGCGCCTCACACTTGAGGCGCGCCTAAGACGCGCTCTTTTTAACCAAGCATATATGTAGAATCATTATTAGATGATCCAAGTGGTTCAGTTAAATATACATCCACAAAGCGAGTGGGAAATATGGTGATATGGTTCAGTTTATGGACAATTAAATCAGGACTACACAACTTTGCAAGTTAATATAAGGATTGATGAAACCTTATGTCTATCAGCATTTGAATTTAAACAAAAGAAAGGGGAGTCCAATAGTTTTTGGAGTTAGGTGGTGTAATATTAGAAGTAAGACCAATTGATAACTTGGTTTAAAAAAGCGCGCCTGCGGCGCGCTTTAAGCGTTTGAGGCGCAAGGCGATAGGGAAAACGCTTTGTATGATCTAGATGAGAACATCCCATACCTGGGTGAACGTTCGGCGACCTGTTCTGCCGCCTGCAGTCTTTGTAGCCCCTACAGCCCCTCGCAATCATTTCCCACAAACAGCTGCAAAATAGCAACAAACATAGCAAAATAGCATCAAACAATGGTTGCACAACATTAATCAGCAACAAAACAACACCAAACTTTGTTCCAGTCATGCCTAAGTAGGATAATAACAAATTTGTTTGACAAAACATTTCCCAATAAATCTTCGCAACATATATTCATTAAAATAGAAAATAACCGATACAAATAATGGTAGACAACTTGAAATAATTATACGTTTATGAAATTATGGCCAGATGATTCATGGTATTAACCGAAACTCACAATAATCCAATGAAATTCAAAATAATCCAATGAGTGCATGTATCAAACGACTAATTTTAAATAACTCATCCAAGATAGTTTTTATATTTTAAAAACTTAAAACATGTGTTTGGTCAATGTTAGTATAATTGTTGATGTAATACATACTGACAATATGTATTATAAAAACAAAAAGGAACCATAAAGTTATGCAAGTAAGTTCAGAATATCGATATGTATCTTAAATGTTATATGTAAGAATGATGAGAATATGAAATGTGGTGATAAACTGGTAACCTTAGCCATGGGCCCATGGCTAACATGAATATCGATATGAAGACCAATCTTCACCAAACGGCAAACATACCACTCATATAGTAAACCACCACTTTTAGCCTTTATTGTCTGGTAGTTTAGGGTTGTTCCTGCCACAATCAACCACCATTGTCGCTAAATACGTCAGAGGCCATTAGAAATTGTTAACAATACCAGAAACAAGAACATGTAATAAAACCATTAGAAATTATTAACAATACATCAGTCATCAAGAACTAAGATTTCATGATATCAGATTTACTTAAAGCTACAAACAATTATGTGTTTAGAGATTATATTTTTAAACATAAGAGGTACCCTTAACCCTTCTCCTGCTTTCAAAAAGTTTGATAGCTTTTTTGGTATCCCTAAAGCCCAAATCCACTTTCACGCCATTCAATAGCTACAAACCATCTCAAAGCTACAATATTGAAAATAAATTGACAACAGAAAGTATAATTATACCTGCTTCTTGGGGTTTTCTATAAGCCAGAATTACCCCTGCTCTTGATGTGATAACCTGAAATGCTTTCTCTACGACATTCTATTCTAAAATGATGGTTGTTCTCCACTAACCACAAGGATATAGGGACTCTATATTTCATCTTTGGTGCCATTGCTGGAGTGATGTAGAGAGAATGAACTTGATCTGGAGAAAAAAAACATGGGATTCCAAATTTTCAATTAAGATGTACCATATACCAACGACGTCGCCACCACCTTAACTCCAGGCTCTACCACCATTCCCTTCACTTAACCACCTCCGAAAAGAATTATAAGAAAAAAAGAGGTGAACATATATGAAAAGCAGGGTAACATTATACATAACAAACAAGAGTAGCTTACCCTTCCAAGACTTAGATCTGCAAGGCGTTGCTCACCCCTTCAAGTCTCCGGTGGTGAAAGGAGCGATGGTGAAGAAATCCTTGAAACCCTAGATATGAATCGCATACATACATACATACATACAGAGAGAGAGGGAGAGGGGGAGAGAGAGAGAGAGATTGGGGTGTGATGGAGGCGGGCTGAAATGAGGAATGATGAGAAACCCTAGCTATTGTATCCGTGTTTTTTTTTTTTTTTGCCTGGATTTGATTTGTGCATAGAAGGTTTGTACATGCTTTAAATGTTGTACATCTCTTAAAAGTGGTAAAAGACCATTTCTGTCCTTCCTATATGCTTATTAATATAGTATAGATGAGAGGAAACATTAGAGATAAAAATCTAATTTTGTTTTTAAATTTTAAATTATTATTTTCCTAAAATAAAGGCCTTGCCACATGGGATGACACATGACACACTCAATAAAGAGAATACCCTCTTTGAATGTCATGTCATTAAAATGGCTTTGGTTTATTATATGTATAGATAGATAATAATGATTATTATACATAATTGGGCTCCATGTAAAAATGTGCCCTATGTCGTCACACCATCAATCAATCTACTGCATTATTAAACTAGTGGACTTTAATTTTTCCATCTTTGTCATGGTAGTTTATTTTTATGTTTCAACACTTTTAATAGTCTTATATCATCTCATTAAGGATACTAATAGGTGTAATTAGTGTATTTTGTCCAACATGTCCAATTTACATTTTTCAAGTGTGTAGACTTTGAAGATGTAAAATTTGTATAACTTATTTTCTAACAAAATCAATATTATAACAAGTCTTAGATGCTTACGTTAAGATGATTAAAACCATTTTCAAGTTCATTCAAGTTCAAATAACAAGTTATGTTTAGATCACCATTTTCTTTAAGTATTTATGAACTTTATAAAAACTATAAGAATAATACACATCCATCACCAATTTTTCGGCCCATACACACCATTTAAACACCATTTTAGTCTTTAAAATCATATGCTTTATCATGAAAAGCTTAATCAAGTTAACCCCTTGTACAACTTGCTTCAGGATAATAAACATAAACTTTTAAAGACAAGAACAAGATCAAGAATACTTACAACTAGCACAAGGCTAGGGAAGCTAAAAATGCTTGATTTTGATGGAGTTTAGTGTGTTCTTCCTATGTGGTTAAGCTCCAAGCTTGAAACACACAATGGGGTTTGAAAGATGGATGTTTTTGAAGGAAAATTGAAGTGTTTGAACTTGAAAAAAAAAATGTGTGTGTGACCTTGGTAGTTCACGGCAATATCAAAGAAAAGAAGAGGTTTGTTTTGTTTTTCTCAAGTGTAATGATCTCTTATAAGTCCTTCCATGATCTTCCAAGGATACACATAATCTAACTTGGATCCAAAATCCCTTAAATCATGGATTTCTTGTACTAAATAAATCTTGGATGGATTGTTTTCTTAGAGTGTTTGGCTGTGAGTTTTGTAGGCAAAAGAAAGGATTTGTAGCAATCTTAAAAGGACATGCAATCCTTACATAATATCCATACCACACATCCCATAATCTTTCATGGATATTCATAGATTATTAGTACAAAAAAAGTAAGATTGTAAGTATGGATGGGTTAGGGCTGGTTCTTGGGTGGGTTTTAGTGGGGTCCACAACACAAAACATTTGCTAAATAATATGTTAAGCTTCATACTTTAACGTTCGGGTGTCGTTCGGGTATTTTTCGGATTTTAATCACGCGTTATTTGGATATTATAATATCCTCAAATAACCCTTAAACATAGTCTAGTTTAAGTGTCGATAGGTTAATTAGGCTTTTGTCGGGTGAAATTATAAGTTATACGCGTACCGGGTGCGGTACACGCACTTTATTCGTTACCGGGAGATTTGTATGTAAAGTTTTCACTCATGGTTTTGGAGTTCCAAAACAAATTATATTTCGTGAAAATACCCCTTTATTTTATATCCTGGGTTTCCGGGATCTTTTTTGTTTATTTAATTTTTACCGGCTAATCACCAACGTCCGTTCCGGACAAGTTTATTCGCACGCGATTTCGCCGTGCTTCAACATTAAACATGTGCATTCCTATGCATCTTATGGGGAATTTGCTATTCTCTAAGGCATCAGTTAAATTAATCCAATTAATTTAAATATGCACTTAAACCGTTAATTACATATACTAATTACGTACGGAAACACATCGATTTTTGCCGGATGTTACAAAGAGCTTGGCTTAAAAATGAAGCTTCTCACTCTATGGTCTTAAACAAGCTCCAAGAGCTTGCTTTCATCGACTTAGCTCTTTTCTCATTTCTTACGGTTTCAAATGTAGTCGTGCTGATCCTTCACTCTTCATCTTTCACAATGGCAATTCCATCATGTACCTTCTTGTGTATGTAGACGACCTAATTCTTACAGGAGACAACAAGTCTCTAATCAAAACCTTCACCAATCGTCTGCATCAAGAATTCGCCATCAAAAACTTAGGCTCTCTTAACTACTTCCTTGGTCTAGAAGTTGTTCATGACACCAAAAGCCTTTTTCTCACACAAACTAAATATGCTCATGACATCCTTACTCGCGCCGGGTTAACCGACGCTAAACCTGTCCCCACTCCCCTCTCCACATCCGATACGTTCACCAAAGATGGCACTCCTTATTCCGACCCACTCACTATCGCTCCATCGTTGGTGCGCTTCAATACCTAACCATCACTCGACCTGATTTATCGTATGCCGTTAATCAAGCTTGCCAACACCTACACTCACCCACCGAAAAACATTTCCAATTGGTTAAACGGATACTACGTTATGTCAAGGGAACTATCTCTCACGGTTTACTATTTACGCGTCCTACGACGCCTTCCATCTTAGGTTACTCGGATGCAGATTGGGCACGATGCATTGAAACACGACGTTCAACTTATGGCTACTCAATTTTCTTAGGCGGCAACTTAGTTTCCTGGAGCGCCAAGAAACTACCAACCGTAGCACGATCAAGCTGTGAATCCGAGTACAGGGCAATGGCAAATGCGGCAGCCGAAATCGTTTGGATTACCCATCTTTTGCATGAACTTCATGCTCTTCCACCGACCCGGCCAACACTTCTATGCGACAACAAGAGTGCATTATTTATGAGTCAAAATCCAATTTCTCACAAACGTGCTAAGCACATCAACTTGGATTATCACTTTGTGCGAGAATTAGTTATGTCGGGAAAATTACATACCAAGTTTGTTCCAACCAAGCTTCAACTTGCAGACATTTTTTACAAAGAGTTTGCCACGGAATCTCTTCGAGCACTTTCGAGACCTACTACGTGTTCAACAATCGCCGTTTCGCTTGCAGTGTAACACCCCAACTGATGGCGGAAACATCGGGATGTCACGTATTGATGATTGTTCAGTAGCTCATGGTAAATAATAATTCTCATATATATGATTTAGATAAATTACATACAATTATTCTACAAGAATTCATACATCAAATTGAATAAAACTATGCACACATCCTCAAGCAAATCTTCAAGCAAGTAGAACCTGAAACATGTTAAGTTGAAAATATTTTGGGTCAACAAAAGTTGGTGAGAATTACATAGGTTTTGATAATTGAATAAAATTGTTGTGCAATTCATGTGTCATGGCAATCTAGTCCATATGTGAAAACATACTAGAAGTAAATCGAGTGCATAATCAACCATTGTGACTGTTGTATTGTGGTACATCCCATACGCTCATGGTTCACTCGTTTATATTGCAGTAACAAACACCCACGCAACCTTTGTAGGAGGCACGTATCCGGGTGGGATTGTCAGTCCAATAGATCTATCAATGTATACCGTTTGGCTGATGAATGTTTATGCTAGAATTGTGCTTACCCTAGTCATGTTCAAGACATAATGCAACATAGAAATACACATAGACACATTGATGATTGAATTGCATGAATAATGTTGTAACATGTTTCACCCCAAAAATGGTCATAAATAGAAAAGGTGCTATGTAAAACTCACCTTAGCAAAATGTTATATCGGTTGAAAAATTGAATTATGGTGTTGCCCAAATGTATCAAGTATCACCCTATAATAAGGTAATAAATATGTCTAAGTCTATCAAGTCTACAAATGTATAAGTTCTAGGGCTTCGAATTTGGGGATAAATGCTCGTTAGATTAATATTAAAATTGTTTGATAAATGAGAGAATTTTTGTAAATAAATAAACAAAAATTCTTTTTATGGAATTTAAATTTAAGATGGTCACAAGAATGTGTTTAAAGTATAAAAATAATTTTTATAAAATTATTTTCTTTAAAATAGATTATTAAATCTATTTATTACAAATTGTCAAAATTTAACTTTAATAATTAAAAATTACTAAAATTAAATAATTATCAGTTTAAAAATTATATTTCTGTTCTAAATATTCAGAAATAATTTGTATAAAATTTTGGTGCAAAAATATTAAAAATTGGATTTATTATGATTTAATTATGATTAAAACTAACAAAAATTGATTAAAAATATTAAATAAATGATTTTTCAGAAATAAAAATCATTTTTGAAAAGCTTAATGTTATAAAAACTCAGGATAATTTTTGTGGAAATTAATAAGATCGTTTTGATATTTTTATAGATTTTTATAAATAAAATAGAATAAACTTGATTTATTTATTATATATATTAAATAAATAAATTTTTGAAAACTAAAAATTGTAAGTTGAACTTTTTCAGTAGATTAACTTAAAATAATTTTTGTAGAATTAATAAAAGAGTTTTAATAATTTAAAACGAATTTATAAAGTATAAGTAATATATATATAGCTTTTGTTTGTTTTTAAAAATAAAACACAAAAAGAAGAAAAATCGCCACAGCCGGACTCGAACCCGTGTGGCTTAGGTGGGTGGCACCAGACACAACCACCTGGTCTAGACCAGTGGTTGTGTTTGGTAGCTGTTTATTTAAAATAAATACCACAAACGTGTTCTTCCCCAATAACACATACGAGCCCTAGGATTTCTAATTGCACGATTCACACATCAATAACCCGATTAACCTTAGGGCTATTGATGTGTGGATGCCGAAGATTAAAACCCATCCAAAAATTCATACTTACAATGTGGAATCGATTACGAACGAACGGTCAACAACAAAGTCAACTCAAACAGAAAACTTCAAGAACAGCGATTATTAGTAGAAATTAGAGGTTTAGGAAGAATGAATGGCGAATTGTAATGGTTCAGAAGTGCTCAATTTATAGGGTTGATGTCCAGGTTGTTTAATTGGAAAGTTTGACCCGTTTGAATGGTCCACGCGTGTAATAAACGAAATTGGGAATAATTGACAAGTAATTGACGTGTTTGTGGCTTGTTCCAGGCCGGAAATCACGAACACCTTCCTAACATGGATCAATTACGCATTATTGATGTTAATTATGGAAGTCTCTTCTTGATCCATTCGAGTCTGTTTGCTGCACGTCGAAGCAGACTCAACAGAAGAGGGTGGGCTTTTATTTAATTTAAGTTGGTTTTAAAACAACTAAAGGGTGTAGCCCAGGTGGTGTTTACGTGTGTGTGTGTGGTAGGTGGCCCGGGTTCGAAACCCGGCTGAGGCATCTTTTTTTTTTTTTAAACAGCAAGTGGGAAGAGGGAGGCTAATGGGCCGGGTTATTTTCTTTGCTTTGGGCTGTTATTTGTGGGCTGGGCATCAGTTTTGGGCTTCCGAAAATTATAAGAAAACTTGGGTAATTATAGTATTTGTTAAGTATGTTTGGTTTATTGTTATCATTACTATTATTATTATTAATACATTTATATATATATATATATGTATATGTATAAATAATTATCATTGTATTAGGGTTCAAAATGCCACAAAATAATTAAATGTAAATAGTAATAAAACTTGTCGTTTTTATCCAAATTATACGTAACGTACAACTATTTAATGCGAAATGTTACAGTCTCCCCTACTTTTAGGAACTTCGTCCCGAAGTTAAAAGAGAACACCAAGTTTATAATTGGTCAACTACCGAAAACCTTGATAATATTCCACACTACCTTAATGTACCTGTAAATTCATGATTACGTTCCGGACCGTAATTACCAATTTACCTTACATTAGGGTTTTGCGTCCTTTTATGACTCTACCGATTGTTGAGTAGGTTCGATAGTCTCCACCAGTCGTTGAGCAGGTGGTAGGGCCTCTCTCGACTGTTGGAAAGACATGATGACCTCTACCAATCGTTAAGTAGGTTGTTTGGTAGTCAACTAATTGTTGTACAAGTAAGCAAGTATGATTATAGATATAGCAATTAATTCACATTCAAACAAGCATGCACTCAGATGTTATGATAATACTCGAATTTATTATTTGAATTAAAAAGTCTCAATACATAGAATTAAATAGGTAGACATTATTTAAATGGTGGGGTTTGTTGTTAAGTAGCTGGAGGGTCTCAAGCGGGGTTATTTGGAGCATCAAGAGCGTTTGTAGCAGGGATTCGACAAGCATCTGCAAGATGCCCATACCTTTGACAATTGGTGCACTGTCGGCAGGGTACTTGAGTTGGATGGTGATATTGGCAGGTGTCACACTTAGGTAGCTTCCCGTTGTATTGTTTCTTGTTGGGTGGGGCAGTGGTGTCTATTGCAAAATTCCTGACCTTACACTTCCCGTTGGTTGAGGCCTCGGTTTTGATTTCAACGGCAGGTTGGGGAGTATCCTTTTTCTTTTCCCCTTTACGAGTCAGGGTTCCTGCCTTCACATGGTTATCTGTTAGGGTGGCAGCCAAACGTTTTGCTTCCTCCAAAGTAGCAGGGTTCCTTCCCCACACCGTGTCTTGAATCTGCATCGGTAAGCCACCAATGTATTTTTCGATCGCAATGGGCAAAGGGGTGACTTTGTGGGGTAGCAGTAAGCTAAGCTCGTGAAAACGAGTGTTGTAAGCAAGGTTTTCCCCACTATCTTGAGCAAGATCATGAAATTCATCTTCCAGCTTCTTAATTTCATTACGAGGACAGAACTCTGCCTTCATAATGTCTTTAGCTTGATCCCAAGTTAAGGCTAGTGCAGCTTCAGCTCCGCGAGTGCGTTTTTCTTCATTCCACCAAGTGAGTGCTCGTTTGTGAAGAACACTCATGGCATAACGGACTTTAAAGTTGTCGGGGCATTCACTGTTGATGAAGGTATTCTCAATACCCTCAAACCATTGTAGGAGTCCCGTAGCTCCTTCTTCACCACTAAACTTTGGGGGATTACAAGAATTAAAGTGTTTGAGAGTGCAGGCTGGAAGACCATTCCCATTCCCGTTGTGGTTTCCATTTCCATTCCTGTTGCCGTTTAACTGGATGACTTGAGCTAGTAAGTTGGGAACCAGAGTTGCGATTTGCTGCGCCATTTGTTGAGAAATGATTGCAGCTAGTTGAGCATCGACACCATTGTTGTTGTTGTTGTTGTTGTTGTTGTGGTTGGTGTCATGGTTATGGTTGTGATTGCTACTCCCTTCATCATGATTTTCACCACTGTTAAGACGAGCACTACGACGTGGAGGCATGATCTGTAAGAGACACAGTGAAATGAATGAGATTATATAAGGAGTGTAATCATTTATTCATTAATTAAAACGAATAAACGAAAACATTGACTTATCAAAGATTCTAAATTCTAATAACATATGAAGACATGCTTTAGCCTATAGGTGAACACTCATCCCGAGAATTCCCAGGTAGGCATCCGGGTCCCTCGTCTGATTGGGATATATGCGCAATGCCAGCCTAGACAGAAGACTCAGAATACAGGCGTTCACCCTTCCAGATTGCACGTGTTCGTTATTAAAATCTAGAACTTCGACGAGATCTCAAGGTGGTTCAGGTTAAACCTGAGGATTTTGCCTTATTAGTCTAAGAGTGGATCCAGTGATGGAGAGCAACCTTCTTGTAGGGATGAAAGTAGGGGTATAAAGTAGGAGGGAGATAGAGAATAGCAAGTAAAAGAAGCAAGTACTGGTTAAATCCTATGGTTATAGTCTAGATTATTTTTCTAATAACCTAATTCCCTATAACCATGGCTCTGATACCAATCTGTAACACCCCAACCGATGGCGGAAACATCAGGATGTCACGTATTGATGATTGTTCAGTAGCTCATGGTAAATAATAATTCTCATATATATGATTTAGATAAATTACATACAATTATTCTACAAGAATTCATACATCAAATTGAATAAAACTATGCACACATCCTTAAGCAAATTTCAAGCAAGTAGAACCTGAAACATGTTAAGTTGAAAATATTTTGGGTCAACAAAAGTTGGTGAGAATTACATAGGTTTTGATAATTGAATAAAATTGTTGTGCAATTCATGTGTCATGGCAATCTAGTCCATATGTGAAAACATACTAGAAGTAAATCGAGTGCATAATCAACCATTGTGACTGTTGTATTATGGTACATCCCATACGCTCATGGTTCACTCGTTTATATTGCAGTAACAAACACCCACGCAACCTTTGTAGGAGGCACGTATCCGGGTGGGATTGTCAGTCCAATAGATCTATCAATGTATACCGTTTGGCTGATGAATGTTTATGCTAGAATTGTGCTTACCCTAGTCATGTTCAAGACATGATGCAACATAGAAATACACATAGACACATTGATGATTGAATTGCATGAATAATGTTGTAACATGTTTCACCCCAAAAATGGTGATAAATAGAAAAGGGGCTATGTAAAACTCACCTTAGCAAAATGTTATATCAGTTGAAAAATTGAATTATGGTGTTGCCCAAATGTATCAAGTATCTCCCTATAATAAGGTAATAAATATGTCTAAGTCTATCAAGTCTACAAATGTATAAGTTATAGGGCTTCGAATTTGGGGATAAATGCTCGTTAGATTAATATTAAAATTGTTTGATAAATGAGAGAATTTTTGTAAATAAATAAACAAAAATTATTTTTATGCAATTTAATTTTAAGATGGTCACAAGAATGTGTTTAAAGTATAAAAATAATTTTTATAAAATTATTTTCTTTAAAACAGATTATTAAATCTATTTATTACAAATTGTCAAAATTTAACTTTAATAATTAAAAATTACTAAAATTAAAGAATTATCAGTTTAAAAATTATTTTTCTGTTCTAAATATTCAGAAATAATTTGTATAAAATTTTGGTGCGAAAATATTAAAAATTGGATTTATTATGATTTAATTATTATTAAAACTAACAAAAATTGATTAAAAATATTAAATAAATGATTTTTCAGAAATAAAAATCATTTCTGAAAAGCTTAATGTTATAAAAACTCAGGATAATTTTTGTGGAAATTAATAAGATCGTTTTGATATTTTTATAGATTTTTGTAAATAAAATAGAATAAACTTGATTTATTTATTATATATATTAAATAAAATTTTTTTGAAAACTAAAAATTGTAAGTTGAACTTTTTCAGTAGATTAACTTAAAATAATTTTTGTAGAATTAATAAAAGAGTTTTAATAATTTAAAACGAATTTATAAAGTATAAGTAATATATATATAGCTTTTGTTTGTTTTTAAAAATAAAACACAAAAAGAAGAAAAATCGCCACAGCCGGGACTCGAACCCGCGTGGCTTAGGTGGGTGGCACCAGACACAACCACCTGGTCTAGACCAGTGGTTGTGTTTGGTAGCTGTTTATTTAAGATAAATACCACAAACGTGTTCTTCCCCAATAACACATACGAGCCCTAGGATTTCTAATTGCACGATTCACACATCAATAACCCGATTAACCTTAGGGCTATTGATGTGTGGATGCCGAAGATTAAAACCCATCCAAAAATTCATACTTACAATGTGGAATCGATTACGAACGAACGGTCAACAACAAAGTCAACTCAAACAGAAAACTTCAAGAACAACGATTATTAGTAGAAATTAGAGGTTTAGGAAGAATGAATGGCGAATTGTAATGGTTCAGAAGTGCTCAATTTATAGGGTTGATGTCCAGGTTGTTTAATTGGAAAGTTTGACCCGTTTGAATGGTCCACGCGTGTAATAAACGAAATTGGGAATAATTGACAAGTAATTGACGTGTTTGTGGCTTGTTCCAGGCCGGAAATCACGAACACCTTCCTAACATGGATCAATTACGCGTTATTGATGTTAATTATGAAAGTCTCTTCTTGATCTATTCGAGTCTGTTTGCTGCACGTCGAAGCAGACTCAACAGAAGAGGGTGGGCTTTTATTTAATTTAAGTTGGTTTTAAAACAACTAAAGGGTGTAGCCCAGGTGGTGTTTACGTGTGTGTGTGTGGTAGGTGGCCCGGGTTCGAAACCCGGCTGAGGCATCTTTTTTTTTTTTAAACAGCAAGTGGGAAGAGGGAGGCTAATGGGCCGGGTTATTTTCTTTGCTTTTGGCTGTTATTTGTGGGCTGGGCATCAGTTTCGGGCTTCCGAAAATTATAAGAAAACTTGGGTAATTATAGTATTTGTTAAGTATGTTTGGTTTATTGTTATCATTACTATTATTATTATTAATACATTTATATATATATATGTATATGTATAAATAATTATCATTGTATTAGGGTTCAAAATGCCACAAAATAATTAAATGTAAATAGTAATAAAACTTGTCGTTTTTATCCAAATTATACGTAACGTACAACTATTTAATGCGAAATGTTACAGTCTCCCCTACTTTTAGGAACTTCGTCCCGAAATTAAAAGAGAACACCAAGTTTATAATTGGTCAACTACCGAAAACCTTGATAATATTCCACACTACCTTAATGTACCTGTAAATTCATGATTACGTTCCGGACCGTAATTACCAATTTACCTTACATTAGGGTTTTGCGTCCTTTTATGACTCTACCGATTGTTGAGTAGGTTCGATAGTCTCCACCAGTCGTTGAGCAGGTGGTAGGGCCTCTCTCGACTGTTGGAAAGACATGATGACCTCTACCAATCGTTAAGTAGGTTGTTTGGTAGTCAACTAATTGTTGTACAAGTAAGCAAGTGTGATTATAGATATAGCAATTAATTCACATTCAAACAAGCATGCACTCAGATGTTATGATAATACTCGAATTTATTATTTGAATTAAAAAGTCTCAATACATAGAATTAAATAGGTAGACATTATTTAAATGGTGGGGTTTGTTGTTAAGTAGCTGGAGGGTCTCAAGCGGGGTTATTTGGAGCATCAAGAGCGTTTGTAGCAGGGATTCGACAAGCATCTGCAAGATGCCCATACCTTTGACAATTGGTGCACTGTCGGCAGGGTACTTGAGTTGGATGGTGATATTGGCAGGTGTCACACTTAGGTAGCTTCCCGTTGTATTGTTTCTTGTTGGGTGGGGCAGTGGTGTCTATTGCAAAATTCCTGACCTTACACTTCCCGTTGGTTGAGGCCTCGGTTTTGATTTCAACGGCAGGTTGGGGAGTATCCTTTTTCTTTTCCCCTTTACGAGTCAGGGTTCCTGCCTTCACATGGTTATCTGTTAGGGTGGCAGCCAAACGTTTTGCTTCCTCCAAAGTAGCAGGGTTCCTTCCCCACACCGTGTCTTGAATCTGCATCGGTAAGCCACCAATGTATTTTTCGATCGCAATGGGCAAAGGGGTGACTTTGTGGGGTAGCAGTAAGCTAAGCTCGTGAAAACGAGTGTTGTAAGCAAGGTTTTCCCCACTATCTTGAGCAAGATCATGAAATTCATCTTCCAGCTTCTTAATTTCATTACGAGGACAGAACTCTGCCTTCATAATGTCTTTAGCTTGATCCCAAGTTAAGGCTAGTGCAGCTTCAGCTCCGCGAGTGCGTTTTTCTTCATTCCACCAAGTGAGTGCTCGTTTGTGAAGAACACTCATGGCATAACGGACTTTAAAGTTGTCGGGGCATTCACTGTTGATGAAGGTATTCTCAATACCCTCAAACCATTGTAGGAGTCCCGTAGCTCCTTCTTCACCACTAAACTTTGGGGGATTACAAGAATTAAAGTGTTTGAGAGTGCAGGCTGGAAGACCATTCCCATTCCCGTTGTGGTTTCCATTTCCATTCCTGTTGCCGTTTAACTGGATGACTTGAGCTAGTAAGTTGGGAACCAGAGTTGCGATTTGCTGCGCCATTTGTTGAGAAATGATTGCAGCTAGTTGAGCATCGACACCATTGTTGTTGTTGTTGTTGTTGTTGTTGTGGTTGGTGTCATGGTTATGGTTGTGATTGCTACTCCCTTCATCATGATTTTCACCACTGTTAAGACGAGCACTACGACGTGGAGGCATGATCTGTAAGAGACACAGTGAAATGAATGAGATTATATAAGGAGTGTAATCATTTATTCATTAATTAAAACGAATAAACGAAAACATTGACTTATCAAAGATTCTAAATTCTAATAACATATGAAGACATGCTTTAGCCTATAGGTGAACACTCATCCCGAGAATTCCCAGGTAGGCATCCGGGTCCCTCGTCTGATTGGGATATATGCGCAATGCCAGCCTAGACAGAAGACTCAGAATACAGGCGTTCACCCTTCCAGATTGCACGTGTTCGTTATTAAAATCTAGAACTTCGACGAGATCTCAAGGTGGTTCAGGTTAAACCTGAGGATTTTGCCTTATTAGTCTAAGAGTGGATCCAGTGATGGAGAGCAACCTTCTTGTAGGGATGAAAGTAGGGGTATAAAGTAGGAGGGAGATAGAGAATAGCAAGTAAAAGAAGCAAGTACTGGTTAAATCCTATGGTTATAGTCTAGATTATTTTTCTAATAACCTAATTCCCTATAACCATGGCTCTGATACCAATCTGTAACACCCCAACCGATGGCGGAAACATCAGGATGTCACGTATTGATGATTGTTCAGTAGCTCATGGTAAATAATAATTCTCATATATATGATTTAGATAAATTACATACAATTATTCTACAAGAATTCATACATCAAATTGAATAAAACTATGCACACATCCTTAAGCAAATCTTCAAGCAAGTAGAACCTGAAACATGTTAAGTTGAAAATATTTTGGGTCAACAAAAGTTGGTGAGAATTACATAGGTTTTGATAATTGAATAAAATTGTTGTGCAATTCATGTGTCATGGCAATCTAGTCCATATGTGAAAACATACTAGAAGTAAATCGAGTGCATAATCAACCATTGTGACTGTTGTATTGTGGTACATCCCATACGCTCATGGTTCACTCGTTTATATTGCAGTAACAAACACCCACGCAACCTTTGTAGGAGGCACGTATCCGGGTGGGATTGTCAGTCCAATAGATCTATCAATGTATACCGTTTGGCTGATGAATGTTTATGCTAGAATTGTGCTTACCCTAGTCATGTTCAAGACATAATGCAACATAGAAATACACATAGACACATTGATGATTGAATTGCATGAATAATGTTGTAACATGTTTCACCCCAAAAATGGTGATAAATAGAAAAGGGGCTATGTAAAACTCACCTTAGCAAAATGTTATATCGGTTGAAAAATTGAATTATGGTGTTGCCCAAATGTATCAAGTATCACCCTATAATAAGGTAATAAATATGTCTAAGTCTATCAAGTCTACAAATGTATAAGTTCTAGGGCTTCGAATTTGGGGATAAATGCTCGTTAGATTAATATTAAAATTGTTTGATAAATGAGAGAATTTTTGTAAATAAATAAACAAAAATTCTTTTTATGGAATTTAAATTTAAGATGGTCACAAGAATGTGTTTAAAGTATAAAAATAATTTTTATAAAATTATTTTCTTTAAAATAGATTATTAAATCTATTTATTACAAATTGTCAAAATTTAACTTTAATAATTAAAAATTACTAAAATTAAAGAATTATCAGTTTAAAAATTATTTTTCTGTTCTAAATATTCAGAAATAATTTGTATAAAATTTTAGTGCGAAAATATTAAAAATTGGATTTATTATGATTTAATTATGATTAAAACTAACAAAAATTGATTAGAAATATTAAATAAATGATTTTTCAGAAATAAAAATCATTTCTGAAAAGCTTAATGTTATAAAAACTCAGGATAATTTTTGTGGAAATTAATAAGATCGTTTTGATATTTTTATAGATTTTTGTAAATAAAATAGAATAAACTTGATTTATTTATTATATATATTAAATAAAAGATTTTTGAAAACTAAAAATTTTAAGTTGAACTTTTTCAGTAGATTAACTTAAAATAATTTTTGTAGAATTAATAAAAGAGTTTTAATAATTTAAAACGAATTTATAAAGTATAAGTAATATATATATAGCTTTTGTTTGTTTTTAAAAATAAAACACAAAAAGAAGAAAAATCGCCACAGCCGGGACTCGAACCCGCGTGGCTTAGGTGGGTGGCACCAGACACAACCACCTGGTCTAGACCAATGGTTGTGTTTGGTAGCTGTTTATTTAAAATAAATACCACAAACGTGTTCTTCCCCAATAACACACACGAGCCCTAGGATTTCTAATTGCACGATTCACACATCAATAACCCGATTAACCTTAGGGCTATTGATGTGTGGATGCCGAAGATTAAAACCCATCCAAAAATTCATACTTACAATGTGGAATCGATTACGAACGAACGGTCAACAACAAAGTCAACTCAAACAGAAAACTTCAAGAACAGCGATTATTAGTAGAAATTAGAGGTTTAGAAAGAATGAATGGCGAATTGTAATGGTTCAGAAGTGCTCAATTTATAGGGTTGATGTTCAGGTTGTTTAATTGGAAAGTTTGACCCGTTTGAATGGTCCACGCGTGTAATAAACGAAATTGGGAATAATTGACAAGTAATTGACGTGTTTGTGGCTTGTTCCAGGCCGAAAATCACGAACACCTTCCTAACATGGATCAATTACGCGTTATTGATGTTAATTATGAAAGTCTCTTCTTGATCTATTCGAGTCTGTTTGCTGCACGTCGAAGCAGACTCAACAGAAGAGGGTGGGCTTTTATTTAATTTAAGTTGGTTTTAAAACAACTAAAGGGTGTAGCCCAGGTGGTGTTTACGTGTGTGTGTGTGTGGTAGGTGGCCCGGGTTCGAAACCCGCTGAGGCATCTTTTTTTTTTTTAAACAGCAAGTGGGAAGAGGGAGGCTAATGGGCCGGGTTATTTTCTTTGCTTTGGGCTGTTATTTGTGGGCTGGGCATCAGTTTTGGGCTTCCGAAAATTATAAGAAAACTTGGGTAATTATAGTATTTGTTAAGTATGTTTGGTTTATTATTATCATTACTATTATTATTATTATTAATACATTTATATATATATGTGTATATATATAAATAATTATCATTGTATTAGGGTTCAAAATGCCACAAAATAATTAAATGTAAATAGTAATAAAACTTGTCGTTTTTATCCAAATTATACGTAACGTACAACTATTTAATGCGAAATGTTACATGCAGGGGGATAAAAGTCAACATCATCACAATGTATAGTCAATAGTCAATAGTAGAGGTGAACAAAAAAACCGGTTCTAGAACCGGAACCGTGGAACCGAACCAGAACCGGTTCCGGTTCCAAACCGGTATACAGTGGAACCGGTTCCGGTTCCTCTAGGAACCGCCGGTTCCAGCACCGGTTCCACTATTTTAGCCAAAAACGGTTCGGAACCGGAACTGGAACAGGAACCGATCTCAAGAACCGGTCCCAGAACCGGTTCCACCGTTAGAATAGGCCAAATTCATATTTTTGATTGTTGGGCTCGTTTATAGCCGTTAACTAGCCGTTTTTTTTTCACCCAAAATCATCATTTTGCCACCCTTGTTTAGTATAAATAGGTTTTGGATGTTTTGGTTGATCATAACAATCAAAACCACCAAAAGAAACAACCCGAAAACGCAAAAACCGCTATCGTATGCACTTAATATTGTGTTCGCTTTGCTTTTATTACATCATTCCGTGGCTTCATCTTCAAACCCATCCCAAACCGGTTCCACAAACGAGCATACCGTTGTTTAAAATTTCGAGACGACACGAAACGCCAAACTTTTTGGCGAAAATGGTTATTTCGACTTGTGTCTTATGTCGAATGGCAAAAAAAAAAACACGTTAGTAGAAAGTTTTAATTTCATTTTCCATGTTTTTGTTTCGTAATACTAAAAAAATAACAAAAGTCGTAATTTTATGTTTATTTTTTTTTGCCATCGGCTTATTTATTTATTTTTTATTTGTGCGCGTAAGAACCGATTCCGGAACTAAAACCGGAACCGAACCGAACCGAATCGGAACCGGTCTTAAAAACCGGCCTTTGGAACCGATGGAACCGGGACCGAAATCGGACGAAACCGGAACCGGAACCGGTTCCGAACGGAACCGACACTGTAGCGGACCGGTTCCAAACCGGAACTGGTTCCTCAAAAAAAAAACCGATTTGTTCACCTCTAGTCAATAGTCAATGGTCTTTGTATTAATGTATAGTCAATAGTCAACATTCTAGTTAATAGCTAGCTTAATCTTCTCATTTTGACTAGCTTTGTAATCAAGTATATAATGATAATTCAATCTCTCTAAAAATTCAAGAGAAAATTCCTTGACTAATAGTATTGCTATTATAGATACATCTTAATGAAAGAACTATCCCCTTTCTTATTCTCTTCGTAATCGTTGTTTGTTAATAGGCCTTGTTAAATAACAAGATCATAAATTTTGTTTAATTGGATTAGATTTAGTAAAAACTGGGAATGAGTTTTAAACTTTATAAAAAATAAAATAAAATAATTATATGTTATAAATTACATTATTAGTGTGACTCTCCACATCCTTAACTCCTAAGTATCATTATTCATTGTATTAATGTATGAGCCTATAAATAGAGGCTTTGTATTTTTATATGAACATATCAATAAGAATGAATCATTCCATTCTCTACTCTCTCTAATCCATGTTCTTATATCTACATATCTTGTATTTTAGTTGCTAATAGACCGTTGTTCTACAACACTTTATCAGCACGAATTGCTTTTGGAGTGGATCATATTATGATAAGGTAACTCGAGTTTGTTTCAAACAAAATCCATATTGTAATTCATACAATATTGGGCTATGTTAGAGATTTTTTTTTTCATTTGCCAAACATTAGTTCTATTGCAATTCCTATAAGTTTAGATAAAAAAATTATGCGGATGTGTTGTTCACTTGTTTGACAAATCTTTACTATCAAAATAAGAATTCTAAAAAAAAGAGATTTTCAAACACATTGAAAAGCGTATTAATAAAACTGAAAAATACTTGTGCTCTTTTAAGTAAAATTGGTATATTATTAATTTGTATTATATATCATGGCATGTTACATAATTAAGTCTCTACATCTTTGTGACACGATAAAGAAAGAAACGAAAACGAGGTGATTAATGAAATGATAGCCTATCTTCAATTTTTCATTCATAAAATAATTTGTTTCACATGTATTAACTTATCTTTTATACAGAATGTCTAATTTGTCTAATTTGCCTAATGTATTAATTTGATGTCAAACAATCATAAAGCGTGTTTTATGGTCATTATAGGCTATTAATTGTCATTATAATAATATTATTTATCTCTTAAACATGAAACACTAGAATTAAAGAGACATTAGTTGCTAATAAAGTTTATTCAATTTCTTTGATTTAAGCTAAAACATTAATAGTTTTTGGTGATACAAGACGTCAAGACTATTAATAACGACTTTAGTTGTCTTATTTCAAGATTTTGACAATCACATAATAGATGGGTAGCATATAACTGTTTTATATTATGGTATCTAAAATGTTGAAATTGTATATAGTTTCTATGGATATTTGTAAATGTTAAATTCATGCTTATATTTTGATATTTGAAATGTTTGTGATGAAAAGGCTATATTGTGATAAACTAATACATAAATTATATGTTTTTCTTTTAAATGATGAAACACTTTATTTCACAAAGATTGTACCATAACTTGTTTTATTTGGTAACATGTTATAACATCATATGTTGAATTATGTATACAATTGACTATCTTGTATTTTATACGCTATTATTTACTTAGCATTGAACAGAACAAATAAAACAAAGTTATGGTTTACATTTGACATCCAAAGTCTCATACACCTTGAATCTCATTATCATGTTATAAAAGGCCGTAAGATGTTGGGCCAATAATATTATATGACTTGGACATATAATTACTTCTCCATGGATGTTATGTAAAGAAAAGTTTATATATGACGGAAATTGGATAAAACAAATTTTGTTTGTTTGTCAAGCCTCAAATATGCTCTTGAAGTAGCAATGCCATTGAAATTGGGTGAAAGGTTTGAAGTGACTTTATATCCGTTAAAAAAGGAATGAATATCCATGAATGTTTTCGGATTCTATCTCATTCCTTGAAGTGAATGTGATGAAAAATGATCGGTATAAAGGTTAAAGATCATGTACATAACTAAGGAAGTTGTAATGATTCCACCATGAAAGTTTTGTGGTTATAATCCATTCCCTGAAGTGAATGCGATGCTATAATAAAATCACGATTATGGTAATTGTGAAAATTGTTATGTTGCTCATGTTACTAATGAGATGATGGTTTGAAAATTCCATACATACTCTCATATCTTATGTTTTGTATTACATACGTGCAAGTAATACATTCAATCATAAACTAGAAGTTTAGTTTATGGATCATAATTATTTAATTAGTTGGCATGACCGGTAAGACCACACCGAGTCGATGATGATGTGAACATAAAGAAGAACTTAAAGATTCTTCAATCTGATGCATAGCATGTAATGTTTGCTCTTAAGCAAAATTATATATTTGCCATATAAAGTAGGGTGAGTATCACTATATATTTTGGAATTGATTAAAGGATACGCATATCCTAACATGATACCATTTAGTATTTAAAATCGATGCATCGTCTAAATGGTTATCAAGTTTGCAACCTGAAGTTTGCTTGATTTATGGCTTAGCTAATAAGATAGCAAGCATATTATTCTAGATTGGCATATTTAATCAATTCACAAGATAATAATGATCATTGGAATAAGTGTTGAACTTCATATAGCTTATGTTCATAAAAATATTGCTTTCATTGAGATGATCACTAAAACGTCTACTATTGATTGCAATGTCAATGATCATGAAAGCAAAAGTTCATGTTTACATTTGATTTTACATGCAGTAACATTTATTCACATAAAGCCAATACATGGTAATAGTTTCTCCCCATTATAGTTGGTTTTTGGTCAGGAACCAAATATTGCCCATCTAAGATTTTTGTTGTGCGACATATATTGAAATTGATCCACCATGACGCACGGAGATGGGACCTTAAAAGGTGATTGGGAATATATGATGATGATTGGGAATATATGATGGTTTATAGAGCCTTCAACAAGAGATTTATTTACATCTTAGTTAATTGATATCCATCTCAATGGATTAACATTCCCAACATCAGGGGGAGACAAAATGCAGTTGCAAATAGAAATGAGTTAGAATGAAATATCATTGATCCTCGTACTAAACAATGTGAACCAAAAGTTCAAAGGATAATTCATTCACAAAGATTAGCGAACTAATTACCAGACGCATTAACTGACCTAAATATGATGAATAGCTAATCAAGTCACATATACCAACTGCTAATGCTCCATTTAAGATGAGTGTCCGGGAAGGACAATTATATGTTGGCAATAAGCCTATTGCACGCCTGAAGCGTGGTAGACTAGTCGATTCCAAAGAATATAAATCCTCGAGAAATTGGAGCAAGTAAGAAAGATGGTCAAGTCGAGGTTATAGTAGAAAGGTCTCCTGAAGAGACATTAGACATGATGGTTCCAGAAGAACCACATGTACCTGAAAAATAAAGAGATCTCGTTATATAGTATCATGTCTATGAAATGTATGGAATCGAAATAAAATCGACGTCGTTATAAAGTTTATGTAATGTAGCGCTTGAAATGAGGATCAAGATTTAAGATCTGCCTATGAATGGATATAAAGAAATGATTGGCCAAAATGGAAAGACGCAAATACGGCAGAGTTGAATTCTCTATTGAAAAGGAAAGTTTTGGACCACTAGTCCATACAACAAAAGTTGTAAAACATATAGATACGAAAAGGTCTTTTGCGCGAATCAACATTTGAAAAGAAAATGATATAAGGTAAAATTGGTGGCATAAGAATTTCGCAAAGACCCATAATTGATTATGAGGAAACGCATTCTCCAGTGGTGGATATAATGATTTTTCATTATGTTATTAGTTTGGTAATGCAAAGAGAGAATTGAAATGCGTCTAATAAATATCATGATTCACTTGACACTGAAAGTTTACATGAAAATACCTGATGAAGGATTTAATGTGTCAAAATCTTGTAACGTAAGTTCTCGAGAACGTTATGATCGGAATAAAAAGATTCAATTCGGAATACGTTATGTTTGTTATATGATTGAATTGAATATAAGTGGAACTCCTCATGAGTATCCTAAAGCAACTGAGTGCTTAAAAGGTAATATGAAACATCGTAGGATGTAATTATTGTGCACCAATACACCACAGGTGATAAACTGAACCTGGTGATTATGATACTTTAATGTATAAGAATGGTACAATATATATTGGAGAAATAGATGTTATTGTTCTTCCAATTGAAGAGTTAATGCACTTGCGTAATTGGTCAAGATAGAAAAGTCCTTGATGGATTAATGATGCTTACAGCATTGATATTAATACCTTAAGAAGTATTATGTATGGACTAAAATAAGGGGGTTGAGTGTTTTAAAACTCATGAGATATCCCGATAAAGAGCAACATAAGTTTGATTGTATTATCCAGCTTGTATCAAAAGTTTTCTTTTAAAAGTTCACTCGCAGTTTACAGTGATAATGTCTGAGCATTATCGAGAGACTTTGTAGAACTTTTAAAAGGGGGATTTTTGAAAGTCCTTGACATAATGCACTTGTTGCTTGATCTACAATTCGAGTATATATGTAATGATATGTTTACCAATCCATCAAAGTATATCTTGAAAAGATGGTGGGACATTTTACAATGGACATAGCTCATGTTTAAAGTGCATTAAAGGTTGTCCAATTACTTGATATGGAAAATTATTCATTTCATCTCCTACCAAAGTAGAGATTTTCACTCTACAAGTACCATAGTTAAATATATATGTATATTAGTATATGTCTTGCTAGTTATGCATGATTATTATATCTTCCACATGAACTTATTATCATAATATGTCAAGCAAGGAGACACCGGAATGAGTTAAAACAAATACTTCAGGTATGAGCAATACTTGATTATATTTCACTAACCCATGTGTAGATGCAAAAGTGCGACTAAAGCTTTGGATTGTACAACACATTATGTTTTGATAATATCGAAGGTGCGAAGGAGTAGATTAGAAGGTGCGAAGGAAGGTTGAAAGGTGCGAAGGAAGCAGTTGGGACGAATGAAGAATTAGATTATAGTAAAACTTGGTTCGACCTTATGGTTTGGGCGAACCTGCACATTCGCACAAACAGTTTGGGCGAATGTGCAGTCTATAAATAGACAAGTTTGATTTTTGAATGTAACTTTTGATCATTATTATTTCCTCCACTTTCAGAAACTCTCTCTAGTGTTTTGTTAAACCTGTTTATCGTTCATACCTTGATTGTATCTATATTTCAACGTGTAAACAAGTGTTTTATTAATGAAAACGTTTGAAAATGATGATCTGTGTGTTTGAATCTGTTTGATTATTATTTTGTGATAGTTTTAGGGTTTCCGCACCTGAAACTAACTTGTTTGATCAATCTTTGTTTGTTATCGATCCTTTCACGCACATACAAAGTGGTATCAGAGCCATTTCGGATCAAACAACCACAAATTAATAATCTCTCAGTTGATTTGGACCCAATTTTGGTCAAAAAGTTTCTGTTTTCAATGAACAAACTGATGTGATAAGATTTTGATCGATTACACCTTGATTTCGAGTTTAAATCGGATAATTCTCTTTATTAAAGTTGTTCCTAATCAATTCCGATTCAAAACCTGGTTAAAATCATCAAAATCCATCAACATTTGATAAACATGATCAAAATTAACTGATTTTCAAAGAATAACCGTTTTTGAAATCACAGGGGTCGAACGAGAGAGTTTGGTCGAAAGTGGAAATCATTTGGGTCGAAAGAGGGATTTTGTGTACGAAGGAGGTGTTTTAGTGGTCGAAGGAAGACTTTGATTGCTTATTTTTTCACATTCGTCCATTTGTTTCACCTTCGTCTGATCGAACGGTCGAAGGAGCTGAAAAACGGTCGAAAGAGAGACTCAAGTGGTCGAAGGAGATTTTTTTGTTTAGTTCACATTCGTATCCATTAAAAACGGTCGAAGGAGAACTATATTTCTCATTCGCACGTCCGTTTATACGAAGGAGCATCCTGTTTTAAAACATTTTTAATCTTTTCGTGTTTAATCGTTTGCAGGACAAGATGTGGAACTTCCCAACAACGCCTAGACCTACTCAAGCACCACAACAGCAGACAACACAAGATCTGTGGTCCATTGCAGCTCAGAAGACTAGTCAACCATCACAGCCAATCAATTATATGGCAATGACTAGTTCGGCACCACAACAAGTTGTTCAACCATTACCACAACCGATTGACAACTATTGGGGAGTCGCAGCAGCAGCAGTCCATTCACAGACGACCAACGCTATATCCACTCTTATTCATGATCTATCTTCTGGAAGCGGCAATCGTCCACCAAAGCTAATGGACATGAAGGAGTATAATACTTGGAAGACTAAGTTCAAGATCCATGTTGAGGGACAAGGACTTGAGGGAGCCGAGGCATGGCAAATGAGTGTGAAGGGTTACGTTGCTCCTATTCTGGAGAATACTGGAGAACCGATCCCGCTGGAGAATTTGGCAGATGATGAGAAGAAAAGGTTTGTGATAGAGAAGAAGGCATTCTCTCAGCTATCCCAGGCGATCAACACTGATTTATTGCATCAGTTTGGATCGTGCACTACATCCAAACAACTATGGGATATGCTGAGAAATCGACATGATGGAAATGAAAAGACCAGGAAGCTAAGGATGGAAGAGCTTCGGAAGGAGTTTGAAAACTTCAGTTATATGGGTACTGAGACCCTAAAAGAGTTGGTTCCACGGTACTGCCATTTGCTCACTGAATTGTCGAGCTATGAAATCAGCATTCCAATGTCGGAATTAGTAGATAAATTTGCTGATGCTTTACCACCCTACTGGAACCAACACATCGAAGTGTTAAAGGAGAAGGATGCTTACCAGTATTGGACTATTAACGAGTTCATTCAAAAGCTGGAAAACAAAGAGATGGAGGAAAAGAGAAAAGCTAAGAGAGCTCAGATTCCACAGAATCCTGATTTATATGTGAGTGGTACATCTAACTCTCTTTCTGCTTCAAGCACCACCTCTAATGTTGCACCTCACATAGCATGTGTGTCTAACGTTGTTGAACCAACAAAAGCACCCATTAACTACCTTGCTCAAACTTCATCCTACACACCATCATACACACAAAAACCTTATCAAACATCAAACTTTATTCCACCTTTTTCACCTTTACAACAAGCCGCATGCTACACATCAAGTCAACCTCAACAACAACAACAATATCCTCCTCAAATGAATCAGATGCAGATTACTCAAGCACAGTCAAGCCAAAACCCGATTGTGTTAGAGACCTCAAACCTTAACAATGTGACTGTTGAAATTTGCTCAACAGCATGTTGCTCTTGTATCTGCTATGGTTGCTTCTTACAACGGTTTGGTAGCAAGTCAAATTGGTAACAACAATCTCACCAATGAGGACTACGCTCAAATCGACAAAGAGGAGATGGAGTTGATGGACATTCAGTGGGCTTTTGCAAGCATTATGAGGAGAGCCACTGACTTTATTCAGAAGACTGGCAGAACTGATCTCTCAACCTCTCCCAACACCACATACGGATTCAACAAAGCAAAAGTTACATGCTTCAACTGTGGTGAGAAGGGACATTTTAAAAGAGAGTGCACACAGCCAGCACAACAAGGTAACCGAAACCCTTTCAATTCAACATACCAAAATAGACAAAACCAAAACCAAAATCAAGTGTCATACAACAGTCCAAACATCTCAAGCTTTCAACCACAAAACACTTATCAGAACCGTCAACAAAACAACAACACCAGACAATCCACAACTCAAAACCAACCTCAACAAAATCCAAACCGAACTATTATTCCAATCTCTACACCTAACACACAAAACCAAAACCAAACTGACAATCAAAACCAAGCACTAGTGATTCAAAAGGATGAAGGTTTTGATTGGACTGGTATGCAATTGGGGGTGGAGGAAATCACTGCTGGGAATGTGGCATGTGTAGCACAGCAGATGAGTTTGGATGAGAATGAAGAAATTGAAGAAGAGGTTGTGATTGAAAAAGTCTCGGAGTTGAAGATTGAAGAAGTGAATGAGGATGTGATTGTTGAGAGTGAAGACAAGAGATCGGGGATGATTCTTGATTCTGTCACTGATGTTGGAGACCAAGACGATTCAGCTTACTCGGACATGGAGAGTGAATCTGATTCAGAGACTAGTGTGAATTCACTAGATGATGATATTGACCAACTGCTAGCTGAAGCTGACTTCCTGATGACCCGCAAGTCATGTATGGTGGATGATGCATGCACCAAGATTGACTACCCCAAATTCTTCGCAGGGAAGGAAGCTCACTTCGCTTTGATGGCCATGACAGAACCTCCTAAGCCGGTAAGTTCTGAAACTCAATCTCAAGTGTGTGTTAAATGTGATAAATGTGCTGATTTTGAAAAACTGACTGATGAAAACAAGCTTCTCAAGGTCCAACTTGAGAGTGCAAAAATCAACTGTCAGATTTATCAAAAGGACTTAAAAGATTTCAACAAAGTTCTTGATGGTTATAAAAAGGATGTGTCTGAACTTAAAAAGACATTATCAATCAAACAACTTGCCATTAATAATTACATCAATGAAATGGAAAACACTAAATTGGAAATGGCAACCATCAAGTGCTTTGCGGAAAAAGTTAACAAGAAATTAGAAAGTTACAAGCACATAGCATATGTAGTCGACCATATCATTGAAGAACCCTCCCAGTCAAATAGTGCAAACTATAAGTCGGTCCCATCTCCGGTATTGTTTGAGAATCACACTTTACATGCAATACCACCGGAGACTTTAATCAATCCTGATTCCACATCAGAAAATGAGCCTAACACTTCCAGTGTCGGGGATCCATATTCTGATGTGAGACCAGTACTGGGAAATAATGAGGGTGTGGTCGCTACTGATGATTCAGATGAAGAAGATGAAACATCTGAGACGGTTGAAAGTGATAGTGATATCCCTGATGAAAATCATATAATCACTACTGAGCCAGTCTCACCGTCTCAGATCATTCATCCAATGGCAAATGCTCATCGTAAAAATGAGGTTAAGAAAAATGAAAAGTTTGTTGGTAAGAGTTTTGAAAAGAAAGAGGTAAAGAAGGTTGAGAAAAATGTGAGAAAACCGGTAGAAAAGAAAGTTGAAACTAAAACTGAGAAAAATGTGGTGAAACCGGTTGAAAAGAAAAATGAGCTTAAATCTGAAAAATCTAAAGATGTGAGCAACGAATCGTGTGACAAACCTGTCAAAATCTTCTATCGGATGCAAGGCTCCGATAAGATTTTATTCGATGATGAATATCCGATTAAGTTTGTCAATTATTCAAAAATTGAAAAGATCTGGCAGGAAAGTACGATTTGGTTTCCAAAATTTGAAAGGAACAATGACATTCCTTAAGAGATTTTAGACAAAATTTATTCGGATAAAGAGGCTAAGGTCAATGTCACACAATTTGTTTTGCCTGTTCATAAAGAAAATAGTTTTATTGAACCGACTTACTCAAAGGACCCAGCTCCTGAGAGTTTAAGGAAACAATGCATAGTCGATCGATATCCCATTGCTAGCTTTTCCAAGTCGCCGATCAAGGAAAACTATGAGGAATACCGTGCGTGTTATAAGTGCGGGGAACGGGGACATTTACTTGCCGCCTGCCCGTACGTATGACACAAAAGGCACGAGGTGGAGATGAGGAAACATCATGATTATCCGGTTGACAACTACGGCTATCAACAGAGATGGTATTACCCTCAGCAAGAACCATATTTTAATCAAAACAATTTTTACAACAAGAGGGAAAACCGTCCGATGACGTATGATAAGCGCAACCGGATGACCACTGATAAATCTGCTAAGAAACGTATGATGAACTCAACTGCTGATAACAAAAAGGTTGTTCCTAAACCTAATGGAAAACAAGCAGTTGGACCTGTCTCTGTTAAATCAGAGAAGGTAACCAAGAAGGTCGCTTTTAAAGATGAAGTAAAGAAACCGACTGAGACTTCAAAATCTCAGATACGGATCTTGAAAAGATCTGAGCAATCTTGGTCATCTAAGGAATCTGAAGGAGCCTCTACTTCACAGAATGAGAAGAGTGAGAAAAAGAAAATTGTGAGTGAGAAGAAAGGGGCTGAAGTAACCCAAGATGTTTGTGATTCAAAAGACTCTTTGAAACAACCTGTTCAAAGACCCAAGACCAAACAGGCTTGGGTCTCCCGAAAAAACTAACTGCTTTACTTTAAATGTGCAGGGAGCTCCAGCTGGCCCTGTTAGCAGCTTATGGATTGTTGACAGTGGAGCTTCTGGTCACATGACAGGGGACCTCACGTTACTCTTTGACATCAAAAACATTAACGGAGGTTATGTGGCATTTGCTGGTAATAAGGGAGGCTACATTACGATGGAGGGTAGTGTAAGCAATGGGGTCGTAACATTTGAGCGGATATCTTACGTGAAACAGATAGACTATAATTTGCTCAGTGTTAGTCAAATTTGTGATAAACAATTTTCTGTGTATTTTGATGACAAATCCTGTTACATCTTGAAACCTGGGTTTGAGCTACCAAAAGAGTGGGTGATGCTGAAGGCACCGAGAGTTAACAACTTGTATATTCTCGACATGTCCAAAGCAATGACCACCCATGGCCAAGTCACGTGTTTCCTCTCCAAGGCTACAGAACAAGAATCGATTATGTGGCACAGGAGAATGGGACACATCCATTTGCGAAAGATGAATCAGCTTGTGAAGAATGAGCTTGTCACGGGAGTTAATGTGAAACACTTCCATTTGAATGACAAGTGTATCAGTTGCAAAAAGGGAAAGCAGCACAAACAATCCCATAGACCAAAGAAAGTTAATTCTGTTGAGCTGCCACTTGAACGTTTGCATATGGATTTATTCGGTCCAGTCAGACGTAAAAGTCATGCCGGGGAGTTATACTGTCTTGTGGTGACTGATGATTATTCAAGATTTTCATGGGTAATGTGTTTGCATCAGAAAAGCGACACTTTTGATAACTTGAAGGTTCTGTTTACACGTCTGGAGAATATATATGGTCTGAAGATCAAAAGAATCCGGAGTGACAATGGGACGGAGTTCAAAAATGCTCAGATGGAGGATCTTTGTGCAAACAAAGGAATTCATCATGAATATAGCGCTCCGTATACACCCCAACAGAACGGTGTCGCAGAGAGAAAGAACAGGACTCTTATAGAGACGGCGAGAACTATGCTTGCGGATTCAAATCTTCCAGTCATGTTCTGGAACGAAGCTATTTACGCAGCATGTTATACTCTCAACCGTGTTTTGACAGTGAAGAAGTTTGGCAAGACTTCTTATGAACTGTTGAACCGACGCAAGCCGAATCTGGAGTATCTAGAACCATTTGGTGCCCCGTGTACAATGCTGAATCCTTCGGAGAAGTTTGCACCAAAGGCTGAAGAAGGTTATTTTGTTGGATATGCAACCCCATTAAAACGGGTATTCAACAAAAGAACTAGAAGAGTCGAGGAGTGGACTAACGTCGAAGTTCAAAGATATACACAAAATGTACAGGGTGGAGGACCAGATTGGATGTTTGATTACAAAGACTTCTTTGAATCATTCAATCTAGATAGCATGGTTGAAGAAGCTGTACTTCGCTTATATTATGAAGTCGAAAACGCAGTAACTTCATCGTTAGTGCGTCCGATCACAGTTACAAAACTCGGAGGTTTAGGGTCGTTATGTTATTAGTTGTCTGGGGATAGCCTCTCTGATCTTCTGCTGTAAGTCATTACGGACCTAGATCAGACAGGGTGTCTTTATAAAAGAGCTATATGCCAAATCCTAAAGTTACCTAATTGAGGAACTTTCCATGTTATATGATGATCAAAGATTATCTATTACATCGTATTGATCATTGATGCAAATCATGATTAATATCAGTCCTCAACCTGGTATAGTGCATATGTTACTTTGCTGCATTAATTTGCTGACCTGTATACCTCTATGCATTATATCTTGTACAATTACAGACAACGAAAGCATAATCACGCTTTACAATGAGTCTTTGTGCATTTACTTCTTGATACGGGAGTATGTCGTGGTGTGGGAACCACAGACAATTGCGTTTATACTATAAATATCAGTATCAGTATAAAGCACTGCACAAAAGTCTGCATGTGAGTTTATGTGGATCACAATATCAGCAATTGCCAGATCACACATTGTCTTTAATGATAATAATTTCAAAAAGATCAACGGTGTGATCAGATTTCTAAAAAAAAAAAAAAACTGATATGATCCCTTTACCGGAAACCCCAAAAATATTTACAGTTTTTCATTTACATTTCGGCATTTTATTTTATCGTTAAAAAATTACAAAACTCAAAAAGATTTTAGGTGTGTTTTAGCATAAACTTTGGAAAATCCAAAAAGATTTTTCTTTTTCATCTTATTTTTGATAACTGATGGTGGTTGATGTCGATTTTCTAAACCTTGATACACCATTTGAGCTTTGTAACTTTTAAAATGTGAAAACATGAATGTTGGATGCTTAAAAGTTGGAAAATAATTGGACCGGGACTCGTTTTTGAGATTTGGAAAATTTTCAAAAATCCCAATTCTCATTCGCCCATTCGTTTGGTCGAATGTGGGATTTTCTTTGTTCATTCGTATGTTTTGTCGGGCGAAGGAGAGTGTTCATGAACAATCTCATTCGAACCCTTTTGACTTCTTTCGTACCCTTTCAATAGGGTCGAAGGAGACAAAAGCTTCTCCTTCGTATGACTAAAACGGGCGAAGGGACATGCCTATATATATCCATCTCTTCATTCGAACCCATTCATAATTTTTTCCAGATTTTCATCATTAACCTCACCTTATTGTTCGTTTCTTTTACATCATCTCATTGTGTTCGGCATCATATACTGATCATTTTGTCATAACTTTTACAGGTTATCATCAAGATTTCAAGATCTTAATCTCTGTTTACAATTCCGAGCCCTAACTGTCTAAAAACCTTTAAAATCAACATAATAATAACATTTGATGCTCAGGATTTATTGTGTGTGTGTTTTAGGGGGAGAAATAACCAAAACCAGAGTTTAAAACTTGTCAGATTGATCTATCATGGTTTAAACCCTAGTTTTTGGGTGAAAACACAAACACAATACATAATTGTTGAAATTGTTAGTTTACAAATGTGTATCGGCATTATTAGGCCTGATTTCAATCAAATGGACATGTTCAGAATCATTAGATTTCAAAATTGAAATTAAAAAACATGAACTGTTTCCTTCGACCAGATCGAATGGGCGAAGGAAGAAATTCATTTGGGCGAATGAAGATTATTTGGGCGAATGAAACATGTTTTCAAAATCAATACATTCGTACCTAATATTTTTCGTTCGTACCTTTATAAAAACTCCTTCGTACCCCCGTTTGGGCGAAAGAGGAGTTTATGACCAAAAATTTTCAATTTGATATTTTGTCGATTTTTAACGTGTGTTTTTGTTTGTTTTTGCAGATCTAACAATGTCTGAACAACAGAAGACGACGGAACAAGCAGGATCCTCATCACAACCTGCTAAACAGCTAGATTTTGAGAACGCACACAACTGTTATGCGTATCTTGGAGATGTGAAGAAGCACACTGAATTCGTCGGTATCATTGATTTTCTGAAGCGAAGCAGGGTGATTGATGCTATTGCCACGCCGACAGTTATTTACCGGGATATGATTCAGGAATTCTGGTCTAATGCTAAACTTGATTTCTGGAAGTGCGAATCTTGTTTGACTAGCAAAATTCAGGGACAACGAGTCATTGTGTGCGAAGAGGATTTAAGAGAAGCATTGAATCTGAATGATGATCCGAAAGATCCAAGGAGTTTACATTCATGGATCAACGAAAGTGTTTTCTCAGGATGATGTACAACGGACCAATCACTGACGGTTCGTTGCATAAAGGAAAACTGTGCCCACAATTCAAGTATCTGGCACATGTTTTAATTCACGTCTTCGGATCTGCAGCAGGAGGTTATGATTTGATGAGGAAGAGCATCAGTTCTATGATGGTTGCTTTAGTATTGAACAAACCGTTCAATGTCTCTGGCATGCTGATGTCTCACTTACTGGAGCCTGTAAACGGCACGAGGAATCTCAAGTTTTTACTTTATCCTCGTTTTCTCCAAATGATATTCGATCACAAGTACAAAGAGCTGAAGAGAGATCCTAAACACATTGTTGTTCAGGAACATATGTCGTTGAACACACTCGCTAGGATGAAAGCTTATAAAGGTTTGTCTGTTGAAGAACGTCCTCCTGTTAGACGTTTGTTTGGACACCTAGCTAGAGTGGATTACACAGAACCAGGTGAGGGGCTTGTAAGGAATGTTAACAGTGATTCTGATCAGTATAATCCTTTACATCATGTTGATCCTGACGCTAAGCGCAAGAGACAAGTTGTGAATGTTGGCGCAAAGAGTGGTAAGACAAAGAAACCAGAGATAAGGATTGAGGTTTCTGAACCAGAGAAGAAGAAAAGTACTCAGAGAAGAAATAAGAGAATGGCGAAAAAGGGATTGAATTTAGTCGATGAAGCGTCTATTGATTCAGAAGAGACGATAGAGGAAGAACAATGGAATTCTGATGCTGAGACGGTAGAGACAACCATGCCCAAGGCCACTGAGGCTGGTGCGTCTGCTAGCCAAAATGTTGAGGATCAAGGGAACAAAAGCCCTATTCCTGTTGATGTGGAAGAGCTGGGTTTTAATGTTGAAGAGACGTTTGTTGGTTCTCCTGTGCAAGCTGCTAGAAAAGAGAAGAAGAAACAGGAGAAGCCGAGCATTAAGAGGAAGAAAGAGATAGAATCTTTGATAGCTGGAAAGAAACTGCCACCAGCTACAAGTTCTAAATCACCGGTTACTGCACCAGTTCATAAGAAGCAGAAGACTGCAACAACATCTAGCACACCACAAACTGAAGAAATACCGATGAATGATGTTAATGAAGCATTGGATAATGTGCTAAAGAAGATCAGAAAAGGTAAATTACCTGATGCTGTTGAACCACCAAAGAAGACAAAAGTATCGGTGGACAGTGATATTATGACTGCTGTGAATCAGAGATTGTCTGAAATGATGAATCTGATTAATAAACAACAGACGGAGATTGAGCAGTTAAAGTCTAATGATAAGAAGATGCTGGAGGTTGTAGTCACATCGGCAGATGATAATGAAACCTTGAAGAAGACAATCAAGAGATTGAAGAGAGAAAACAAGAAGTTGCTGAAGCATGAGCAACGAAACACCAGAAGGATTATAGTCTTGAAGGAGGAGAATAAACAGCTAAAGAAGAGTAACAAGCATATGGATGATCTGATCAAGAACTTGTACTCTCAAGCTCCTCAACTTCAAGCTGGTGAAGTAGACAAAGAAAGAGAAGAAGAGCAAGTTGATTTCGAACTATCTGATGAAGAAGAAGAAGATGAACTTGATGAAGATGCTGGAAATGATACAAAGAAGAAGAAGAAGGATGATAAAGATGATGGAGGATCGGATGATGGTTCGAGTGATGGAGACGGCTCTGCGTTTGATGATAGTAGTGATGACGATGATGATGACGTTGATAAGTTTACTTATGAGAAGCGTGACTCGGATAAGGGTGGTGAATCGAGCTCTAAAGCTCCTGATGAGAATGTTGATGATGATATATTCTGGAACGAGAAATTGCAGTCACTGTCTGAAGAAGATAAGAACAAGTATCGCCAGATGCTCACTGATCGAGTCTGGACGATCGACATGACTAGCAGGTTTCCAGAAATATTTGAATCGAACAATAAACTATTCGAGTTGGAGTATGATGACCCTGATCTTGAGGATGGGGAAGTTTCTGCGGCAATTTCGAAAGAGATACTTGAAGGTTTAGCAAAGCAAGTAGGCAAGACTTTAGAAGAATTACTTGCTGACAACTTCATTCCTAAGATACCAGAGAAGGAAGCCGGGAATCATTCTGATGACCGTGACGTTCCTGCTTTCGAAGAAGTTGAAATGGAAGACATTACGAGCGAAGAATATCCACAATATTTCAGAACAAATCAAGATTGTGGATTTTCTTTCTCAGAGGAATTGCTAAAGCATGCCGAGAAGCTAGCAAAAGAAAAGAGCAAAGTCTTTGAAGATGAAATCTTTAAAGGGCATAACAAGCCACGGTTCGAGCAGTCAGAAAGTTTGAAAGAGTTGTTGAAGAAGTTGAAAGAAAAGGAAAATAATCAGCCGAAACTTGATATTCAAGGAAGCTTTTACAAACTTCACAATAGGATTTTCAAAGGTCGTGCATTGGCCTGGAAGTTTGTTAAAGAGTTGAGGTGTTTCGCAGTAAAGTGGGAGAAGGGGATCTTGTATTTCGACAAGTTTCATCACTTGAAGACCCTTCCATATTGGGCAATCAGAGATATTTGTCGTCACCGTTTAACGGGAGCGTCAAATAGTCAGATTACTTATTTTGCTGAGAAGATGACTAGGGAAAGTCGAACCAAGTGGGACTTGTTTACACCACAATATCCAAAGAGAATTGTTCATAAGAAGGATATTGATTTGATAACTGGTATGCCCAAGGTGACTTTAAAATATAAACCACCGCGAGTGTTGAAAAAGATTCCTTTGATGCCTATTCCGCAACACTTCGCCAAAGACTTCATCTGGTGGTATTATGATTGGAAGATTGCAGAGGCCGTAATTGTGTTGAAGGATGGAGAGACGAATTACAAGAAAGTGCATATCTTTGATCCCATGTGGTTGATAAACTGTTCACATGAGGATATTATCATGCTATTCTATAATCCGATCTATTCAGATGCAAAAGATGCTGAGCAAGCAGGAAAGTACCAACGCGTGGTATTTCTATGCTTTGCGTTTGATATCAATGCTGGATGTGATTATGATGAGAAGTTGGGAAAGTTTGTGGAGAAGCAAAAGGTGCCAAAGCTGAAAACGAAGAAGCAAAAGCAATTTCATGAACCGGTGTTGACAAGAGAACAAAGAATTCAAAGACACATCAGACTGATGAACAAAAGGATGGACGAAGAACGACGAACACAATCCAAGCAATAGTCGAGGGGAGTTTGTAGATGCAAAAGTGCGACTAAAGCTTTGGATTGTACAACACATTATGTTTTGATAATATCGAAGGTGCGAAGGAGTAGATTAGAAGGTGCGAAGGAAGGTTGAAAGGTGCGAAGGAAGCAGTTGGGACGAATGAAGAATTAGATTATAGTAAAACTTGGTTCGACCTTATGGTTTGGGCGAACCTGCACATTCGCACAAACAGTTTGGGCGAATGTGCAGTCTATAAATAGACAAGTTTGATTTTTGAATGTAACTTTTGATCATTATTATTCCCTCCACTTTCAGAAACTCTCTCTAGTGTTTTGTTAAACCTGTTTATCGTTCATACCTTGATTGTATCTATATTTCAACGTGTAAACAAGTGTTTTATTAATGAAAACGTTTGAAAATGATGATCTGTGTGTTTGAATCTGTTTGATTATTATTTTGTGATAGTTTTAGGGTTTCCGCACCTGAAACTAACTTGTTTGATCAATCTTTGTTTGTTATCGATCCTTTCACGCACATACACCATGCAAACAAGTTTGGTTAGTCTTGTAGATGCAGGGAATATAACACATCACATTTGTTGATCTTGTGACATTTATTTACGAGAGGAGGCAACATTAGTTCAACTTAAAGAATTGCACTTACGAGAGCATGGAGTAAAATTCTGGAATGAAGATCATACATCAACGATTCAACTTAAAGATTTTCACGTCAAGTGATCAAGAACGCAAATCATTGACTACAAAACTTTGAGCAACTTTCTTAGAAGATCGACACCATCATTCAAATGATACATATTAAAATCAGGGGGAGAAAATACGCGTTGCACTCTTTTTCCCTTAGCTATGGTTTTATCCCACAGGGTTTTCCTGGCAAGGTTTTTTAACGAGGCAACATCACCAAGCGTATTTCATTTTGTGGATAGTCAAGGGGGAGTGTTATAAATTACATTATTAGTGTGACTCTCCACATCCTTAACTCCTAAGTATCATTACTCATTGTATTAATGTATGAGCCTATAAATAGAGGCTTTGTATTTTTATATGAACATATCAATAAGAATGAATCATTCCATTCTCTACTCTCTCTAATCCATGTTCTTATATCTACATATCTTGTATTTTAGTTGCTAATAGACCGTTGTTCTACAACATTATATACAATTGGGTTCCTCGTAAAAAATTGCCCTACGCCGTCACACCACTTGCACACCATGTTTCCAGAAACATTGAGCCTGAGTGAAATAGTGATTGTTTAGTTATTAGGTCTAAACTGCAGGTCACCAAAAAACGCCCCCCCACATACCACTATGTCTTTAATGATTTCTCTTAAGCCCTTAAATCAATTGCTCTCGGAATTTATAACGGTCATAACATTTTCATATACTATTTTTTTTAAACAAAAATTACATCACATAAATGAATATTTTATTTTCTTTAATTTAATTATGATATTACTATAATTTTTTTTAATTTTTATTATTAAAATTAACTAACAAACATATTATGCAGTTACCAATGCGTAGCATTGACACCTTCTAACACACACGTAAAAGTTAATCAAGGACTAAGTGTTTGACTCTCCTTATTTCCACCTACTTATAACTTATAACTTTTTCAAAAAGCAGGGGTGTTCAGAAAAACCGCAAACCAAATAAAAACCGAAAACCGAACCGTAACCGAAAAAATCAATCCGAACAACGAATTTGGTGTTTGGTTTGGTTTTAACCGAAACCGAATTGCTTATTCGGTGTTTGGTTTGGTTTTTTGTTCTACATTTTTTTTATTTGGTTTATTTGGATAACCGAATAAACCGGTAAAATAATTAATTATTAAATAAAAATAATAATATTTAATAACTCATATATAATATATAAGCCCAAAATATTAAACCCAACCCAAAATAAATAAAGCCCACCAATTTATAGAGGTAATAATCTGAGTATAAACTAGTAAACTAGGGTTCCTTTTACTATTTCTAATTTTTATAATGTTTCTGTTTGAGTGGTTTGATTTTTTTGTTTATATTTATTGCAAACTTTCTTTTCGGATTTTGGAACATATAGGTATATAAGATAGAGAAAAAAAAACTTCGTTTCAATTTTGTTTGTTTGGTTTTAAACTGAAAACCGAACCGAATTCAATTTGGTTGAATTTGGTTTGGTTTTCATATTCCTAATTTGGTTTGGTTTGGTTTTTGGTTTGAGGTACAAAATTTTGAAAACCGAATAAACCGAATCGAATAAACCAAATAAACCGTAAACCGAACCGATGAACACCCCTATCAAAAAGTCATAAGTTTTTTAAAAATGTTTGAATTGTGGGTTGAAAAAGACTTTTTGGGTTTAAATAAGGGGAAAAGGAAGTGAAAAATGACTTTTTAAAAAAGTTAGTAATGTGTAACATTTTAAAAAAGAAGATAAGAATGTGGAAAAACAGATAAGTTATAAGTTTATCAAAAGATGCCCTAAATCAACAACAAATAACTAAAACATAACAATGTCTTTAGGTTCATAGAGGGTGTTTGGGATTGAATTTGGAAATGCAAAAGTGTTTTTGGTCAGAAGTACTTATTGGCTTATTAATCTTTGAAAATGAGTTTTAAAAAAAGTGTTTGGATTAGCTTTTGGGATGAGAAACGTAAAAAAGTCAATAGATTGTCTTTTTTTAATGTTTCGCTTAACTTATTATGAATATTGATTGTATGGGTGGTAGATTTGTATTTTTTTTCAAAAGTCAAAAGCTAAAAGCCAAAAGCTAGGATTTTTAACTTCTCAAAAACAGATTTTCCACCCTTAAAAACCAAAAGCCAAAGGTCAAAACAGAAAATGCTTTTGAGTTACACAAACAACTATTGGTTCTTGTTTTGAAACTCAATACCAAACACCCTCGTAGACTGAGTGAGGTACACTCTCCCCAACCATCGGTTCGTACAAAAGAAAAAAAATTCAAAGACTTCAATTACACTCGCAGATCAGTTGGATAGTCAATTGGTGGTTCAAATAACCCTAATCGGAGCCCCATTTAGCATCAACCACCATGTATCCCTCTTCTCAACAGGTACCCTTTTTCTTTAGGGTTTCTTTTATTTCTTTTTCTTGATTCTCTTTATATACCAAAAAATCAAGTCTTTTTTGCCTCAATTGCACTCTTTATGATGAAATTAAACCCCCATTGTGCTTATTTGTGTATAAAGTTTCAATCTTTTTATCTGAATCCTCACATTGTACTAAAGAGAGTTTATTAGTTATTTGTATGGTTAATATGATTTTGGATTAACACAAATTTGGGCTTCTTTGATTGCTGATGATAATTCTGTTAGTTTTGTTTACAATGTTAATTTTTTTATTTTTAATTTAATTTTATTTATTTTTATTTTTAATTTTTAATGTGTTGAATCTTTTCAGACGCCAATACGTCCGGCCGTGTTAAGCGTACAAGTTCCATCAGCAGGGATGAACTATGTTGTTCCGAATGTCGCATCGAATGCTGCAAATCATGGAGTAGATAATGGTGCATTCTCTCAAACTGAAGCAATTGTTCATCCTTCTAAGGTGGGTGATGCCGCTTTAGTCGAATTAGTTTGATGGCTTTTTTTAGGGGACAGAATGTTGAAGTTTAGATGTTTGTTAATCTTTTGCAGAAAATTGAGAATGATATGCTGTTGTTGGGAAAGAAGATTAAACAACATGAAGATAACATTAAGTTTCTAAAGACTCATAAGAACACGTTAGATGATCAAATTACAGATAAGCAAGGTATGATTATTGTTGCCTTGTTAATTGAATAATGGCTATTTGTTAGGGGTGGTAATTTGTGACACGACACGCACAAGTTGGCGTGACGCAAAAAAACTAAACAGGTTTGGGTCATATACGAGTTTACATGTTAATGACAGTATGACACGATTTAAAACGTGTCTAGACTAATGTAACCTGTGTATGACACGCATAGCATGTTTAAATTATAGTTAGGTTTAATAGGTTGACACGACAAGTTCATGACCGTTTATACTTTATCACAATGACTTAGTTTTATAGTAGTCTAAATATTTAAACGTGGATTGTAATTTTTGTTAAATTTTATTTATCGTTTTTATTGTCTTGATTTTTTAAATGTGTTTAGAGAAACTTGCCAATAATCACATTAAATGTGCCGTGCAATTTTGTGTTGTACGTGTAGTGTCATGCATGTTATTAAATTGGTTATTTGGTTACATTTAAACATGTCTGTGTTAGTGTTTAAGAAAAATGACACGTTTAGTTAAACATGTCATGTTCGGGTTCACTGGTCGTTTTAAATGTGTTGCGTCTAACAGTCGGAACACAACATAACGCATTTTTCCAGCCGTACAAGTATTTGGTAAGTATCTTCACCATCTTATGATTTTTTGTTTCTGGTGAATCATCTGGTTTTCTCTTAGTTACTCTGGGGAAGTATCATTCTACATCAGCCCCTAAAATCGAAGATGGGGATCTTTCACACTTGCAGAGTGAAGAGGCAACAATCGGAAATATTATGAAACATGAGAAATCAGCTGCTGCCATTTTTTGCCAGCTGAAACGTCATAGAAATCAGGCTGCTCATATAAAAGATGTTCTTGGAGTCGTTGCTACTCTTGGAAAAGTTAATGATGATAATCTTAGCTGGTTAGTTCGAAATTTCAGCATTTTCTTCTTGGTATTGCTTTTTTTTTTTTTTTCTGGCTGATAGTAGGAAACATAACAACTTGACATGGATTAATAATAGTATTAGGTAATTACGTTAAATCTCACCTTTAGAGCCAAACATAGCACCTCAATATGGATTAATAATAGTATCATCGCTAAAACATAACAGGATGTGATCTACTGCAATCACTATATCTTTTTTCTTACCCACACCCGTCAAATTTTTGTCCCAACAATATTGAGCTTGTTATTTAATAAACGATAAGTTTCAAGGAAGTCTTGCTAGTGGTTGGATGATTCTTGTTTCTAGAGATCTCCATAAAGCTTATTGCTTTTTCTTTATTTTGATGGAGAGCAGGCTTCTATCAGAGTACATTGGGCTGGAAAATATGATGTCATTAGTTTGTATAACATATGATGGTATTAAAGCTTTGGTAACCTACGATAAAGGTGGCGACATAAATAAAAATGCTGGTCTTTATGGTCTTGGATCTGCCATAGGACAGCCTTTGGAGGGAAGATTTAAGGTTATCTGTCTTGAAAATTTGAGGTATGTGTTTCTGTTTGTTCAATGTATATGTGACAATTTCGTCCAATTTACTATGAATGGGTTGGTTTGGGTGAGGTTTTATCTTCAGCTGATCTAACGGTCATAAAAGCATGACTTTAAGGAACAATCTCAAGGAGGGGGAAGAGTCGGATGGATCAAAAAACACTTGAAATGTATTTTAGCTTCGTAAAGCAGACCCAATCATTTTATTGACAAAATTAGATTATATTAACTTTTCACTTGTTATTTACCCCAAAAAAAAAAATTAATAAAAAAAACATTGGACAAAAAGTGTTTCGGGTTGAACCAAAGTACCAAACTGACTAGGCCTGTTTTTGGCATGTGCTAAAAAGTTACCCTTTTTGCACTGTTACCTAACCAGATTGAGCTGCCCATTGGGGTACCTCTAGTCTTATGTAATCTTTCGGATTGTTCTTTGTGCCATTTCTGATGCTTTCGGCCTTTTTTTCTGTTTACGAGTATGAATTTAGGCCTTATTTCGGAGAGTTTGTGCCTAATGACCCGCAAAAAAGGCTTGATCTTTCCAGACCAAGATTACCAAACGGTGAAACTCCGCCAGGGTTTATCGGGTTTGCTGTGAATATGATTCATATTGATGATACAAATTTGTTCTATCTCACAAATGATGGCAATGGCTTAAGAGAGACCCTTTTCTATACTCTCTTTTCGAGACTGCAAGTTTATAAAACCAGGGCAGAAATGCTTCAAGCCCTTCCTTGCATATTCGACGGAGCCATCTCATTGGATGGAGGAATGATTAAGGGTCCCGGTGAATATTCCCTTGGCACCCGGTAAGCTAAATATTGCTAATCAGTCTTGCGTTATGAGTTTCTAAAGTGATTATGTGATTTTGAATAGTCAGAACAAGATAATTAGGTGTAATAAAGATGGGTCGTAGAAGATAAGACTTAGTCGTGCTTTTAACGTTTGAAGTTATAGCATTAGATAATTAGTTTTTTGAGTGGTTGGCAAATTTGATTTTTATAAAAGGTTATTGTTAATGTCTTCCAAATTATCTTGTTCAGGGAAGAGATTGATGTGAAATTCCCAATAACATCGGGAGTTTCTTATGCGCCCGAGGCGTGCATAGAAGTTGAAAAAGAAATGAAGGAGCTTAAATGGAGAAGGGAAAGAATGATGGAAGATATACAAAGGGAAGAAGCCTTGTTATCCCATGCAAAGTACAATTTTGAAATCAAGAAGCAAGAGTTTCTTGGTTTCATGGCACAAAGTTCTCCATATACAATGCCGGTAACGTCTGCTTTTATTTTGCCTAGTTGACCCGTTAGAGAAAACATAACCAAATTGACCCGTTGATAAGTAAATGGGCCAAAGTTGCCACCTTTAACGTTCTTAGATTCTTGTGCTCAAGTTCTCTGAAAGTTTTTGTCTCTTCATCAAAAAGATTACGCCATCATTTTCTATACATGAAATCATTGTTATTAGCAGTAAAAAATGTTAGTTAACCTTAGTTTAAATTTTGACAGTATCCGCCGGTGCAAGCTACTCCAAAAGGAAGATCAACATCAACTCCAAGATAAATCTGTTTTGACAATTGTAAGTTGTAGGTTCAGTAGGAATTGCTGAGTTGAATCAGAATATGGAGCAGCTTAATGGGTCAAGTAATGCCCAAACAAAATGTTGACTTTTGTAGCATGTTTCTGTTTGGGCTCCAAAATTAAGTATTTGTTAGGATCTTGTTTCAACTTTCTTGGAATGTCAAAATGATGGTGCTTCCTAGTTTCTACTAGTTAATGTGTTGATGATATGCATTTGTTTTCATCTGTTTTTTTTTTTTAATCTTCATATATGAATGAAATAAAAGAGTCGCATTTCACCTTCAGACATACGCAATGCGCCAATGTGGGTCTAGTCCACTTGGTCGAGGCTTATGCCTCTTATAAGGGAGGTCTCAGGTTCAAATCTGGATAAGTGTAAAGTTTAGATTAATTTGGTGTAAAACAGAGTAAGAGTAATATTTGTTGTTAAAAAAAAAACACGTACGCAATGTGGTTTAGTTAAATGTTTTTTAGCACTAATGGAGTGTTCTTTGTGTGGTTATTGGTGGTTGTACTTGAGGTGAGGACCATATAAAGTCCTTATTGAACGGTAAAACGCATACCCTTGTTGACCTTTGTTTATGATCCTGTACTTATTTTTTTTTGAACGATCAACTAAAGTATTGCCGGGTACTCTGTACGCGGCCTCCAATGGCCGAAAGGGGCCCCAGACGACCTCTAGTCCGTACGGACAGAGCCCTTCGACCCACCCGTCTCCTGTTCCAGGGAAAACCCGGCCCACAAACCCGTCCGAAGGCACGACGGTAGTGAACCGGTAAAACCTGGAGGGATCAGGAGTCGAACCCATGACCACAAGGGTCAAGGATCTCTCCATTACTTCCCAACCACCTACCCCACCACAAGGGTGGGGGTATCCATCACATGCCTCCCGTGGGAATCAAACCCGGCTCCCCCAAAGAGAGAATCGGCCCTTTTACCACTTTTGACTTGTTTGCTCAAACTTTACGTAATATTAATTTATAACTTGTTTGTGCTTCATGATGTTGTATTTTATAATAAGTGTGTAGTGTATGAGAGGGTTGTAGATCATACTCTGTGTAGGTTGTACCTTACTTTTTTTTTCTTTTAACCTTAATACTTTTCATTTTTTACATTTAACTCTAAACAGTTTTTTCACTTTAACTTTGTCCCGTATACTTTTTATCTTTAACAAATTTTTAGTTTTACGACTCGGTCTAAATTTTCCGAGTTAACACGCAACGAACGTATGCGAGTCAACGCTTTTACCTCTATTTTTTCCCATTTTACGACCGTGCATGGTTCAACATTTTTACCTCTACATTTCGTTCGGTTTTATTTTTCAGTTTTTTCTTCTTTTGTTTTACAAGTTTTTCCGGTGTTAGTCGCTAATAGCAGTGGGACATTGATGCTATTTGGCATTGTTTTACGTCTCCGCCGCAACACGGGGACTAATACTAGTTAGAAAATTAGAACGTTATTCATTCTCAAGTCTTTTTTCTTTAAGTTCTTTAAAAATCAAATTGGGCGCAAGGACAAAAGTGTGAGATCTGATGGTGTTTATCAAACTTGGTGCACAACATACACCTATGTTGCCTACCAACAACTCGAAACACTTCTGTCAAAAGTCTACGATCAAATTAAAAGGAAGAACTTGTACGTTGTGTAAGTTAAGTGGGGCGGTTTATAAATCCTCATCGGCTGCTGCATAAATTGGCTGTGATTGTAAAAACTATCTATAAAATTGAAAGAGTGTATTTTCAGTACTAATACTTATGATAAAATGTTTATTGAGAACTAGTACTTATGGTTGATGATGAATCTCTTATAAAATAAAGATGAATAAGTAAGCCTTTGTCTTATGCTTGATGCCAATCCATTTTCGGTACACTTTGTGTGTTTTTGGGATTGACTGGGTGTGGTTGCTATTTATGGTAAGATTTGCCTACATCTCACCTTTCTCAGACCTTACATGTAGCTTGCTATTTATGGGATTGACTGGGTATATGGTTGTTTTTTTTGTTTGTGTGTTTTTGGGATCATTATTTTTGGTTCAGTATGATACGGTATTTTGGGTTGATTTACCTTTGAATACACGTACCGTACTGACCACTTTCAATACTGGTACGCACTTTTCGCGGCATTTAGGATCTTGGTTTAAAAAAGCGTGAAGCGCTTTAAGGTGTTTAGGTCTGAAAATATGAGCATGAGGCGAGAGCCTCACATATGTGAGTTGTTGCTCTATGTACAACCAAAAAAGCCTCGGGTATAGTCTATCCTTTTACATCTCAACCTTTTTTTATCATGTAAAACATTAATTATCTTTTTATCCCTTTGGTTGAACTAAATTACGTGCTCCAGGTGTATAATGTCACAGAGCCCTCTTCTTTGTGTGGCATCACTGGTCCGTGAGGACAAACCAATCTGTTTTGCTTATAATATTGGATATATGCTTTGTCTTCATGTATTCTTAAATATATGGAAACGTAAAATTGCCGGGAAGATTTTTGAGATGAAAATAGCTAAGTCTTGATATTTTAAAATTTTGAAAATAATAAAGTTATTTTATAAATTTTCATAGAAAGAATATGTTAGAAATTAAAAGGTATTAATTTCTTAAAAATGCATATTATTGGGAATTTAGAGAAAAAACAAGATATATATTTTGAAAGCATGAATCTCAATAAAGTGGCGATAAGTATTTATTCTTACAAATATATATTTAACTTACATAAAAAATTGTGAATTTATGGGTGAAAATATATAAAACACTTTCTTAAGTGTTTTGAATTAAAATGGGAGAATAAATACAAAATAATCTTGGGGGATTATGTTTTTAAAAGATAATTAAGTCTAAATATTATTATGACGATATGAGAGTGTTTGTATATACTTATGGAAGAATAATAAATACTTGATTTGGGTTAAATCTCAATCGAAAAGATCCTAGTATATTTATCTAAATGGAAAGATAGATATATAGTAAGGGAACTAGATCTTACGGAGCTTGCTCATGTATAGCAGAGTCAGAGAAAAATATGGAATATTAATTCGAGTTAGTAAATATATATTTTAAACATAAAGATCATGGTGTGTGATAAATCATGCAGTGATTAGGGTTCGCAACGACGAACCAAACTAACTTGGGAGTTAATAATAACGGTTATAATACATAAGTTAAGTGAAATTTATAACGGGGTAAAGTATTATCAACGGGCCTGAGACTTGTCTTTTATTAACGGGGAAATAAATATAAATAGTGGTTCTTGAAGTTGAGTGTACAACTTGCCAGTTAAAAACATGCATTAGACTCAGTGTCTTATACGTTTAAGACACTTGTAGGTGTTTGCCTTGGACTTGTTAGCTGTTCTCTCTAGTGAGTACACATGTATTGTTGAGGTGAGTTTTACGACCCTTTTTACGGTTTTTAAACTTTGGGAAATATATGTTTCTTTAAATTGTGTGATAACTTGTGGAAATACTGAAAGGTAATAAGATGGGTGCATAGGTAACGGTAAGATACTCAGAGCAAAGTAGTTCTTCACAGTTCAATGTAACCATTCATTCATGTAATGAAGCTGAAGGAATATATGAATAGTTCTCTTGGTGCCTGACGAGGCCCATCCCCAATCGATAACGTTGATTGTGTATTATATATATTATAGGGTGCTTATATTCTGGACTTTGTTGTTATTCCGAGAAACAATGTTGTGGGTCATATGGGTAGGTCTTGGTTTGGTTATGGGTCTGGGAGATGATGCTATCAACTTAGGATAACTTCCCTTTTATGTCATACTTATTTCTCTTACATGCATTGGTTTTATAAATGAGTTGCCATGCATGAAATTAAAACCTGTAAACTCACCAATATTTGTATATTGACGTCTTTTAAATGTATCTTTCACATGATTGAAGTGGACAACGTTCGGGCATGGCTAGGAAAGGAAACTATATTTTGGGATGTCAGCTTTTGTAGGTGTTTTCCTAATATTTTTCATGGCTTTGGGATATAGTTGTAAAATCCCCTTTTGGAAATTAAACATTTGGGACGTGTAGTTTCTATATCAATTTGGTGAATTCGACATCTAATATATGATGTTTTCTAATTGAATATGTTTGTACTAATCTTGACTTTGAAACAATTCTTTTCAAAATCACGCTATGTGTTTCCGCCGTCGACGTGGTGTGACAAATTAATTAAATACCTAATCAACCAATTGAAAGTAGAGATCGTATACTGCAGACTAGAAGATGTTGATCAATTAATTGATGGATGGGTAAGAAAAAAATGGGAGTTATTGGTGCTTTGCATGGGGATAATCACATATATTGTTCGTTTTTCTTTTTTTAGTTTTTTAGGGACAATCACGATGGGTGGAAACTGAGAATGTGTTGGTGGTGAAGCCTTTTTTAAGAAATCAAAGGTTTAATTTTATTTGAAGGATTTTAATAAAACTACGTAGTTTTGATGGTTTTAACGTGTAAGCTTACATGCCTAAAATGATACGAAAAAAGACGAATTAAGTGCTTGGTTGGTCCATGTGCTTTGCAGATCTTTCCTACACACACATATCAATGTTTCTAGTCGTTGTTCATGGTTGGCCAACGATGGGTGAAGGAGCTATATCTAGGGTTGGGTATAAAAAAGCAGAGAGAGGTTGTGCAGGAGAATAGGAGAAAGAAGAGATGTGAGAGGTTTAAAGATTTTCTGTTTCTTTTTTATAATAACAAGATTATTTTGGTCACTTGACAAAAACTTGATAAAAAATCAGTCAGTTTTAATTATCTAAAATGATACGAAGAAAGACGAGTTAAGTGCTTGGTTGGTCCATGTGCTTTACAGATCTTGCACTGTTGGTCCCATTGTTTAATAATTACACAACTAATCTTAATGGTTAAATTTTTATAATATTGGTGGTCCTTAGTGTGACACCCGCCGAATTCACTAGTTGAAAACGTACAATTAACAGTCTTTGTTTCATTGTGTGTTTATAATAAGTGTGTCAGTGCGCCTCATTATTTGAACGATTATGAACTCTACTCGAACACCATGGCCATCATAAGGATCAACAAAAGCGTATGGATTATATGAGACTAAAACGATATATTTTTATAGTAGAAACATATGTGTAGAATAAAAATTTAGTTTAATATTATACATATACACATACTTTACATATACATACTTACACACTAAAACTAGATAGGACAAAACGAGTTCATGCATGCAACAAAGAGACAAAACTATATACATGCATGTGTATATATATATACACACACGTTGGCACACCATAGGAAAACTGTGACACCCGGCAAACTCAGGTTAGTGACGTTGACTAAACTAGTAAGTCTACCTTAGCGAGTCATGCATATTACGTTCTTAACGAGGTCAGTCAAGTCGGTATGATGATTCTGGGAATCATCGGGAGTCGTCATGATGATCCGCGGGGTCATCGGAGTCGGTCCATAACTATGGGTACAAGGATCGGCGATTCGTGGAATCGCCGGGTTTAATGCACACACGAGTCTCGAGTCCCGGGAATTGGTGAACGGATGTAAACGTGTTAGTTATCATGCATTATATGTTTGGAATCATTATGTGACTTATCGGTATGTGAATACGTGTTTATATATGTTAAAATAGTGTTTAACGCGCCAAAAACCCATTCCAGCACACTATAGGCGATTAGGAGCCTGGGGGGACCCCTAATCGCGTATACTGGGGCGATTACAAGAGGCTTGGGGCGAGTAGGAGGCCTACTCGCATGAACAGAGGTGAGTAGGGTCCCTACTCGCCTGATCTGGAATCCTACTCGCCTATACTGCTGCACACGGGTCAAAACACCTATAAATAGAACCCTTAACCCCCTAAACACCATTTGTGCAACCCTAACTGACCCCAAGCCTCCCACACACCTTGAAACACCTCTGGAGCTTGCTTTGCTTCAAAACACACCATCACCAAGCTTATACACCCTTCTTTGATAAAATCCAAGGTGTGTTCTTCATCCTACACCTTTGTAAAGTTGTTGTTTTGATTCCCCAAAAGTCCAGACCTTGTTTTGTTTAGTTTGTGTCTTTAAAACCTTTTGAAAAGAGTTCTAAAACAAGTCTACACCATGATACTTGCTATATGTGAAGTATTTGTGCATATGATGATTATTGGTGATTATAACATGAATGTTTCCATGAATTTGTTGTACTTCTGATATGTAGGTGGTGTTAGGATGATTATCTATGAGTTTAAGCCCTTGATATGATGTTTAGGTGCAAGTATGCATTTTGACCCATTTGGGTAATTCTTGAAGAATAGGATGTATGATGTGATTCATTGCTTGATTGTGGTTAGAAATCATGTTAGAATGATGATATAACATAGGAATGATGAATTGCAACTTGTAGGAGATGAAACCTGATTGTTTCCATTTAAGGAAAGATAAGGTTGGTTGGTGAAACCTAGTACTTTGCCATTTTTGGAAATAATCGCACCGAGCCCGTTAGAGCAGAGGTAAATTGGGGGTTTTTGCTTGAAAAGGGTTGGTTAATAGTTTAGTTTTGATATTGGGTGTTTTTACATGTTTCGGATCTGATTTGGAGGGTTTAACGCGCGAAAACGCGCAACAGCAGAGCATCAGGCGAATAGGGCCCTACTCGCCTGAAGCTTCATGCGAGTAGGAGCCTACTCGCCTATAGCTTCATGCGAGTAGAGCCTACTCGCCTATACCCTCCCTCCTACTCACTAGTTGACTTTTCCTAATCGCATGAAGGTTTCCTAATCGCGTGTGCTGCTGTCGTAAACGCGTTTTGACATCCCGGAACATGATTTGACACCTAGGAACATGATAGGAACCCCGGGATACACCCAATGACTTAGTAAGACGTATTCGGACCTGATTATGCGTTAAACGGATGTTATGCTAGACTAGGTGAATTATTGCGCATGCTAAGTGTTTAATTTCATATGCTGCATGATGTCTTGCATTTATCTAACACGTGGGATGTCGGGTCACCAATGGATGTCGGGTCTTGTCTGTCACGGTCGGTTTAACAGTTAAAGGTGTTTTCAAACGTATGGTCACGGTCTGGACATTCGGGGACTAGTTAACCCACGGGTTATTAGTCCAGGTACTTATACACATCTTATGATAGGTCGCCGCTATCTGGGGCTATCATAGCTTAACTTCTTAACTGTTTTCAAGTAACGTAAACCGAGGTGAGTGTCACAGCCCCACTTTTACCGTTTTACTTTCGGGGGAGAAACATGCTACTTATTTGATTACTCATCATAGATCATGTTATACTATGGTTACTTTACGTACTATGCGGCTTTTACAGAAAGTCCCAGGGGGAACCATGAATGTGCGGGGATGCACAACGGGGGAATGTGGATAGATCTATTGGGCCTTACAAACCCCACCCGACGGCTGGGAGCCGGGCGGGTGCATATTGTCTCTAATACTTTGGGGTTACCGAGGCATCGGTAATCCCGTCCGTCTGGGCTGGCTTCAACACTTATACCGGTTTAGTAATGGATTCCCAACCGCAGTAGTAGCAACACTTAACGTCTAGCTAACGTTCTCATAACATAGTAGTAACGGGAAATGATCTTACCGAACTTATAACAACATTTTTATGAAAGAAAACCTGTGAACTCACCAGCATTATATGTTGACATTTTGGCATGTTTTCTCAGGTCGCTAAGGTAGCGGTTATCGACTAGGCGCACGGAGTCATGCACGGCGTCTATTATTTTGAAACATATTAAACAATGTCTTTGTAAACAATGATATGTCTTTTGGTTGTAAACAAGAATGCTTCCGCTGCTGGTTTACAGCTCAAAGCATGATATTTTTGGGTTTAAATATAATTATGAATGCATGTTTGTTGTATGTTATTGTGATCGTTGACTGAGATCCTGGTGTGTCACGCGCCTCGCGGTAAAACCCCGCACGTGGAATTTGAGGGTGTGACAGATTGGTATCAGAGCCAACGGTTATAGTGAACTAAGACTGCATGTAGAGTCTAGTCTATAACTGAGTCGCACACACTAGACGGTCACAATTGGTCGAGTCTTAGCAAGTGGGTAACAATATAACTTGTCGGGGTGTCGGTGTCATCATCTACTACGCTACATCATCTATTTACTCTTTATCATTCTATTTCTTGACTCATCCTTACTATGATCCGATGGCGAACGATATACTATTGAACTTTCTTGACGGCGGTGTACATTGGGTAGCTTCGGCGTACTCTTGAGATCTGTCCAGAGACTTGGACATCTCCCTTCTATGCCCTAATGAACACGCCCGTTCTTATGCATACAATCTTGTACTTATACTTATGATAATACCATGATTGGGCGCTGGTGTTCGTGACTTGAACTTCAAACTTAAAGCGCGCCTGGAGGACCATGTGGAACAGTTTATCATGTCGGGTGCACACGAGATCATAAACTGTGATACATGGGATCCCTGGCGGACTTTGGGCTTGAACGGATGGACCCGAGCTGGGCTCGGTCTAGTTTCTTGGAATTCTTAATTGAGTTATATCACGGGCAAGTCTGAGTCTTTTGTTTCATGTTGTGACAGAAGATGTCAGGAGCTCGTGGAGGTCGCAGAGGCGGCCGTGCTGGCGGCCGTGGTGGTGGCCGCGGTGGTGGCCGTGGGAACATTAATATGACCCAGGCGGAGTTGGATAACTTAATGCAGCAACATGTGAATATTGCTCTGGCTGCATTCCAAGCCGCTCATAATGCTATGGGTGGTACGTCGGTTCTCACCTATTCTACCTTGTTCTAGGGTACTTTACCTTTTCTTGATTCTCACCCGCGTGTCTGTTCCAGGTGGTGCTGTCAATCCTCCTCCATCCCAGTGTTCCTATAAAAAGTTTATGGACTGTAAGCCCCACAACTTTAGCGGCACTGAGGGGGCAGTGGGACTGCTCCGATGGTTGGAGAAAATCGAATCTGTTTTCTCGATGTGCAGCTGCCCGGAAGGCGACCGGGTGAAGTATGCTTCTGCGACCCTGGAGGGTCAGGCCTTGACTTGGTGGAACTCCACTACCCAGACTATGGGCATTGGGGAAGCCCACGCTATGCCCTGGGCAGAATTCATTCAGTTGCTGAAAAATGAGTACTGCCCGAGGGATGAGATCCAGAAGCTCGAGCATGAGGTTTGGAATCATAAGATGGTGGGTTCTGAGATTGAAGCTTACACTGCTAGGCATAATGAGTTGGCGGTGTTGTGCCCTGATTTGCACACACCGGAATACCGAAGAATTGAGCATTATGTTGCTGGGTTGGTACCGGAGATTGCCGGGTTGGTTGCTGCGGGTAACCTCACGGTTTATTCTGAGGTGGTTCGGTCGGCCCACAGGCTGACCAACATGAAGGTGACTGAAGGGGTCTTGCCTCCTCGAGGCGCTGCTGTGAAGACTTCCGATAGTAGCAAGCGGAAGTGGGAAACTGTGGGGAAAGGCTCGAGCTCGGCTCAGCCTCAACAGGTGAGGAAGACTGATACTGGGGGATCGTCGTCTGAACGACAACCGGGGGTTTATGCTGGGAAGTTGCCAAAGTGTGATCGGTGCAACTATCATCACACCGGTTCTTGCGATGATAAGGACCGTTGCCGTCGGTGCCATAAGATTGGGCACCAAGCTAAGGATTGTAGGTCCAACCCTTTGGGGAACCGAAACCCATCGGTCACACCAGCCCCAGCCCCTCAAGTCGCTGCTCCTCAGGGAAATCAGGGAAACAAGGGTGCTATAACTGTGGTGAGCTTGGTCACTACAAGCGTAACTGCCCCAAGTTGAAACAGGTGAAGCCGGAAGAATGGGTCGGGCAATGGAAACAATGGGGGCGGAGGCAGGAATGCTCGCGCCTTCGTGATTGGTTCGAGCGGTGCTCGACAAGACCCCGACACTGTTACTGGTACGTTTCTTCTCGATAATCGCTATGCTACGGTTTTATTCGATTCTGGTGCCGATAAGAGTTTTATATCTCTTGGGTTTAGTCAATTGCTTGATAGGGTACCTACACCTTTAGAGGCTAAGTACTTGATAGAATTGGCTGATGGTAAGAAAGTTGAGGCGACGCACGTCCTTAGGGAGTGTCGCCTTGAGTTGTCGGGTTATTCCTTCCCTATTGATCTTATGCCGTGTCCTTGGGTAGTTTCGATGTTGTCGTGGGTATGGATTGGTTGTCCCTGTATCATGCTGAGATCGTTTGTTTTGATAAAGTCATTCGACTTCCTCTCCCTGATGGAGAAATTCTGTTGGTGCACGGCGAGAAGAGCGGGGTCCCGTTGAGTATCATTTCGTGTATGAAAGCCTATAAGTATCTTCGGAAGGGGTATTCTGCCATTCTGGCACTTGTTTCGGTTTCGTCTGAAGAAGAAAGAGGATTGAAGATATTCCTGTTGTCCGTGACTTTCCCGATGTATTTCCTGAAGACTTACCTGGTCTTCCGCCTTATCGCCAGGTCGAATTTGGTATTGAACTTGCTCCGGGTGCGGCCCCTATTGCCCGTGCCCCTTATCGTCTTGCACCTCCCGAGATGCAGGAGTTATCGAACCAGTTGCAGGAGCTGTTAGAAAAGGGTTTCATTCGACCTAGTTCGTCCCCGTGGGGAGCCCCTATTTTGTTTGTCAAGAAGAAGGACGGAAGCCTGCGGATGTGTATCGACTACCGGGAGTTGAATAAGGTTACCATCAAGAATCGCTATCCTCTTCCTCGCATCGATGACTTATTTGACCAGCTTCAGGGTTCTAGTTTCTATTCGAAGATTGATTTGAGGTCGGGTACCATCAGTTGAGGGTTCAAGAAGCTGACATTCCGAAGACCGCCTTTCGAACTCGCTATGGCCATTTTGAATTCCTGGTCATGCCTTTTGGTCTCACCAACGCACCTGCCATCTTTATGGATCTGATGAACTGTGTTTGCAAGCCTTATCTTGATAAGTTCGTGATTGTCTTCATCGATGATATTCTAGTCTATTCCAAGAACGAGGTGGACCACCAGGAACACTTGCGTCTTGTTTTGGAACTTCTAAGGCGGGAACAGTTGTACGCCAAGTTTTCTAAGTGTAGCTTCTGGTTGCGTGAAGTCCAATTCCTTGGTCATGTTGTTAATGAGAAAGGAATTCACGTTGACCCAGCGAAGATTGAAGCCATAAAGGACTGGGAAGCACCAAAGACGCCATCTGAGGTGCGGCAATTCCTAGGCCTTGCAGGTTATTACCGTCGTTTTATCGAGGGATTTTCGAAGATCGCTCAACCCCTCACCTCGCTTACCCAGAAGGACAGAAAGTTCGACTGGGGTGATTCGCAGGAGTCGGCCTTCCAGTTGTTAAAGGCTAAACTCTGTTCTGCTCCTATCTTGTCCCTGCCTGAGGGTACGGACGATTTTGTGGTTTATTGTGACGCTTCTATCCGGGGTCTTGGTTGTGTACTGATGCAGCGCGAGAAGGTCATCGCCTATGCTTCTCGTCAGCTTAAGGTTCATGAGAAAAACTATCCCACCCATGATCTGGAGTTGGGTGCGGTGGTCTTTGCTTTAAAGATTTGGAGGCATTACTTGTACGGTACCAAATGCACTATTTACACCGATCACAAGAGCCTCCAGCATATCTTTGATCAGAAGGTGTTGAATATAAGACAGCGACGTTGGGTCGAGCTTCTTAATGATTACGAGTGCGCCATCAAATACCATCCTGGCAAGGCGAATGTGGTCGCAGACGCCTTGAGCAGGAAGGAAACGGCTAAACCTCGTCGTGTTCGAGCTCTTCAGCTCACTATCCATTCCGGCTTACCTGATCGAATCCGTTCAGCGCAGCAAGAAGCTTTGAAGGAGGAAAACCTTAAGGCTGAAACCATGCATGGTGCTGATAGCCACCTTGAACTCAGATCCGATGGGTTACACTATTTCGCTGAACGTATTTGGGTTCCTTTATTTGGGGGCTTGCGGAGCTTGTTCTCGATGAAGCTCACAAGTCCCGGTACTCTATTCACCCTGGCTCCGATAAGATGTATCAAGACCTGAAGATATTTTATTGGTGGCCGAACATGAAGGCGGACGTGGCTTCGTATGTGAGCAAGTGCTTGACCTGTGCCAAGGTCAAGGTCGAATATCAAAAGCCGTCCGGCCTTCTGCAACAGCCTGAAATCCCCGAGTGGAAGTGGGAGCGGATTACGATGGACTTTGTGACCAAACTCCCGAAATCGCCCAGTGGTTGCGACATGATCTGGGTAATTGTTGATAGGTTGACAAAGTCTGCGCACTTCCTCGCTATCAAAGAGACCGATGGTCTCGAGCGTTTGGCACGGTTATATCTCAAGGAAGTGGTCTCCCGGCACGGGGTGCCTGTCTCTATTATTTCTGATCGTGATCCTCGTTCGCCTCTAACTTCTGGAAGTCTTTGCATAAGGCTCTGGGTACTCAGTTGGACATGAGCACAGCGTATCATCCGCAAACTGACGGTCAAAGTGAGCGGACAATCCAAACGCTAGAAGACATGCTTCGGGCATGTGTGATCGATTTTGGCAAAGGGTGGGAGAGTCATTTACCGTTGGTGGAATTCTCCTACAACAACAGTTACCATTCTAGCATCAAGGCAGCTCCGTTCGAGGCTCTTTACGGGCGGAAATGCCGGTCTCCTCTTTGTTGGGCCGAGGTGGGTGAGAGTCAACTCACCGGCCCGGAACTTGTGTACGAGACTTCCGAAAAGATCGTACAAATCCGTAACCGCATGGCAGCAGCTCGGGATCGTCAGAAGAGCTATGCCGATCGTCGTCGCAAGCCTTTGGAGTTTGAGGTTGGCGACAGGGTTTTGTTGAAGGTATCTCCGTGGAAGGGCGTCATACGTTTTGGGAAACGGGGCAAATTGAATCCTCGGTATGTGGGACCGTTCGCAATCCTGGAACGGATTGGACCGGTAGCATACAGGCTTGATCTGCCGGCTGAGCTCAGTAATGTTCATAACGTCTTCCATGTTTCTAATTTGAAGAAGTGTTTGGCGGATGAATCTTTGGTTGTTCCTCTCGAAGAGATCAAGGTGGATGATCGTCTGCGTATCGTGGAGGAACCGGTTGAAATTCTTGACTATAAAATCCGTAGCCTTCGTCGGAGTAAAATCCGCATTGTTAAAGTCCGTTGGAACTCTAATCGTGGACCGGAGTTCACGTGGGAACGGGAAGATCAAATGAAGGCTAAGTATCCCCATTTATTTCCTAAGCGCGCGTTCGAATCAAGACATGTCTCTGCTGAAGCTGAATGAATCTCGGGTCGAGATTCCTTTCAACAGGGGGATGATGTGGCAACCGGAAAATTTTTCTTCTCTTTCGTTTCTTCCTCTTTGGCCTTAGGCAATTTTCGGGACGAAAATTCTTTCAACAGGGGGATGATGTGACACCCGGCAAACTCAGGTTAGTGACGTTGACTAAACTAGTAAGTCTACCTTAGCGAGTCATGCATATTACGTTCTTAACGAGGTCAGTCAAGTCGGTATGATGATTCTGGGAATCATCGGGAGTCGTCATGATGATCCGCGGGGTCATCGGGAGTCGGTCCATAACTATGGGTACAAGGATCGGCGATTCGTGGAATCGCCGGGTTTAATGCACACACGAGTCTCGAGTCCCGGGAATTGGTGAACGGATGTAAACGTGTTAGTTATCATGCATTATATGTTTGGAATCATTATGTGACTTATCGGTATGTGAATACGTGTTTATATATGTTAAAATAGTGTTTAACGCGCCAAAAACCCATTCCAGCACACTATAGGCGATTAGGAGCCTGGGGGGACCCCTAATCGCGTATACTGGGGCGATTACAAGAGGCTTGGGGCGAGTAGGAGGCCTACTCGCATGAACAGAGGTGAGTAGGGTCCCTACTCGCCTGATCTGGAATCCTACTCGCCTATACTGCTGCACACGGGTCAAAACACCTATAAATAGAACCCTTAACCCCCTAAACACCATTTGTGCAACCCTAACTGACCCCAAGCCTCCCACACACCTTGAAACACCTCTGGAGCTTGCTTTGCTTCAAAACACACCATCACCAAGCTTATACACCCTTCTTTGATAAAATCCAAGGTGTGTTCTTCATCCTACACCTTTGTAAAGTTGTTGTTTTGATTCCCCAAAAGTCCAGACCTTGTTTTGTTTAGTTTGTGTCTTTAAAACCTTTTGAAAAGAGTTCTAAAACAAGTCTACACCATGATACTTGCTATATGTGAAGTATTTGTGCATATGATGATTATTGGTGATTATAACATGAATGTTTCCATGAATTTGTTGTACTTCTGATATGTAGGTGGTGTTAGGATGATTATCTATGAGTTTAAGCCCTTGATATGATGTTTAGGTGCAAGTATGCATTTTGACCCATTTGGGTAATTCTTGAAGAATAGGATGTATGATGTGATTCATTGCTTGATTGTGGTTAGAAATCATGTTAGAATGATGATATAACATAGGAATGATGAATTGCAACTTGTAGGAGATGAAACCTGATTGTTTCCATTTAAGGAAAGATAAGGTTGGTTGGTGAAACCTAGTACTTTGCCATTTTTGGAAATAATCGCACCGAGCCCGTTAGAGCAGAGGTAAATTGGGGGTTTTTGCTTGAAAAGGGTTGGTTAATAGTTTAGTTTTGATATTGGGTGTTTTTTACATGTTTCGGATCTGATTTGGAGGGTTTAACGCGCGAAAACGCGCAACAGCAGAGCATCAGGCGAATAGGGCCCTACTCGCCTGAAGCTTCATGCGAGTAGGAGCCTACTCGCCTATAGCTTCATGCGAGTAGAGCCTACTCGCCTATACCCTCCCTCCTACTCACTAGTTGACTTTTCCTAATCGCATGAAGGTTTCCTAATCGCGTGTGCTGCTGTCGTAAACGCGTTTTGACATCCCGGAACATGATTTGACACCTAGGAACATGATAGGAACCCCGGGATACACCCAATGACTTAGTAAGACGTATTCGGACCTGATTATGCGTTAAACGGATGTTATGCTAGACTAGGTGAATTATTGCGCATGCTAAGTGTTTAATTTCATATGCTGCATGATGTCTTGCATTTATCTAACACGTGGGATGTCGGGTCACCAATGGGATGTCGGGTCTTGTCTGTCACGGTCGGTTTAACAGTTAAAGGTGTTTTCAAACGTATGGTCACGGTCTGGACATTCGGGGACTAGTTAACCCACGGGTTATTAGTCCAGGTACTTATACACATCTTATGATAGGTCGCCGCTATCTGGGGCTATCATAGCTTAACTTCTTAACTGTTTTCAAGTAACGTAAACCGAGGTGAGTGTCACAGCCCCACTTTTACCGTTTTACTTTCGGGGGAGAAACATGCTACTTATTTGATTACTCATCATAGATCATGTTATACTATGGTTACTTTACGTACTATGCGGCTTTTACAGAAAGTCCCAGGGGGAACCATGAATGTGCGGGGATGCACAACGGGGGAAATGTGGATAGATCTATTGGGCCTTACAAACCCCACCCGACGGCTGGGAGCCGGGCGGGTGCATATTGTCTCTAATACTTTGGGGGTTACCGAGGCATCGGTAATCCCGTCCGTCTGGGCTGGCTTCAACACTTATACCGGTTTAGTAATGGATTCCCAACCGCAGTAGTAGCAACACTTAACGTCTAGCTAACGTTCTCATAACATAGTAGTAACGGGAAATGATCTTACCGAACTTATAACAACATTTTTATGAAAGAAAACCTGTGAACTCACCAGCATTATATGTTGACATTTTGGCATGTTTTCTCAGGTCGCTAAGGTAGCGGTTATCGGACTAGGCGCACGGAGTCATGCACGGCGTCTATTATTTTGAAACATATTAAACAATGTCTTTGTAAACAATGATATGTCTTTTGGTTGTAAACAAGAATGCTTCCGCTGCTGGTTTACAGCTCAAAGCATGATATTTTGGGTTTAAATATAATTATGAATGCATGTTTGTTGTATGTTTATTGTGATCGTTGACTGAGATCCTGGTGTGTCACGCGCCTCGCGGTAAAACCCCGCACGTGGAATTTGAGGGTGTGACAAAAACAACAAACATGAGTTTTGCATTCATAAGTCCTTTTCATGGATTTCATCAAAATGGAAGCATGCAACTAGGATCTCCATGGAATGACAACTTTCACTTCCTTCCTTCTTTTCTTTTTTTTTTTTCCGGCCAAAACACAAACACACACCACACTTGCTAAACTTAACGTCAGGGACGAAATTGAACCAAACCTTAGGGACGAAATTGGCATTTAACTCAAAACAATATAATATAAAAAATAAAAATACTATTTGTAATGACGTTCGCTAGTAAGGATTATTGTAGTCACAAAATCATACCATATGGAATCCGTAAGTAATAATTTTACAACTATTTTGATCAATAATGTTCGATCGGGGAGCTAATCCATTCTTCGTGAGTTCAATCTTGTGAAACTAGTAATACCGTGAGTCTGGTCAAGAGGAGGGGAGGTGGGGGTTCTTCTCGTAACCACCCTCTGTCGTGTGAATAAGGATTGCTCTATTGAGAGTAAAACAAGAGTAGAGAGAGTCGACCTTTTTCACCTTGAAGAAGTCAATTTCGTAACCGACAAACATTAAATATAGGAGAGAAAGGAGGAAACAACCATATAACGACTATATTCAGTTGAAACAGCTGCTACAACGGTCATATTCAGTTGAAACAGCTACAACGGTCACCTGAAGCCATCAAAGAACTTAACTAACTAGCGGATTATGTGGGATCTTCTATTTACTTTCGTGTAAACTATAAATAGAGAATGATCGACGAGTACAGGATACATCACATTCACCTAAATACCACTTGATACTCTGATACTTACACACACACACACAAAGCACTTATCATTGTATAGAACACTCGTCCATCATTCATCCAAAGTTGTACTTTTTGTACTTTATTAATATTAACAAACAAGGCATGGGCTTAGACTCCTCCCGAGGTTTTGTGCCGGTGATCTACATTGATCAAGGGCTTTCCTCGTACATCGAGTGTTATTCCTTTATTGTAATATACTTACAATCGTCTATCTTTGCTTAATTCACCTCTCTATCTGACAGTTATATCCCCAGGATATAAATGTGCATCCTGACCAATTTCTTTGCCATCCCGAGCATAGTTGTCATATATTTACTTCTTTAGCATCCTGATACACCATTTTCAAATACAACTGACTCTTTAATATATTTCACACATTTAGCACTCTACCTCACTTTTACTAATTTGGAATACAAAATTATGTCTACTAGGTAATTTTTGACCAAAACATAACTTATCTACTTTTTCACCTCCTTATCTTTTTTTTTTTTTTTTCAAAAAGTTACATATTACTAATTTTTGAAAAAGTCATTTCACACATCCTTTTCCCCTTATTTAAACCTAAAAAATCATTTTCAACCCACCATCTAAACATTTAAAAAAAAAAAACTTATGACTTTTTAAAAAAATTATAAATTATAAATAGGTGGAAATAAGGAGAGTGAAACACCCTCTTAAACTTGTTAACTATAACTAAACCGCTTGAAATGAAAAATCAAATACAAACTCTAGAAAGAAATCAAGAATCAATACAAGACAATTATACCTTGTACCATCATACACCTTTTGAAATGATAATACTAAAAATAATAATAATATAATATGATTCTTCCAAGTTCACACGTTGAACTTCTCAAAGAACAAGTGTCATGTATCCACTCCTGTTTCAGAAGCATCTTTCTTTTCAACATTAAAGTTTGCAACTTATAACTCAAAACAAAAACATAAAACATAACATATATCCCATTAAAGTCCGTTACTTACAACATCCAATCCAATCCTAACCATCCATCTTTTTATAAATCCAATTAGGTTTGTTTCCTGTGTGCTGACACTACTATACTACCTTAATTCTTTCTTTCTTTCTTTCTTTATTTAAATATATATTTGAACTGAATTTCATCCTCTTCCCTTTTTCTCATTCTCAATTACAAACAATCATTCCATCTTTTCACAATATTCCCTCCCAATTCACTCTTTCTTTGTCTCTTTCTTTTTTTAAATATCACAAATTTAGGGTTTTCAGACATAGGGTTTTTATTTTTTATGCTCTTTTTCTTGATAAAGATTATAAATTTAGGATTTTTATATATGGGTTTTTTGTTTTGAAGAATCTTGTTTTGTGGGTATGGAAAATATTACTGCAATTGATCAAGAAATTAGGTGAATTATAATGTTGCAGTCTTGATGGAAATTTAGGTTTTTTTTTTTTTTTTTTTTTTTTTTTTTTGTGGGTTTATAGATTTATGAATGGAAATGGAAGAGATTGCTGTTATTGGACAAGATGAGTCAAGAAATCAGGTGAATTTAAATGTTGCTATTGTAATGGAAAATAATGATGAAAATGTAGGTTTAGATGGGAATAATGATAATGTTGATGATAAAGAGGGGTTTGTAAGTGAAGGAAATGAACAAAATGGTGTTGTTGTTGTTGTTAACAATAGAGGTGATAGACCAGGGCCAAGGGATAGGGTCATAGTTGTTGGTCTTCTTTCTAAAAGTTTTGATATAAAGACTATTAAAGGGAAGGCCACGAAGCCCGGTTACAGGGGCCGACTTCCGGATGTGAATTACAAAAAGAGGAAGCTTTCAGGGGCTCAATGTTCTGTGCAAATTGAGGTTGGTGAGAAGGATCAGAATGATGTAGGTGAAGGTTCCAATGGGATTAAGGAAGTGAGAATGATGTGATTTCGGAACAGGTTTTAGATAAGAAGAAGACGGAAGAGGTTAGTGTTGGTGGGAACGGTGTTGGTGTTAAAGTTAGGCGCAATGGGATTAAGGAAGGTGAGAATGATGTGAATTCGGAACAAGTTTTAGAGAAAAAGACGGAAGAGGTTACTGTTGGTGGTAATGGTGTTGGTGTTAAAGTTAGTCGTATGGGTCGACCGAAGGGTTCAAAGAATAAAACGAAGAGGATCAAAGACATTCGGCAAATAGGTCAATGTGGTGAAGATGGCGGTGAGCAAGATCAGAAAAATGTAGGCGAAGGTTCTAATGGAGTTGAGGGGGTGAGAATAATATGAGTGTTGAACTAGTTTCGAAGACGAAAAAGAGAAAAAGGCGCGTTCTTGATGCCAATGGTGTTTGTAAGGTAGGCAGGGGTCGACCGAAGGGTTGTAAAGACAAAAAGAAGAGGAGGAGTAAATATTGGCCGTTGGGCGGAAGTGTGGTTGGTCAAAGTCAAACTACGGTTGATGAACATGTTAGTGCTGAAAAGGAGAATCCAATATTGGACTGCAAGGAAGCAGTTGTTGAGGTGAGTTTCTTCTTTAAGAAATTTATAAATTGTACTGATAAGTTAGTACTAGTTTTGTCACTAATAGAACAACTATTTTTGTTAGTTTTGCTAGTTTTTGTTCTAATACATGGAATATTGAATTAGGGTGAGAATGATCAAACTGGAGCTACTGAAAATATCGTTGATGATCATTGTGCTGTGGAAGATCAGAATAACGCAGGTGAAGGTGGCAATGTAAATGGAAAACGTAAATCTAGATCGACCAAGGGAGTCAAGAGGAAACCACGATTAATTGCAGCTGGTGAAAGTGGTAACGAAAATGGAAAACGTAAATTTAGATCAACCAAGGGAGTCAAGAGGAAACCACGGTTAATCGTAGCAGGTGAAATCTTGCCTTATATTGAGATGAAAAGTAAAAAACCTGCTAAGAATGAGGATCCCTCTGTCCCAAGAAGGCCCAGAGGCAGGCCTAAGAAGTATATTGATGGAACTCGGGAACTCATTCCAAAGGATGGAATATCTGGTGACATAAAAATACACTGCGAGTCGAACGCAGTTGTTTCAGTGAGTTCTCCCTCATTCTTTCTTTCTTGCTATTTTTTACTTAAAGCTAATTTATGAACTAAACATATGCAAAATTAGGTTCTTTTTGATAAATCAATATGATTAAGTGCTATATTGTGCCCTGAGTGTTCTTAGTTGTTAAAAGACCAATTGATTCACCATAATTCAAACACATAGAGATTCAACCAAATATTTCTATAACATAAGGAAAACCATATTTATACTATATTATAAGACATGTTAAGAGGACAAGAAGGTAATTTTCATGGTTTTAACTTTCAAGAGTTTAAGTAATACAACTTTTAAAACATACGGTACAATCCTTTAAAGCATATTGTTGACTTTTAAACCAATTAACCCCGATGATTTTTAAACGGCCACAACTTTATCATACGTTAATATTTTTTAAAGAAAATAAACCATAATAAAACGAGCATTATATTCTCTTTAATTGAGTATGGTATTGTCATAATAGTTTTTCATTTAAAAAAATATGTTACGTGGTCATGATTACCCGTGTATGTGTTTCCCTGTCGGATAGTGTAGGCACCTCTTTAGTACACACACACACACACCATTTTGATTAATTTGTTTCTCTTTTATATGAAGAAAAAAAAGGGAAGTGCCAATATAACTGTCATAGTTTTGTCTACAGCTCAATGAGGCTCCATGTTTGAACTTCTGAACTTCTGTTATGTAGAAATCCATATACTAAGCTGTCCATTTTTTGGGCAAGGTTGGCAGGGCCGAGTTGCTCAACTCTTCTGAACTTCTGTTACGTGCAAAGTCATGATGTTTTTATTCTTTTTCTGACCAAAGTTTCCTAATGCAGAATGGAAATAAGGAAAGTAAGATGTGTCACCAGTGCCGCTTGAACGTTTATAAAAAGGTTGTCTCTTGTTCAAACTGCAAAAGAAGACGCTATTGCCATGGATGCATTGTCAGTTGGTAAGTGACTTACAATCAGCTTTGAAGTTCGGACAAACGGTATGCTTTTGATTATTTGATGGTCAAATAATCAGTTTCTGCTAATTAGTTTTGGTTTGTAGCGGCTGAAACAAAATTGAATATCAAAGGGTAAATAATATTTACTTATTATTCCTTTTAACCTAATCTAAGGGGACTATTTCTTTTTCAAAAGACATCTATACTTTTTTTTTTTTTTTTCAAATATGCCATTTTTTTGGTCATTTTATCCATTAATTTCTTAAACAATCGGACTTCGTAAAGCGTAAATACCTTTTATCTACTTATTAACATAATGGCTGTACTCAAATTTTGAATATAATAATAGGTATCCAGAGAGAACAAAAAAAGAAGTCAAGGTTGCATGTCCATATTGTCGTGGCAATTGCAACTGCAGAGCTTGTCTTGAAGCAAACGTAATTGTAAAGGTAGATGCTTCTATTCCTGCAATTTCAACTTTTTATATGTTTCGACTTTCATAAGGCTGGCCAACGCTGACAGAAAACTGTTGATTTTTATAGGCTACTCATAAAGAAGCCGATGAAGATACTAGACTGCAAAGGTCTCTCTATTTGCTTACAAAAACTCTGCCTCTTTTGAAGCATATACGAGAAGAGCAAAAATCCGAGCTTACGGTGGAAGCTGGCATACGTGGTACAGCTTCATTAAAAAACAGTCACTTTATTAAAGTCACAAGTTTTATTTATGGGAAAGATCTTAAAGTTTAAGGTTGTTTGTCATCCGCTTTTAGGTGTTGAATTGACAGAAGAACATGTACCAAAAACTTCGGTTGACGTAGATGACAGAGTGTACTGGTAAATTTCGTGCTTTTAATGCATTGCTTATTTTCTTAAACTAAATTACTTAAGTATTGGAAAAAGTTGAACTTCCATCATGGAACGATTATCTGATCTAACTAGATATCTTATTATGTGTTTGTATGAAATAATATGTAGCCAATGAAAGATTCCTGACGTGAAACAAATGATGGGTCGAAGAATATGAAGGATTTGTTAATGTCTTGTTGTCCTGTACTTACATGAACACTAAGTTCTGGTTTTAAACGGAAGACGACCGGATATTACCTCTATGTTCAAACAAATTTGCCTATTTACCCTTCATATTGACCTAATTTACAAGATTTTTCCTCTCATTTCACAAGGCGTATCCTTTTGTTCAGTGGCGCAGCTTAGTCGGGGCGGGCGGGGACGCCCCCCCCCCCCCCCAAAATTTTCGCGCAGAAGTTCCGATTATGTAGTATTCGTATAGAAAATTTTGGAAATATAGGGTTTCGACCCCCAGAAACTAGTGACTTCCGACCCCCCGAACCTTGGGGTCAAGCTTCGCCACTGCTTTTGTTCTCACAAAAGTGTCCTCTTTTGGTCATTATATTTATAACCTATTCTAATTTCTAAACAATCATTCTTGTTGGACAGTGACAACTGCAATACATCAATTGTCAATTTCCACAGAAGCTGCCCGAGTCCCGATTGCTCGTATGATATCTGTCTCAATTGCTGTCGTGAACTCAGAGATGGCATCCAGCCTGGGGGTGCTGAAGCTGAATCTTCTTTCCAACAGTTTCTTGAACATTCAAAACTTCAGGGTGCTGAAGGAAACACACAGTTTTTTGGTTGGAAAGCCGACTTTAAACCAGAAACTTTTATAGCTAACAATTCCTTAGATTTCCCTATCTGGAAAGCGAACATGAATGGAAGTGTTCCCTGCCCTCCAAAAGCTCGTGGAGGTTGCGGTACTACAATGCTAGAATTGAAAAGAATATACGAACCTAATTGGGTTGATGAACTTTTTGAAAAGTCGGAAGCTTTGATCTCCAACTTTCAAATAGCTGATGTTGATTTCGGAGAAAAATGTCCCCTCTGTCCTATTGTGAAAAACTTTGACGTTGTAAGGAAAGCGGCTTCTAGAATGGATAGTAACGGCAATTTTCTTTATTGCCCTAATGCTATTGATTTGGAAGATAATGATTTTGACCATTTTCAAATGCATTGGAGAAGAGGTGAACCGGTTGTGGTTAGAAACGTCGAGAAAAAGACTTGCGGGCTTAGTTGGGAACCATGGGTCATTATGCGTGGCTTTAGGAGCGCTCAAATAAAGTTAAAGGAGGAAAATAGATGTGTCAAGGCTATTGATTGCTTGGACTTATGTGAGGTACGCATGGAAACGTGTTTTTTATTCTAAATATATGAATAGTTTTATTTAAACTTGGAACACGTACTTAAAATGCTTGTTAAATTTGTGGTTTTAGGTTGAGATCCATCTTAACCATTTTTTTAAGGGGTATGTAGAGGGTCGTAGACATCTAAACGGATGGCCAGAGATGTTAAAGCTCAAAGATTGGCCACCCACAAATTCGTTTGATGAGTGTTTGCCAAGACATTGTGCAGAGTTCATTGCAATGCTTCCGTTCAGTGATTATACTCATCCTAGATCTGGTCTTCTTAATCTTGCTACAAAACTTCCAGATGGTTCTAAAAGGCCAGATTTGGGTCCCAAATCATATATTGCTTATGGGTTTCCGGAGGAGCTTGGTAGAGGCGATTCAGTCACAAAACTACATTGTGACATCTCTGATGCGGTACATATCATAGCCTTAATATCTTTATTTTTATGAGTCTTGAAGAGTGTAATCTTTAGAGGTGGTTGGGTAACCGATTCGGCTTGAAATGAGTTATTTTTTATTACATGTTGACGTGTGGTATATACTGAAAGTAATATTATTAGTTATTACCATAAATAATCCAAACCATTGTATAAAACGATTTAGGAGGTAATATGCATTTAAAAAATTGTGGGCGGCTTTCAACCCGTTTGGCCCATTCCCCTTCAGCTATTTTTGGACGCATCTGTGTGGAGATAAAAACAACCTAAATCGACCAATTAAAGTACTAAATGCGTATTTCAAATTGTCTAGGAATTAAAAAGTTTCTGATTTCGGTACAGGTAAACATTCTGCTACACACAACCACAGTTAAAGTTTCTTCTCGGGAACTAAAAAATATAAACAAGTTGCAGAAGCAATACAAAGCTGAAGACAGTAATCTCACAACAGAACCACCCAAAGATTCAAATGTTGATATGGTGGATTCCTTAAGCATATCAAAAGGAGATGTTGGAGATAATGGGGCTTTAATGGCTGAAAATCTACGCTTTGACGAGAATATTAATGGCAGCCAAGATAAGATAGTGGATTCCGTGAATCCCTCGACTTTGGGAACAGCCGAGTCAAACAAAAATGAAATGGATTCCACTCTTTCTTGCCCTGAAGGTACCGCATCTTGTAATGCTACTGTACTTCTTTCACTACTTATGCATGATTCAGTTTGGGTTGTGTTTTATCTCAAACAAGTCGACACTGATGTTGAGTTAAAGGTCAAGCCGGTTGAAAGTCGTCTAATGTCTATTTTTAGAGCACAAAACCTCAAAATTTGGTTTTTAAAAAAATTCAGGTTCTAGTCAAAGTTTAAAAGAACGGAAACAAGCCTCGAGGCGTTTTCCCTTCGTCTCATGAGGCGTAAGCCTGAGGTCTGTAAAAAATAAAATACTTGACCTAGAAGAGTCTAAAACAACAAAACACACATCAAAAATGAAATAATTGACCCAAAAAGTCTAAAACACCGAAGAAAACACATCAAAAACACCCTAAACCACCCGAGGCGCACCTGAGGCGAATCCGAGGCGCACCTGAGGCACACATTTTCTTAGCGCCTCAGCTTTTAGAGGCGTATGTACAATCTGAACCCCATGAGGCGCGCCTCAGACTCGTTTTCTTAGAGTTTTGCCTTAAGGCGCGCCTCGAACCACACGCCTCACCCGTTTTTTTAAACCATGGTTCTAGTAATAATACTGGTTTTGTGATCATAGTTAACACATCAGTTATTTTTGAATATTGCTGTAATAATACTGTCTTTGTAATCATTGGTAGAAAACGAAGCTGAAGATGGTAATCTCACCGCAGAACCACCAAAAGATTCAAATGTTGAAATGGTGGATTCTATATGCATACAAAAAGGAGATGTTGGTGATAATGAAGCTTCAATGACTGAAAATCTAAGCTTCGACAAAAATATTAATGGAAGTCAAGATGAGATGGTGGAATCCTTGAATCCATTGACTTTGGGTACAACCGAGTCAAATAAAAATGAACTGGATTCTGATCTTTCTTGCCCTGAAGGTACTGTGTCTTGTAATGCCGATGTCTACGTATATGACTACTTTTGCTTTACGATTATATAATATTGAATTATTTTAATTCATTTACTTATGCATGATTGCATGGGTCAGTATGGGTTGTGTTTTATTTCAAATGGGTCAAAAGGGTGAGATACTGATGTTTAGTTAAAAGGGAAATCTGTTTGAAAGTTGTCCAATGTCTATTTTATTAATCACTGGTAGGAAACAAAGCTGAAGATGAAGACGTTTCTCAAAGTGACGATCATGATTCTGATATCGAATATGGTGGTGCTTTATGGGATATTTTCCGTAGGCAGGATGTCCCCAAACTGACTGAATACATCAAAAAACATCAGAAAGAATTTCGTGGCATCAACAACGCTCCTGTGGGATCTGTGAGTTTTATCTTCTCTTTTTTTTAAAAAAAAAAAAAATTAATAATAATAATAATAATAATAATAATACTATAATAGTCACTACCAAGGTGATGTATTATAAATATTATATACTTATTATATTATCTTGTTCATTGTGTAGGTTGTTCATCCCATCCATGACCAAACATTTTATTTCGATGAAAAGCACAAGAAACAGCTCAAGGAGGAGTTCGGTAAGATCACCTTGCTTCTGTCCCGGGAAAATTGCTTAAAATTACTTTTTAGCAGTTTTCAAGTATTATATAGAATAATATTCTGGAATCCGATTCAATACTGTCAATCAAGTTAGGTAAATCAGATTTGGAATACCATCAAATAAAACTGTTACAATTTCATATCTTTGTAAAATGCATGGTGATTTTCGGGTTTAACTTTCAGGGGTGGAGCCATGGACATTTGAGCAATACCTTGGTGAAGCTGTTTTTATCCCTGCCGGTTGCCCACATCAAGTTAGAAATAGACAGGTTTGACTTGTAGTGTTATTTTTTGGCTTTTCGGTATTTCGTAAATGTTTACTTATGATTGGGTCAATTTCTGTTATTTTTCTTTATCTGCAACGGGTCAAATGGACAAATCATAGTAAAAAAAGACGCAAAATGAGTGGTTTGGGTCGTAAGTGTCCCATTTCGAATTAGTTTGATGATCATATTCAATGCACTAATTATTTGTTAAAATTTTAAAGATTTTGGAGAAAAAAGAGTGTTAGTTGAACCCAACCCTACCCTGTTTTGACCCGTTTCGAATTAGTTACTTTTAATAGTAAAGTTTTTTTGTACAGTCATGCATCAAAGTAGCTCTTGACTTTGTGTCACCGGATAACGTTGAAGAGTGCATCCGTTTAACGGAAGAGTTCCGGTTACTTCCAAAAACTCATAGATCCAAAGAAGATAAGCTGGAGGTACTGTACTTATTACACTCTTGCTAATCATCAAATTGCTGGTCTTGATCACAATCATTCTGCAGGTGAAGAAGATGGGATTGTATGCTGCAAGTGTTGCTATTGATGAAGCTAGTAAACTTATCCAAAAACACAAGTAAATTTCTTTTTAACCCACGCCAAAATTCTTAATATAAACTCGATTGCATAACGATTAAAATTGTTTATTTTTTTTTTGGTCAGTTCTGAATCGCAACCTGATCTCCCTCCAATCGAACAAGTCGATGAAAAGTTGGAGGTAGTTGTTGAACCAAAAGAAGCTGTTGTGTCAGAAGAGTTGAGTTAGGTAAAAAAAAAAAAAAGATTTGATTAGTTATGGTGTGGTGTGTGTGTGTGTGTTGAGGTTGTTATTCTGATTAGTTAGGAAATGTGTAATAATTTCCTGTTTGATTAGTGTTTAGGACTGAAATACATCATACACATCAAGACAAATAATTTTGCAATCTTAGGACCATAAAATGTTTCTGTTTTTTTTAATCTGATTCCTTTTTTTATTTTTTTATTTTTATTTTTTTATAATTATATTTCTTAAACTTGTTAAGTTACATCAAAATAGAAGGTAGACGGGCAACAAGCTGCACCGCCACTCTTTTCTGAATTGTGAAACCTAATACTGAATACAAAACCCTGTCTCCTTGGAGATGAACTATTATTGTGGATAACCCGTTGGACCCTGGTTAAGAAAACGAATAGCTTCTGGTGCTATTCGTTGTCAACTGCAATATGATAGTTGATTCATGAACATTAAGTTGCCATTTGTTTTCGTGTAGTTTGATAAGTTTTGCATATTTACATGGTTCTTTGAGAACTGTACAAGAGCATTACTAGTGTTGATAAGATATAGTGGTTTAGGTGTGCTAATTAATGAGAAACAATTATTTGTTAACTTTAATGTTGGATGTTTCCATAATTGCAGTCCAGTGTATAAGTGAAATTCCACTTATGCAACTAATGTAGTTGGTCTTTTATATATTTATATTTATTTTTCTCTTTTTGCAATACAATAGAATCAAAAGAAACTGATCATACTGAGTTGGTACTTTACTTGGTTCCACACTCACATGAAAAAGATTGTGAAAGAATGATTTGTAAGCTTGGAATGAATCATATATGGCACATGTTAAATATAAAAACAAATTTAAGTAGTAAACTATAAGAACCCTATAAACTTTTGTATGTAGCGCTAACTAGATATATCGGTTGTGTGCATGGCTGGCACAACCTTTTAGAAGTCTAAAGTAAAATCTAAAAGCGTCTTTTGGTAAAAGAATAATTATTATTTTTTGCTTAGGAACCTTACACCTACAAGCGAGCCGATTCTTAGCTCTTATTATTATTAAAATTGCGATACTTATCTTGTACTATTTGTGAAAGACACATAATCACTAGTTGAAGTAAGTTGTAGTAAAAATAAAACCTTTTCAAATATATGCTTATTTTTTCCTTCTCATGTTAAAACTTAAAAATTAGACGAAATTAAATTCTAAACTTTTGGAGCCTCAGATATTGTTAAGACAGAAAATTAAAGTTAATTATGTATTTAAGGAATATAAAAACATGTTAAGACAGACAGACAGACAGTCCAGATATTGTTTAGTCTCATAACAAGTGCATTTGAAAGATTGCAATAGATGTCACATAGAAGACATGATGGTAATTATATGAGTATATTATTTGAAAAAGTGAAAATATAATTGAAAGTAGGATGAGATGGAGATGGACCCTCAAATTTTAGGTATTAGACAAGGGTTGATGGTGCCAACCTACCCTGCACCCTCTCAACCTGCTCTGCTCATCATTCCCCCTTTTTGCTTTTTTAAAACTAGGCAACCAATCTTTATATCATTAGATAAATCTTGTTCCTTTTTTTTTTTTTTTTTTTTTTTTTTTGATAATAACATGTATTTTAAGACAAGCATGTATTTTTTTTTGTTTACAAAACAATATCATGTTTAAAACTAAAAACATCACAAAACCTATAACGAGTTGACATGGTTTTTGTTGGGATCGTAATATGAATTGATGAGTTAAAAAGTTACACGTATATTTATTTGAGTCAAATACATCAAATCAACCCTAAAGAAGAAGTACTTACAATCCTGTGACCAAACACAACTCTCGTAACTAGGGTTGCAGACGAACTGAACGTTCAACGAATAATTCGTGAACTTTTCAGTGGGAAGTTCGTGTACATTTTATTCCTTTGTTCGTTTAGTAGACAAACTGACATGAACAAGAATTTTGTTTGATTAGTTAAATAAATGAACATGAACAGATGTCTCGTTCGTTAGGTTTGTATTCATGAATGTTCGGTAAGTGTTCGTGAACTTTTGTTCATGTTCGTTTGTTTATGTTGTTCATTAAAGATTTTTGTACAATTATAAATTTTATCTATAGTTTATAAATTCTCTAATTCTTACTTATTTATTACCTTAACAAATAAAATATGAAACCGTATTCCCACCTTGTTTGAGTGATGTTCCCTTTCCTTCTCCATTATTCACAACCCTTTTCCTTCAAGTTCCAATATTGTTCTGTCCGCCATCCACCTCTAGCCTCCACCAATTTTAATCGTGTTCGTGAACACGTTCGTTTCCTTAATGAACAAATACAAACAAAAAAATCTTGTTAGGTAATGTCCATGAACACATTATTCCCTTAATGAACGAACATAAACAAGGCCTTATTCGTGTTCATTCGGTTTATTTGCAGCCTTGCATGTAACCTATTTATCCAAACTCGTCTAACAAGTTGTAAATAGGTTGGCCAATAGTAATAATTCAGTTAAGCAGTTCGGAAACGGGCTAATAGCCTAATAGGTTTACTTTACATTATGTACTTTATTTTCACAAATCATTATAATATTAGTATTTGGAGTTGCTATCTCAGCGGAAGCAACTTCTCTATCCCAATACGATAAAAAAAGGTTGTCCTAATCTCATATTCTCTAGAACCTAACAATGTCTCTATTAGAGCATTCGCATGACGCATCCCATCCCTCATCCTTATTTACCAAATTACACTAAAAATCACTATATATTGTAACAACCTGCACCCTTCACTTTTCATAAACGTGCATAATTGGTCACTCAACTATTTCAAAATTTTCATTTTTAACCCTCCTATTTTAATAGGACCAAAAGTCATAATTTAATAAAACTTATAATTTTTATAAGTAAAAGTATTGCACGTTTTATACTCACATCTACACCCGAGCACGTATGTTTCAGACCTTGATACTCAAAACCCTTAATTTTCGGTCCTAAAACAACTTAGAAACCGAAGGAAACAAGTCCGGAACTTAAAACTGATTAAATTAGAAAATTTGATTTTTTTTAGTTCTCGTAGTCTGCGAAGACAGTCAAATAGTCAAAGTCCTGATCAAAGTCCTAGTCAAAGTCTTAGTCAAACAGTCAAAGTCCTAGTCAAAGTCCTGGTCAAAGTCCTAGTCAAACAGTCAAAGTCTTAGTCAAATAGTCAATTCATCATAAAACCTTACTTTATGGTGTTGACCAATTTTAATGGCTAATTGAATCCAAAACTAGTATAAAAACCCACCTATGACCCATTATACTTGGCACCTCTAAATCGATTGTTTCAATCCGATTAAACTTTCCCTCATACCTTTCTTCTATAGTCTATTATTTCTACAATTGAAGCTTTGATTATAAGCTCTTGTAATTGGCGAATTGGAAGCTTGATATTCTTTCTTTTTCATTTTTTTATTTCTTCAATTTGGACTAGCTACGTTGTTGAGTCTTTGGGATTCGCCTCGCATACATTCACAACACTTAGAGGATAATTCACCTTAGCCAATGTGAGTTTACATAGCCCTTTTTTTTTTTTTTTTTTTTTTCTGTTTTACATTTCGGGGTGAAACATGTTTAAACATTTTAAACACTATCATTTACTCATTTTTACTTGTGATTCAATTACACTATCATTTATTCATTCTATCATTTGACTGTAACAAAAAGACACAGTACAATCATTAACATTGATCAAGCCGCCTGTTTAGATTATAGCGCTATAGGTCTGACAAACCCATCCCCCCGCATAAATTCAGGGATGATCGATAACAGTTACACTTTTACTAACTTGCGAGTTAGGTCTCAGTCGACACAAGGTTTGATTGTACAAAAGACGCATTGTTACATGTCGGACTCATATTCTATCATTACTCATTATTATACTTCAACAATGATTGCTATACAACATATTGTTTTCAACTATATGCAAAACCTATGTATTGTCACCAACTATTTATAGTTGACCCCCCCATCTTTCCAACTTAACATGTTTCAGGTTTTGTTTGCTATTGGAAGTTGTACAAGTCTTGGAATACGTAGGAGCTTTGGATCTAGTTTATACTAATCAACTTTTGTAATCATTACTTGTAAGACAAATTGTAAATTGTTTAATATTATTCAACTTTCATTTAGTACCATGAGTTATTGAACAATCATCACTACATGACATCCCGATGTTTCCGCCATCGGTTGGGGTGTTACAGATTGGTATCAGAGCCATGGTTATAGGGAATTAGGTTATTAGAAAAATAATCTAGTCTATAACCATAGGATTATAACCAGTATTTGCTCCTTTTACTTGCTATTCTTTATCTCCCTCCTACTTCTTATCCCCACTCTAGTCCTACAAGATGATTATTCTCCATCACTGGATCTACTCTTAGACTAATAGGACAAATCCTCAGGTTTAGCCTGAACCACCTTGAATATCTCGTCGAAGTTCTAGATTTTAATAACGAACACGTGCAATCTGGAAGGGTGAACGCCTGTATTCTGAGTTTTCTGTCTAGGACTAGAATTGCGCATAAATCCCAATCAGACGAGGGACCCGGATGCCTACCTGGGAATTCTTGGGATGAGTGTTAACTTATAGGCTAAAGCATGTCTTCACTATGTAATTAGAATTTAGAAACTTTGATAAGTCAACGTTTTCGTTTATTCGTTTTAATTAATGAATAAATGATTACACTCACTTTCCTTAAAACTAAGCTCTAAAATCTCAAAATTTTACAGCTTAATCATATATGGATTTCACAATCACACTTCATCTTACCATCTTAGCCAATTGTTTGATTGTTTTTCAACACCCTACCCAAATCATATTATTGTTTTTATCAGCACGTTACATATTTTTAAAACTGTAATCTCATAACCTGAGTATACCCTAGCACAAAACTAAAGATTTCTAAATCTTGTTGGATTTTTATTACATATAAACTTTACAAAATACATATTTTTGTCAAAAGATGCCTCGAACTTAAATTCAATTGTTTATTTATAGACATAACAAAAGATTTTTCTATATAATGCTTTAATCTATTAAAAATCACTTAATTGAACCTTGATCTTCAAAGCCTAATGTCATGTTTAAAATCTCCAACTAACGGGAATATGTTAATCAAAGCTCACTTAGTTTGTATTATTTAACGACTTTTGTTTTAGGTATAAAACCAATTTTAAAACCTTTCCAACCTCATGAACAAAAATTTAATCTCCAACTCCCCATTGATACCTACTTATTTTCAACAAGTTCGAAACTTTTACAATTTTTGCTATTTGCCGCAATCATGTTATCTCATACACTTGATTCTAACCTTTGATCCAAACTCCATAATTTACATTGCTACATAATCCCCTTACTATAAAATAAGCTCTTTATCAACTATCTTCACATTCACTATCTCTCCCAACCTTGGTTCTGCTTCAAGATTTTTCCTCTAAAAAATTAGACTCATATCCTTCACCTTCTCAAACATGAACTAGATACCCATGACAACCAAACTATCATACATGAGGATTTGTTTATCTACTTGAACATTTGATTATTCATGATACTTGAAAGCATGGAATATAAAATATTTGCTATAAACACACCTAGAGTCATTAACCTTGTCTAGGGCAACTCTATGCTATACATGATAGTTGATGCATTTACAAACTTGCTTACATGTATGTATTATCAATTTGCAATTTATGTGTGTAATAATTGGTACACTTAATCAAACAACTAATAGAGGATGAAGTACTTGCTCAACAGTTAGTAGAGTACCAAATAACATACTCAACGATTGGTAGAGGTCATCATGCCTGCTAAACAGTCGGTAGAGGCCCTACAACCTGCTCAACGACTGGTAGAGGCTATCGCACCTGCTCAACAATCGGTAGAGGTTCTTACTCACTGACTGGTAGAGGTCTTTTCCTGCTCAACAGTTGGACTTATTTTTGGATACATTGTATACGATTCAACCACAAGGTTAATTGTATTATTTTACATGTGTGTTTAGAGTCATAGAAGGACACAAAACCCTAATGTAAGGTAAGTTGGTGATTGCGGTCCGCAACGTAATCATGAATTTACAGGTACGTTAAGGTAGTGTGAAATTCTAATAAGGTTTTGGTAGTTCATTTGGTTTTCATATAGTCAATCAACTTATGCATTTCTTTTAGGATTCCTAAAACTTAAAGTTTAGCGTTTTACTAGATTCTCCTTGCTAATTCATGTCGTGCCTTAACCCAAACCACAGCTGCCCTAATTTCTACCTAAACACCCTCAACCTTGTGTTTTTAATAATTTCGGGACGAAATTTTCTAAAGTAGGGGAGACTGTAACAACCCGCACCCTTCACTTTTCATAAACGTGCATAATTGGTCACTCAACTATTTCAAAATTTTCATTTTTAACCCTCCTATTTTAATAGGACCAAAAGTCATAATTTAATAAAACTTATAATTTTTATAAGTAAAAGTATTGCACGTTTTATACTCACATCTACACCCGAGCACGTATGTTTCGGACCTTGATACTCAAAACCCTTAATTTTCGGTCCTAAAACAACTTAGAAACCAAAGGAAACAAGTCCGGAACTTAAAACTGATTAAATTAGAAAATTTGATTTTTTTTAGTTCTCGTAGTCTGCGAAGACAGTCAAATAGTCAAAGTCCTGATCAAAGTCCTAGTCAAAGTCTTAGTCAAACAATCAAAGTCCTAGTCAAAGTCCTGGTCAAAGTCCTAGTCAAAGTCTTAGTCAAACAGTCAAAGTCTTAGTCAAATAGTCAATTCATCATAAAACCTTACTTTATGGTGTTGACCAATTTTAATGGCTAATTGGAGCCTAAGTGCTGTTGGAGCCTAAGTGCTGTTGGCTCCAACAGACATTGTCTCTTCAGTACTTTGGCTCAGCAGTTGTTTCTTCATCAGTCCTTTGTGATCAGCAGTTGTTCAGTAGATGTTGGGGCACAACAGTTGTTAGAGTCAATAGTCTTTTGGGAGAAGTAAGTTGTAAACACTGATTTTATTCTGGATCATATATAGTATGTTTTGGCTTTTCAGATCATCTGTTCTTCTCCAGGTCAGCAGACCCAACAATCTCCCCCTAAAACAGATGATGCCAAAACTCAACCTTTATTGCTGATCTTTATTCCTAATCAGACTTTCTCTAATTTGCCCTTTGAACTGTAATTCAAAGTTCAATGAGAAGAGGTCTTCAGCATCTCTATCTAGCTCTAAGTTAAGAAGATCTTGGAGATCATCTGCACACATGCCATGTGCATCATCCATACTTAACTTCTGAGCCTCTCCATCAGATCTGAGCAAAGTCAATTCATGGGTGTCTTTATTGACCTTCCATTTTAGAATTTTTGAATCTGAGGATTTCTTGAGCTGCAAATTTATTCTAGATGAGTTTGGTGATGGAGGTCTCCCAATGAGTTTTCTGAGTTCTTCCGTAACGGGATCAGAGAAATAGTGAATTTGGTTAAAGATTCCCTCTTTTACAAAAGTATCAGCAAACTTCTTTTGATCTTCTTCTGACATCTCCTTCTGCCTTTTGAACTGTCTTTTGACAGCAGCAGATAGGTCAGATGTTTCAAGTAGGTTGTCAAGTGTAAAGGTCTGCTGGGATCTCTTAACCACTGGTGCATCAGGGTAAATTGGTTTTCTAGGTAGAGTGGGATCTGTCTTTCTATTCTCTTCCAATTTCTTGTAAGTTTCAACCAACCTCAGCTCAGCCCATCTTGCAACAGACCTCATCTCTCCATACTTTGTAGCCACAATCTCTTCCCGCATTCTTTTAAACTTCAAAGCTCTGGCTGGGTCTCTGCCTTTTCTAAAGTCAGGAGCAGAGACCTTCAAAGTAGGATTCTTGGTCATTTCTTCAATTCTAAAGAGTTCTTCTTGAAGTGCATGAGTGGTCCAGCCTGCAAACTGTTTCTTGTTTGCTTTGTAAGGCATGGTTGCTAAGACCTGTTCAAGAATAGATTCCCTTACTACCCTTTCCAAATCACTGCTGAGAGGCATGTTAAAATTTGTAAGGCATTGTTTTCTTCTTGGCCGATAGGAAGGAGATGAAAGTGTTTAGGTTATTTAACTAATTAAGGTAAGTATTTATGTATGGGAAAGTGTTACATATTGATGGGATTGGGTGCTCATAACTGCGCAGAGCATACCCAAACCCGGAATTCAGCCCCGCGGAAGAGCTTCTCGCACACTAAAGAGGTTCCTCCGTATATTAAAGCATTAACTACTTTCCTACCATTACGGAGTGATATCCGCAAAGTAGCAACGACTCTCCTACAATCACGGAGTGATGCCCGCGCGCGTAAGCGGTAAAAGCGGTAATCGTTCCATGTTTCCTTGTTTATTGCTATATCTTAACTACTTTACTAATATAATCCTTGGGTAGTGGAGACAACCCCAATCGGGCCTGGCCCATTACGATTAGGGTTTTGGGTAATGGTGGCATACGTCCACCTCTATATAAGGGATCATCTCCCTAATAGAGAGGACACTTTTGGCTAACCCTAAGAGCTATCAAACTTGATAGTATCCCCATTCACCCCGTTTTTGTCATAAACTACTACCTTGTGTAGTCGTCTCCCTACCCACTTAATCTTTATTGCAGGTTACTCTAATCCAGGAAGTGCTAGTGAAGGATCAATCCTGTGGTTACATCTAGACTATCATCCCTACAAGGAGGTTAGGCTATTTGTTTCTTCATTGGCGCCATCCCTTACGGTCTACCAATCTTTCAAACTAGTGCAAATGGATTCTGGAACCGAACAACGTGCCGATCCCACCAATGTTGAAGATGGGGTCCAAGCAAATCAAGACACAGTCGCACCAAAGACGGTGACTAAGAACGTGAATCAGAGACAGGCTACCACGAACTTCCCAATGTTTGCACCAAGAAAGTCGGCGGTAGCAACACAAAGGAAAGCGACAGAAGAGCCTGTCGAAGACCTGGAAGAATGGTTGGCTCAAGAAAATGCTAAGACTATAGCAGAGTACCAGAAGAGACTGATAGCAAAAGCTAGGTTGGAAGCAAGAAAAACCTTGAATTTTGACGCTGAAGACAACTCTCAAAACGAAGAACAACCTGCTTTTCGTCATACAGCTAAGCCCCGCCAGGCGGTACGTGGTGGAGAACGTGGTAAGATTACTCACGTTCAGGACCACGTCAACCTGACTGGGGAACCTGATGGTTATGAATCTGAGAATGAAATCAATTCCGATCCAACTTGGAAGCCGCGTAATAAGTCTGTGGCTAGCAACCAGCCTAACCCAGACGATGATCTGAACAAGCCATATCGTCCGAAATCATTTGCAGAAAGATCCAAATTCTGTGCAAGAATTGCGCTGGCACCTATGCCAGTTGAATGTAAGCTGCCGAACACGATCGGAAAATATGATGGTTTGCGTGATCCGGATGATCATTTACACGCATTCGATTGCGTAGGAAGTTCTAAACCATGGCCGGTTCAAGCTTGGTGCCATCTGTTTGTTCAAACCTTAACAGGTGCGGCAAGAGTATGGTACGAAAGTTTACCGGTCGGGAGTCTTGTCGATTTTGATGATCTGATAAAGAAATTCAAGAATCACTTCTCCCACCTGAGGAAACACAAGAAAGACAAGGCCAGATTCTGTTATGCTCCCGGAAAGATAGCGAGAGCCTGGAAGACTATATCGTCCGATACAATAAGGAAGCCCTACAATTGGGGTGCGGTGAAGAACTTACCAGGGCCGCATTCATCCATGGAGTACGACACGATGATCTCATGAGATGCTTGACTGGGAAAGACGGTGTACCTGAAGCATGGGATGAGCTGATAGAGGCAGCAAAGACATATGCGTCGTCGGAACGCTCGTTTACACGCTCGAAAAGCTTTTATCATAACAACAATCAGGGTACGAGCATGCATGATAAAGGCAAGGGAAAACAATCGGTGTGGTCAAGAATTTCGGGTTCCACGGACGAAGGGAAATACTCTTCGGGGCAAGACGCGCGACAATTCCTCAATAGCAAGCACTCACGTGATTCGAAACCGCCAAGCAAGAAGAATTACGACTGGACCCCACTGTCCAAAACACCTTCGGAAGTGTTGAAAACCGAACAAGTTCAGTTCCCTAAGCCCAGGGAACTAAGTCAAGATCGGAAGAACGTGGACACTTCAAAATATTGCGAGTATCACGAAGACTACGGACATCTGACGGACAATTGTTATAGTCTAAAGATGGAGATTGAGAAAGCAATCAAGTCGGGCCAACTCTCACATTTAGTAAAGAATGTGAGGAAAAAGCCCAGAGACCCGCAAGGAGATGCGGATGCTAGTAACAAGAAGATAAGGAACCTCAACGCGCATTACGTACAGCGCTCGGGTCGTCATAACTGCCACATGACTCATAACAGGAGTCAGAAGAAAAGATCTTACTCGACCGCACATGATGATTCCTGGAAAGAAGCACCGGTCGTCATGCCACGTGTTAAAGGAGGAGCATCTTCCACAACACCATTGATCATCACGGGAGTCATCGGACATTATCGAACACGATACATATTCCTCGATAATGGTAGCAGTACCGACATCATGTACCGGCAGTGTTTCGATCAGTTAGATGCCGAAGACAAAGAGAAGCTCGTTCCAACCACAGAGCCAATATCCGGATTCATCCATGAGGTGATTATTCCGTTGGGTATACTCACACTGCCTGTCACATGGACAGACGGACAACTCTCCCGCACGGAGACATGTGACTTCATGGTGTTGCCAGTGACTTCATCACACGACGTTCTCATAGGGAGAGAAGGATTGGCTAAGTTCAATTGCAATGCGTCCACACCACACCAGATGGTCGGCTTTCCGACGCGGGGAGGGGTGGCTTTCATACGCGGAAACAAAAATTGCCACGCAACAGACACATGCAAACCTCCCAAGATAATGAAGCCAGCAGACCGTACTGATCCGGAAAAATGGGTTATTAACCCTAAATTCCCAGATCAGACGGTTGTCATAGGCCCAGTAATCTCTGACACCATACGTGCGCACTTGAAGCAACTGCTAATTAAAAATATGGACGTCTTTGCATTTCAACCCGCGGACATGGTGGGCGTTCCGCGACACATAGCGGAGCACAGGCTTAACGTCTACAAGTCCGTTGAACCAGTCGTCCAGAAGAAGCGCAGTATGGGGCCAGAGAAAACAAAGGCCATGAATTAGCAAGTGGAAGAGCTATTAGCTGCAGGCATCCTGCGGAAGACAAGGTACCAAACCTGGGTCGCCAATCCAGTCATGGTTTGAAAGTCAAATGGAGGTTGGCGGATGTGTGTGGACTACAAAGACTTAAACAAGGCATGTCCAAAAGACTGCTACCCGCTCCCTGAGATTGACTTAAAGGTGGACTCCCTGGCACCATTCAGGTTTAAGTGTTTTCTGGACGCGTATAAAGGGTATCATCAAATCCAGATGGCTAAGGAGGACGAGGACAAAACGTCTTTCCGTACAGATACAGGAACTTATTGCTATACCAAAATGCCATTTGGATTGAAGAACGCGGGAGCCACGTATCAGCGTTTAATGGACAATGCGTTCAACAAACAAATAGGGGTCAATCTCGAAGTTTATGTGGATGATTTGGTCATAAAAAGCACAGAGGAGGACCAAATGTTGTTGGACATCCAGAAGACCTTTGATCAGCTCCGCGCAGTACGAATGAAGCTCAATCCGAGCAAGTGCTCTTTCGGAATGGAGGAGGGCAAGTTTTTGGGAGTAATTGTAACCAAAGATGGTTTCCGCGCGAACCCAGACAAGGTGCAAGCAATCGAGCGTATGCCGTCTCCATCTTCTATCCGGGAAGTCCAGACACTCATGGGACGCTTAGTGGCTTTAAACCGTTTCCTCTCAAACTATGCGTCCAAGTCATTCCCTTTCGTAAGTACACTGAAAAGCTGCCTCAAGAAGTCCAACTTTAAGTGGACCAACGAGGCCGAGGCCGCATTTAAAGAAATGAAAGAATGCTTGAGTCATTTGCCTGTTCTCACAGCTCCACTCCCGAAAGAGCCATTGACACTATATTTATCCGTAACGGAAAAGGCAATTGGTGCTGTTCTCTTGGTTGATCGAAAAGGCGTCCAAACCCCAGTATATTACGTCAGCAGAACTCTGCTCGACCCAGAGACTCGATACTCAATGATGGAAAAGCTGGTGCTGGCATTGGTGCACGCGTCAAGGAGATTGCGAAGATACTTCCAAGGACACCCCATTATTGTCCTAACAGACTTTCGCATAAATGACATCCTGCGCAAGCCAGAGTTGTCGGGACGATTGGCTAAGTGGGCCATCGAGCTGGGAGAACACACGATCGAGTATAAGTCAAGAACATCCTTCAAAGGGCAGATCCTCGCAGACTTCGTCGCGGAAGTCCCTTCCGAAAGCATCACTGAGTGCCAACAGGCCCATATCATAACTCCCAATTCGGAACCAGCGGAGAAATGGGAATTATACACCGATGGAGCATGCAATGATGATGGCGCTGGAGCAGGTTTGCGCTTAGTTACACCAGAAGGGAAGGATTTCACGTATGCAATCCGCCTCAATTTCCCAACAACAAACAATGAAGCGGAATACGAGGCATTGCTCGCGGGATTGCGCATTGCGAAAAAAATGGGTGTGCAACACTTAGACGCCCACGTCGACTCTCAGCTCGTAGCTAATCATATCGACGGTTCTTATGAAGCACGTGAAGCATCCATGATTCTGTATTTGGAGCAAGCCAAAGCCCTCATGCGCGACTTTGCATACTGCAAGGTCCACCACATCAAGAGGAGTCAAAACAAACCAGCGGACGCGTTAAGCAAGATGGCATCCACAGTTTTTGATCATCTAGCAAAAGATGTGCGAGTGGAAGTCCTGGATAACCCGTCCGTGTCTCAAAAACAGGTTAACGTTATCCAAGTTGGAAAAACATCTTGGATAACTCCTATTCGGGCTTATCTCATAAACGGGACACTCCCAGACAACAAGGCAGAAGCTCGAAAGCTCCAAAACAAGGCACTGCATTACCAAGTCATTGATGGCATATTGTACCGACGCTCTTACTTAGGGCCATTGCTACGATGTGTTGACTCCGCAGAGGCTACTTACCTTATCAAAGACATACATGAGGGGTCGTGCGGACTACACGCTGGCCCTAGGATGGTGGTAGCAAAGCTAATGAACGCGGGATATTATTGGCCCGGAATGCACAGGGACGCCGAGACGGAATTACGCAAATGCAAGTCTTGTCAACGTCATGCTCCAGGAACGCTGCGCCCAAAGAACAATCTGATACCTGTAACCGCAGCATGGCCTTTTCAAAAGTGGGCCATCGACCTTGTGGGCCCATTTCCCACAGCTCCAGGAAACGTCAAGTATCTGGTGGTCGCAATTGATTACTTCACCAAATGGGTGGAAGCCAAGCCTTTGGCCTCCATCGATGGAAAGAGCATTAAAAAATTCATTTGGGAATTTATCATATGTCATTTCGGTTTACCCATGGAAATTGTAAGTGACAACGGTACGCAATTCGCAGACCAACACTTACAAGAATGGTTATCCTCCATGAAGATTAAGCAGATATTCACCTCGGTAGCACATCCGCAAGGTAATGGGCAGGTCGAACGCGCGAACAGAAGCGTGGTAGAAGGCATCAAGACTAGACTTGGAACGAAACGCACGGGTTGGGTGGACGAGCTCCCTCATGTTTTATGGGCTCACCGCACATTATCCAAGACAAGTAATGGAGAAACCCCGTTTAGCCTTACGTACGGAACAGAGGCTGTCATTCCTGCGGAAATGTATTGTGCGTCTCCAAGAATCTTACTGGCAAACCATCAGGTTAACGATACGGAGCTAAAGCTCAATCTAGACCTACTAGATGAGCGCAGAGACATGGCCGCTGTCAGAGAAGCCAACTACAAAAGACAGCTTGAAAGATACTACAATGCAAAGGTGAAGGCAGAGGCTTTCCGTGCGGGAGATTACGTTTTCCGCAACAATGAGGCATCCAGCGCGGAAAAGCCAGGCAAGTTGGCACCAAACTGGGAAGGGCCATACAAAGTTCAAGAAGTATTGGGGAAGGGTGCTTATGCCCTGGAGCGCTTAGATGGAACCCCTGTCCCACGCACATGGAACGCGGCCCAACTGCGCATGTGTTACTTATGAAGTATTTTATTCAGATTGTAATAAACAATGGCTATGACCATTTCGATTTCAATAAAAGAACTTTCAGTTTATTTTATTTTCTTTGGTCTACATGCAATGACAACTACGGTCAAGGAACATATTTCATTAAACAAAACATTGGCGTACTTACATATTATCACCAGATTCAAAAGAAACATACAAAAGAGGTGATTAAGCCAACACAATACATGCACCTAAGGCTATGTAGCAAAAAAGCAACAAAAAGAAAAAAGACATCAAGTGGCATGCTGCCAACCGGTGGAAGTTCGACGAAGCCTTAACTTGGGAATCTTGGGATGATCCTGGAGCTCACCTAGCCGCTTCATCTTCACAGGAGCACCAAGCGATTCACGCTTTACTGGTTGGTCCACTTGTTGATCTTCATTCAATAAAAGATAACCACAATAAGTGGCTAGTTGATGCATGGGAGTTGGAGGTACCTTGATTACAGGGGGATGGTCAGATAGTGACAACATCCCTTGCAAGGCTTCAACTTCAGCTTTGGTAATTCTCAACGGAGAGGCCATGGAAGCAATTGATAGAAAATACAGAGTTAATGGGAAAATGTTAATCCATGGTTAACCTTTTATAGAAAAGACAAGGAATGCCATTAATTACCATTAATGGTTAATACTCAAGTGTGGACGTCAACCGTCACATCAGTCAGCTGCAGCGCCGCCAAAACTGTCAGATGACATCAGCAGGACAAGTGGCACCCCCTTTTCCAAGGCTGACGTCATCCAATCATCATGGCAGTTCAACAGTTATGTTAAGCACAAAAATTAATTAACTAGACTTGAAATAACAAAGCATAAGGAAGCATGCAATTGTTCAGTTACAAAAAACACAAGGAAAAGGAGGATGACAAATTACAACGAAAGTCAATTATAGTCTATAAGATCTATGTAAGCGTCATCGTCCGCCCCTTCGTTCTGCGTGCCAGACCCCGCACCAGCATTGGACGATTCGCCTCCTCCTTGTGCAGCGACTTTCCGCATTTCTTCTTCTCTCCGCTCGTTCTCTTCGAGCTCTGCGCCAAGACGATCGGATTCTTCAAAGTACTCGCACAGCTGACCTATTGGATCATCCGTCTTCAGGCAGTGGTCAACCACGTCGAAGACATCAAAGGTGAGAGTCTCAAACTCCTGCTGCGCAGCAACGGCTTCATCTTCATATGGTTTCCCAAAATGCTCTCCATCTTCAAGGGCCAAGCCAGCCGCATGGTGATGATAGCCCTCCACAAACCCTTCCTGTAGGCCACTCCGCATGGAAGATGCACCGATCTTCGCCACCGCATCGCCAAACTTCGGCTCGTTCCATATGCGTTTAAAAACCTATGGATAAAACATGAACAAGATAAGGCAATAAAGTATATAGCAACATATAAATACTCAAACAAAGGTTAAGGGAAATCGAACCCCTTGAAGACCGTGCTGCATCATCCAAGTTAAACGCTCCCGAGCAGCCTGCGAGGTTTGCACAGCAGTACGGAGCTCATTTTGCGTTTGTTGGAGGCTTACTTCCAGCTGAACACGAGAGGAATCCAATAAGGCATTTGTTTCACCCAGTTGTGCCTTTTCCTCCTCAAGACTCTTCACCTGTGCTTCTAACTCCGAAACCCGCGTGGTGGCAGTCACTAAGCTCTCATGTTGCTCTTTCAGCTTAATGACCGTGTCAGACAGTTCAGCTTGTTTCGCATCCAGAAGTTTCTGTTTCTCTTCTGCCTCGCGAACCCCACGGGCAACCTCGTTCTTCAACTTCTCAATAGCTTTCCGACCACGCTCTAGTTCTAAGTTGGTGCGCTCACAAGAGTCTTTCCACCCCTTGGCAGCTTCAGCTTTCTCAGTCTTCATTTTTTGAATCTCACCCTCAGCAGACCGAAGTTGACCCCTCAATTGCTCAACTTCAGAACGAGCATCTGCACGGAATCGTTGGAATTCTTCCTCCCTTTCCCTCTGTGCTTCTTCCGCACTCCTGAGAGCTTGCCAAGAACGTTGGAATTCCTCCTCTCGTCGCAGCATCGACCCGAAGTTACTAAAGCTTAAAGCTAGATTCAAGCTCATGTCAGAAAACAATGAGCGACGGTCAATACTATCTTGATAATCGCGTTCACTGGGCGGAACAACATAGGAGATAAACTCCTCTGCACTCAACGGGTTGGTAAAGCGGGTCGTCCGCCTTATATCCCACCGGGGCTGATAAGGTTTGTTCGGGTCAAAATCACGAGGAGCTACCCTCATTCCGCTTCCACTCGCTTTTCCGGACCCCCGAGCAGTTTTGGTTATATCCCCCTTAGGAGTCGAGGAGGTCAGCATACCTTCCGCGGATACCTTATCCACAGGAACGCCAGTGGGCGCAGATTTATCCGTTTCAAAGGATGGATCCGGCTGACTACCTTTTTCTCCTCGGGAGGTATCTGCCTCCACGATTGATGGATCAACGTTCACAGGAGACGACTCAACCAAAGGGCTTTTCCCAGTGTCTTCACTTGCCTTCGAGGACATCATGGCCCCTTCCACTTGAGAAGGTCTCCGGGTCTCCAACTCAGATGGGTTTGAGCCTTGAACATTTTCCGGGACAGGCTCACTCACTTTCTCCACATTCGAAATGGGTTTCTTCAGTGCCCCTTGTGGAGCAAAACTTTTACCTGAGAATACCAAGGAGAAAATAATCACTTTGTGTTCCATATGCAGAAGTTGAACACAAAATCTGCCACAGAAACTTACCAGGGATCTGCTTGACAGATTTGACTAACACAGGTTTCCGTTTAGGCGGAGGCTTCACAATTATCTTCGGGCCAGCAGGCTTGACGTTTGTCCCTTTATTAAGGGTCAATTCCTCAACCACATTGGAAGAAGTTGGTTTCACGACCTCCGTAGATGGCCTTGAGATTTGAACCTGCTTTTGGGCAAGATCTTCAAGACGCTTCTGATATAGCTCGTTAGATATCTCAACGGAATCATCAACGGGTGTAGGTCCGCACGTACGCTGACGTTTGGCATCATCATCTGATTCCGTTGCCTCGTCATCGTCTCTAGAAACAGTAGAGCTGGAGGCCACCTTCTTCCCTTTCTGAGATTCTTTCCGCTGACGTTTAGGACCAGAACCTACAGACATGCATAAAACAGGGTTCAAGCGTCATAAATACTACGATAACACATGACATGACTTACCTGTACATGACATCTTCTTGCGACCCGGGGAAGTCTCACCCGAGTCAACCACGGTCTTCTTCGCTGGGCAAATCCCTGCGCCTGTAACAAAGGGCACGCGGGATCAGAGCCTGCAATACGCGAAACACGACGCACCCTTTTTCGGCGCAGGAATCCTCCACAGGAAAAACAAGATACACTATATTGAATATCGAGAGGTAATATAGGATGTAACCTGTACGCGTGTAATGCTGCGGGGCATTCTTGAGTTGTGGCATCAAAAAATTGCGGGCCATCCGCTCAATCACTGTGGGAGTTCCTTGGGGCAAAGCAATATACTTCAGCTTAGCGGCCCCTCGGGCATCGAAAAGATCGAACTTCGTCATTCCTGCAAGGATAATGACATAAAGAGAAAACACAAAAATAAAATGAAGAAACAATGAAGAAGAAATACACGTGTACTTACTGGCATCAGCCGCGGTGGGCTCATGACCCTCCGGGTTCCCCAAACGGCTGAGCCCTAGCATCACAAGCACGCCCTCTGGGCACTTCTCCATCGACAGTGGAGTGGAATGAGCACACAGGGTATCATACCACGGTTGGTTTTTGTAATCTTTCATAGGCGGGAACTCCGCAATCCTTTCCTTCACTCCAATGCTCATCCACTGCAAGGCAGCGGGAATCACCCCTCGGTGGATGTAGAAAATTTTTTCCTTCCAATCATACATCGATTTGGGACTCTCTGAGACAATCTGAGTCCGACTCCTCCGGGGAGCCACACTGTACCACCCGGGCCCACCGCGGGCCTCTTCAAGAACGTAAAAAACATTCAACATATCAAAGGTCGGCTCTAGGTCGAGAGACCGACAGGTTGCTTCAAAATGCACGAGTCTAGACAGCCCAAACGGAGTCATTTGGGTAGGATGCACCCCATATTTCATAAAGGTGCTCACCAAGAACTTCGTAATGGGAAGACGAAAGCAACATCGGGAAAAGAACGCTTCATATAGAGTGATTTTACCAGGAGAAGCGTCCAACGCCGTCTTACCAGCAGCAGGAAGTTCAGGCTCCCAATCAGCCTCAATTCTATAGTGATCGAGGAATGAGGAAAAAGAAGAGGCATCCCACTTAATAACGGTTGTGGTAATGCCCTTCTCCGTTTTCTCAGTCGTCTTTGTCAGATCAACAGCACCAGATGTTTCTTGAGACATTTTTGATGATTGAGTAAAAGCAACGGTTAATCAGAGCGAGAGAGAAAAGGGGAAGTTGGAAGGTTTGCAAGTAAAGGTGTGAGAACGGTGAAGTTTGAAAAATTTTGAAATCTTTTTATAATGTGGGCTATAACTGCCAATGACGTCAGCCTGGGTAAGTGGAAACGGTTTTCCAAACGACACGTGGCTGTGAACAGCTAATTCGGCGGCACACGCGCGCACCACGCGCTAAGCACGCGCCTGAGACAGCTGTCTGCCATAACCGATGGGATGCTCACTGACACAAGTATAGCTTGTGGCAGACGCTACCCACCATCCTTTGCTCATTATCCGACAGCTGTCCTTTGCTAAAGAGCCACGTCACACAACACGGAGATCCAACGTCAAATTCAAGTACCGTTCTCCGCTCTCCGTATGGCAAACACCCCGCTCTCCGTATGACAAACATTCCGAGTCTTCTTTAATCTGCAACAACAATCCACTGATTACCATGTTTTCACCACCAAGGAAGGCTGAGCTATCATCCAGGGAACACCACTTTTCTAAGTCCACCATCCACCCTCTTCCCTCATACACTCGAGAAAAGGGTACACGCTGGACTGGGGGGACTTGATGGGATTGGGTGCTCATAACTGCGCAGAGCATACCCAAACCCGGAATTCAGCCCCGCGGAAGAGCTTCTCGCGCACAAAAGAGGTTCCTCCGTATATTAAAGCATTAACTACTTTCCTACCATTACGGAGTGATATCCGCAAAGTAGCAACGACTCTCCTACAATCACGGAGTGATGCCCGCGCGCGTAAGCGGTAAAAGCGGTAATCGTTCCATGTTTCCTTGTTTATTGCTATATCTTAACTACTTTACTAATATAATCCTTGGGTAGTGGAGACAACCCCAATCGGGCCTGGCCCATTACGATTAGGGTTTTGGGTAATGGTGGCATACGTCCACGTCTATATAAGGGATCATCTCCCTAATAGAGAGGACACTTTTGGCTAACCCTAAGAGCTATCAAACTTGATAGTATCCCCATTCACCCCGTTTTTGTCATAAACTACTACCTTGTGTAGTCGTCTCCCTACCCACTTAATCTTTATTGCAGGTTACTCTAATCCAGGAAGTGCTAGTGAAGGATCAATCCTGTGGTTACATCTAGACTATCATCCCTACAAGGAGGTTAGGCTATTTGTTTCTTCACATATGATTGTCATGTATCCAATTTAGTATAAAGAATGTGTCATGCATGGTGTCTTAGTTTGTTCCTATCCTTTGGCTTAAAGGAAGCAAGATCAATATCTTTTTGGCAAGCCACCAAGCTTTGGGAAGTTGCCATGATGTGATCAAAGACCTAATTTGGTATAAACATGGTTGTTATGAGGATGATAGTGACATGTGATTCTTGTCTTGTTTTCGACCCAGGTGGTGTCAAAGAAAGAAGATCCATCTAGTGTTGGTACAAGATCCTATTAGAATCATGTGTGTCATTGATGAAATATAGTTTTGAAAAGGACTTGTGAGTGGGATATATGTAGGGAAGATCTTTCTAGTTTATGTTGGAGATCACACTTAGGGATTTGTTTGTCATAGTTGAAGGTTCTATTAATGGTAATAGTTAGTTGTCATCGTGGACTTATGTCAAGTCCCTTTCGGTCGATGATGATAAAGGAAATAGGATGTTTGTTAGTTAGTTGTTATGGTTGTGGAAGGGTCATAGTTGCAGGAAGTTGCGTCATGTAGTTGTCCATGATCCATTTTAGTGTAAGTTGGAAACAAAACAAGGTGATGGTTTTCTTGTACTTGGGCCGATTGAAAGCAACAAGGGCAAAAGAAGCAAGATAGACTTGGACATGGAAGTGTAAGGAATTTGGTTTGTATACCAATTAATCAATTTAATTTTTTTTAATTATACCACCCAAATTATCTCATTAATTTGTCAATTATCTTGATTTGCGTCAATTGTGAAAATAATAATACTGAAAATGTTACTCTGTAAAACCAAAATCACAAAGCAAACTATCATACGACAGACGATCATTCAATTAGCAACCGATTATGGCTCCGAAACGCAAAACAAATAAGCAAATCTTCATATTCGTACTTTAATTTTGATCGTTTACGAGGAAAAAAAATAAAAAACCTAAAAACACGTTTCTATGAATCAGGTGTTGCAAGAGAACGAAGAAGCAAACAGAATAATGACAGACCTTCAAACGTAAAGAATTAAGGTATGTGTATGATTGTTATTTTAAATGCGTGTTAGTGTTTGGGGATGTATAATATGCATGTTAGATGATTATCTGACGAGTTTGAAGATGAATAAAATGAGTGATTTTGTTTGTGCTTGAATACTATTGTATAGATGGATGTGAAACAATAACGTGTGTTTGAAGAAAATTATAGATGCGTTTTATGTTTGTGCTTGAATATTATTATATCAGATGTTGATGTTATAAAACGCACTCATAATGATGTAAAACGCACGTTAGTGCTAATATTATTCAAAGGACACAATATGATATAAAATCGCATTCACTGTTTTCATAAAACACATTTTAATCGGTGAGAGTTATGTTTATGCTTCTTTATTATTGTGTTTTTATCTGGGAAGCAGGAAAAACAAGGACTAAGATCAGACAAGATTGTTCTGATGATGATTTCCAAACACCTATAAAAGATCTAAGTAAACTGAGGAAACAAAATGAAAAATCAAAGAAAGTTGCTCATGAAGATGTGACTGAAAATTTACTAAATATGAAAAAAAAGAGGAAGAAACAAAGTCAGAAAGATGTGCAGAATGAATCAGATGAAGATTTTGAGAAGCCTTCTAAAAAACTAAAACAGAAAGAGGGTAAAAAATTAACAGAAAGACCATTTGTTGAATACAGATATAACAAGTTGAAACTAATATGTTCTCTGTCACACCCCGTCAATGCGGAAACACGGGGATGAAAGGTTTTCAAGCACAAGGTTCGAGCAACACATAAGATGTAATTTAAATAGATACCATCAAGAGATAATCATTGTCATAAATTATTAAGAAAAACATAATACTGTCTGAAAAACCATTGTATCAAATACCAAGACACAACACAACCAACATTAATGAAATCCACCCGATGATGGTACCACGATATGCATGCTCCAACCTCTTTTCTTCGATTGTAGATCCAGGTTCATTGTTTAAGTCTGCATACAATTAAAACATAATGATATGGTTACGAATTAATGAAATAAAAAAAAACAGAGCAACTTAACGAACATGTTGATAACCTCTTCAATTGAATATCAATTTTGCAAAAAAATTGATCAAATTAAGTATTCTGGGATTAGAATTTGAATTTGGTAAAAAGAATAGTGAAAGATAGTGTAATCAGTTACAAAAATTTGAATTTAATATTACGTAAAAACATGGATACGTATAAACGATAATATTAGAACGTGATTAAAGTTTAAGTAGTATTCATACCAACACATTTTGTAAATCCAGTAGAATACACAAAATTTACTATTCCTTACTTACAATTTAGTATAAAAATATAATAGGAAGTGAAACTTATATGATTTAACTATTTACCATATCAATATGTTAATGTTAATATTAGAAAATAAACTTTTATGATTGTAAGCTATTATTGATTACCAACAACAATCCAAAAAATATGTGCACAACTAGTCTTGGGTGGTATAATTCCCGACATTACTTATAGTTCATTTCATGATTTTACCATCATAGTCAAACATTTTGAATGGCCACTTCAAGCACATGACAAGTCTTATAGTTTGGTTGTAATAGAAGGCCAACAACAACTAGTTTAGTAGATAGGATTTGAATGCTCTTACAATTGATACTTTACAACGCATGTTTTTTTCTTTGTATTTTTATTATAAATCTAAACAAGTTGACCCGTTATAAATCTAAACTTTTTTTGTTAAACAACAACTTTTTTTCTTTGTGTTTGGCCATCGCACTCCCTAAATTAGAGAGTCATGTTGTCTCACTTTAGCTAGACTATGTTGTCATAACTGGCCTATGCTGGCTTCAAAGTTTGGCATGGTCGTGCCCCCGGGAACCCATACCGTCGGTTGTCAATTGACAGTCGTTGTGCCTTCGTAATACCACGGAACTCTCTGGGTGCAACCTTGGTGCGACGAAAACTGAAAACCTCATAAAGCCTAGTTCAAATCCTTCATTACGATAATCGATCAAAATTATCATAACCCAAGCCTTCCTATCACCAGACCCCATTGTTTTTCCTAATCTTTGTTTTGTTAAATAATATTCACCCTCTCAAAAAGAAATAAAAAATAAAATAAAATAAAATAAAAATCCAAGTAGCCCACACACACGCGTATAGAAGCCGTCCATTGATTACATCTCAACCCTTTAAACCAAACATTCAACGACGATCCTTCCTTCCTTCCATCTCTCACACTCCCACTCTAGAGAGAGAAACAGAGAGGAGAGAGAGAGAAAGAACCAAACAAACCGAAGACTTCTCTTCTCTCCAACCGAAAGAAAAGAACCTCTTTTGTTGAAAATCAACCGATCTGTTCCATACCCTTTTCTTCAAATCAACCATCAATGATTCTTCAACCCATGGAAACCAAATTCTTGATCAGGCTTCTTCAATCTTGAACAACCTTATTTGTTCAGATTTGAGTCTTTTTGAGTTTTTTTTTTTTTTATAAAAAAAAAATAAAGAAAACGAATTATGATGGATTTGAGTACTATTGAGTGTGCTTCATCTTCTGATGGTCTTGAAGATGAAGAGATCCATTCACAGATTACCCATCAATTTGTTTCTTCTAAACCCCCTCACAATAATAATATTAATAATAGTAATAATAATAATGTTGGGATTCCTCCTGGATTGCCTCCTGCTACAAGTGTTCATGAGTTGTTGGAGTGCCCTGTTTGTACTAATTCTATGTACCCTCCTATTCATCAGGTTTTCTTTTTCTCATCTTAAATCTTTCATTTCTTTGATTGTTTTAATTGAAACCATGGTTTTGTTTATTTATTTTGTTTTGAATTTGAAAGATTTTTGTTTGATGGTTTATTTGTAATTTAAGGTTTAGGATTTTTATATGAATAATGATCATCAGATGTTGAATCTTTGATTTGTTTTGAATTAGCAAGATTTATGTTTGATGGTTTATGTGTGTAATTTGAGGTTTAGGATTTGTTATGAATGATGATCATCAGATTTTGATGAATTGAATTGATTGATTTGTGTGTTTTTGATGAATATGATGGATTTGGGTTATGGGAATCATGATGAATGCATTTACAATGATGAAACAAATCAAGAAAGGATGGAATAAAGAAGACGTAATCATTTCGGCTTTATTTTTGCAAATATAATGGAAATTAGAGTCTGGAAATGGGATCATGATTATTTTTTTATATTGTTTTTACTATTTTTTTTTAAAAAAGAATGTGACAGTCATCATTTATAAGATTTTGCCATTTTTTTTTTTACCATGGCCTAGTCTAGAGATCATGTGTCATATAGAAATGTTTCTGTTTTCTTTTATGAGAGATTTGCTTTTGATTAAGAAGAGATTTAAAAGATTTACTTTGTGTTTTGATGATCGTTTTGAACGTAATTATATGGTTTTGAATAATCAGAATCGGCTATAAACTAAGTTGTAGGAGATAATGTACGGGTGTGCTTTTGCTGTTTGAAGTTGTAATAAATTAATAATTAGATAATCCACTGTTTGAGCGTTCGGCAAATTTGAATGTTTTAGAATTGAATACGAAATGACCAAAAAGGTCATTCTTTGTGATAAAAATCGATACTTACTTTGAGATGATATTGGAGCCTCTTATTAGGTTAGAAGGGGTGACAATGTAATTTCATAATTAGACTTTATCACAAAATCAGAAGCGTAGTCTTTCTTTTTTGTTACAAATGAATCTTCGGAAATATTTCTTGAATTTTATAGATCTTTTATTATGATAGTGTTGTAATTTCATTAAACTTACAGATTTTTTTTTAAATTTTTTCTCCTGCAGTGCCACAATGGACACACATTATGCTCCACTTGTAAAACACAAGTGCAAAACCGGTGCCCTACATGCAGACAAGAATTAGGGAACATTAGATGCTTAGCTTTGGAAAAAGTTGCGGAATCGCTTGAACTACCGTGCAGATATTTCTCACTGGGATGCCCTGAGATATTCCCTTATTACAGCAAACTCAAACATGAAGCCTTGTGCAATTTCAGACCCTATAATTGCCCGTATGCTGGGTCAGAGTGCTCGGTTACAGGAGACATACCTTTTCTGGTTACTCATCTCAGAGATGACCATAAAGTAGATATGCACACGGGCTGTACATTTAATCATCGTTATGTGAAGTCTAACCCTCGTGAAGTCGAAAACGCCACCTGGATGCTTACGGTAAAGTTAATTCTTCTTATGTCATATATGTTTCTTTGATATTTTTTTCTGTTATGATCAACAATATCACATGTACATAGTTGCGTGAAACTGAAAAATCAAGCAGGCATGCATGTTTAAATAAGTCCAGTACTCAGTAATATATTGATATTAAGCGGTTTAACAATTTGCCTTTTGTCCCTAGATGTTAGGAATCTTATGATGTCTAATGAGCGTTAGTAGTATATCATTGCTCTCATTACTCGTTATCCCTCCATCCTGTGGAAATGGTTACATTCTTTGATTAAATCCCAGTAATATTATTATATATATATATATATATATATATATATATATATATATATATATATATATATATATATATATATATATATATAGGGAAGGGTTATCTTGAGAACGCTAAATATTGTGAGAACCGTGAGAACAAGTATAAAAATCAATCAAAATCAAATTTTTTTAATACAAATCCCATTATAATTCAAAATACAACATTAATAAATGAATTTTCTTTTCAAATAATCCATCTTTTCTTGCAAAAACACTTTCAAATTAACTTTTTACACATGTGTAAATGAAACAGTTTACACATGTATAAACAGCAAATTTACACATGTGTAAAAACAAATTATTTTCGTATACGTTTGAATTTTTACGCGTAAATTGTGTTTTGGGGATTGTATTTTAGTAATAAAGACAAGTGTAAAAAGAAATTTTGAATTTGAATGGTTTTAGATGCCGTTCTCACGGTTCGCACGAAATATAGGTGTTCTCAAAATAACTTTCCCCTATATATATATATATATATATATATATTGTAAATTGTAACGGAAATTTAATGTTGGTTTTGGCAGGTATTTCATTGTTTCGGGCAGTACTTCTGCCTTCACTTTGAAGCATTCCAGCTGGGAATGGCACCTGTTTACATGGCTTTCCTTCGGTTCATGGGTGACGAAGCAGATGCGCGCAACTACAGCTACAGTCTAGAAGTGGGAGCCAACGGGAGAAAACTTACATGGGAAGGAACACCAAGAAGCATAAGAGATAGCCATAGGAAGGTGCGTGACAGCCACGATGGGCTGATAATACAGAGGAACATGGCGCTTTTCTTCTCTGGCGGAGACAGGAAGGAACTCAAACTCAGAGTTACAGGCAAGATATGGAAAGAACAGCAGAATCCGGAGGGCGGGGTTTGCATCCCAAATCTTTGTAGCTGAGATTCATTTTAAGTCTGTTGTGGTCTTGTTTTTTGAATGAATGTGCATGTGTTTGATTGATGATGATGATGATTCCCTTGTTGTAATGCTTCTCAACTTACTACTGTCATACTCTTGTTTGTGGTGTAGTTGAAGTTTAAGGTTGTCACTTGCCATACCATATTTGTTTCTCATCTTTTTGTATTTATACCAACTATATATTCATCAATTTCTAAATGTAACAACTGAGTTTTACTTTCATTTACCATTGTAACGGTTCTCGATAACTTGTTAATAGAAATTAACAACTTAATTTGACGTGAAAAGTTGCGTTGCGAGTACAGCGCTTCGATTGAAGTTTATCGTATATAAGTCATCACCGGTTGATGCTTTGCTAAGGATCACTCTTTGTTCATGAGCGTATAGTCTCGGCTTAGGAAAAGCGGTGTAGGGATGCCTTCCACGTTGACCATCGCTCAAGGTCGTCATTTTTCTATGGTTTAAGATAGGGGTAAACGGTGAGAATGTATGATACGGCATGAAAACACGACACGAGCCTAACATAAAATTCATGGGTTTGGGTTTAATAAACATGGGTTCGGGCCATTTTTGGGTTGAACCCATTTGGGTTAAACATGTAATGTTTGTGTCAATCTGACGGGTTTGCAAGTTGACCCGCTTAACCCATTTTTTTAATGTTATTAAAAAATGTGTTTAAGTCGTAAATTAAATTATACGGCTATCTTATGTCAAAATTTAAAAATTACAAGAGAAACTGAATTAAGATTTTATAATCAGAATGTATTCTTTTTATATATTTGTATTTTTTTCGTTATAACATATGAATTTAAAATATTAATAAAAAAGAATCGTGTTAAAAGGGGTCATGTTTGATTCCATTGCGGCATAAACCGATACCACTTATCCAATCATTTTGATAGCATTTCCTCACTAAGATACATAAGCATATTTAAAATGATGACAAGACTTGGTGGTGGATCAGCCCACTTATGTGAATTTTTGGGAACTCGATCGGTTTGAAAAAAAAAAAAAAACTAAAAAACATTAACGAGAACCCTATATGACTTGGAAAAAGTACGGAAAAAAACAATTACAAAACCGCTAAATTAGAAAATAGTGAGTTCATGGATCCGCCACTGACTAGACTTACCATTTGCACTTTTACTAAAATATAATTTTTTTGGAAGGTAAAACAAGATGCCCCATTATTTCGTTTATTTTAACGGCTAAACTCACCATCAAACTTGCCCTTTGCGGAATTTGAATTCACAACCACTTTATTAGCCCCATATATATAATGAGAATTCTAGAATTCGGTCCCAACAAAGTTTAATTCACTATACAAAAAAGTTGGCTAGACTTGGGGCACAAGTCTACTATAGGAGTGGCTTTAAATTTCATTTAAACAACTAATGTTGAGATTCATAATTCACTCTGAGTACAATATTAAAAGCCATATTCAATGTGAAAGCTCACATTTAGAAAATGGACATATGATTCACCTATAGAGTAATGATCAAAAAGTGTGAAGCCAGAATAACAAGATAAATAAAAAAGGCGTTCAAAAAAAAAAAAAAAAAAAAAAATTAATCTATTATACTATACTATGTATATTATATAAGTATGAATTATAAGAGAAGTTGCACAATGGTTATTCACGCGTCTTCACCAGACATCCATAATCTCCACGCGTCGTCACCAAGCATCCACCATCTCCACGCGTCTTCACCAGGCATCCACCATATCCAAGTGTTGCTCATTCATTATTTATCAGCAAAAAGAACTTCAGTGTCTTTAATTTTGCTACTTGATATAACAATACATTGGCTTCGCTTATCATCTTTTTGTTGAAATTGTTAGGGATTTTGATTCAACAACTTGAATCGCTAGTTCAAAGAACATAATTAAGAGGCAACATTCTGACTTAACTTATTCTTTTCAAATTTTCTGTTTTATAGAAAAGCTATACATATTGTCATTCACCTTACCAGTAATGAAAATTTAGGCTTACTTATTTGTTCAATCAATGGGTTTTGAAAAACAGATCATACAAACTCAAAGAAAGCCTAAAAAGACTAGAGACCTGTAGTTTTTTTTTTAATCCATTTTTCCATTAAAATCATAACCATTGCTACATACAAATTTGGTTTACAATTTTCACTTGAGACTTTGATGATTAAATAAGTGTGATTAGTATCTAAATCCATATAAAATAATTCCTAATAAAATGTAATACAAACATTTTAAAATGAAATATTAAACTGATTTACTAAAAAGTTTATTAATTGTATTTTAGAAAAACAAAGCTGAAACAAAATCCATGTCAACAAGAGGGAATACATCACTTTTTTCCTTCGTTTTTTCTTGACACTTGGCTAACTCGACTCATCCATCACACACATCCTATCCTATGAACCAAGTGTAGCATCTGACCCATGACACGTATTCACAAGATGTAAGAACATTCATAATTAGGGCTGTAAACGAACCAAACGAACACAAACAAGGCTTTGTTCGTGTTTGTTTGTTAAGATTTTTTGGACAAACGAACCGTTCACGAACACACTAACGAACATAATTCTATGTTTGTGTTTGTTTGTTAAGAAATTTAGTTGTTTGCGAACTGTTCGTGAACACGGGTCTTGAACACAAACAAACAAACAAACAAAAACAAATATTTAATATGCAACTAACTAAAAAAACATTGTTAATATTAACCGTTAGACAAAGTACATCTACTAAAAAATGTCGATAAGTCAAATTGTACTAACTTAGACATAATTATCTAAAATTACTTAGGCATAGGCATGAATACATGATATTTCTAATTCAAAAGTTCATGATTATCCTAAGTTTTAACTAGTGATCGAACATAAACAAATATACACGAACGGATATAAATAAACGAACGTAAACAAACACATTGCCGAACGTTCACGAACGAGACGTTTGTTCGTGTTTGCTTGTTTAGTTAATCAAATGGAATTTTTTGTTCGTGTTCGTTCATTTATTAAACAAACGGACACAAACGAACTTTCCGCCGAATGGTTTACGAACTGTTCACCGAACGTTTAGTTTGTTTACAGCCCTACTCATAATAGAGGTAAAAAAAAAAAAAAAAAAAAAAAACAGAACCTATGCGACGACATCCTTCTCTATCCTGCCTCACTCACATACTTTCTCTCCTCCATAAACACTCCCAAAAGTCCCCAAACCTAATACGGGATGCATACCCGCAACCGAACGTATTTACACTTTTTTTTGGTTTGTCATTTAGTTTTCATTTCTTAAAACTTACCAAGTTACATCAAGATAGAAGGTAGATGGGCAACATAAGAGTTACTGAAATTAAGTCACAAAACTTGCCAAATTACATCAAAATAGGAATGTGTAAAAACCGAACCGAACCGACATTTGATTACCCTAGCTAATGTTAGATAGATAAACTTTTAGATACACTTGACATATACGAGTTAGGGTCTGTTTGGCAACTTTTGAATGAGTAAGTGCCGAACTAGTAAGAAGTCTGAACCATTAAGTAGTAAACCAGTAAGAGATCTGAACCATTAAACAGTATAATGTTTACCCATTTAGAGGTGAATGTCTGAATGATGCAGACATTTGCTCGCAAAATAAACAGTCTGAATGAACTATGTCTGACTGATTTAGACATCTCTCCCATTACGAGCTGAAACAAACATCCCATTATTAATGGACCGTTTCTCGTTCCTATTTTTCGAGTAGCTTGGGCCAGCTCCCAAACCCAGTTTGGCGTCTATATATATCCAAAGTTCCAAACCATTAAATACATTTATATAATTTAACTCAGTAAAAGTAAGTTGCCAAAATGTTTACAAATTATAAAATGACCTTTGATATAAAAGTTCTTTAAACTAGTTGTGTAAAATCACGCGTGTTGCGCGTTTTACAATCGAGATTTAGATGAGGTGTTGATCAATGAATGAATTAGACAATCGAGATTTCATTTTGGTTGTAAACGTTAAAAAAAATAAAGAAATCTACACATAAGGTAACACATGAAATTTGTAACGAAATTACATAATATTATGTTATTTATATTAATAGTATATAATATAATAAAGTTTTTAAATAAAATAATATGAATAAAATAATAATGAAATTACATAATATTATATTATTTGTATTAATAGTATATAATATAATATATAATATAATAAAGTTTTTAAATAAAATAATATGAATAAAATAATATTCAGTTTACTATTCATTTAGTTTACCATTCATTTAGTTTGTAAATTAATAGTATATAATTCTTTAATAGGACATTGCTAAATTTGTTATTGAGGAAATGGAATTAAATAATCCAAATTTTGAAAGGTTGGAAGAGAATAATCTCAACTTGAAATTTGTAAGATAACAGTCTCAACTTGTCAATGTTTTTATTTTGTTGGTCCCAAACTAACCGGGGTTAGTTTTTAACAGACCCAGTTAGTTTTTTTTTGGCTAAAAATGTAATTTTTAAAAGATCAAGGACCATTTCTGCCATTAATCAAACTTTTTAAACAAACCCATCTTTCCCCAACCACCCTCATTCTCTGGCGACCACCTCCGGTGACCACCCTCCTTCTCCGGCGACCACTTCCGGCGAGCTCTTCTTCTCCGGCGATCACTTCCGGCGAGCTCTTCTCCTCCGGCGACCACCTCCGGCGACCACCCTCCTTCTCCGGCAACCACTTCCGGCAAGCTCTTCTTCTCCGGCGACCAAACGACACCAACAACCTACCACCTTCACTCCTCTGGTCCCGACCACCTCTCCGACAAACTATAAACCCACACCAACAACCTACCACCTTCACTCCTCCCGTCCCGACCACCTCTTCGACAAACCATAAACCCACACCCGACAACCATCTGTTCCGATAACCGTCGTCAATAGTCGAACACCCACCTCCTCTGTCAATACACTTCCGATCACCACTCCAACTCCGATAACCAACACCAGTCGCCATCCCTATTAATATTAAACCCAAACCCGATCCAGTCACCATCCTTATTAATATTAACGAGAGTTAAGACCCGGTTAACCTGACACCACGCTAACTTGGTTCTTATAAACAGCCCGGGTTCGAACCCGTCAACACTCGAACCATTCAACACTCAAAGATGAAGACGAGAGGTTACGTTAATACTTTGGGTGGTCGCCGGAGAAGGAGGGTGGTCGCCAGAGGAGGGTGGTCACCGGAGGTGGTCGCCGGAGAACGAGGGTGGTCGGGGGAAGATGGGTTTGTTTAAAAAGTTTGACTAATGGTAGAAATGGTCCTTGATCTTTTAAAAATTACATTTTTAGCCAGAAAACTAACTGAGCCTGTTAAAAACTAACCCCGGTTAGTTTTGGTCCAATGGAATAAAATACAAGACAAGTTAGGACTGTTGTCTTACAACTTTTAAGTTGAAATTATTGTCTTCCAATACCCCAAAGTTGAGATTATTTAATTCCATTTCCCTTTTGGTATTCACAACACAGCATCGACCAAATAAAATTATAAACTTTTATAGTTGTTAATATCATGTGAACAACACTTTTGGTATAATATCGTATTAACTTTTCTAAGGGTGGTGATATTTAAAACCCCCAGCTTCTATTTAAACCCCCTCCAAGCGCCTCGCTTAGGCCTAAGCGAGGCGCTTGGAGGGGGTAATTTATTTTGGTAGTTTTTTGATGTTTTGAGTTGTTTTTTTTTTAATTTAATAATTATAAAAAGTTAAAAAAACATTAAAAAACAAAGTAATAACCCTCAACATTGTCAATGACTTAAACAAAGTAATAACCCTCAACATTGTCAATGACTTAAACTTGACATCATCAAAGGATATGTGTAAATTAGTTGTATGTCATCTTGATCAAAGTAGTTGAACATCTGATCATCAAGGTATTTTAAAGGGCTTTGATGGTTTAACTTCTTCATCATTATGTTAGTTAACTATCAGTTTTACACTTAAATTGTATGAAAGATAACATTAATCGGTTTTATTTAGCGTAAAAAGTTCATTGTACATATACCTCCTTATCTAAAACAAATCACTTCTCTATGGAAGTTGCTAAAATAGTTAAACAAAAGCTGAAATTGAACAGTTATTTGAATCTCTCTGGTCCATGGTATCCACTTTCAGAATCTGAAGAGAAGCTATCATCTCAGAGAGATATCTGTCAAGTCCAAAAATTGCAAGTCCAAATCATTGTACGATGTCTTTTTCAGAGGACCTCGACTCTTGAGATGTTGCAGGTGTTTGAAAAGTTTGAACTGAAATTGAACTTTTCATGCAAGCAAGTAAAATTCCGTTGTTTTACTAATTTCATAGTCTTGATACTTTTAACAATCGGATCGGCGCTAAACAATAGAAAAGTAATTACAATCCGAAACAATAAAAAGTAATTACAAAGAAATCATTCTCATATGAATATCCTTTGAAATCAATGGGAAGATAGATAAACAATCCTCATCCACAATGTTCTTACCTATAGCTACCAACGATGATTGCCAGTGAGATTGATAACTGGACAGGTTAGCCAGGTGTTTGTCAAAAAGGTAGAGCACACCACTAGAGCAAAAAGTTGTGTGTATGAGCAAAAAGTTGTCAAAAAAGCTGAAATTGAACAGTTATTTGGAATGTTCCTGATCATTACAGTAATACTTGGATCCGGTTCGAGTCTAAAGCTTCGTGTGTCATCTTGGTCGAACTCATGTTGCAACATTCGTCTTGAATCTCTCTGATCCATGGTATCCACTTTCAGAATCTGAAGAGAAGCTATCATCTCAAAGAGATATCTGTCAAGTAATTACAAGAAGATGATCAAAGATGCTACAACATAACTTGCACCGGCTTGAGATATGAGTTTAATTAGCTTGAATCTCTCTGATCCATGGTATCCGGTTGTTTTCAGGTTGTCTTCATCGTTGACCACTTGTGACATCCGTCACTTTTCTTTTTTTTTTAAATAATAATAATAATAATAAAAATAAATAAATAAATAAAATTCAGAATTTATTATATATATATTCATTTTTTTTAAAATCACACATAACCCATTAACCCAAACCAACTACCCAACCTCTTCTCTTTTAAACCTTGGAGCCCATTGCACAGGCCCAAGAAGCAGGCCCAACAGCACAAGCCTGGCCCACTCCTCCTCCTCTCCTTCCCTTTATGTTGTTAAAAAAAAAAAAATAATTAAAAGCTGCTGCTAGCCGGATTCGAACCGGAGCAGAGCTGGACAGACCCTCACGTGTACACCACTTGAGCCACACACTGGTTTGATTTAATTCCCATTTGATTTATATTAAAGGCTTTCCAAGAAACTTATGATGTCTTCTATCTGCTGCTCGAACGTGTACAGCCAAAACAAATTGGCAATTTCTTCTTGAACCTAAATTTGGAAAGCTAATTAATGAATGTTATATGGTTTGACTAATCATTTCGCAACTATAGCAACTATTATGGCCGCAATTTCAGCTCTTAATGAGCTTATTCACGCGTGAGTTTTAAAGATGGGTCAAAAACTTCTAAATACATAATCACGAGTTGTTAGTATAAATTGGTACCTTCTACACAAGCTAAAATCGCCGAAAACCTCTTCCTTATCTCTAATTTCTGTATAAATTCATCATACGAAGTTTCTTGTTCATGGTTGACTTTTTCGGTTGACTAAGCATAAACACACGACATCGTTCTTGTAAGTTAAATATTTTTGATGGGTTTTAGTCTTCAATATACACACATCAATAACCCTAAGGTTAATTGGGTTATTGATGTGTGAATCATTCGATTGGAAAATCTAGGGTTTATAGGTTAGAATTGGGGAAGATGATTGTTTATGGTGTAATATAAATAAAACGCGAGTTCAAAATAATCAACAAACAAAGACCCAGACCAGCTGGTCTGGGCATGGTATTGCAAAACACAGGTCACAGGTTTGACCCCAACAAACCTTTTTTTTCAAAAACCCCTTTTTCTTTATTATTCATTATTATTTTAAAATTAGTTTTAAAATACTAAAACACCTTTATAAATTCTACAAAATTTATTTTATGTTATTCCACTGATAAAGTTCATCATCCAATTTTTAGTTTTTCAAAAATAATTTATTTAATATATATTATTAATAATACAAGTTTATACATTTAAATTTATTAAATTCTATAAAAATATTTAAACGATTTTATAAAATTTCACAAAAATTATCCTAAACTTATACAACAATAAACATTTCAGAAATAATTTTTATTTCTGAAAAACCGTAAGTTTTATATTTTTAATTAATTTTTGTTAGTTTTTATCATAAATAATTCATAATAAATTCATTTTTCAATATTTTTGCACCAAAATTTTACATAAATTATTTCTAGTCATTTGGAACAGAAATACAATTTTTAATTCAGAAACTCTTTGATTTTAATATTTTTAGATATTAAAGTCACATTCTGACAATTTGAAATAATTAGATTAAATATTCTATATTCAATAAAATAATTTTATAAAAATTATTTTCATACTTAAAACCTTATGTTGTGACTATATTCAACTTAAAATTTTACAAAAGACTTTTGTTTATTTATTCATTAAATTTCTTATATTTAATAAACAAATTGTTTAATAAACATATAAACGTTTATCCCCAATTCGAAGCCCTAGAAATACATGTATCTTAGAGTTATTTCCCTTACACGTTATCAAATTCTTTAGGTTGATCCTTTGGGATAATTTCCAACACATATTTCGTTGTCCAAGTTCAATTTCAAGTTATTACGTGAACTGTGAGTATTTCCTATCCCCTTTTTGCTTTTATTCATTTTTGGGGTGTTACATGTACACTTATACAAATTACAAATACAAGTTCACATTTTTATAATACAATTCTAGTACTATGTGCATTTGCTTACAAACGTGCTTTATGCTTAGACATTACATGTAGAATACATTTGTACTTAGTGAAATCATTAACATTGTACAAGCCGACCTTAACATTGGATAGCGCTATTTGGATTGACAACCCGCCTAGATTGATTCTCCCCTTTTTCATCGGAGAATCCGTGGCCAGTGTTAAGTCCTTTTATCCATTTATTGGATAAGTACACTACAGTTCATACAGTACATTATACAGTCACAGGGTTGATTTCGCTCATTTGTATGATACATAGTTTACATAATTGCACTGTAGCTTGCACTTGAATTGTATAACTTTTTAACCTACTATATATATCAAAACTAGGAATGCTCACCAACATTTCATATGTTGACCAAATCTATTTTGTACATGTTTCAGGTGCAGTTTGATCTAGTGCTTTAACAAGAGATACTTAGTGCATTATTTTAATCAGTTATTTCATTATTTACATTTCATTTAAGATTTTGTATTTTCCATTTCCATGTAAGACAATTTTGGATTATTCAATAATATTTACATTTTAGTACCATGTGCTTTTGAACAATCGTCACTACGTGACACCTCGATGATTCCGCCATCGGTTGGGGTGTTACAGATTGGTATCAGAGCCATGGTTATAGGGAACTAGGTTACTAGATAAAATAGGCCTAGACTATAACCGAATTTCAACTTTCATGCATTATATTTCCTAAATTACCTTACCTCTCATTTCCCTCTACTTTCCTTCTTCTATCTTTCTCTTCTTCTCCATTTCTCCTCATCTTTCATCCTAGTGCATAGAAATGGTGTCCTACCAGGAGTGGAAAGCCTACATCACCATGGGACGGGAGCAGTACCTTTCATGAAGACACTCTTAAGCATAATGCCTACTCTTATTCTGCTCCTTCAAAGTTGTTGAACTTTAATGAGTGTGATAAGGACACGTGCAATCTGGAAGGGTGGATGCCTGTACACTGGGTTTTCTGGCATAGGCAAGCATAGCGCATAAATCCATTTACGGACCTGTTATGCTTACCTGGGGATTCCTGGAGTGAGTGTCCACTTATAGGCTAAAGCATGTCTCCTTTGATCACCATTGGGTTCAACTCCTTTGAAAAGTCAACGTTCTTGTTAGGCTTTACAGCCAGACAAGGGCACTCCAAGCATTTATGCAAAATTTTCAATAATACTCTCTCGCTTCATATACAATATCCTATATATCATGATTTTCATATACTGCTTACAAGTTCATACTTTCATAACCATCTATGGATTTTACAATCGCACTTCACCTTACCATCTTAGCAAAAAAAAAAAAAAATTTTAACACCCTACCCAAATCATATTATTTCATTTCTCCACATGTTATTTATTTTAAAAACTATAACCTCATACTTTAGCACAAACTAAAGATTTCTAAAACTTGTTGTATTACCTAGTAACTTTACAAAGTGCATATTTTCCTCGAACTTAAATTCAATTGTTTATTTATTGACGTAACAAACGATTTTCTATATAATGCTTTAAACTATAAAAAAATCACTAATAAAACCTCGATTTTCAAAACCTAATGTCATGTTTGAAATCTCCAACTAACAGGAATATTTTAATCAAAACCTACTACTATTTAACAACTTTTGCCTTATGTACAAAACCAATTTTGAAAATAAATTTTTTTCATAGGAATAATATCTAGTCTCTAGATTCTCCATCGACACTCACTCATTTTCAACTTGTTCAAATTTTTACAATATTTGGCATATACCACAATCATGTCTTCCAATACACTTGATTATAACCTTTGATCCAAACCCCAAAATTTACACTGCTACATAATCTCCTTACTATAAAATAAACTCTTTATCAACTATCTTCACATTCTCTCACAACCTTGATTCTGCTTCAAAATTTTTCATCAACCTCTCAAGAACTAAATTCATATCCTTCACCTTCTCACACATGAACTAGTTACCCATGATAATCAAACTACTAAAAACCTGATACTTGATTCTTCAGGATTTTTCCAAAACATCATTGTTTGTGAAACTTGATTTCCTCTTAATTTGACTATTCACTGGACATTTAATTATTCATGATACTCGTAATCTATTTCTATAGGCCACTAAGATAACACTTACACTTAATGGTTGCAGTACTTACAAACTTGCTTGCACGTGTGTATTATCCACGCAACTCTGATAAACATTTCATTTAAAGGGCTCCTCGGACGAGTGGTAGCCCATACTTAAATACAGTTATGCTTACAAGTCATTGCAAACCAATGCAATTGACCTCATTACTACATGGCCTCATTTCATTGATAAACGTGTTGTTGTGTCATCTTCTTGTGAAACTTATTTGCTTTAATGTGTGTTAGATTAGGATCATAGAAGGACATAAAACCCTAATGTAAGGTAAATTTGATGATTCCGGTCCGGAACGAAATCATGAATTTACAGGTGCGTTAGGGTAGTGTGAAATTCTATTAGAGTTTTTGGAAGACGTCCAGTACGTTTTCAAAGTATCAAAGGTGTGGTGGGTTAGCTGCGGTACACCCTGTATACAAACACTAATGATGCATTGAAAGTGAGACTGGAAGTCGGACCAGGAACAAACTCTAGTTACTTGGTAGTTCATTTGGTCTTTCTATAGTCAATCAACTCGTACATTTATTTTAGGATTCCTAAAACTTGCAGTTTATTGATTTACTAGATTCTTATTCTCTTTACTATTCGAGGCGAACCTAATCCAATCCTTAACTCACATCTCTTGAAACAATTCACTCTGTTACCTATAAATTTACGTCGTGCCTTAACTCAAATTTTCCAAACCACAGATATCTTAATTTTTACCCAAGCATCCATAACCCTATGTTTTCTAATAACTTCGGGACGAAGTTTCTAAAAGTAGGGGATGCTGTGACATCCGTCACTTTTTTTTTTAAATAATAATAATAATAATAAAAATAAATAAATAAATAAAATTCAGAATTTATTATATATATATTCATTTTTTTTAAAATCACACATAACCCATTAACCCAAACCAACTACCCAACCTCTTCTCTTTTAAACCTTGGAGCCCATTGCACAGGCCCAAGAAGCAGGCCCAACAGCACAAGCCTGGCCCACTCCTCCTCCTCTCCCTTCCCTTTATGTTGTTAAAAAAAAAAATAATTAAAAGCTGCTGCTAGCCGGATTCGAACCGGAGCAGAGCTGGACAGACCCTCACGTGTACACCACTTGAGCCACACACTGGTTTGATTTAATTCCCATTTGATTTATATTAAAGGCTTTCCAAGAAACTTATGATGTCTTCTATCTGCTGCTCGAACGTGTACAGCCAAAACAAATTGGCAATTTCTTCTTGAACCTAAATTTGGAAAGCTAATTAATGAATGTTATATGGTTTGACTAATCATTTCGCAACTATAGCAACTATTATGGCCGCAATTTCAGCTCTTAATGAGCTTATTCACGCGTGAGTTTTAAAGATGGGTCAAAAACTTCTAAATACATAATCACGAGTTGTTAGTATAAATTGGTACCTTCTACACAAGCTAAAATCGCCGAAAACCTCTTCCTTATCTCTAATTTCTGTATAAATTCATCATACGAAGTTTCTTGTTCATGGTTGACTTTTTCGGTTGACTAAGCATAAACACACGACATCGTTCTTGTAAGTTAAATATTTTTGATGGGTTTTAGTCTTCAATATACACACATCAATAACCCTAAGGTTAATTGGGTTATTGATGTGTGAATCATTCGATTGGAAAATCTAGGGTTTATAGGTTAGAATTGGGGAAGATGATTGTTTATGGTGTAATATAAATAAAACGCGAGTTCAAAATAATCAACAAACAAAGACCCAGACCAGCTGGTCTGGGCATGGTATTGCAAAACACAGGTCACAGGTTCGACCCCAACAAACCTTTTTTTTCAAAAACCCCCTTTTTCTTTATTATTCATTATTATTTTAAAATTAGTTTTAAAATACTAAAACACCTTTATAAATTCTACAAAATTTATTTTATGTTATTCCACTGATAAAGTTCATCATCCAATTTTTAGTTTTTCAAAAATAATTTATTTAATATATATTATTAATAATACAAGTTTATACATTTAAATTTATTAAATTCTATAAAAATATTTAAACGATTTTATAAATTTCACAAAAATTATCCTAAACTTATACAACAATAAACATTTCAGAAATAATTTTTATTTCTGAAAAACCGTAAGTTTTTATATTTTTAATTAATTTTTGTTAGTTTTTATCATAAATAATTCATAATAAATTCATTTTTCAATATTTTTGCACCAAAATTTTACATAAATTATTTCTAGTCATTTGGAACAGAAATACAATTTTTAATTCAGAAACTCTTTGATTTTAATATTTTTAGATATTAAAGTCACATTCTGACAATTTGAAATAATTAGATTAAATATTCTATATTCAATAAAATAATTTTATAAAAATTATTTTCATACTTAAAACCTTATGTTGTGACTATATTCAACTTAAAATTTTACAAAAGACTTTTGTTTATTTATTCATTAAATTTCTTATATTTAATAAACAAATTGTTTAATAAACATATAAACGTTTATCCCCAATTCGAAGCCCTAGAAATACATGTATCTTAGAGTTATTTCCCTTACACGTTATCAAATTCTTTAGGTTGATCCTTTGGGATAATTTCCAACACATATTTCGTTGTCCAAGTTCAATTTCAAGTTATTACGTGAACTGTGAGTATTTCCTATCCCCTTTTTGCTTTTATTCATTTTTGGGGTGTTACATGTACACTTATACAAATTACAAATACAAGTTCACATTTTTATAATACAATTCTAGTACTATGTGCATTTGCTTACAAACGTGCTTTATGCTTAGACATTACATGTAGAATACATTTGTACTTAGTGAAATCATTAACATTGTACAAGCCGACCTTAACATTGGATAGCGCTATTTGGATTGACAACCCGCCTAGATTGATTCTCCCCCTTTTTCATCGGAGAATCCGTGGCCAGTGTTAAGTCCTTTTATCCATTTATTGGATAAGTACACTACAGTTCATACAGTACATTATACAGTCACAGGGTTGATTTCGCTCATTTGTATGATACATAGTTTACATAATTGCACTGTAGCTTGCACTTGAATTGTATAACTTTTTAACCTACTATATATATCAAAACTAGGAATGCTCACCAACATTTCATATGTTGACCAAATCTATTTTGTACATGTTTCAGGTGCAGTTTGATCTAGTGCTTTAACAAGAGATACTTAGTGCATTATTTTAATCAGTTATTTCATTATTTACATTTCATTTAAGATTTTGTATTTTCCATTTCCATGTAAGACAATTTTGGATTATTCAATAATATTTACATTTTAGTACCATGTGCTTTTGAACAATCGTCACTACGTGACACCTCGATGATTCCGCCATCGGTTGGGGTGTTACACCACTATCTCTCGGATAACAACTGAAAAGTTGTCTCATTAATTCCAATTCCGATTCCAATTCCACCGGTGCAATCAGAATCTGAAGAGACGCTATCATCTCAGAGAGATATCTGTCAACGATGATAGCGCAGAGGTTAGCGGTAACTTTAAATTTTGAATGATCGTCGGTTTGCTCTCTATATACCAATCAACATTAGCGATCATTACAGTTATTTTGGAATGTTTCTGATCATTGTCAGAGGGTCACTATTCATACATAAAGAGATAAAGGTTGTACACGAGTATAATCAAACAAGGGTTGCCCGGAGTTTGATTAGCTTGAATCTCTCTGATCCATGGTATCCACTAACCGTAGCGATCATTACAGTTAGATATGAGTTTAATTAGCTTAAATCTCTCTGATCCATGATATGAGAGCAATAATCCATCGAGAACTTGAGAAAGAGAGAATAAGAGAAGAGATAATAACATATGAGCTACAACATAACTTGCACCGGCTTGAGATATGAGTTTAATTAGCTTGAATCTCTCTGATCCATGGTAACTTTAAATTTTGAATGATCGTCGGTTTGCTCTCTATATACCAATCAACAGTAGCGATCAGAGAAAGATTTAGTTGAAAGTGGATACAATGGATCAGAGAGATTTAAGCTAATTAAACTCATATCTCAAGCCGGTGCAAGTTATGAAATGACACATGCAGAATGTAATGTCATGCACAATGTGATTTGTATTAATGGCAAAGTGATTTGTAAGGGAAGAAGAAGAGAATGTTATATATGTTTACCTTCCCATGGAAACTCTGAAGACCCTTAACAGAGGTTTGCTAGAGGGTCATTGGTCTTCAGAGTTTCCAACCCCTAATACATTCATCAAAGGATATTCATGTGAGAATGATTTTGTACAAGATTCCTATGCAAGCAAGTCAAATTCAGTTGTTAGACCAACTTGAGATATGAGTTTAATTAGCTTAAATCTCTCTGATCCATGATATGAGAGCATAAGAGAAGAGATAATAACATATGAGCTTCAACATAACTTGCACCGACTTGAGATATGAGTTTACAGGTAAAGAGATGAAAACCACTACTAGGGTTCTTTTCAGTGAAGGCTGCGAAAAGCATGCAGCGGATGATTGCCAATGAGATTGATAACTGGACAGGTTAGCCAGGTGTTTGTCAAAAAGGTAGAGCACACCACTAGAGCAAAAAGTTGTGTGTATGAATAGTGACCCTCTGGCAAACCTGCCATTAATCGGTTTTATTTAGCGTAAAAAGTTCATTGTACATATACCTCCTTATTTAAAAACAAATCACATCATTGTAGAGGTTACTAGGTTACTCATTACCGTTGGACGTTGAAGGTAAACATGGACAGTGAGAAGTGAGATTGATAACTTCTTTATGGAAGTTGCTAAAATAGTTAAACAAAAGCTGAAATTGAACAGTTATTTGGCAACATACTTGAAATCAATGGGAAGATAAACAATCCTCATCCACAATGTTCTTACCTATGAGTTTAATTAGCTTGAATCTCTCTGATCCATGGTATCCACTTTCAGAATCTGAAGAGAAGCTATCATCTCAGAGAGATATCTGTCAAGTAATTACAAGAAGATAATCAAAGATGCTACAACATAACTTGCACCGGCTTGAGATATGAGTTTAATTAGCTTGAATCTCTCTGATCCATGGTATCCACTTTCAGAATCTGAAGAGAAGCTATCATCTCAGAGAGATATCTATCAAGTAATTACAAGAAGATGATCAAAGATGCTACAACATAACTTGCACCGGCTTGAGATATGAGTTTAATTAGCTTGAATCTCTCTGATCCATGGTATCCACTTTCAGGCTGTCTTCATCGTTGACCGCTATCTCTCGGATAACAACTGAAAAGTTGTTTCATTAATCTATAAATAAATCCTTACAAAATATTTTTAAATTAAATCTTTGAGCATACCACACTTAGAGGGTCACTATTCATACATAAAGAGTATAATCGTGATGTGATGGATTTTTATATCTGCAACTTAGTTCCTTTTTACCTGGTTGCAAAGGAACTTCAGGTCAGCCAGACCTTTGTCAAAAGCAAGTGTGAAGATCAAGATCAAGAAGAACAGTACGGTCAACGATGAAGGTGTGTTGTATGTATAAAATTGTGAATAATTGTAGTGTGTTCGGTGTAGTCGACGAACATCATTCAAAATTTCAACTTCCCGTTCAGGTGCTTAAGTCCACCTTGAAGACTGGATACCATGGATCAAAGAGATTCAAGCTAATCAAACTCATATCTCAAGTTGGTCTAACAACTGAATTTGACTTGCTTGCATAGGAATCTTGTACGAAATTATACAGTTATTTGGAATGTTCCTGATCATTACAGTGAGATTGATAACTTCTCTATGGAAGCAACAAATTCAAAACAGAGGTAGGTTTACCAGAGGGTCACTATTCATACATAAAAGATCAAGAAGAACAGTACGGTCAACGATGAAGGTGTGTTGTATGTATAAAATTGTGAATAATTGTGAGAGTCGATATGAGAGCAATAATCCATCAAGAACTAGAGAAACAGAGAATAAGAGAAGAGATAATAACATATGAGCTACAACGACGTCGTATTTTGGAAGCTGAAGTTCGGAGAGAACTAAATATTCGGTTGTTGATTTTCTTCTCTATACAGAGTGACGATAGGCGTTTTCGATTTCCAAATGAATCAACGACTTAAACTTGACATCATCAACCACGTATAGTCAAATATTTATTCTCCATATCCATACCTTGTTTCAAGTATCTTGTAAAATTCATTTCGTCTTCAAGACTCCTATGAGTCAACAAAGGTTGACTTTTTTGAGCATTAACAATGACTATATTACATTATTATTATTATTATTATTTTTTATTATATTTGTAATTTAGTTCCTTTGTTTTATTATTATAATATTTTATTATTATCAAGAATTGGAAATTAGTAAAACGATTTATGAAAGTATCAAGAATCGGAAATTAGTAAAACGATTTAATAAATCATTGCTCAGACGTTAGGGTTTGATAAACACAAAACTTATTATTTATAAAGCAACAAAAACACAAATCGTACCGTGAAATAAAGAGAGGCCCATTAGGAGTGCCGTGGAGGAAGATCGTTGGTTTGCTGTAGTCGATGATGGCACAGAGGTTAGCGGTAACTTTAAATTTTGAATGATCGTTGGTTTGTACAATGATGTGGTGTCTTCAATGATTCTAAAAAACTTGAAAGTAATTACACCGGCTTGAGATATGAGTTTGATTATTATCGTATTTGCAACTTAGTTCCTTTCTCTCGAAAAACAATCCGATTGTTAAAAAGTATCAAGACTATCAAAAAGTAATTATCATTTCTTGACATGCTTGGTAACACCTTGATCTGTAATATCTGAAAATTATCATTTCTCAAAAAGTAATTAAAAACACTTAAAAATGAATTAAAAACAATTGTTGCGAGTTAGGTTTAGTCGGAGGACCACGTTCAATGATTCATCAAAGTTGTACAAAGCTGGATGTTTTTACTGGAAAACCAAAACGAGCAATTAACGAAGCGAAACGGAGAGTTATAATTTTCTTGGCTAGGAAACAACTTAAAAGAACAAAAAATGAATTAAAATTATTTTTTGGTGATTAACAGATAATTTTAAATAATTAAAAGAAAATCAAATTTTAAAAAAAAAAGGCCAAAGCACCTCGCTTTGGTCAAAGCGAGGCGCCTGTGGTCTAATCAAACCACTAAAGCACCTCGTTTTGGTCAAAGCAAGGCACTAAAGCACCTCGCTTTGACCAAAGCGAGGCACTAAAGCGCCTCGCTTTGACCAAAGCGAGGTGCTTTGGCCTTTTTTTAAAAAAAATTGATTTTCTTTTAATTATTTAAAACTATCTGTTAATCACCAAAAAATAATTTTAATTCATTTTTGGTTCTTTTAAGTTGTTTCCAAGCCAAGAAAATTATATCTCTCAGTTTCGCTTCGTTAATTGCTCGTTTTGGTTTTCCAGTAAAAACATCCAGCTTTGTACAACTTTGATGAATCATTGTACGTGGTCCTCCGACTAAACCTAACTCGCAACAATTGTTTTTAATTCATTTTTAAGTGTTTTTAATTACTTTTCGAGAAATGATAATTTTCAGATATTACAGATCAAGGTGTTACCAAGCATGTCAAGAAATGATAATTTTCAAATATTGCAGATCAAGGTGTTACCAAGCATGTCAAGAAATGATAATTTTCAAATATTGCAGATCAAGGAAAGAATGAAAATACGTGATGCACATACCGTGAGTGTAGTCGACGAACATCATTCAAAATTTCAACTTCCCGTTCAGGTGCTTAAGTCCACCTTGAGATATGAGTTTAATTAGCTTGAATCTCTCTGATCCATGGTATCCACTAACCGTAGCGATCATTACAGTTATTTGGACTGTTGCTAAATTAGTTAAACAAAAGCTTAAATTATACAGTTATTTGGAATATTCTTGATCATTACAGTGAGATATGAGTTTAATTAGCTTAAATCTCTCTGATCCATGATATGAGAGCAATAATCCATCGAGAACTTGAGAAAGAGAGAATAAGAGAAGAGATAATAACATATGAGCTACAACATAACTTGCACCGGCTTGAGATATGAGTTTATTTAGCTTGAATCTCTCTGATCCATGGTATCCGGTTGTTTTCAGGTTGTCTTCATCGTTGACCGCTATCTCTTGGATAACAACTGAAAAGTTGTCTCATTAATTCCAAAACCTAAAGAGAAGATATCATCTCAGTGAGATTGATAACTTCTCTATGGAAGATGCTACAATAGTTAAACAAAAGCTGAAATTGAACAGTTATTTAGAATGTTTCTGATCATTACAGTTATGCCTTTTTTGGTGAAATGAACTTGAAGAAATGATTTGGTGGATATATCATGAGTTAAACAAAAGCTGAAATTGGACGGTTATTTGGAATGTTCCTGATCATTACTTTTCATGCAAGCAAGTAAAATTCAGATCATTACTTTTCATGCAAGCAAGTAAAATTCAGTTGTTGGACAGTGAGATTGATAACTGGACAGGTTAGCCAAACCATACGAGGGTGGCAGGAAAAAGTTGACATTTTGATCCAAAGGAAATTCAGGTTAGCCAGACGTTTGTCAAAAGAACATTTTTTATAATAATTATATTAAAAAAAACAAAAAACTAACTCAAAAGATCAAAATTTTTTTTTTTTTTGATCAAAAGAACATTTTTTATAATAATTATATTAAAAAAAACAAAAAACTAACTCAAAAGATCAAAAATTTTTTTTTTTTTTTGATCCGAAGAGCCTCGCTTAGGCCTAAGCGAGGCGCTTCGAATTCAAAATCAGATTTTTCTGCCCCCTCGTACTGACCTCCTCTGATTGAATTCAAAGCGCCTCGCTTAGGCCTAAGCGAGGCGCTTTGAGGGGGTGGAAATAGAAGGTGGGGGGTGGGAATAGACCGAGCCCTTTTCTAATGATGAATTTTAGGAATATTTATGTCGAAGCTATTTTTTTAATGGCAAAGATTACATCTCTTAGGTAGCGTTTGGTATGGTGGAATGCAAGAATATGAGTCCGACATGTAACAATGCGGAAACATCGGGATGTGACGTATTGATGATTGTTCAGTAGCTCATGGTAAATAATAAGTTTCAATAATTAATTAAATGAATTACATACAATTGTTCTAAAAGGAATTTGTACATCAAATGAGAAACACTAAATATAAATCTTCAAGCATTAACTCTAATCTTCAAGCAAAGCTATAACCTGAAACATGTTAAGTTGGAAAGATGGGGGGGGGTCAACTATAAATAGTTGGTGAGAATACATAGGTTTTGCATGTAATTGAAAAAGAGTTTTTGTATGGCAATCCCAGTTGAGATATAACAATGAGTAATGTAAGCATATGAGTCCGACATGTAACAATGCGTCTTTTGTACAATCAAACCTTGTGTCGACTGAGACCTAACTCTCAAGTTAGTAAAAGTGTAACTGTTTTCGATCATCCCTGAATTTATGCGGGGGGATGGGTTTGTCAGACCTATAGCGTTATAATCTAAACAGGCGGCTTGATCAATGTTAATGATTGTACTGTGTCTTTTTGTTACAATCAAAATGAATCAACAAGTTTCAACATAATGAGAATGAATAATTGTTATTGTATCCAAAATGTTTAAACATGTTTCACCCCAAAAATGTAAAACAGTAAAAAGGGGCTATGTAAACTCACTTTAGCACAAGTGTTGAATCATCTGAAATAGTCTAAAATGCGGCACAACGTTCCCAAATATTACCAAACAGAAATCGAAGCTAGTTGCCGAGTCAAAGCAAAAGTCAACACAATATGATTGCACGATTAAAACAATGATTTTATCATAATTGAGAGTGAAGGAAGAGGTTTCGTTGTGGTCTGGACAAGAACAATTGATCAGTTCTTATAGGTGAGGTTTTGATTGTTCGATTTGGAAAGTCATAAAGTTAATGGTCAACACCGAGTAAGGAATGCACGAATCGTGCTGTAATTGTTGATGCGTAGCTTAATTTTCGGTCTATTGAATGAGTCAAACTAGTCAATAGTCAACTTTGACTGACCTGATTTTGACCAGGAATTGAATGAGTCAAACTAGTCAATAGTTAGCTTTGACTGACTTGATTTTGACCAGGAAATTAATGGAGGGGATAAATATTATTGGTTTCTAACTAACTACAAAACACTAAAGTGGTGTAGTGGTTGTGTTGTTTGTTGCTTATGGTCGAACCGTCCGGGGACTCGGGTTTGAATCCGGTCCGAGACATATATTTTTAAACCCGATTTTTATAGAATTTTGCTAATATTATTTGTTTAAACATATAACCAATATACTTTAGTAACAAAATAAAATAATTTGATGATAAGAAATGTCAAAATGGGTGTTCGGGAATTTATGGAGTTATAAGGTATATATATATATATATATATATATATATATATATAAATTCGAAAGGTTACAGTCTCCCCTACTTTTAGGAACTTCGTCCCGAAGTTGATGTTGGGGAGTCTGTTGGAAGAAGTGCGGGTACTAGGGTAAAGCGTTCCGGATGACCTTAGGTACGAAGACTGATATTTTTAAGCCATTAGGGTTGGGTTACGTTTGTCTAGAAAAATAGCTGGAGAGATAAATGTTTAATACCAACCGTAAGTTTGTCGGGAAAATAAAAAGGAAAGAATGAGATGACCGAGTATGGAAAGGCTAATTGAGCTATCAAATAACTAGGGTTTATTATTTGTTTGACCCTAGTCTCATTTTGATGTATCATTAATGTTTATATATAGGGTGTACCGCAGCTAACCCACCACACATTTGATACTTCAAAAACGTACTGGGTTTCTTACCAAAAACCTAATAGAATTTCACACCACCTTAAGGTACCTGTAAATTCATGATTACGCTCCGGATCGCAATCACCAATTTACCTTACATTAGGGTTTTGTGTCCTTCTATGACTCTAAACACACATGTAAAACACACACTACGCAATAACCTTGTGATTTGAATCTTTGTATCAATGAGTCAAATGCTTCTTTGTATCAAATAACGTGTTCAATGTATCTAGAAATGAGCCCAACTGTTGAGCAGACAAGAAGACCTCTACTAGTCGATGAGTAGGAACCTCTACCGATTGTTGAGCAGGTACGATGGCCTCTACCGGTCGTTGAGCAGGTTATTAAAACCTCTACCGACTGTTGAGCAGGCATGGTGACCTCTACCAATCGTTGAGCAGGTTATTAGAAACTCTACCAACTATTGAGCAGGTACCTCATCCTCTACCAGTTGTTGATTAAATGTAACAATTGTTTCGGAGTTCAACACATAAATTGCAAATTCATAACACATATATGTAAACAAGTTTGATAATGCAACAAGTATCAATTATAGCTTACGAGTTATGATTGAGCTACGCTAGACAAGGTTAATGAGTCTATGTGTGATTAGAGCAAATAGTTCATATTTAGCTATCCATGTTTTCAAGTATCACGAATAATTTTAATAGATAATCAATTCCTCATGTATCGTTACGAATCAAGTTGTATGCAACAAACAATCAAGTTTTCAATAGTTTGGTTATCATGGAGATCAAGTTCATGTTCGAGGAGGTGAAGGATATGAATTTGGTTTTTGAGAGGATGGTGAAAAACTCGAAGTAAAATCAAGGTTATGAAAGATAGTGAACGTGAAGATAGTTAATAAAGGGATTATTTTATAGGTTTTAGTAAGGAGATTATTCAGCAGCATGAATCGTGGGGTTTGAATCAAATATTTAAATCAAGCGTATGAGAAAACATGATTGTGTTAAATACCAAAAGCTGTAAAGGTTCGAACAAGTTGAAAATAAGTAGGTGTTAATGGGGAACTGGAGATTAAATTTTGTTCATGAGGATGGAAAGATTTTATTTTATTTTATTTTTTTTTATTATTTTTTTAAAATTGGTTTTGTACATAAACCAAAAGTTGTTAAATAGTACAAACTAAGTGGCTTTAGATCAGAATATTTTAATTTGTTGAAGATTTTAAACACGACATTAGGTTTTATAGATCAAGGTGACATTATATCGAAAATCCTTTGTTACGCTAATGAATAAACATTTGAATTTAGAAATAAGTTTAAGGACATCTTTTGACAAAAATATGTATTTTCCATAGTTTATAGGTGATGAAAATTTGACAATATTAAGAAATCTTTAGTGTTGTGCTAGGGTATACTCAGGTTATGAGGTTACAGTTTAAAAATATGTGACATGTTGAAAAAGGCAATAATATGATTTGGGTAGGGTGTTGAAAATAATCAAACAAGTGGCTAAGATGGTAAGATGAAGTGTGATTGGGAAACCCATATATGATTATGAAATGAGATTGATTTAAACTGTAAAATTTTGAGATTTAAAGCTTAGTTTTAATGAAAGTGAGTGCAATCATTTATTCATTAATTAAAACGAATAAACGAAAACGTTGACTTATCAAAGCTTCCAGATTTTAATAACATAATGAAGACATGCTTTAGCCTATAAGTGAACACTCATCCCAAGAATTCCCAGCTAGGCATCCGGGTCCCTCGTCTGATTGGGATATATGTGCAATGCTAGTCCTAGACAGAAAACTCAGAATACATGCGTTCACCCTTCTAGATTGCATGTGTTCGTTATTAGCATATAGAGCTTCGACGAGGTTATCAAGGTAGTTCAGGTCAGGACCTGAGAATTTGTCCTATTAGTCTAAGGGTAAATCCAGTGATGGAAAGTAATCATCTTGTAGGGGCTAAAGTAGGGATAAGAAGTAGGATGGAGATACAGAATAGTGTTGCAAGTAAGAGAAGCAAATACTGGTTAAAAATCCTAGGGTTATAGACTAGATTATTTTTCTAATAACCTAATTCCCTATAACCAAGGCTCTGATACCAATCTGTAACACCCCAACCGATGGCGGAAACATCGGGATGTGACGTATTGATGATTGTTCAGTAGCTCATGGTAAATAATAAGTTTCAATAATTAATTAAATGAATTACATACAATTGTTCTAAAAGGAATTTGTACATCAAATGAGAAACACTAAATATAAATCTTCAAGCATTAACTCTAATCTTCAAGCAAAGCTATAACCTGAAACATGTTAAGTTGGAAAGATTGGGGGGTCAACTATAAATAGTTGGTGAGAATACATAGGTTTTGCATGTAATTGAAAATAGAGTTTTTGTATAGCAATCCCAGTTGAGATATAACAATGAGTAATGTAAGAATATGAGTCCGACATGTAACAATGCGTCTTTTGTAGAATCAAACCTTGTGTCGACTGAGACCTAACTCTCAAGTTAGTAAAAGTTTAACTGTTTTCGATCATCCCTGAATTTATGCGGGGGGATGTGTTTGTCAGACCTATAGCGCTATAATCTAAACAGGTGGCTTGATCAATGTTAATGATTGTACTGTGTCTTTTTGTTACAGTCAAAATGAATCAACAAGTTTCAACATAATGAGAATGAATAATTGTTATTGTATCCAAAATGTTTAAACATGTTTCATCCCAAAAATGTAAAACAGTAAAAAGGGCTATGTAAACTCGCCTTAGCACAAGTGTTGTATCATCTGAAATAGTCTAAAATGCGGCACAACGCTCCCAAATATTACCAAACAGAAATCGAAGCTAGTTGCCGAGTCAAAGCGAAAGTCAACACAATATGATTGCATGATTAAAACAATGATTTTATAATAATTGAGAGTGAAGGAAGAGGTTTCAGTGTGGTCTGGACAAGAACAATTGATCAGTTCTTATAGGTGAGGTTTTGATTGTTTGATTTGGAAAGTCATAAAGTTGATGGTTAACACCGAGTAAGGAATGCACGAATCGTGCTGTAATTGTTGATGCATAGCTTAATTTCCGGTCCGTTGAATGAGTCAAACTAGTCAATAGTCAGCTTTGACTGACCTGATTTTGAACAGGAATTGAATGAGTCAAACTAGTCAATAGTCAGCTTTGACTGACTTGATTTTGACCAGGAAATTAATGGAGGGGATAAATATTATTGGTTTTTATATAAACGTTTGATAAAATGTCACACCCTCAAATTCCACATGCGGGCTTTTACCGCGAGGCGCGTGACACACAAGGATCCAAGTCAACGGTCACAATAAACGACATCTATATGATATGAAAACAACGTAAATTGCCCATTAAGTTTCAAAAATCCAACCATCTATTGCGGAAGCGTAAAACTTTATTACAACTCAAAAGTAAAACATGAAAGTCTGAGAATACTCAAATTGAAATGCAAATGGATCCTAGACGCCATGAGACTCCGTGCGCCTAAACTCAATGCTGCTACTTTAGTGACCTGAGAAAACATGCCAAAAAGACGTCAACATATAATGCTGGTGAGTTCACAGGTTTTAAGTTCACAAAGCGTTTCAAGCGTAAAGAGTTTCATCTCAATAGTACCAAGTATGCAAAACCTTTAAGTAAATAATAAACATTTCCTTACTACTACGACTGTGTTGTCGAAACCATTACTGACAAGCGTTGCATGTGTTGCCGCCCGTGTTTGAGTTGCCAAAAATGGAGATAATATGCACCCGCTCGGCTCCCAGCCGTTGAGTGGGGTTTGTCAAGCCCAATAGATCTATCCACATTTCCCCCGTTGTGCCCCGCACATTCATGCTTTTTATTAGGGACTTCGTGTTGCCCTGCATCGTATAGTAATTTAAAACAAGCGTTGCGTTTCCAAAAGCGTTGCGTTTCAAAGTGTTGTGTTTCAAAAGCGTTATGTTTCAAAAAGCGTTGCGTTTCAAAAGCGTTGCGTTATAAAACATAAACGTTATATTTGTTAAAACGTGTGGCATGCTTCTCCCCCGAGAAAAAAAGTGTATAAAAGAGGGGCCGTGAAACTCACCTTAGAGTGCGTCCTCAGTAAAATAGAAATCCGATACGTGTGTAATAGTCCCTACTAGTGGCGACCTATCAATGAGTTTACATAAGTGTGATGACTACTAACCCGAAGGCTAGTCAGTCCCCAAATTGTCCAGACCGTGACTGTGTATGTTGAAAACATGTTTGAACGTTAAACCGACCCGACCAGACAAGACCCGAAATCCCATTGGTGACCCGACATCCTACGTGTTAGCCACATAAAAGATATCTTGCAACATATGCAATTAAACACTTAGCATGCGCAAACATTCACCCTATCTAGCATAACGCCCAACTAACGCATAAACAAGTCCGGAAACGTGTTAACAAGTTATTAGACATGTCACAGGGTTCCTAACATGTTCCTAGGTGTCAAACCGTGTTTCGGGATGTAAAAATACACATATAACAGCAGTACACGCGATTAGGAATCAAACATGCAATTAGGAAAGTCAACTGGTGATTAGGATGGTCAACTGGTGATTAGGATTGTAATCACATGAACATACTAGCGATTAGGCTCCCAATCGCCTCATGTAACATGCGATTGGGGCCAATCGCCCCTATTATAGGCGATTAGGGATCCCCTAATCGCCCCTGCTGCATCATTTTACCTTTTTGCGCGTTTAACCCTCCAAATCAGATCCGAAACATGTGGAAACACCCAATATCAAACCCAAAACATTATTCAAACTATTTCAAGCAAAAACCCCTAATTTATTATCATCCCAACCGTCCCGAATGCAAGCGTTTTCCCAAAATAGCATAACTAGCATGTAAACATCACATCAACATGCAAAACTTACCCTAAATAGCAAATATCCAGATTTCATCACATTACGACGTTGTCCGACATTATCCTACTGTTCTAACATCATCCTAGAGTAAACCTTAACCTCAAACAATCAACAAAACACAACATATCATCATCAATCCTTCATAATCATTCAAACGGGTCATAACGCCTATTATCAACAATACACATCTATGAACCTTCAAACTCCTAGGTTAACATCATATCAACTCATTTAGGTCAGAAACATATCAATAACACAAGAAAAATCATGTTTAAACGATAAAAATCCTATCTTGCATGAATATATCACATATAACAAGCATAGAGGTTTGGGTTTGTTTAGAAATTGATTTTAATGAGTTTTCAAAGACACAAATGTTTAGAAACCAGGTCTGGACCTTTAGGGAGCAAAACAATATCTTTAGAAAGGTTTGGGTTGAAGAACACACCTTGAAATTGCAAGATTATGAGGTGTAAGGTTTGGAAAGGTGGTTTCTTGAGCAAAAACGTGTTCCAGAGGTTGGATAAGGTGTGGGATGGCTTTGGGGTGTGTTAGGGTTTCACAAATGATGTTTTACAACATAAGGGTGGTATTTATAGGCGTTTCTAGTCGTTAGACATGCGTCAGGCGATTACGCAGCAGTACAGGCGATTAGGATTCCTAATCGCATGTACTACTAGCGATTGGAGCTCTAATCGCCTATAAATATCCCCCAATCTCATGTGTTACTGGCGATTAGGCCAATCACCCCCTATTTACATGCAATTAGGCGAATCACCTATAATGTCATGCAATTACGCGTAATCACCTATAACGTCATGCAATTACGCGTAATCACCTATAATGTCATGCAATTACGCGTAATCACCTATAAGGTCATGCAATTATGCGTAATCACCTATAACGTCATGCAATTACGCGTAATCACCTATAACGTCATGCAATTACGCGTAATCACTATTTTAACACATATAAACACGTATTCACATACCGAAAAGTCATATAATGATTGTAAGCACATAATGCATGATAACTAACATGTTCCCATCCGTTCACCAATTCCCGGGACTCAAGATTTACGTGTGTGCGTTAAACCCGACGATTCTACAAATCACCAATCCGTGTTCACATGGTTATGGACCGACTCCCAATAATCCCGTGGATCATTGTAACGACTCCCGATGATTCCCGGAACCATCATAACGACTCAACTGACCTAGGGGCTGTTTGGAAACTTCTGAATGGGTAAGTGCTGACTGGGTAAGAGGTCTGAATGGGTAAGAGGTACTGAATGGTTAAGTGTTGAATCAATAAGTGTTGTTTGGTTAGACATCTGAATAACTATGTTAAATGGCTATTTTACCCTTTAATCATATTTATATATATAAAATATATATACGTCCAAAAAAATCCTACTCACCAAAACATTAACACCATCTCTTATTATTATTATTATTATTATTACTACTACTACTACACACATCTCATGCCAACCACCAAAGTCCACACACATCTTCTCCAAAGTACACACCATCTCCTGCCAGCCATCTCACCCATCTTCTCCAAAGTCTAAACCTAACCACACTCTCTGTCTATCTCTTAAACCCCTCTCTTCACAAAGTTTGAAAAATCAGAAAAAAGAAGAAAAATGGAGGACGGGAGGATGTCACCGGAGGTGAAGACCGGTGGTTTTTCGACCACCGTCAGGCATCGTACCTGTTGAGCTTGGAATCAGGAGCGAGGATGATGGTGGTGGTGTGCGTGGACCGTTGTTGAAACGGGAGCAGAGGAGATGTGAGCAATGTTTAGAGCAAAAGAGAAAAGGGGTAATTAAGGCAAGTTTTCATTCAGTGATGTTTTAAATCTGACCGATTCAGAGCTTCATTCAGCATTCAGATCTAGTATAAAATGTGTGCCAAACACACCTACCTCTGACCGATTCAAAGGTAGGCGCTGAACGGGAACCATTCAGAGGTAAACAAACAGCCTTCTAGTTAAGTATGTTTGAAAACGTTTTTTGCTAAGGTAGACTTATGCCTTTTATAAAATGTTAACCTAAACGTGCCGGGTGTCACATAAAAACGGTCACAAAATATGACCGTTTGAAAGTAAAAAAGGAATTAAAAACCACAAAAATTCGATCAAAAGGAATTAAAAACCATAAAATTTCGACCGTTGCATTTGAGTTATCAAAACTACCAGTCCGTTAGATAGAACCAGAAATTGGTTCACGGGACCCCTAACAGCACGGGTGGCGGCGGTGTTATCGTGCTGGTAGTGGGGTACCCGTGCCCTAATCTGATAGCGCCCCGTCCCCCCTTATACTAGTATACTAATAATATTAAATTACACCATTGCCAAGGATTGAATACTGGAACTCCTCTCTATAAGGCATATGCCGTTACCAAGTAAGCTAGCCCCACATTGGCTTGAAAGCTTATTTGATATCTTAATTTTTTTTTTGAACGATCAACAAAAGATTTTATTTCACCATGCTAGCGGGATACTAGCAAAACCACCAGACATAACAAGATACAAACCAACGAAAAAACAGTCACCAACCGATACAAGAAAGATTAAAATTACACCAAGCGTTCCAATCTAAGGACGGTTGTTTCGCCCTCACTTTAACCGTAATTTACTCACTCGAAACTGTAATTTGAAGCTCAAATAATTTACTAGAATCTACATAGTTATAAGCATAGTTAAGAATTTGTTCCTTTTTAAACCAATGAACATTTATAATTTTACGTGCATATTAAGACTAGTGTTTTCTTGGATTATTCCAAAGACGATTTCGTGAAACTCAACGAATTTTACAGGGTCGAAATACTTGTTTTAGAGTTTAGACCCAATATAAGCAAATTCCACAACAATCTATAAGGTATTATATGTGAATACTATAACCATGGTTATGGAGTCTGTTTGACACATGACTTCTAAGTTTTGGAAGTTAGAAAAATTGAAAGTCACGACTTTAAGACTACTAGGTGTGGAGGAGGCTCATCATCCATGATGCTCCTCCACCTCAGCTGCCACGTCAGCGTGGGGTAGGAGCATCAACGGGATGATGGTCCTAAGGGTGTGGAGAGACCCATCCTCATTTAATGTTATTTCATTTTTTTTTGTTTTTTTAATTAAATAATATTATCATATTAATATTAAAAGTATAAATGTATTTAAAAAAAAAACAAACGCTTAAATAAATAAAAAAACGTACAATAAAAAAAAACACTTAAATAAAAAAAAAAACCCGTACAATTTTTAATTAAAAAAACACAAACTACGGATTATATTTTTTTTGCGATGCTCTCCTTCATCTTGAGCAACACGGGACGGTCTTCTTCGGGGTAGTCGTTGATGTTTGCTGTCATTATTCGCTATTCTTCTATTTGCCTATCCTCATTCTTTTGGCGAATGTTTTCCTCCACCCTCTTTTGCTTTAAGCGAAGCTTTTCTTCGACTTCGCGTTCCTTCAATTTGTTCTTCTCTGCTTGACTTTCACTAAAGGTATTTTTGAACGATGCCAATTCAGCGACCAAACCGTCCAGCATTGACCCGCTCCCACTCCCTGACACGGCTTGTTTTTTTGCAGCCGCTTGTTTTTTTGCTCTGTCCCTCCCTATGGGTCGTGGCTCCTCTTGAACGGGAGTATCCTCGAACTCTGGGTCTGGGTCGTCGTTTATATTTATTTGACAATGACCGGTCGACCCGCCTCCCACGCTATAATCGCCCGACTCCGAAGTTTTGGTTCGTTTGGCGCTTGCAACTTCGTTTGGAACCGGTGCCCATTTGGCACTTGTCTTCAACACCGTCCATGCTCGAACATGAGGAAAAACATGGCCATACTTGTCTTCATATTTACGCATCGCCTCCTTGAAAATCATTTCCTCGTTAAACCCATTTGGAGGTTTCACATACAACGGATTATAAAAGTGGATGAAATTCTCGATTGTAGTATTCATTTTCCTCTACTTAGAACTTATGGCCTCCTGCTTGCGATAAACTCCTTGCTCCATCAATTGGTGAAATTTATTTCGTACTTCGACGTATAAACTATCTCCCGTTTGATTAGTCCCTACATTTTTAAATAAAACATATATTAGAGAATAAAAATATTTTTTTTTATTGTATACTACTAAAAAAATAATTTTTCTTTACCAACTATGGGATCTTTCGAAGTAGCCAAATACGCCTTCACTAACGCTTCTTCTTCCATTTTCGTCCATGGGGTTTTTATGGACGACCCTTCTTCTTTATCTTGACCTTGTTTTTTTCCCCTTCCCCTTCCCCTTCGAACGTTCGACTTGTGTTTCGGGCACAACCTCCACCTCATCTTCTTCTTCATCTTCGGGTTCAAAATTGGGTTGTCGTTGTGGTTGTAGAGATGGACGGAATGGCGGAGTTTGCAAAAGTTGGGTAAAAGATTGAGGGTTATGATGCATTTGCATATGATGGAATTGGTTAAAAGTAATGGGGCTTTGGAGCATTTGGGGATATTGGGTGAAAGGGTTGGGAGTTTGTTGGAAACCCGAAAATCTAGCCCAAGATGGATCTATTGGCATCGTGAACGGGTTTGGATTCAGGTTGTTTTGATTATGTTGTGGTGTTTGATTCGGGTTTGGGTTGTTTTGGTAGGGATCCATTGCAAAATATATAAAGTATTTTTATATAAAAAGTGGTGTTTGATATAAAAAGTGGTGTTTGATATGTGGTGAAAAATGGTAGAGTTGTTTGGTTTAAATAGGATTTTAAAAAAGATTTTTTTTTTATTTTTTTTATTAAACGGTCATATAAACCAACGGTACAATATTCACAACGTTCAAATCACACTTCCCAAGTCAAATAAAGGGCCGGCTTCAATGGAAACCACTTGCCTCTCAAGCCGCTGTCGCCCCTAGGGGGCGGTGTAGCGAGGCCCGGCAAGAGGAAGATGGTCCTATGCCGCCCCCCACACCTACCAGTCTAAGATATGGAAAAAGAAGACACATTCTTATACCCACCATGCCGAGAGTAGTGTACATTATGAGTATACCTATTCCGAAATAGCGGATGACCAACCTAACCTCGTAAGCAACTAGATGCCACATCTTACACGGCAATTATGGAATTCACTTGAATCAAATTATATGATAGGGTGGTGATATTTAAACCCCCCAGCTTCTATTTAAACCCCCCAGAAGCGCCTCGTTTAGGCCTAAGCGAGGCGCTTTTGGGGGTAATTTATTTTGGTAGTTTTTTGGTGTTTTGAGTTGTTTTTTTTTTAATTTAATAATTATAAAAAGTTAAAAAAAAAATAAATGTCAATGACTTAAACTTGACATCATCTTCTTGTAATTACTTTTCAGTTGTTATCCGAGAGATAGCGGTCAACGATAAAGACAACCTGAAAGTGGATACCATGGATCAGAGAGATTCAAGCTAATTAAACTCATATCTCAAGCCGGTGCAAGTTATGTTGTAACGAAATCATTCTCACATGAATATCCTGCGTAAAGGACTAAAGCCACATATCTTGCCATTAATACCAACTGAATTTTACTTGCTTGCATGAAAAGTTCATTGTACGATGTCTTTTTCAGAGGACCTCGACTCTTGAGATGTTGCAGGTGTTTGAAAAGTTTGAACTGAAATTGAACTTTTCATGCAAGCAAGTAAAATTCAGTTGTTTTACTAATTTCATAGTCTTGATACTTTTAACAATCGGATCGGCGCTAAACAATAGAAAGTAATTACAAATATTGCAAGAGGGTCACTATGCATATATAAAGAACATTAATCGGTTTCATCTTTGTTTTATTGAGTTCAACTTTCCATGATCTACCTTTATCATCTCAGAGAGATATCTGTCAAACGATGGAAGGGAACCCGAAACAATAAAAAGTAATTACAAAGAAGATGATCAAAGATGCTACAACATAACTTGCACCGGCTTGAGATATGAGTTTAGTTAGCTTGAATCTCTCTGATCCATGGTATCCGGTTGTTTTCAGGTTGTCTTCATCGTTGACCGCTATCTCTCGGATAACAACTGAAAAGTTGTCTCATTAATTCCAATTCCAATTCCAATTCCACCGGTGCAATCAGAATCTGAAGAGAAGTTATCATCTCAGAGAGATATCTGTCAACGATGATGGCGCAGCAGAGGTTAGCGGTAACTTTAAATTTTGAATGATCGTCGGTTTGCTCTCTATATCTCAAGCCGGTGCAAGTTATGAAATGACACATGCAGAATGTAATGTCATGCACAAATGTGATTTTGTATTAATGGCAAAGTGATTTGTAAGGGAAGAAGAAGAGAATGTTATATATGTTTACCTTCCCATGGATATGAGTTTAATTAGCTTAAATCTCTCTGATCCATGATATGAGAGCATAAGAGAAGAGATAATAACATATGAGCTTCAACATAACTTGCACCGGATGATTGCCAATGAGATTGATAACTGGACAGGTTAGCCAGGTGTTTGTCAAAAAGGTAGAGCACACCACTAGAGCAAAAAGTTGTGTGTATGAATAGTGACCCTCTGGCAAACCTGCCATTATTTAGCGTAAAAAGCTCATTGTACATATACCTCCTTATTTAAAAACAAATCACATCATTGTAGAGGTTACTAGGTTACTCATTACCGTTGGACGTTGAAGGTAAACATGGACAGTGAGAAGTGAGATTGATAACTTCTTTATGGAAGTTGCTAAAATAGTTAAATAAAAGCTGAAATTGAACAGTTATTTGGCAACATACTTGAAATCAATGGGAAGATAAACAATCCTCATCCACAATGTTCTTACCTATGAGTTTAATTAGCTTGAATCTCTCTGATCCATGGTATCCACTTTCAGAATCTGAAGAGAAGCTATCATCTCAGAGAGATATCTATCAAGTAATTACAAGAAGATGATCAAAGATGCTACAACATAACTTGCACCGGCTTGAGATATGAGTTTAATTAGCTTGAATCTCTCTGATCCATGGTATCCACTTTCAGGCTGTCTTCATCGTTGACCGCTATCTCTCGGATAACAACTGAAAAGTTGTTTCATTAATCTATAAATAAATCCTTACAAAATATTTTTAACTTAAATCTTTGAGCATACCACACTTAGAGGGTCACTATTCATACATAAAGAGTATAATCGTGATGTGATGGATTTTTATATCTGCAACTTAGTTCCTTTTTACCTGGTTGCAAAGGAACTTCAGGTCAGCCAGACCTTTGTCAAAAGCAAGTGTGAAGATCAAGATCAAGAAGAACAGTACGGTCAACGATGAAGGTGTGTTGTATGTATAAAATTGTGAATAATTGTAGTGTGTTCGGTGCAGTCGACGAACATCATTCAAAATTTCAACTTCCCGTTCAGGTGCTTAAGTCCACCTTGAAGACTGGATACCATGGATCAAAGAGATTCAAGCTAATCAAACTCATATCTCAAGTTGGTCTAACAACTGAATTTGACTTGCTTGCATAGGAATCTTGAACGAAATTATACAGTTATTTGGAATGTTCCTGATCATTACAGTGAGATTGATAACTTCTCTATGGAAGCAACAAATTCAAAACAGAGGTAGGTTTGCCAGAGGGTCACTATTCATACATAAAAAGATCAAGAAGAACAGTACGGTCAACGATGAAGGTGTGTTGTATGTATAAAATTGTGAATAATTGTGAGAGTCGATATGAGAGCAATAATCCATCGAGAACTAGAGAAACAGAGAATAAGAGAAGAGATAATAACATATGAGCTACAACGACGTCGTATTTTGGAAGCTGAAGTTCGGAGATAACTAAATATTCGGTTGTTGTTTTTTTTCTCTATACAGAGTGACGATAGGCGTTTTCGATTTACAAATGAATTAACGACTTAAACTTGACATCATCAACCACATATAGTCAAATATTTATTCTCCATATCCATACCTTGTTTCAAGTATCTTGTAAAATTCATTTCGTCTTCAAGACTCCTATGAGTCACAAAGGGGGAAATATATATGACGTTTGAGCATACGAAATTGTGCAAGAGTTTGACATTATTGTGTTCAAACATCAAGGAGACATGGTGTTTGACTTTTTTGTGTTTGACCCATCCGGATGTGAAAGACAATATCCATATTTACCTGATTATAAGAGAGGTCGAAGATATTGCTCAACAAACATTATTATTATTATTATTTTATTATATTTGTAATTTAGTTCCTTTGTTTTAGTATTATAATAATATATTATTATCAAGAATCGGAAATTAGTAAAACGATTTATGAAAGTATCAAGAATCGGAAATTAGTAAAACGATTTAATAAATCATTGCTCAGACGTTAGGGTTTGATAAACACAAAACTTATTATTTATAAAGCAACAAAAACACAAATCGTACCGTGAAATAAAGAGAGGCCCATTAGGAGTGCCGTGGAGGAAGATTGTCGGTTTGCTGTAGTCGATGATGGCGCAGAGGTTAGCGGTAACTTTAAATTTTGAATGATCGTCGGTTTGCTCTCAAAGTAAAATTCAGTTGTTATCGGAGAGATATCGGTCAACGATGAAGGCAACCTGAAACGACATGAACATTTATAACCTTTCTGTACCTGTGGCCAAAAGAATCTGATAAAGGCTGTACACGAGTTATTTGGACTGTTGCTAAAATAGTTAAACAAAAGCTGAAATTATACAGTTATTTGGAATATTCTTGATCATTACAGTGAGATTGACTGTTATCGGAGAGATATCGGTCAACGATGAAGGCAACCTGATCATTACTTTTCATGCAAGCAAGTAAAATTCAGTTGTTGGCCAGTGAGATTGATAACTGGACAGTAAAATTCAACGATGAAGGCTAGCTCATATGTTATTATCTCTTCTCTTATTCTCTCTTTCTCAAGTTCTCGATGGATTATTGCTCTCATATCATGGATCAGAGAGATTTAAGCTAATTAAACTCATATCTCAAGCCGGTGCAATTATTCACTATTGCTCTCATTACAGTTATTTGGAATGTTTCTGATCATTGTTAGAGGGTCACTATTCATACATAAAGGCAACCTCAAACGACATGAACATTTATAACCTTTCTGTACCTGTGGCCAAAAGAACCTGATAAAGGCTGTACACGAGTTATTTGGACTGTTGCTAAAATAGTTAAACAAAAGCTGAAATTATACAGTTATTTGGAATATTCTTGATCATTACAGTGAGATTGACTGTTATCGGAGAGATATCGGTCAACGATGAAGGCAACCTGATCATTACTTTTCATGCAAGCAAGGTGGACTTAAGCACCTGAACGGGAATGAAGGATGAAAGCATGACGTGAAACATGGCGTAGTCACATTCAGTCTTCAAGGTGGACTTAAGCACCTGAACGGGAAGTTGAAATTTTGAATGATGTTCGTCGACTGCACCGAACACACTACAATTATTCACTATTTTATACATACAACACAACCCCCGGAGTTTGACCGTACTGTTATTTGGAATATTCTTGATCATTACAGTGAGATTGATAACTTCTCTATGGAAGTAACAAATTCAAAACAGAGGTAGGTTTGCCAGAGGGTCACTATTCATACATAAAGAGTATAATCGTGATGTGATGGATTTTTATATTTGCAACGTAGTTCCTTTTTTACCTGGTTGCAAAGGAACTTCAGGTCAGCCAGACGTTTGTCAAAAGCAAGTGTGAAGATCAAGATCAAGAAGAACAGTAATGATCAGAAACATTCCAAATAACTGTTCAATTTCAGCTTTTGTTTAACTATTGTAGCAACTTCCATAGAGAAGTTATCAATCTCACTGTCCAGTTATATCCACTTTCAACTAAATCTTTCTCTGATATACTCTATATCAACCGGCTTGAGATATGAGTTTAATTAGCTTGAATCTCTCTGATCCATGGTATCCATACCTTGTTTCAAGTATCTTGTAAAATTCATTTCGTCTTCAAGACTCCTAGGGAGTTACGTGCATTATCTAGTATTGAAACTTGCGATTAATAATATATTAATACATCAATGGACTACACTCACGGTATGTGCATCACGTATTTTCATTCTTTCCTTGATCTGCGATATTTGAAAATTATCATTTCTTGACATGCTTGGTAACACCTTGATCTACAATATTTGAAAATTATCATTTCTTGACATGCTTGGTAACACCTTGATCTGTAATATCTGAAAATTATCATTTCTCGAAAAGTAATTAAAAACACTTAAAAATGAATTAAAAACAATTGTTGCGAGTTAGGTTTACTCGGAGGACCACGTACAATGATTCATCAAAGTTGTACAAAGCTGGATGTTCGTACGGGAAAACCAAAACGAGCAATAAACGAAGAGAAACGGGGAGATATAATTTTCTTGGCTTGGAAACAACTTAAAAGAACCAAAAATGAATTAAAATTATTTTTTGGTGATTAACAGATAATTTTAAAGAATTAAAAGAAATTCAATTTTTTTTAAAAAAAAAGTCCAAACGCCTCGCTTTGGTCAAAGCGAGGCGTTTGCTTGCCTCGCTTTGGCCAAAGCTAGGCTGTTTGTGCCTAGCTTTGGCCAAAGCGAGGCAGGCAAACGCCTCGCTTTGACCAAAGCGAGGCGTGTGGACATTTTTTAAAAAAAATTGAATTTCTTTTAATTCTTTAAAATTATCTGTTAATCACCAAAAAATAATTTTAATTCATTTTTGGTTCTTTTAAGTTGTTTCCAAGCCAAGAAAATTATATCTCCCCGTTTCGCTTCGTTTATTGCTCGTTTTGGTTTTCCCGTACGAACATCCAACTTTGTACAACAATGATGAATCAAAGGAACTAAGTTGCAAATACGATAATTATCAAAATAACAAAGATGAAACAGAATAAATTAATGTTCTTTATATATGAATAGTGACCCTCTTGCACCGGCTTGAGATATGAGTTTAATTAGCTTGAATCTCTCTGATCCATGGTATCCACTTTCAGATTGTCTTCATCGTTGACCGCTATCTCTCGGATAACAACTGAAAAGTTGTCTCATTAATTCCAATTCCAATTCCAATTCTACCGGTGCAATCAGAATCTGAAGAGAAGCTATCATCTCAGAGAGATAATTGTCATCGATGGAAGGGAACCCGAAACAATAGAAAGTAATTACAAGAAGATGATCAAGGATGCTACAGTTATTTGGACTGTTAATCACCAAAAAATAATTTTAATTCATTTTTGGTTCTTTTAAGTTGTTTCCAAGCCAAGAAAATTATATCTCCCCCTTTTCATGCAAGCAAGTCAAGTCAAAAAAACATTTTTTTATATTGCTCTCATATCATTGATCAGAGAGATTTAAGCTAATTAAACTCATATCTCAAGCCGGTGCAAGTTATGTTGTAGCAGTCAATATTCCTATGCAAGCAAGTCAAAATTCACCGAACACACTACAATTATTCACTATTTTATACATACAACACAACCCTCGGAGTTTGACCGTACTGTTCTTCTTGATCTTGATCTTCACACTTACTTTTCATGCAAGTCATTATTATAAAAACATTTTTTATAATAATTATATTAAAAAAAAAAACAAAAAACTAACTAAAAAGACCAAAAAAAAAAAATTGATCCTAAGCGCCTCGCTTAGGCCTAAGCGAGACGCTTAGGCCTAAAAATCAGCTTTTTCTGCCCCTCGTACTGACCTCCTCGAATTCAGCTCCCAAGCGCCTCGCTTAGGCCTAAGCGAGACGCTTGGGGGGTGAAAATAGAAGGAGGGGGGTGGGAATAGACGGAGCCATATGATAAATGATGATTCAAGTAAAATACTTGATTTTTACTGTTTACAATAATTATAAAATGATTGCTTTAAAGTTTGTAATGAAGTAGTACAATTAATTAGTTAATATGTGTCATTGTATAAGTGGACACATACCATGAAGATGCTCTTTGAGTCCTTATCAAGCATTATTGACAAACTGGCACCATCATGGAAGGACTTTAAGCATATGCTTTAACACAAGAACTACGACATATCTTTTGCAACCTGGGAGCCACTTGGGCACAGATATTAAGGGCACATGAAAGAGATACACCCAACGATATTAAGACTTATTATCAGGGCCGTCTCCGAAAATCTTAAAATTTGTTTGGGCCCTTGGCGAAAAAAAAAGGCCTTACCCCCGCAATATGATATAAATTCATCATTCAGTTATAAACATAATATAACGTTAATTGTTATAAAGCAAACAAAACAAAAGTTTTTTAACAAAATGATTGAACCTACTTACTTAAGCTAATCACGTGGATTTCCTAGCGTTTTTAGAAGCAAAGTTCTCGATCAAGTCTTTATACTCCATACTTTCCAATATTTCGTTTTCAATAGATATCATTGCCAATCCATTAAGTCTTTGTTGGGACATTGTCGACCGCAAATAAGACTTCAACAACTTCAATTTAGAAAAGCTTTTTCTGCCGATGCTACCGTTACCGGAATTGTCAACAACGTCTATAAGCATTTATAACATTATGATAAGAATCGTGTTGCTTCTTCAAACTGTCTAAAGCATCTAAAGGGCGGACAGTTTGACTCGGTAAAAATGTCTCAATTAACTTCAACTCGAAATAAAGTTCATTAGCATCAATATCAGAAACTCCTTCATACTTCAATGCATCTTGAAGACGATAACAACACGACTTAAGATTGGCTTCATCAAGTGTCTTCAACTTTTTTGGAAACAAAAAACCAAATATTTTTGGTATTGATCGAATCTTGTTTCAAGAGAAGCAATGGCTTGATCAACAATACATATAAAGTAATTTACTTTAAAATCCTCCTCGGGTGAAAATACAACTTCTTCTACACTTGAAATCACATCAAATTGTTTTTTCCTACGTATAACACGTCTTTGAGGGCCTATTAAAAACTACAATTCTAAAATACACAATGGGCCTAGTTAAAATATTGGGCTCAAATATTGGGCTAATTTTAAGTGTGAACAAATACACAATGGGCCTAGTTAAAAAAAATTGTGGGCTTATTAAAAACTACAATTCTAAAATTTAAAATCAAATTAGGCCTAGTTAAATTTTTTTTGAGGGCCTATTAAAAACTACACGTCTTTGGGCTCAAATATTGGGTTAATTTCAAGTGTGAACAAATACACAATGGGCCTAGTTAAAAAAAATTGTGGGCCTATTAAAAACTACAATTCTAAAATCTAAAATCACATTGGGCATAGTTTAATTATTTTTTTAATATATATATAAAAAAATCGGGCCCATTTGCGGGTCGGGCCCTGAGCCGGCGACCACCCCGCCCTGCCTTAGAGCCGGCACTGCTTATTATGCTAGAGGAAGTATGGATGCCAACTTGGTTCGTCAATAGCTTTTTGTGCACCTTTGTATCAATTAATGTAGTGAATATATTGAAAATTAGATTTATATATCGGGAGCGTCTCAAGGTTGAGAAATCTAATATGACATATCAATTTTACGTACGTGAAGGGATATGGTATCAAAACATCATAAATACCATATCAACACCTAGCTAAAACATACACTGTCTAGCGTCCATCCGCCCGTTTTATGTCAGCGGAACGTCTAGCGTCTATCCGCACATTTTACGTCAGCGGAACGTCTAGCGTCCATCCGCCAATTTTACGTCAGCGATATACCTGGCGTCCAACGGACGCCAGACGCAGACTCACCCGCCCGTTTTACGACGGCGATATACCTGGCGTCCAACTGACGCCAGGCGCAGACTCACCCGCCCGGTTTACGTCGGCGGGTCCTGTACGCTTCAAAGCTTCTCAAGCAAGTTAGATGAAGCTTCGTCAGCACGACTAAAAGATGCCTTTTGGGGCAGCCTCGGGGTACACACCCCTGCCCCAGGCAATTGTTCCTGACGCAGCAGGCTGCCCGCCAGAGTTCTCGACCAATCAAAGACTGCTCCCAGTCTGACACGCAGAAAGGACGACGACGTGGCTGCCTTCCAGCCAAGATATCTCTCTGACACAATACTTTCTCAACTTGTCTCGAGTTTCAAGAAAAAGGATGACTACCCACCGCCCTCGGTCTACCAGTAGGTGGACGCCACGTGTCCGTCGCCCACCGAAGTCCACTCAACAGACGCCACGCGTACTATTGCCGGGACGGTAACATCCCCCTTTACTTTCTCCTTTTACCAAACCCACTTGCACTATTGGGCTTAGGGACTTGGGCCGGAAACTTAGAGACTCCTCTACCTGGGCCGGGCCCCATCAAGGGTAGAAGATGGGCAGAGAAAGTGTGACGTCGAGGTACTACAAAAGGAGGAGCTCCCCCTCTCATCCGATATTCACCAATACTTTCACTCAAAAAGACTACAAACTCACTCGTACCTTTTTCAACCCCTTGTTTATTATACTAACGTTTAGAGGCTCGGCTCTTCTGATCGGTAGTCTCTTAAACTCCTTAGTCTTGTCCTTAGACCCGCACATTTTTTATAAACACACCTCTTTATAAAATACAGTAGAATCACTACCAGGATTGGCGTCTATACGGTAATCCAGGATTCGTGTTTCTTCATTGGTGCCATCTGTGGCCTTACCACAATACTCTAAACAAAAGCTTTAACTAGCCAGTTCACTGATCTATATAGAAAAAATGACAACTTCACCTCAAAAAGTTCACACTTCTTCAGAGGCCGTCGAAGACATCACCGACGTTACCCCAGGATCTCACCCAACATCCGGGGATCTTGACGATGACCAACTCAACCCCGTCATCATCCCCAGAAATTTAGATTTTCAAAGCACCGAACCAGCACCTCCTACCCAGGAGGAAATAGACGCTCTGAATAAAGACTGGTACGAACACCAGAAACAAATTCTAGACGCTCAGCTGGAACGTCGCCGACTCACCGGCAAAGCCATTATGGGGTCATCCTCCAAGCGACCCACTCGAACAGCGGTTGCTGTCCGTCACGGGGAAGGTCCAGGGCAACCCCCTGCGGACCAGGCCCGTGTAGAGCACAACCAGTTTGACGAGGAGGACTATGAAGAAAGTTCATGGGAGGATGATGCCTCCAGGGATTATCGCCACAGCCCGTACCACCGATGGGAACGACTAAACAGGTACAACAACGACGCAACCACCAACCTGTCACTCCCCTATAGGCCAACGGCCTTTGCCGACAAATCCAAGTTTACAAGGCGTATCTCTCAAGCGCCAATACCACAGAGGCAACGCCTCCCGACCAACGTCAAGATATACGATGGTCTCTCAGACCTCGACGACCACGTCGTCATTTTCAATCAGGCCGGGGCCGTCATCGGGTGGACCCTACCTGTCTGGTGCCACATGTTTGCCCAGACACTCTCAGGAGCAGCCAGGGTATGGTTCGACAACCTCCCTATAGGAAGCATCGACAGCTATGAAAAGCTGATTGACAAATTTTCGCTCCATTTTAGCCAACAACGTCGCCACAAGCGCGGCAAAAGGCAAATCTCTCTATGCAAACGCAGAGATACCGAACCGCTCAAAGACTTCATCGTGCGTTTCAACAAAGAAGCACTTCAACTTGGAACGAGGGATGAGGCAACTCGAACCTATTTCCTGGCCAACGTAAACGACGACGGCCTACAACACACCCTCCAAGGAAAGGACGACGTCCTAGACTCTTGGGAAGAGGTTGTACGCATCTCCAAACTATATGCGGGCAACCAAAAAACAATGCGCCAAAATCAACGCGGAAGCTCCAGCAACAACCGCAGTCGAAACAACAACCGATCGTCCCTCTTGAACCGCATTTCAGGTTCAACCGACGAAGGCGATACTCAATTTCTGGCAACGCCAGAAATATTATCGGCACCAAACAAACGCGCGACCAGCGAAACAACGGGCGACAAAACCAAGACTGGACTCCCCTTACCAAAATGCCATCCCAGGTACTATCACAGGTCCTTTCAGCTGGAGAGGTAGCGTTTAAACTCCCAAAGCCAATGGGAAATAAACGCAAGAATGTAGACACCACCATATTCTGTGACTTCCACAAAGACGTGGGTCACGACACAAATAATTGTTAAAGCCTCAAAATGGAAATAGAGGCAGCCCTCCGCCCCGGAAAGTTGGCCAACTTGGTCAAGAACGTCCGGGCCGGCGCACGCCGGCAGGATGAACCGGAAAAAGCCATAAAGGACATAAAAACACATCATGTCCATGGCGCCTACAACCGGCAATGCAACATGACGCGCAACACTAAGCGCAAGACAAATATTGCCGACCTGGCAAGCGCGTCGCAGCGACCAGAGGCTGCGATGTCACAAAACTGGAAGGAGGCCCAGGTTATCCTCCCAATAATTCCAGGAGGCACAAGCTCAACAATCCCACTTACCATCACAACACTGTTCGGCCACTATCGCACATATAAAATGACGTGCGATGGCGGAAGCAGCTTTGACATCATGTACCAACAGTGCTTCGACCAGCTCGATGATGAAGACAAGGCGCGCCTGCAACCAGACGCACCCAATGCAGGCTTCTTTAACGAAGTCATTCACCCCATCGGAAAGTTTGACTTTACAGTCAAACTTTACGATGGGACCCATACTCGCTCCGAGGTTTGCACGTTCCATGTCATCCCAGCAAACTCCTCATATGACATCTTGCTCGGAAGACAAGGCCTTGCAAACTTCAACAGCAGTGCGTCAACTCTCCACCAAATCATGGGTTTTTTGACAACTACGGGGGTCGCATATATCAGAGGCAACCAGGAATGCCTCATGACCAGTGAGCCAGCGACTTTCACTCCTTCAATAACGCCAGCTGCTGCAAAAGACGAAGAATGGGTCCTCAACCCCGCCTTCCCTGAGCAAACCATCACCTAATGGTCGACCCTGTCCCCCCAGGTACGCATACACATCAAACAAGTGATGGTTGCAAACAAAGACATCTTTGCCTGGCAGTCATCTGACATGATCGGCGTCCCAAGGCACATCGCCGAGCACCGCTTGAACACATACAAAGACGCTCGCCCGGTCGCACAGAAAAAACGCCCCTTGGGCCCCGATAGAGTCAAAGCCATGAACGAGCAGGTCGTCACTCGAGGCAGGCATCATTCGAAGATGCAACCATCAAACATAGGTAGCCAACCCCGTCATGGTCCTAAAAAAGAACGGGTCCTGGCGCATGTACATCGACTATAAGGACCTCAACAAAGCATGTCCAAAAGACCACTACCCCTTACCAGAGATCGACCTAAAGGTAGTCTCTCTAGCGCCATTTAAATACAAATGTTTCCTCGATGCTTACCGAGGATATCACCAAATACAAATGGCCTACGAAGACAAAGACAGAACTGCCATCAGGACCGACAGAGGGGTCTACTGCTACACCAAAATGCCCTTTGGCCTAAAGAACGCAGGCGCAACCTATCAACCCCTAATGGACCATGCCTTCATCAACCAGATCGGCGTCAACCTCGAGGTTTACGTCGACGACCTGGTCATGAAAACCACACAAGAAGACACCATGCTACTGGATATCCAGCGCACCTTCGAACAACTGCACGACATCAAGATGAAACTCAATCCGGGCAAGTGCTCCTTCGGAGCCGAAGAAGGGAAATTTCTAGGCGTCATTGTCACCAATGGCGGCTTCAAACCAAACTCGGAGAAAGTTCAGGCCATCCAACGCATGCCATCACCCAACTCAATTAAGGATGTGCAGACACTCATGGGGCACCTAGTTGCCCTCAACCGATTTTTATCAAACTACGTATCCAAGACTTTTCCTTTTGTTCATACACTGCGCAATGTACTAAAAAAGACACAATTCCGCTAGACTCCAGAAGCGGAAGTGGCTTTCCGTGAAATGAAACAATGTTTGACTTACTTGCCAACTTTAACAACACCCCTACCAGAAGAACCATTGACACTTTACCTATCCGCATCTGAAACGGCGATAGGTGCAGTACTTCTAGTAGAATGCAACAAAGTCCAAACACCAATCTACTACATCAACCGTACTTTCGCAGACGCAGAAACCAGATACTCCACAATGGAAAAACTGGTCTTGGCACTCGTGCATGCATCAAGACATCTCCGACGTTACTTTCAAGGACACACAATCAACGTCCTAACAAACTATAGAATCAATACCGTGCTCTCAAAACCAGAACTATCCACCCGCCTAGCAAAATGGGCAATCGAACTAGGCGCGCACACTATCATCTACAAACCAAGACCGGCGATTAAAAGGCAGGTTCTCGCAGACTTCATCGCAGAAATCCCAACAGAAAAAATAAAAGAGTGCCAAAACGAACAAGATCCGAAACCTGTCCCCGATTCCCGCATCACATGGTCACTATACACGGACGGAGCTTCTAACGATCAGGGCGCCAACGCAGGTCTACGACTCGTCAGCCCTGACAACACAAAATTCACATACGCCGTCTGCCTGGAATTCCCGAGCACGAACAACGAAGCAAAATACGAAGCGTTCCTCGCAGGACTATGCCTGGCAGACAAAATGGGCGCAAGACACCTCAATGCCCATGTCGATTCACTGCTCATAGCGGCCCACATGAACGGCGTCTGCGACGCTAAAGCAAACACGTAAACCTGCCTAAGCCTTTACCAAAACCTTTACCAAACCTTTACCCAAAACCTTTACCAAAACTCCCACTCATAAAATATATATAAAGATAATTACATGGGATCCGCTCATGGTGAAATTTCTTCTATTTTTTTGAAATTTCACCATGATAAATTTTTTTTGAAAAATTCTACTTTTTTACCCAAACCTTTACCAAAACTCCCACTCATAAAATATATATAAAGATAATTACATGGGATCCGCTCATGGTGAAATTTCTTCTGCCTAAGCAAACACGTAAACCTGCAAACAGACTCAAAGACACAAAAACAAAGATAAAATAGAAAGATAAAAAAAAAAACTATGAACCACGACCGAAGGACGGACCACAAATAAAAAAAATGAACAGCTAGAAAGAAAAAAAAAATAAGTATAAAAATAAATTTACAAACTCTACAAAGGCTCCCCACACCTAAACTTAATCAGGGGGCTTCTCTTTTATCTGGACCCGATCCAACCCGTTTAATTCCACTCGACTCTTATTAACAATTAAATATTTATTTGTGGAATTGAAAAATAATTTAACAGTTCTCAACGGTCAAACCACCAAAATTTAAACTTACCTGGATTGAACCGGATGCGTAACATGTAACAAGAAGACTGATCGTGTTTGACTTCCACTGCCTTCCTCTTCTCCAATTCGTGCCAACCATTGATCCTCTTCCGGTTCCGATCCTTTCTTTTTCTCTTCTTTGCCCTCTCTCGTGGTGCTGTTGATTTTGAAGTTCCATCTATTACCACGGGCCAGCAATGGTGCACTTCTTCAACCACCATTTCTATGGGATGATCCCCACACTTTGTTCTTTCTGCTGGTGCAGGTGCAGTCATGTCTGTCGGTTCACCTTCGAGTAGGGCATCCAGGTATGCAATATCCCCATTAGGATCAAACTCCCCTACTTCTTCATAAGCATGTAAACCATCTATATCCAAATCTAAAAACTCATCCTCTTCAGACAATGAATTCTCACCCATCTCATTGTCTTCCTCTGCACCAAACATCATATCAACGGAATCTCCCAATTCCACTTCTTCTTCAATCACTTCTCTATTCACTAACGACCTCTGATACGCCGCCCATTCTTCTTCGTCGTCCTCTTCATCAGAGTCACCCCCAAAATCATATATAGTAACCTGTGGCACCGGAGGTGGGACTTCAATGTCCATTTTCGTCTCCGTGATTGGGATGATCTCTTCATCTGACTCATCAGCGTATTTCATGATCGGCTCTTTCCCTTCTTCTGGAAACGTTGGGAACAACTCCCCTCGAGCGTTCATGTACCCGAGGTAGTTGCCCTCCTCATCATATGTATAACCGACTTTCGGCGACTGCTTTTGCTGAACTTTTTCTTTTTCTTCTTCTTCATTTAATCTCCTAGATATGTCTTCTAATGTTCGTTGAAGATCCAAAATAGCAGCCTGTCGGTTTTTTCAGGAGGATGTCGTGCTCTGCTAACATTTTCTGGGTATTTTCATCTTTAGCAACTAATAATGTCAACAGACTTTTGATTTCACTCCAATCATTACCACTATCCTCACAAGAAGCGCTTCCAGAAAATTGATCAGGATACTGATTATAATGTGGCTGCTGATACGAGTCATCATAATAATTTGTAGGACAACCCTGTGAATAATATGGCTGCGGCTGCACAAAGGAATTAGCACAATAATGTGCAGAGGACCCCGTATTTTGTGGAAATCTAACGGTAAAATAGGGTCCTCCACAAATTTCAAACATATTTACAGACTCGACAGAAATTAAAATACACAAACAATTAGACTCCTACGACTCACTATACAAAAAGACAGACTCAACACAAAACACAAGTAGCACAAATATAGCAGATAAGTGTAATCAAAGCTAGTAAACGCAATCGCCAAGAGTCCCCGGCAACGGCGCCAAAAACTTGATGTGCTCAAAGTGGTTTAGTAAAAACTAACTAAATTAACCTAAACTAGACACTCTAAGTTTTAAATTTATAACCTAAGACTCTCTAAACCTAAACCACACAACCGGCAAGTGTACCGGCCAGTACAGTACAGCTAAAGTAAGTCCGAGTATCGAACCCACGAGACTCTACTAGAAAACGTAAACTAGACTCGATAACTTATCTACAAACTGACTTAAATTGTTTTGTTGCTTAAGGGGGGGGGGGGTTTCTAACAAACTAATTGCAAATAAATAAATAAAACTTAAATAATTAAGGACACGAACTGGGAACTGGAATTCGGATCAGGTGATGGGAAGGCACTACCTAGGCTAGAATCCTACACATGAATGATAAATTTCTAATGGCTATGGAACTGGTGTGGCACCGAGATCTTAAAATACTAAACATCAAGAATAAACTAGACACCCTCGACCCTTCTCAAGGGGAAACCCTAGAATACTGTTGTGCTGTTAAACCACCGGTTGAGAGGTTACCCTCACAGGCTTACCTACTCGAATCTTAAAGTACCCGCTAGACAGTCTACCTCACAGCGCGAAAGTCACAATACACCCGAAAGTGCAAGGGGTAACTACAATATTTCTGATAAGACTTGGCCTACAAGGAATGCTAGGGAAACTAGGAAGATCTTCTCACAAAGCCTCTAAATCTAGCAATTTAACACCCTAGACAGACCAACAATCTCGCACCTCACAGCTATTGAGAATTGGTAGAATACTTAGAATTATCTAACCAACAATTACAACTCCTATGGATAACCTGCAGAAATTAACCATAAACTAGTCGCTAACACCCAGTCCGCAACCTAACCCGCATTCATACATGAAAGACATTCACAAAAACGCAAGTGGAGTTTATAAAAATTAATTAAACAAAACTAAATATGCATATACATCAGACCAGAAAATAAAGAGTTCTTTACTTTAAAATTTCAACCCACAACCAAAAATTCCAAAACCAAAAGAAAATAAATCAAACAAGTGCAATCATCTTTAACCTAAGTAGCGAAAAGGTCTAGCCAATAAAAGTCATGATAAAATCAAAACAATAAAAACTAAACATATTCCTGGTGTTCACAACGGGTTAGAATAAATAAATAATAAATATTAAATTAGAACCGACCCGTGCTGGCACCTAGGCTTCAACCCTTAAGCACCCCAAAATAATATTGCTTCTTTCCTAGAATTATGTTGGCTGCTCCTTCTCTCTGTTCCGTCGATGTCCACTCTCCCTTCCAAAAAATTATAATTGTTCCCAAGAATAATATATATCCTCCTCCTAGCAGCTGTCCTTTCCTTCTAATTCTCTTGTGCGCCCCTTCAAGCCAATTAGTGGCTGATTTCTTTTTCTTCGATGTGGTGCCCCCATTCCAATATATTTGTTAAAAGAAAATGCCCTAAAATTGTTTTGCCTTTTCATTTGGGCCGTGGCCCTTTGTGACCAAAGTCTTGTCACATTTTCAATTTCAATTGTAGTTTTATTTTATTATTATTATTATTATTATTATTATTATTATTATTATTATTATTATTATTATTATTATTATTATTATTATTATTATTATTATTATTATTATTATTGTTATTACACCGTGATCTCGACTCGGGTGTTCTTGACTTGACAAAAGTTGCTCGTTTACGCTCCAGCGTCCATTCGAACACCTACCAAAATATAAAATATATAAATAAGTACTAAAAAGACCCAAAACTAATAAAAATCTATAAAAACCTATACTAAATAAAATAGACCGGTACAAGCCTAAAACTAATAAAAACACTATCTAAAAGACTCGAAAACTATACAAACTTTACATTGGAAATATATGTATTTTACAATACATCAGCGGCCCACATGAACGGCGTCTGCGACGCTAAAGCCCCGGTTATGGCGCAATATGTTGACCAAGCCAAGCTTCTCACCATAAAATTCACAACCTGCACAATCGTCCATATCAACCGCAACGGTAACAAAGAAGCGGATGCCCTCATCAAAATGGCATCCACAGCTTGGCCGCATATGGCCAAAGAGGTACGCATCGAAACTCTGGCTCAACCTTCAGTACCACTTCGACAGGTCAACATAACACAAACAGGCGCCGGGTCATGGATGACGCCTATCCAGGCATACCTAGCAACGGGCACCCTACCGCCCCAAAAAGCGGAAGCCCGAAAGACCCAATACAAGTCCGAACATTACCCACTCATGAATGGTGTTTTGTACCGACACTCCTACCTAGGCCCTCTCCTAAAATGGGTGGATTCCGCAAATGCCGCATCCCTCATCAAGGAAATCCATGAAGTCATATGCGGAATACACGCAGGCCCAAGAATGGTCGTCTCAAAAATCATGAATGCTGGATACTACTGGCCCGGAAACACCAGGACGCCGTCAAAACCTTACGCACCTTCTTCAACTGTCAGCAGCACGCACCTAACACATTGCGTCCAAAAAATGACCTGGTTCCAGTCACGGCGGCATGGCCATTCCAAAAATGGGCCATTGACCTTGTCGGCCCATTCCCAATGGCCCCCGGCAAAGTTCAAACCTAATCGTCGTCGTCGATTACTTCACAAAATGGGTTGAAGACAAGCCTTTAGCAACAATCAATGCCGAACACATCAAAAAATTCATCTGGGAATTTATAATTTGCCGCTTCGGGCTACCCATGGAAATCGTCACAGACAACGGCACCCAGTTCACCGACAACAAAATCAAGACATGGTTAACACAAATGGGCGTCAACCAGATCTTCACGTCCGTCGCACACCCCCAAGGAAACGGGCAAGTAGAACGCATCAACAGATCACTGGTCGAAGGAATCAAAACACGCCTAGGCTTGAAACGAACAAGCTGGGTCGATGAACTACCACATGTCTTATGGGCGCACCACACCCTCACAAAGACCAGCACAGGTGAAACACCGTTCAGCCCAACTTACAGCTCTGAAGCTGTAATCCCCGTCGAAATAAGCTTTCCATCGCCAAGGGTCCTCAACGTGGCGCAAACAGATAATGATAAAGAACTGAGCATCAACTTAGACCTCTTAGACGAAAGACGAGAACTAGTCGCTATACGTGAGGCAAACTACAAGAAACAACTGGAACGCTACTACAATTCCAAAGTTAAAGCCTGCATATTCGACATCGGGGATTACGTTCTAAGAGACAATTACGCGTCTCATTCCGAGCGCCCAGGAAAATTAGCACCCAACTGGGAAGGTCCTTTCAAGGTTCAACAAGTACTGGGAAAATGTGACACCCCGCATTTTCATGTTAACTCTTTTACTGAACTCTAGTTAATTTCCATAATCATACGTGGTTAAACACTTAGCTAGGGTTAGTTAAACAGGTCCTTCAGGATGTTATGTAACAATAACATATGTTAGGTGACATTAGCGTACGTTATAATTAGGAAAATCATTGTCTTGACACACACACGAATCCTGTATCTCAAACGTTGATGATTGGTTAGGCATGCATGATTATATGAACTGTTGAGTGTTGACGAATGTGAATAACACGTGTATGTGAATTACATGCTTATGTGAACTACTGCTTATTAGTTACGTAAACTTTATGAGATATGTGCACCTATGATAACCATGCTATGAAATGATAAAACGATAGTTTTATACGAGTTAGTATGATTATTATTGTCAGGATTAGTCTCGGGAGTTAGATATTACTAACGGGCTCAATTAACAGATAATAACTCTTAGAACCGGAAACCTTGGCCCATGATCTTAACCCTAGTATATTATATAAAAAAAATACACAAACCCTAAAAACCTCTATAGGCGCCGTGGACTAAGAACCACCCCACACCCACCTTTCAATCTCAATCTTCATCAATTTCTCACTAGTTCAAGTTGATTCGGGTGCTATCTTGAGGTTTTAAGGACTCTAGCTTTGCAAGGTATATGTTTTATGTGTTATACGATTAATTTTAATGCTGAAAAGTTGTAAAACTCTAAGAAACATGCATGTTAAAAATCGCAAATCATGGTATGAAGGATATCTTGGATGTTTGTTGTGGTAATTGATGAGTATTGTTGATAGAAATCGTATCTAGGATATATGGTACGTAATACATAGATTTGAACGTGATAATATGGATTGAATACTGTTAACATGAGTTATTTTATGATTATGGGTTAATAAGAATGATTAGGGTTCATGAGAAGCATGTTATTAGAGTTCTGATTTCTGACAGATTCATTGTGACGAATTGTAGGGCTGTTATAGGGTGATTAACATCAGTGGCGAAGCTTGACCCGAAGGTTCGGGGGGTCGGAAGTCACTAGTTTCGGGGGGTCGAAAACCCGTTTCGGGGGGTCGAAACCCTATATTTTCAAAATTTTCTATACGAATACTATATAATCAGAACTTCTGTGCGAAAATCCGGGGGGGTCGACCGCCCCTCCCCGCCCTTACTATGCTTCGCCAGTGATTACCATGTGTAATCTGATTGTTTTCAGATGCTAAAACATAACTTATGATGTTAGCTTTTGAAAAAGTCCAAAATCATGCGTTTTAGACTTGTTTTGATATGTATTCGTGATTTTATAAGTTTAAAGGTCGTATCAGATTTTCGGAATTATAAATTGGGTCAACTTTAAACGGTCATAACTCGAGATTTACAAATGGTTAAGTTATGAAATTTGGACAGTAGGTCAAAATTGGAAAAACTTGGCTTTTCCAATTGGATTCACCTCGTTTGGGTCAATACACATTTTTTGGGAAGTTTTCTACTAAACTGACCTGCTGTGGAAATTTTCTGGACATAGCTGTGTTGTACGAATTTTAATAATTGTTGTGTTTGATTGTGAGACAAAACAAAAATATGGGTTATCAAATGGATCCTAATGAATATTCAGTAAAAATTTGGGAGTTTAATTCGTTCGTTAAGTATTTTAAATAATTCGTTTTTCACAGCGTACAATCTGCCCTGAAAACACAGATTGTGTAAGGGATGTTTACGTGACTATTTGGAGTCTTATATGGTATGTATTTGACATGAACTTGCATGAATACTTATATGAGATGTGTATGAGGTATAAAACTGATAATAATCAATATGATCACCAACGGGATACGTAGGACTTACTTGTGCATGTAGAGTCATTAGGTGTCACTACACGGTTTGAACTTTAAAAGTCTTGGACAAACGAGTTGTATGGTGTGTTGGTTATGCACATATACTCACCTAGTGACATTTTTAATAGGTAGTCGGTAGCTCATTTCTGTTTGAGGAATTGGATTATTCACGTGCAACCTAAGGTGAGTTTCGTTACTCTTTTCTCAAAAGCATGCGTCTCGGGTTGAGACAACGTACTTAACTTTTTCTAGTCCGGGTTGGGACTACTATTTTCTAGTCCGGTTTGGGACTACTTACACATCCCGGGTTGGGATGCTATGGACCCTTGTGTGGGTCGGTGTTTGACTCCTTGTGTGAGTCGGGTTTTGCTAGTTCGCAAACTGTGTCCTTGATGAACTAAACCAACTCTATCATCTGTAAGTCCTTCACATACCGAATGAGTTGCCGAGTTATGGCAAGCGGGTTATTAGTTGATAGCGCTATTAGGTCTTACAAACCTCACACCGGCTCTGGGAGTGCGGGAGTGAACTATAACTAACAGATTTTATCATTGTTGATAGGCAATGATGTAAGGCATGCAGCTCACATTTGTGACTACACGTACATCAGCAGTTCGGTATATCGGTGTTAGTTATCATGAATGGGTTAGCTACCCTTGACATGCGATGAACTAGTGTTTACACGGTTCTTGGAACCAACTCAATTACTTGTTTACGTGGTTTTGGAAACCAGCGCACTTACATATTCATTTACTTTATTTAGTGAACTCACCAACATTGTTTGTTGACCCACGATATACATGCTTTTGCAGGTGGTTAGCTTCCGGTGCCAGGATTAGCAAGCACTGCACACTTCACTGCATTTGGGGTCTTGGGCATACACCTAAATTACATATTATGCTTTACATTTTCTTTCATATGATTTTGATTTGGGTGCGTTGTTTTGCGCATGGTTTTAAAAAGGTTTAAATTTGGTTTACGCTTCCGCAGCTTAACCTAACTTGGTTTTTTGAAAACGAACTAAATGGTTTGGGCATTTAGACTTCGTTCATATGACTTATGGCTATGGGATCTTGGTATGTCATGCGCCTCGCGGTATAAACCCCGCAGTGAAAATTTGAGGGTGTGACAGAAAAGGGGCATACGCACTAGAGAGCATACCTAGATTATGGAATGTAGCGCAACCGTGCCCCTGTTTTTTATATTTGAATAAGAAACGATAAACATAACTTCATAGGCAGAGATTCGTGTTTTTATATTTGAATATGATAACTGATGGCAGAGATTTGTTCAAAATAAATAAATAAATAAATAAATAAATAATAATAATAATAATAATATTAATAATATTCATTAATCATGTATTGACAAGTCATTAATTATGTTGTCATATTAGATATTTTATTATGTCATATTAGATATTTCAACCCCGGGACGCTCCTGAGATAAAAGCTAGTGTATACACACACACACATGGCATCCTACATGGCACTCTCAAGGAGGATAATGCATGTATGAGTGCCATGTAGGATTAGCCTTTTTCAAATATATATATACTAGGTGAGATCCCGTGTGGAAACACACGGGAGGACCAGACCAACCCTTATCCGCTGTACGCTAACCACTGACGCGTCAGCAGACCGAACCCTCCAAAACAGTCGATATATCGTTAAAAGAAAAACTGTATTTTGTAACGTCTGTTCATTTCACAACATCAGTTAATAATATACTGAGGCAATAGATTGTTTGTTACGGTTTATAATTCAACGTCTGTTCGTTTCGCAACTCTGTTCATTACCTCAATTAATTAAAACACTTGGTTGTAAAATACTGTTGATTCAAACAGTTGTTAATTCAACGGTTTCTTTCAAACACTTGTTGCATTAACCACCGACTGACCGACACGCTAACAGTCCAAACGTCTGCTGAGAGAACCGCTGTTTCGCAACGACTGTTTATATCTTTTATGTCACACCCTCAAATTCCACGTGCGGGGTTTTACCGCAAGGCGCGTGACAAACCAGAGTCAACGGTCACAATAAACGACACTATATGATACGTAAAAATGACACAAACAAACCAACAAGTTTTCATAGATAATCCATCGCTGCGGAAGCGTAAAACTTTATTACAACCCAAAATGCAAAAGTACGTAAGTCTGAAAAGCTAAGTAAGATGCATATGAATCCTAGACGCCGTGAGACACCGTGAGACTCAGTGCGCCTATGATAAGCTGCTACCTCAACGACCTGAGACAAACATGCTAAAAACGTTAGCAAATAATGCCGGTGAGTTCACAGGTTTTATGTTAAACGTTTAAGTAATAAAAGCCATCATGTTATCACTATGTTAGAAATTATAGCGTTAGCTAGACGCATGAGTAATACTACTACGACCGAAGACCATTACAGACAACGATATATGATTTTGCCCAAACGATTATGCACTACCATTCCCCGGTAGCGTTATGACCGAGACAATATGCACCCGCCCGGCTCCCAGCCGACGGGTGGGGTCTGTCAGTCCCAATAGATCTATCCACATTTCCCCGTTATGCTATCCAGCATATTCATGGTTTCCCCGGGACTTTACGTATCGTATAGCACAAATGAATTTAACACTAGCATAACATGATAATTTATGAAATATGTATAAAGCATGTGTCTCCCCCGAAATGTAAAACGTAAAGTGGGGCCGTGAAGCTCACCTGATGCTGCTCCTCACACTAAGATAAGTAAACCTGCTCAATAGACGGCACCAAATACCGGTGACCTATCATGACGAGCGTATAAGGTGTTAGACTAACAACCCGTAGGTTGATTAGTCCCTAGCAGTCCAGACCATAACCGTGTACATATGAAATAATGTTTAAACGTTTAACCGACCACACCAGACAAGACCCGACGTCCCATTGGTGACCCGACGTCCCACGTGTTAGCCACATACAAGATATCATGCAACTTATGCAATTAAACACTTAGCATGCGCAAACATTCACCCTATCTAGCATAACACCCAATTAACGCATAAACAAGTCCGAACACGTGTTACTAAGTCATTATACATGTTACGGGGTTCCTAACATGTTCCTAGGTGTCAATTCATGTTTCGGGATGTTAAAATATACATATGGCAGCATTACACGCGATTAGGAATCAAACATGTGATTAGGAAAAGTCAACTGGTGATTAGGAGAGTCAAACTAGTGAATAGAATTGTAATCACTAGTAAAGTGGTGAATAGAATTGTAATCACTAGTAAAATGGTGAATAGGATTGTAATCACTAGTAAAATGGGGAATAGGATTGTAATCACTAGTAAAATGGGGAATAGGATTGTAATCACTAGTAAAATGGGGAATAGGATTGTAATCACTAGTAAAATGGGGAATAGGATTGTAATCACTAGTAAAATGGCGAATAGGGCTCCTAATCGCCTATAGTTCAGGCGATTAGGAGCTAATCGCCTATAATAATGGCGATTAGAACTCCTATTCGCTAGTTCTGATCTGTTCCGTCCTTTTTGCGCGTTTAACCCTCCAAATCAGATTTGAAACATGTGTAAACACCCAATATCCAACCCAAAACATTAACCCAAGTATTTCAAGCAAAAACCCCTAATTTATCATCACCCTAGCCGTCCCGAATGCATGCGGTTTCCCAAAATAGCGTAACTTGCATGTAAGCATCACATCAACATGTAAAACTTACCCTAAATAGCAATTATTCAGATTTCATCACATAACGACGTTATCCGACATTATCCTACTGTTCTAGCATCATCCTAGAGTAAACCCTAACCTCAAACAATCAATCAAACACAACATATCATCATCAATCCACCATAATCACTCAAACGGGTCAAAACGCCTAATATCAATATTACATATCTATGAACCTTCAAACTCCTAGGTTATCATCATATTAACTTATTTAGATCAGAAACATAATAATAACACAAGAACAATCATGTTTAAATGATAAAAATCCTATCTTGCATGAATACATCACATATAACAAGTATAGATGTTTGGGTTTGTTTTGAAACTGATTTTAATGAGTTTTCAAAGACATTAATGTTTATAAATCAGGTCTGGACCTTTAGGGATCAAAACAATATCATATTAAAGGTTTGGGATGAAGAACACACCTTGAAATGGTGAGATTATGAGGTGTAAGGCTTGGAAATGTGGTTTCTTGCTCAAAAACGTGTTGCAGAGGTTGGATAAGGTGTGGGGTGGCTTTGGGGTGTATTAGGGTTTCACAAATGATGTTTTAAAACATAAGGATGGTATTTATAGGCGTTTTTAGTCGTCACATGCAGTATAGGCGAGTACAGGACTGTTACAGGCGATTAGGGCTGCTAATCGCTAGTTGTTACTAGCGAATAGCCCCTATTCGCCTATAATACCCTTTCTACTCGCTACATTATTGGCGATTAGGGCTATCCACATGTCCTAATCGCCCCTAGCCTATGTATCCTAGTTTTTGGCGCGTTAAACCCTATTTTAACATATATAAACACGTATTCACATACCGGCAAGTCATATAATGATTGTAAGCATATAATGCATGATAACTAATACGTTCCCATCCGTTCACCAATTCCCGGGACTCGAGATTTACGTGTGTGCGTTAAACCCGGTGATTCCACGAATCACCGATCCTTGTACACATGGTTATGGGCCAACACCCAATGATCCCTCGGATCATTGTAACGACTCCCGACGATTCCCGAATCATCGATACGACTCAACCGACCCGGTCAAGTATGATATTAAGTAGTTGTTTTCAATGTTTTCGTTGAGGTAGACTCGTATGTATGCAAAGTATGAAACGTATGTATGTAGAGTATGAAACGTATGTATGTAAAGTATGAAAAGTATGAAAAGTATTACCCTGAATATGCCGGGTGTCACATTTTAACACTGATCAGATGTTTAATAATTGAAAGGTAACAACCAAGAAACAAAAACTCTACAGACGGATTAAAAAGCTGTAGTCAATATGTAGTGATATATAAAAAACCATATCTAATCAACGTCAGCAGACCAAATGTTTGTTTCGCAACGACTGTTTATATTGACACATCAACAGACCAAAGCATTAGTTAATAATACTGAGGCAATAGATCGTTTGTAATTCAATTGTTTGTAATTGAGCGTCTGTTCCCCTCGCAACTCTGTTTATTATATAAATTAAGCACGTTTTTTAAAACACTTGTTTAGCAACGCTTTAGCAACGTCTGCTAAGAAGAAGCACAGTTTCGCAACGTCTATTGATATCTTTTATGATAATTATTATTTTATTATATACATAATGTAGCCAACCCTTATCCATTGTACGGTAACCACCGACGCGTCAACACACCAAACGTCTGCTGAGAGGAACCGCTGTTTCGCAACGTCTGTTTATATCTTTTAACACTGATCAGATGTTTAATAACTGAAAGGTTACAACCAAGGAACAAAAACTCGACAGACGGATTAAAAAGCTGTAGTCAATATGTAGCCTTATATAAAAAATCATATATAATCAAGGTTAAAACAAAACAAACAAAATCAACTTTAAACAAGAATATAACACATATTAAAACAAAAAAGAGCAAGATATGCTAAAAAAGTAAATGTAAAGTTGAAAGAAAAACCTTATTTGGTAACATCTTTAAAAGCAAGCCGTCAGTATAGAAGAATTTTTTAAACACTGTTTAAAAGACTGTCGATTAAAACAGATGTAAACTTAACTGTTTGCTCCAAACAGTTGTTGACTTAACCAGTTGGTAATAACAACTATAACACATTTATATTTTTAATGTTTGTTTACTAAATATCAATCCCCTTTAAGGATTTTTATTTACTTTTTATATAATGAAAGACAATTGCTTCACAACAATAAATAATAAAATAATAATGTAGATAAAGTAACTTCAAAATCGTAATCATTTTTTAGGACTTTTTTTATAACATCTAAAAACAGCTGTTGTCAAAAGAAAGTTAAACAGTATTAGACGATTATTATTAAACTCGTTATTCTACTATCACGATAAAGTTAAATTTCATAAACCTTTACAGATTACAACTTCATAAATAAAAAGTTTTAAAATTGAAATGAACATATACGTTTAACGTTTTTTACATTATAAAATATTTAAGTTCTGTATTATAAAAACAAAAAATATTGGAAATCTCTCCATTTTTTATTGAATGAATAAACAAATAACTCCTAAAGTCAGTTTTTTAACGTTATCAGTTGATAATAATATTAGTTTTTTTAAATTCATAATATGAAAATAGTTGAGAACTTATAACTTTCCCATGACAACTGTACAGGGAAATCAAAGTAGATAGAAACTTGCAAAATACGACAGTAGTTAATGATAGATGTACTTTATTTTTTTTACTATTACTACACAAGTACAAAATATGACCACAATTTTAAACATTATAATTATTATTTATTATTTTTATTAAGAGAAAAATAGTATTTATTTTATATTCATTCGAATTGGTAAATGATTTGAATTCTTTTTTTTATATTATAACTTAAAAACGAAAATATATTTTATAACAATAATTTAACTAAAAATATACAAGTTACACAAATATATAAGAAACAAACTACAGCCAACACATCATAATAAAAACTGTTAACAAAACCTGCAAGATAATGTATTATGATAAAAAAAAATACAATATTGCTACAAAAGTGAAGTAATACCAACAAACACATTTCTTCCATTAAACTACAAAATACATAAAAAATAAAGACAAAGCAAAGAAAAGAAAACTAATTTAAGACAGAACTGAAAACAAAACAAAAAACAGAGCATAATATCTCTGTAACGTCAAGAAGAGAAGGAGACATATTATTTTTTATACACCCATATTTCTCAAGACAGGCTCTAGTTGTGGTAATAACACAAATAATATTTTCCTTCGGTTGTAAGAATCTTCAGAACACACCAATTCCAACTTAATTTGAAAGCTTTATTCCAAAGAAATTTTTGGTTCATTGGAATGATTTTGAAGAAGAATGATGATAAGAAGTTTTAAAGGAAATAAGATTATGTTGTAAGTATTGAAAGATATTTTGTTTTACAAACGCTTGAAGGGATATAAAGTTGCAAAATAAATTGACCATTTGCTCCCCTTTTATAGATTGTATAGATAGTTAGATACCTATATCTATAAGTACTATAATTATAATTTATAAAAATCATATTAAAGCAATATAAAGTAATTTTAAAAATGAATAAAGTAATTTTAAACTGTAATGATTAACTTGGGTATTCGAACCTCTATTGAATTGAAAACTAAATAGTATCTTTTGACTTGTCAATAGTTTCAAAGAAACAGACACTGCATTTCCAGAACACAAACGACCTTTACAAGGATCTGTTTACAAAAAAACATAAATAAAGAAATATAGAAAAGAAACAGAGAATCATTACACATCAAATGTTAAAAAAGAAATTTAAATTCATTACAGAACATAAAGAATTAAAATTACAAAATAAAAAAAGAAATAACAAAGTTAGTTATTTAAAGAAGTTGAAGAACTTCTTTGAAAACTACATTAGTGGTAACTGTAGAAACTTTTTTCTCTGAATCACAAATCAAAATCTTTAGACCCTTCCTATTTTTGACCCTGGAAACGGCAACATAGAGCTAGCCATGACTAAAAACAGGACGTGGAAGATATAAACCAACACGTTCAAGCGACTGTCCTTGACTTTTATTTATTGTCATTGCAAAACACAGACAAATGGGAAATTGTCTGCGAGAAATTTTGACAGGTATTCTCTTGTCTGCAGGTATCATCTTCAATCTAGAACTCAACGTAGTATAACTAATATTACTTCCTGTGATAATTTTGGCCTCAATAACAACTTTTCCAAGTTTGGTAACCTGTAAACGTGTTCCATTACACAATCCATTCGCCTGGTCAATATTTCTAAGTAACATTACTGAAGCTCCCACTTTCAATACTAACTTATGGTTAGGCAAACCAAATAAATGAAAACTGTTTAGCACATCAGGAAAAAAATATGGCTGCATTAGTATCTGATTCTTGTTCACATTCAAGTAAAGTATGAGAACTAACATAAACTTTTTCTTCACCAGTCAGAGCTTTCAACAACTCATCATTTATTGAATCAACAACATCATTCGTCGGAGAAAGAATGGCTCTTTGTTGGAAATAATTTGAATCCCATAATAACTTATTCATATCCGGATACGTGAATGAAATTAAAGAAGAAATTGGATTAATTTGATCGTGAATTAGTAAATCATCTGGTATGTCAATATCTGTCTCACCATCATTTAGATCACGAAGTACGCCGTCCCCAAGCTTTAAAATCCACTCTGCAAATTGTTTAGTCTCTTCAAAATCCTTTTCTTTGTATCCAACCCTTAACCTCGTATTTTTAGTTAGTTTTAAAACCTTACAATGTCTCCATATATAAGAAGAATTCAGAGAAGCATTAACTATCATACTTCTGGTACCTTTAATAATAACTGGAAGAATCTGTCTCAAATCACCACCAAAAGAACAACTTTTCCTCCAAAAGGCTTGCTCTTCATAGTTGATTGACTGGAACGTAATAAATCTCTCATTGTTCTATCCAGAGCTTCAAAACAATGTTTATGCATCATAGGCGCTTCATCCCAAATAATCAACTTTGTCATTTTGATTAACTCACCTAATTCACTGTTAGGTTCTCTTGAACAAATAGAATCTTCATTAATGTTTATTGGAATTACAAACCTTGAATGAGCCGTTCTACCACCATCTAGTAAAAGGGATGCAATTCCACTGGAAGCAACATTCGAAACTACTTCCCCTTTTGACCTTAAAGCGGTTGAAAAAGTCTTCCAAAGATAAGTTTTCCTAGTGCCACCATATCCATAAACAAAAAACGCACCTCCTTCACCTTTTTCAACCGCATCCATAATAGTTTCGTAAACTCTGTGCTGTTCAGCAGTTAAACAGTTTAAATACCCAGAATGTTCAATCCGTAGAGATAATCTATCATAAGAAAGTTCTTTCAATATCAATCGATTATTTACTGCCGAAAGATAATTTTCAGGAGCATTTGGTATGTCTGGAAAGTTTTTTTTAGTGAACTACCATTGTTCAACAACAATGTTTCAATCTTTGACAGACAAATGTTTTCAACTTCTTCTTGGCTAAGATTCAACACTAAAAAAGAATATTAAAAAGTATTAGTAACATTGAATTTAAAGTTTATTTAATATTTTTTTTACTTTAAACTAATTACTTTGAGGAACTAATGAAATTACCTTCTATATCAGTTATCTCCCTTTCCTTCTTTATAATGACTTGACATAATACAGCTTTGGTTTGACTCCAAAAGTAACTAGGACGAGAGATTGAATTTGACAATAGTAACATTACAAAAAAGGATCGCAAGAACTCTCCAGTTGACCAATAATTTGCTTCTTCAATAGCAATAACATATTCTTTATCATCATCTAACAAACCTCGTGCAAAACAGGCATCTTTGAATGTTTCAAAAACTTCACCATCAACTGTTTTTATATCATTGAAATAGGTAGCTCCAATAAGGTGATTTAATAAAATTCTTAGGTAGTAACAATCACCAAGAGATGGAGGCACATAATGTATTCTGCCAATAGACTGCAAAGTCTTTATTCGTGGACTCCACTTTCGATCTTTACGTGACCAAACATAGTATTTCAGAAAATCTATATATTTCAATTTCCTGGCAAAATCATTGGTTTTATTTGTTTCCATCGACTCTGTGAACATTGACATTTTCAATGTTGTATTATTGACAACATCACATAAATTAGAATCATCATCATAAACAATAGTCTGACCATCTTCACAATGGAAAGGCAACACTTCAACAACTAGAAATCTATAATGTATGTCATATTTTAAAATTCTCCAAGCAGCCTCACAGGCAGAAATATACCTATAATCAAGGTATGTTTTTACCTCATTTACCTCATTGTTTTGCTCGGTATCATTGTTATTAGACTTGGATTGGAAAACAGAAGCCGTAACTCTATCAGGTCCCTTACTAATATACTTAAACAAATATTTAATAGAACCTGACTGATTGCACCATTCAATATTCGCATGACATTGGTATCTTCGGAGCAAAATAGGATTGTAAGGAACTATATACCTATTATCAAGATGGACACCTTTCTTTTCAACTCTACTACTTGTTTCACGACGTCGGTAGACTGGATAACCATCAGAATCAAAACAAGTCTCATCAACATATTTTTAGGGATCTTTTTAGAACATTTAAAGTTAACCATGCATGGACATTTCGGGTTGTCTGTACCGCAAGGTCCATGAATCATAAATTGCTTGACAGGTTCATACAACTCAGGATCATTAACTTTATCGGGGATCTCTGCACTAATCACACGATCGATATCAGATGCAATTGGAAATTTGCTTTCAGCATTCAGGAACAAACATATGTGGGCATGTGGTAGTCCACGTTTCTGAAATTCAATCGTATAAAGAACTAAAAAATTGATAACAGTAACATTAGTTGTAGTTAAATAAGAATACCTTTATTCATAAACAATTAAGTATATTTATTAAAAGATACCTGCTTGTGTCTCACCAAACAGTTTATACTTGCGCAAATCTTTGATTAAATTATCAAATTTAATCTTAAATATTCTAGATATAATATCCGGTCTATCTTCTGCTTTAAGATCTTTAGCAGACAAACACCTCACAATCTCAGGCCACTTTGGATTACAAGTAACTGTTATGAATAAATCCGGATATCCAACTGCCTTGCAAATTGCCATAGCATCCATGTACTTTTGCATCATATATCTAGAACCACTAGTAAATGATGAAGGCACAACTATACGTTTACCACAATTTGATGCATCATTCTCTCCACCTTCGACAGTAGCACTCAAATTCTTGAAAGTTTGGCTTCTAAGTTTTGGTTGTTGAGATTTTATATAATATAGCCGAGCAGACTCTACCATTGTATACGCATAAACTAAAAACTGCTGATACAGTTTTTTCGCATGAACTATTAATGAAAAATGATTATGCCTATCTTGTATCCTATAAGAAAAAAATTCCCTCATTGAAACAATGCTTCTAACTTTATCATTATCAATTGCAATACCATCATGTTTAATACCACGTCTATAACCAACCATCTTCAGCATATGGGAAAATAAGTGGATACTGCATGGCAAGATATGAAGGATGAAGTTCACTAATTCTTTGAAGTCCCTCAGTCTTTGATCTAACAATGATATCTCTTGTGTCGAATGATGCATCAAAATCACTAATTATTAATGCGGCAACTTCTGACACAGTTGGGAGGTTATAAACTCTTCCATCCTTATCTCTTGTTCCAATAAGTTTCAGTGATACTTTTTCAAAGTCATTTTCTTTAAAACAATCTCTTACCATTCTGAAGGATTTCACAAGGGGATTGCAGGAATCCAACATATCTTTAAGAATCCTGATGGTGTCAACATCAAGTGCATTTTTTTTTGTAGAATTAGATTCTAATTTAGATCTGAATAAAAATAAAGAATTTGACCATTAATTAAAATGAAAAAGGTATGAAAATCTGAAATGAGAAATAAGTAAAACAAAAATTGTAACACATTAAGTATAAAAATTACCTAACTTCATTTTGACGATTTAAAACTTCATTTGCTAAATCGTATATGTAAAGTTGTGAAAATTTAGGTTGTTCTCCATCATTCGGAAGAAGGCTACCCATTCGATGATAATTCTGACCTTGAAGTCTAAATACATAAGGACCTTTATCTCTGTGAGAACTTCTGTCAACCTTGCCACCAAGGGACGCAAAAAAAAAAAAAAAAAAAAAATCATATTATATGCTCTAATGTAATGCATGAAGTTTTGGCTTTTCGAAGTATGTCCTTTATACAAATTCTGTAATAATGCAGGTGGTTGAGCTAATGGTGGAAGTTTAACATCACCATTCGAACAACAGAGTGAAAATGCTGTTTTCTTACTATATTTATTTCCTCTAAGTGTTTCATCTTTCCACAATAATGCTTTACATTTAAGAGCAAACAAAAACAGTAACTCCATGATCTACATAATCTAGAAAATGAAAAAAAGTTATTAAATGCAAATTTAATAACATAAAAACAAACGGAATCTTGTACCTGTTGAAATTCCAAAAACCTTTCGAACGTTAGAATATGCCAATACATCATTAGCCATATTTAAATCAAATTTAGGTGTCATCTTCATTTATAGTTATATATATATATATTATATAATATATAATAAATTTAATATTTTAAGTGGAAACAACTTACCAACACAATTTAAAAGACTTGACCTTTCAAAAGTTCTAGCAGAAGTAATCCAAATTTAAGGGACTTTGTTGTATATACGTTGATGAACTTTGTCTACTTGAAGCTATTAAAAATTTAAACATAATATATAAACAATAATGAGAAAAATATGAATAATGCTCAAAGAAAAAGACTTCAAACTTAAATTATAACAACTTACCTTTCCTTTTGGTAGATGATTCACAGAAACTACTACCAATAGTTGGAGTCACATTACCACTATGTTGACTTACATTCATTGCGCAAGTTTTTGTTGTTGAAACTTGTAAAACAAAACAAAATATGTAAGCATTAATAAAATGTACAACATTAATATTTAATACAACACAAATTTTATTCAAATGTATAATATAGACTGTTGGAAATACTTGACAATGCAATCTTCTCTAAAGGAGTACATGTGGATCCATCATTAAAATAACTATTATATTTAAACTGCTGCAAAATGTCCTTCCTTTTCTTTCTTGCGTCTGCAGAATTTTGAGTCGGGGTTTGCCCAGGATACAATTCATAGTGACTCGAAACTTGTTAAATCAAAACATATGCCAGAATTAATAAAATGTATAATATAAGTATGTAATAAACAACAAATTTGATTACAATTTATAACATATACCGTTAGTAATATTTGATAGAGGAGTTCTCGATAAAGATGAATATGTCAATCCAGGATGAAAGACACTTTTATTTTTACGTTGTTGCATAATGTACTTCCTTATTTTTCTTGCTTCTGCACACTTCTTTTGTGTCGGAGTTTGGCCAAAGTAAAACTTATAGTTGTTTGAAACTTGTAAAGCAAATAAAACAAATGTAACAATCAAAAAAATTCGAACATGTCATACAACAGCTGTTTAATATAATTATAAGACATACCTATGGCAGTATTTGTCAACGGAGTACTCAGGAAAGAAGAGGATGTGCAGCCACCATGAAGAGGACATTTAGTTTTACGTTCTTGAAGAATATCTTTTCTTTTTTTTTTCTTGCTTGTGCAGACTTTTCTGGCAGATTTTGGTAATAAAAAAATTGATACTGACTTGAATATTTGTTGTGCAAATCCATAATTTTAACTGTCGGTTAAACAACTAAATGAAATTTAAATTATATATTTTGTAATTATTAACTACAAAACAGAATTATAAATCACAAAGTTGAATTGTAACTGAAATACTTTAGAGCTATTAAGAAGTACAGAAAACTCATTTTTTGTAAACTCAGATAAGGAGGGAAATTTGTATTTTCAAAATTTCATTTACTGAATTTCAAATAATGATCTTTTTGGGTTGAAATGGAAATTAAAACATATTTTCTAAAAACTGACAACGATTTGATTACAATCCACAGCGCCTTAACTTTCCAGCCCACAACCACAAATCGTTTGAATTTATTTAAGCATATCTTCTATAAATTAAATAAGAAAAAATAGAATCATAATATGTCAGCAAAATTGAAAAGACATGTCTTTAAAAAAAGAGCCCAAAATAATAACTGCAATTCAATTAAATATTCTAATAGTAGAAGTAATAATGACAAATTATGACAAGGTTACTCAAAACTTACACTTTACTCCTTATAGAAACAAATATTGAACACTATTTTTCATAATTCTCAATTTTTTTATACATTGAAAGCTTTCTAACACCCAAAATGTCTTTTCTCACAACATCAGTTAATTAACATACGCTATTTAAAATATTTCTCTAACATATATTGGTTAAAAACTATCTCTTTTCAATTTATATAAATACTTATTTATTTTAGTAAATAAAAAATTAATAATTAATGATGGATTAAATAAGAAAAACTAATCATAAAATGTCTTTAAATTTTAAAAGTTTTGTCTTGAAATATCGCCACAAATGATCTATATTTAATACTTTAAATATTTATCTTTTAAAATGTCACACCCTCAAATTTCCACTGCGGAGTTTTACCGCGAGGTGCATGACAAACCAGGACCCATAGCCATAAGTATCATGAACGACTCTAAATGCCCAAACCATTTAGTTTGTTTTTAAGAAAAAGTTTCAAAGTTTAACCAAGCAATTTAAAGTAATGCGGAAGCGTAAACAAAGTAAAACATTTGCAAAAGTCTGCGCAAGACAACGCGCCCAAAACCAAAGTTAATAAGTACGAAATAATAAATATCCATAACCCAAGACACAAATGATGCATGCCCTAAAACGTGCTCCGTACCTAAGGACCTGCAAAGCATGCTAAAATGTGTCAACATAAAGTCGGTGAGTTCACTATATAAGTAAGCGATGTAAATAATAACGTAGGTTCTCAAAACCCCAAAAGTCAAGTGTACAACGTTGGTCCCTCAGACCCTGTCAACAATAGCTAATTCAAATGTCAGGGGTAGCTAGCCCACTCATGATAACTAAAACCGGCGAATACCGAACTACTAATGAACAAGTTCCCATAACCGGGATAAAGATGCCTTGCATCATTGTCCATCGACAATGACTATGTTTGAAGCTAATAGTTCACATCCGTGCTCCCAGCACGATGTGAGGTTTGTTAGACCTAATAGCGCTATCAACTAATTAACCCGTTTGCCCAACCGGCAATTGATTCGGTATTTTGAAGGACTTAAAAGATGTGTTTGGTTTAGTTCATCAAGGACATATATATGAATTAGTAAAAATAGATTCACCACGTGAACCATGCACCCCAAACCCGGGATGTGTAAAAGAAAGTTGTCTCAATACAGACTAGAAAACGTTACCAATGTAGTCTCAACCCGAGACGCATGCTTTGAGAAAAAAGTAGTGAAACTCACCTTATCGCGTAAGTAAAGAATCCGAACAGCAAGTATTATATGCTACTGACACCCTAATAACAGTGTCACCACGTGAGTATAGGCGTAACATCATTACACCATATAACTCGTTTGTCCAAGGCGTTTTAAATATTCAAAAGTGTGTATGCGACGCCTAGTGATTCTACATGCAATAGTAAACCCTACGGACTCGTTGGTGAATGAGTTGGTTATAATTAGTTTCTACAGCCCGTATGTGTCGTAAACATGTGTACTTCCGTTATATGTCAATTTTAGATCACCTAAGACCTCAAGTAATCACATAAGCACATAATACACAATCTGTGTTTTCAGGACAGATTGTGCGCCATCAAAATGAATTTATTTAAAATAGTAAACCAGTGAGTTATCCTCCCAAATTTTTACTGAATTATCTTTGGGATTCACTTGGCAATACCTATTTTTGTTTTGTCTTAATTCCAAACACAAAAATTATAAAAATTCGTACAACACAGCAGTGTTCAGAAAATTTCCACAACAGGTCAGTTTAGTAGGAAAATTCTTAAAAATTGTGTATTCATCCAAACGAGATGAATCCACTTGGAAAAGCTCTATTTTTCCAGTATTGACCTACTGTAAAAATTTCATAACCTAACTCCTTGTAAATCTCAAGTTATGACCATTTAAAGTTAGCCCAATTTACAAATCCGAAAATCTGATATGACCCCTAATCAATTAAAATTCCAAAAACGACTCATCCGACGTCCAAAACACATGATTTTACCCATTATGAAAAGCTAAGACCAGGTGTGACCTAATCATGCTAAGAAAACACTAAAATTATTATGTTAGAGCCGTGTTACAGCTCCTACAAATTTGACTAACCATTCTGTCCAGATTTTAGTTTCGCCTAAATCATACTTTAATCGCCTACCGTGTGCATAAAAACTATTAACAATCATCAATTATCAACACAAAACATTCCTAATACCTATTTCATCAGATTCTATGATTAAACATGTCAAGATCAAAGCTTTAAGAATCAAAACACCAATTACTTGCGCAACAAGTATCCTACGATGTTACTAAGCGGTTATGAGTATGTTTAATCCATTTAATCTTCAAAAAGATTCATGCTTTAATGTTTTATAAACCCATTCAGACCTGGACAAACTTATTATATGATTTTTATTAATGAAAACACAAGATAGAAGCATAAGAAATCGTAAAATATACCCTTAGCTCTCCCAATCGATCAATCGCGCGCCTTGGAGCCTCCCAATTGATGATCTTGAGCCTTAGCAGAGGTTGTTTGAGTGAAATATTCGTGTGGGGCAGTAAGGGGGCGATTAGGGTTGAGTATGGGGGTTGCATGGGAGTTAAGGATGCTTAAATATAAGTTTGAGGCGGTTTAGACCCGTCAGGTCTCATTGAGCGGCCGCTCGGTGCCTGTGAGCGGCCGCTCACAGGACCGGGTGGCGCGCTCTTGCCTCGTTTCGTCTCCCGACGCGTTATTCTTCGGCGTTTTCGTTATTTCGGACCGTAACAAGTGTAACCCCATGCATTAAGACCCTAATCAACCTCATGCTCCACTTTTAATGATTTCTATTAACGTGTTCGGTTTAGGTTCACATAATCACGTATGGTTTTCACATAAGTTTGTCAGGTATCACCGAGACACATAAGTTTATTTTTCACCAACGTCCGAGGTTCACTAATCATGCAATCACACATTGACTCACAACCATGCACGTATGTCTTATCTAACTAACCCTAGTTAAGTATAATGCAAGGAAATGTAACTAGAGTTTAGTTAAAGTGAGAACCTGAATTTTCGAGGTATCACATCATCCCCAAGTTGAAAAGAATTTCGTCCCGAAATTCAGCAAGTAAACAGTAAAGCCAGCTAAAAATGTATGCTTGGTTTCCGGATGTCACATCATCCCTAAGTTGAAAGGAATTTCGCCCCGAAATTCACTTTGAGCGAGCTGCTTTATGTTCGGCATTTGATCTATGCACAGGTTCAGGTTCAGAAAAGAGGTGTGGATATTTGAGCCGCATCTGATCTCTGCGCTCCCACGTGTATTCCGGTCCTAGACTGGAATTCCACCGTACCTTCACGATAGGTATAGTGCTTTGCCTGAGTTTCTTGACGCCCTGCTCAAGAATCTCCACTGGTTCTTCCACGAACCGTAACTGGTCGTCCACCTGGATCTCCTCCAGCGGTACTACCAGTGTCGTATCGGATAAGCATTTCTTCAAGTTTGAGACGTGGAATACATTATGCACTCCACTGAGTTCGTCTGGTAAATTCAGCTGATAAGCTACCGGACCAATCCTTTTAACAATCTCGAAGGGTCCAACATAACGGGGATTCAACTTCCCTCGTTTCCCAAAGCGTATCACTCCTTTCCAAGGTGACACCTTTAACAAAACTTTGTCCCCAACCTGGAACTCCAAAGGTTTTCTACGTTTGTCCGCGTAGCTTTTCTGTCGATCACGAGCAGCAGCCATTCTGTTTCTGATTTGCACTATCTTCTCGGAGGTTTCGTGCACGAGTTCGGGACCTGTTAGTTGGCTATCCCCAACCTCAGTCCAACAGATAGGAGACCTACACTTGCGGCCATAAAGTGCCTCAAAAGGCGCACACTGAATCGAGGTGTGGTAACTATTGTTGTAAGAGAACTCGATTAAGGGCAAGTGCTTGTCCCAGTTATTACCAAAGTCCACCACGCATGCTCGTAGCAGATCCTCTAATGTTTGGATGGTACGTTCACTTTGTCCATCCGTCTGTGGGTGATAGGCTGTGCTCATATCGAGACGAGTACCTAGAGCATCTTGGAGAGTAGTCCAGAATCGAGAAGTGAATCGCCCATCGCGATCAGATATAATGGAAGTAGGCACTCCATGCCTAGAGACTATCTCCTTGATATATAGGTTTGCCAGCTTCTCTAACGAGTCCGTTTCTTTTATTGCCAGGAAGTGGGCCGATTTGGTTAAGCGGTCCACGATAACCCAAATCATGTTATGGCCCGCTGTTGTTTTCGGAAGCTTCGTAATGAAGTCCATGGAAATCCCATCCCATTTCCACATCGGTATCTCTGGTTGCTGAAGTAGGCCTGAAGGTTTCTGATATTCAATCTTAACCTTCGCACAAGTCAAGCACTTACTAACATAAGTGGCTATCTCTGCTTTCATGTTTGGCCACCAGTAGAGAGTTTTGAGGTCCTGATACATTTTGTCCGAACCGGGATGTACCGAATAACGAGATGTGTGAGCCTCATCGAGCACCAGTTGTCTAAGATCCCCTGAACGTGGAACCCAGACTCGATCCATAAAGTACTGAAGCCCATCCGTCTTCAGTTCCAGGTGTTTGTCAGCACCATGCAATGTTTCCAACCCGATGTTTTCCTTTTTCAAGGCCTCGCCTTGGGCTTCACGTATTTTATCAGGCAGATTAGAGTGTATGGTAAGTTGTAAGGCCCGCACACGTTTGGGTTTCGTTTCCTTACGGCTCAGGGCATCAGCTACTACGTTAGCTTTCCCTGGATGGTACTTGATAGCACAGTCATAATCATTCAAGAGTTCGACCCATCGTCGTTGCCGTATGTTTAGGACCTTCTGATCAAATATGTGCTGAAGACTCTTATGATCTGTGAAGATTGTGCACTTCGTTCCGTAGAGGTAGTGTCTCCAAATTTTGAGGGCGAAGACAACCGCTCCCAGTTCCAAGTCGTGAGTGGGATAATTCTTCTCGTGAACTTTTAGTTGTCGTGAAGCATAAGCGATCACCTTCTCGCGTTGCATCAAAACACACCCTAGCCCTTGGATAGATGCATCACAGTACACCACAAAGTCCTCCGTACCCTCAGGTAGTGATAATATTGGAGCACTGCAAAGTTTAGTCTTTAGTAATTGAAAAGCAGCTTCTTGGGCATCTTCCCACTTGTAGATAATCCCCTTCTGTGTCAAAGCAGTGAGGGGTTGAGCGATTTTTGAGAATCCCTGAATGAATCTGCGATAATAACCTGCAAGGCCAAGGAATTGTCGAACCTCCGTAGGAGTCTTAGGGGCCTCCCATCTTTTAATCGCATCAATCTTAGCGGGATCGACCTGTATTCCTGCCTCGTTCACCACATGACCCAAGAATTGGACCTCACGAATCCAGAAGTCGCACTTGGAGAATTTTGCATATAGCTGCTCACTTTTCAGTAGTTCCAAGATCAGTCGTAGGTGTTGCTCGTGCTCTTCCCTACTCTTGGAATAGATCAGAATATCGTCTATGAACACTATGACAAATTTGTCTAGATAGGGTTTGCACACCCGGTTCATGAGGTCCATGAACACAGCTGGTGCATTGGTCAGCCCGAAGGGCATTACCAAAAATTCATAGTGCCCATAACGAGTTCGAAAAGCTGTCTTTGGCACATCCTCCTCTCGGACTCTCAGTTGGTGATACCCCGACCTTAAGTCAACCTTGGAATAGAAACTCGACCCCTGAAGTTGGTCGAATAGATCATCTATGCGAGGTAAAGGGTAGCGATTCTTAATTGTCACCTTATTTAATTCCCGGTAATCGATGCACATACGGAAACTCCCATCCTTCTTCTTCACGAATAAGACTTGGGCTCCCCACGGTGAAGAGCTAGGTCGGATGAAACCCCTATCCAATAGCTCTTGGAGTTGGGTAGATAGTTCTTGAAGTTCGCCTGGTGCAAGGCGGTATGGTGCACGCGCAACTGGGGCGGCGCCTGGTGCAAGGTCAATTTGGAACTCCACTTGGCGAACCGGTGGAAGTCCTGGCAGCTCCTCTGGGAATACATCTGGAAAATCTCGGACCACCGGGATGTCCTCGATTTTTGTTTCGACTTCGGCTCGAGTGTCAGAAATGTTAGCCAATATGGCTGGATAGCCCTTCCGTATGCACTTCTGGGCCTTCAAGTAAGAGATGATGCCCACCATGGCACCACCGCGATCACCCTGGACAGACAATAGTTCCCCACTGGGGAGGGGATACGGACAACTTTCTCCTTGCAAAGAATTTCGGCGTGGTGCTTGGACAACCAGTCCATGCCAACCACAAGATCAAAGCTTCCTAGGGTGATAGGTAAAAGGTCGATGGCAAACAAATGTCCATCTAGTTCGAGCCTACAGTCAAGAAGAATGTGGGTTACCTCAACAGGCTTCCCATCAGCTAGTTCTATAGAGTACGGGGTCTCGAGTAACGTAGGAACTATCCCTAGTTGTCTGCTAAGTTTTGATGACACAAAACTATAGTCTGCACCAGTATCATATAAAACAGAAGCGAGAGTGTCGTTCAAGGAACACGTACCCGTCACGACGTTGTTATCATTCCTCGCTTCCCCAGAGCCAATCACGAATGCTCTACCACGCGCCCCATAGTTGTTTCCGTTGTTGTTGTTGTTATTACCAGTGTTGGTGTTATTATTTCCTCCATTGTTTCCATTACCGTTCAGCTGGGGACAATTCTTTTTAAAATGGTTCTCGCTACCACACTGGTAACACGCCTTTCCACCCTTCTGTTGCTGACCCTGCGGGGGTGGGTTACCCTGAAGGTTGACTCTACAGTCTTTCTGCACATGCCCCAGCTTACCACAACGATCGCACTTAATCCTGTTACATGGCCCAGAGTGGTGATAGTTGCACTTAGCGCACTTGGGCCGATTTCCGTGATAACCACCTTGAGTCTGAGTACGGTTGTTGTTGTTGTTGTGGTTGTCGTGTTTCTTGTTCGGGTGCTGCTGCTGTTGATTACCATTACCCGGGGGTTTGCCAGACGCACTCTCCCACTTTCTCTTATTATCATTAGTGCCAGAGGATGAAGCACCTCGAGGGGGCAGTAGTCCCTCCTCTACTTTCTGGTCAGTCAGCTGGTGTGCCATACGGATCACCTGCTGAAGATTGTTGAAGTTGGCAGCAGTAACCATGCCCTTGATCTGCGGCACCAAACCCTTGATGTACAGTTCAATCCGCTTGTAGAGCGGGGTTGAGTAGTTAGGGCACATAGTGGCTAGCTCATGTGACCTAGTGGTGTAGGCTTCAATATCCGACCCCACCATTTTCAGATTCAGGTACTCAGTTTCCAGCTTCTGGATTTCATCCCGAGGGCAGTACTCCTCCCTCATCATCTCCTTGAAAGCATCCCAAGGCGTAGCATTTGCCACATCCACACCCAGTATTTGCTTCTGAGAGTTCCACCAAGATAACGCCGCGTTCTCAAGTGTACCAACGGCATATTTGACCCGGTCAGCTGGTGGACAGTTGCACATAGCAAAGCATGACTCCACCCTTTCGAACCACCTAAGTAGTCCAACTGCACCTTCAGATCCCCCAAAGTTTTGAGGCTTGCAGTCCATGAAGGTTTTGTAGGTGCAGGCTGGAGGGTGGTGTGGAGGTTGACCTACGTGCAAACACGGGAGTCATATGAGTAATAGAGTTTAACGCTGGATCTCGTAGAAGGAGTAAAATAAGACGAATTAGTGTTACCAGCTTGGATAGCTGCGAGGGCTGCAACCACCCTGTCGTTGACAAGTGCAGTCAGCTCAGCTTGTGTTAGGTTGATGTGTCCACGTCCATGACCTCTTCCCGCCATCGTAGTTCTACATATATACTATACCCATGAGAATACAATCGTTTGTACATCACAGTGTACTAGTAAATCACGCACGTATAAATAATAAAATAAAAGTTAAATCAATAATAAAATACCAACGTTCTAAAACAATCCAAAAGATCACCCAGTCACACGAGATTAAATAAAAGTCATAATATACTAGGAACAAAATAAATAACTAAATAAATAATAATAAATAAAATCAATCGTCGTCCGTAGAGATGACTGATCCTTCATCCTCACTTTCCTCCGGTAACTCCTCAGGTTCCTCCTCCTCTTCCTCTTCTATAAGAGCTGCATCAAGTGCCGCTCCCAAATCATCAAACTCATCCTCCATGGGTTCCTCCTCAGGGTCCTCTTCCCCAATTGGTTCCAAAGCTTCCATAAGCTGGTTGCGAACCATGGCTAACTCCTCTCGAGTATGCGCCAACTCTTGTTTGGTAGCAGTAGCATCCTGTTTTGCTTCCTCAGCCTCTTTCTTAACTTTCCTTAGTTCGCTGAGTAAGTAGTCAATCTGTCCCGCCACATGTGTCAATGTCTCGTCAGCATTTCTTCTCCAAAACTGGAACTCCTTAATACCAGTGTAAGCATTATCCAACTCAGTGTGTACATGCCTCACCATTCCTGCAAGTGTCCTCTCCCACGAGTCCACAATGGGAGGTACTGTAGCTGGCACCCCATAACTTACGACCCACGAGTGCAAGATGTCCGTGAACCAACGCCAACGGTTAGTGGCTTCACCCGGCTCGAGTGACGAAGATGGGGCCTCATAAGGGTCATACATGGGGCGTCGCTGCCCGTCATGAGCACGGTAAGAGTAATTTCGGTGAGCGGGGTTAACCATAATTACCTGCAATATGTTAGGTTAGTGTTCGAAGTCGAGAATAATAAGCGTGCACTGAAGACGATGAGTGTACTAATACTTATGCTATAATGATTATAGTCTAGAATGCAATGCAATTCCTAGTTCACTATAACCAATGGCTCTGATACCAATCTGTCACACCCTCAAATTTCCACTGCGGAGTTTTACCGCGAGGTGCATGACAAACCAGGACCCATAGCCATAAGTATCATGAACGACTCTAAATGCCCAAACCATTTAGTTTGTTTTTAAGAAAAAGTTTCAAAGTTTAACCAAGCAATTTAAAGTAATGCGGAAGCGTAAACAAAGTAAAACATTTGCAAAAGTCTGCGCAAGACAACGCGCCCAAAACCAAAGTTAATAAGTACGAAATAATAAATATCCATAACCCAAGACACAAATGATGCATGCCCTAAAACGTGCTCCGTACCTAAGGACCTGCAAAGCATGCTAAAATGTGTCAACATAAAGTCGGTGAGTTCACTATATAAGTAAGCGATGTAAATAATAACGTAGGTTCTCAAAACCCCAAAAGTCAAGTGTACAACGTTGGTCCCTCAGACCCTGTCAACAATAGCTAATTCAAATGTCAGGGGTAGCTAGCCCACTCATGATAACTAAAACCGGCGAATACCGAACTACTAATGAACAAGTTCCCATAACCGGGATAAAGATGCCTTGCATCATTGTCCATCGACAATGACTATGTTTGAAGCTAATAGTTCACATCCGTGCTCCCAGCACGATGTGAGGTTTGTTAGACCTAATAGCGCTATCAACTAATTAACCCGTTTGCCCAACCGGCAATTGATTCGGTATTTTGAAGGACTTAAAAGATGTGTTTGGTTTAGTTCATCAAGGACATATATATGAATTAGTAAAAATAGATTCACCACGTGAACCATGCACCCCAAACCCGGGATGTGTAAAAGAAAGTTGTCTCAATACAGACTAGAAAACGTTACCAATGTAGTCTCAACCCGAGACGCATGCTTTGAGAAAAAAGTAGTGAAACTCACCTTATCGCGTAAGTAAAGAATCCGAACAGCAAGTATTATATGCTACCGACACCCTAATAACAGTGTCACCACGTGATTATAGGCGTAACATCATTACACCATATAACTCGTTTGTCCAAGGCGTTTTAAATATTCAAAAGTGTGTATGCGACGCCTAGTGATTCTACATGCAATAGTAAACCCTACGGACTCGTTGGTGAATGAGTTGGTTATAATTAGTTTCTACAGCCCGTATGTGTCGTAAACATGTGTACTTCCGTTATATGTCAATTTTAGATCACCTAAGACCTCAAGTAATCACATAAGCACATAATACACAATCTGTGTTTTCAGGACAGATTGTGCGCCATCAAAACGAATTTATTTAAAATAGTAAACCAGTGAGTTATCCTCCCAAATTTTTACTGAATTATCTTTGGGATTCACTTGGCAATACCTATTTTTGTTTTGTCTTAATTCCAAACACAAAAATTATAAAAATTCGTACAACACAGCAGTGTTCAGAAAATTTCCACAACAGGTCAGTTTAGTAGGAAAATTCTTAAAAATTGTGTATTCATCCAAACGAGATGAATCCACTTGGAAAAGCTCTATTTTTCCAGTATTGACCTACTGTAAAAATTTCATAACCTAACTCCTTGTAAATCTCAAGTTATGACCATTTAAAGTTAGCCCAATTTACAAATCCGAAAATCTGATATGACCCCTAATCAATTAAAATTCCAAAAACGACTCATCCGACGTCCAAAACACATGATTTTACCCATTATGAAAAGCTAAGACCAGGTGTGACCTAATCATGCTAAGAAAACACTAAAATTATTATGTTAGAGCCGTGTTACAGCTCCTACAAATTTGACTAACCATTCTGTCCAGATTTTAGTTTCGCCTAAATCATACTTTAATCGCCTACCGTGTGCATAAAAACTATTAACAATCATCAATTATCAACACAAAACATTCCTAATACCTATTTCATCAGATTCTATGATTAAACATGTCAAGATCAAAGCTTTAAGAATCAAAACACCAATTACTTGCGCAACAAGTATCCTACGATGTTACTAAGCGTTTATGAGTATGTTTAATCCATTTAATCTTCAAAAAGATTCATGCTTTAATGTTTTATAAACCCATTCAGACCTGGACAAACTTATTATATGATTTTTATTAATGAAAACACAAGATAGAAGCATAAGAAATCGTAAAATATACCCTTAGCTCTCCCAATCGATCAATCGCGCGCCTTGGAGCCTCCCAATTGATGATCTTGAGCCTTAGCAGAGGTTGTTTGAGTGAAATATTCGTGTGGGGCAGTAAGGGGGCGATTAGGGTTGAGTATGGGGGTTGCATGGGAGTTAAGGATGCTTAAATATAAGTTTGAGGCGGTTTAGACCCGTCAGGTCTCATTGAGCGGCCGCTCGGTGCCTGTGAGCGGCCGCTCACAGGACCGGGTGGCGCGCTCTTGCCTCGTTTCGTCTCCCGACGCGTTATTCTTCGGCGTTTTCGTTATTTCGGACCGTAACAAGTGTAACCCCATGCATTAAGACCCTAATCAACCTCATGCTCCACTTTTAATGATTTCTATTAACGTGTTCGGTTTAGGTTCACATAATCACGTATGGTTTTCACATAAGTTTGTCAGGTATCACCGAGACACATAAGTTTATTTTTCACCAACGTCCGAGGTTCACTAATCATGCAATCACACATTGACTCACAACCATGCACGTATGTCTTATCTAACTAACCCTAGTTAAGTATAATGCAAGGAAATGTAACTAGAGTTTAGTTAAAGTGAGAACCTGAATTTTCGAGGTATCACATAAAAACTCACAGAAATATTATTACCATCCACATCGTTTCAACTGCAAAATCAATTCGGATATTTACCTACAAAATTGCAATAAAATGAAGAATACTATAGCACATCTATGGAACACATCTTCAAATCGTTTATATTTATATAAAACAACTGTCATCAATAATCATTAAATATAAATCAATTATATGTAAACTGCATATTTAAATATAAATCAATTATGTTATTATAACCATCTATTTAAATTATTAATATGAATATTATCATTATGTTCAATGTCGTAATAATAACTTTGGTATAGAAACCTAATCTAATTTCAAGTTATACAATATTTCATGAGTTGTCAACGGATGTTATCAAACGACTGTGATCAATTACAATTTTCAACTAAAGAATAATGTCAGCAGAGTTTTAAAACAGACTTTGAAAAAGTTAACCTGTAATCAATATCTAACAAAAAAACTATAAATTCATAATTACAAACAGTCGCCACAGCCCTGAATATTTATGACGAGCACTGTACAGATGAAGGATCTAGATGGAAAGTTACGATAAATTTAAACATTATTATTTTATATTAATTAAACAATTAAAACTATTGTTCTTACAAATGATTTGAAGTCTTTTAATGTTTCTGTAACTTTAAAAATTGAATATATATTTTATAACAATAAAAATTATTCAAAAATATCATCATCTATAAAAACGTGTAATTATAGTTTTTATTGACGACTAATTATGTTTTAAAAAAATAATATTTCCATGACAAACTTTTTTAAGAAATGACATGAAATATACTCACTGTAACTAATATTTTAATATATGTAAACTCAATATTTATATATAACTCAGATAAGTTATTATAATAATACATTTAAATTATTAATATGAATATTATCATTATGTTCAATGTCGTAATAATAACTTTGGTATAGAAACCAAGTCTAATTTCAAGTTATACAATATTTCATCAGTTGTGAACGGAAGTTATCAAACAACTGTGACCAACTACAATTTTCAACTAAATTATAATGTCACCAGAGTTTTAAAACAGACTTTGAAAAAGTTAACTTGTTATCAATATCTAACAAAACAACTATAAATTCATAATTACAAACAGTCGCCACAGCCCTGAATATTTATGATGAGCACTGTACAGATGAAAGATCTAGATGGAAAGATACGATAAATTTAAATATATAATTACACGTTTAAATATTATTATTTTATATTAATTAAACAATTAAAACTATTGTTCTTACAAATGATTTGAAGTCTTTTATTGTTTCTATAACTTTAAAAAATGAACATATATTTTATAACAATAAAAATTATACAAAAATATCACCACCTATAAAAACGTGTAATTATAGTTTCAATTGACGACTTATTATGTTTTAAAAAATAATATTTCCATGACAAACTTTTTAAAGAAATGACATGAAATATATTCACTGTAACTAATATTTTAATATATGTAAACTCAATATTTATATATAACTCAGATAAGTTATTATAATCATACATTTAAATTATTAATATAAATATTATCATTATGTTCAATGTCGTAATAATAACTTTGGTATAGAAACCAAGTCTAATTTCAAGTTATACAATATTTCATCAGTTGTGAACGGAAGTTATCAAACAACTGTGACCAACTACAATTTTCAACTAAAAGATAATGTCACCAGAGTTTTAAAACAGACTTTGAAAAAGTTAACTTGTTATCAATATCTAACAAAGCAACTATAAATTCATAATTACAAACAGTCGCCACAGCCCTGAATATTTATGATGAGCACTGTACAGATGAAGGATCTAGATGGAAAGATACGATAAATTTAAATATATAATTACACGTTTAAATATTATTATTTTATATTAATTAAACAATTAAAACTATTGTTCTTACAAATGATTTGAAGTCTTTTATTGTTTCTATAACTTTAAAAATGAACATATATTTTATAACAATAAAAATTATACAAAAATATCACCACCTATAAAAACGTGAAATTATAGTTTTTATTGACGACTTATTATGTTTTAAAAAAAAAAATAATATTTCCATGACAAACTTTTTTAAGAAATGACATGAAATATATTCACTGTAACTAATATTTTAATATATGTAAACTCAATATTTATATATAACTCAGATAAGTTATTATAATCATATATTTAAATTATTAATATGAATATTATCATTATGTTCAATGTCGTAATAATAACTTTGGTATAGAAACCAAATCTAATTTCAAGTTATACAATATTTCATCAGTTGTGAACGGAAGTTATCAAACAACTGTGACCAACTACAATTTTCAACTAAAAAATAATGTCACCAGAGTTTTAAAACAGACTTTGAAAAAGTTAACTTGTTATCAATATCTAACAAAACAACTATAAATTCATAATTACAAACAGTCGCCACAGCCCTGAATATTTATGATGAGCACTGTACAGATGAAGGATCTAGATGGAAAAATACGATAAATTTAAATATATAATTACACGTTTAAATATTATTATTTTATATTAATTAAACAATTAAAACTATTGTTCTTACAAATGATTTGAAGTCTTTTATTGTTTCTATAACTTTAAAAATGAACATATATTTTATAACAATAAAAATTATACAAAAATATCACCACCTATAAAAATGTGTAATTATAGTTTTTATTGACGACTTATTATGTTTTAAAAAAAAATAATATTTCCATGACAAACTTTTTTAAGAAATGACATGAAATATATTCACTGTAACTAATATTTTAATATATGTAAACTCAATATTTATATATAACTCAGATAAGTTATTATAATCATATATTTAAATTATTAATATGAATATTATCATTATGTTCAATGTCGTAATAATAACTTTGGTATAGAAACCAAGTCTAATTTCAAGTTATACAATATTTCATCAGTTGTGAACGGAAGTTATCAAACAACTGTGACCAACTACAATTTTCAACTAAAAAATAATGTCACCAGAGTTTTAAAACAGACTTTGAAAAAGTTAACTTGTTATCAATATCTAACAAAATAACTATAAATTCATAATTACAAACAGTCGCCACAGCCCTGAATATTTATGATGAGCACTGTACAGATGAAGGATCTAGATGGAAAGGTACGATAAATTTAAATATATAATTACACGTTTAAATATTATTATTTTATATTAATTAAACAATTAAAACTATTGTTCTTACAAATGATTTGAAGTCTTTTATTGTTTCTATAACTTTAAAAATGAACATATATTTTATAACAATAAAAATTATACAAAAATATCACCACCTATAAAAAGGTGTAATTATAGTTTTTATTGACGACTTATTATGTTTTAAAAAAAATAATATTTCCATGACAAACTTTTTTAAGAAATGACATGAAATATATTCACTGTAACTAATATTTTAATATATGTAAACTCAATATTTATATATAACTCAGATAAGTTATTATAATCATATATTTAAATTATTAATATGAATATTATCATTATGTTCAATGTCATAATAATAACTTTGGTATAGAAACCAAGTCTAATTTCAAGTTATACAATATTTCATCAGTTGTGAACGGAAGTTATCAAACAACTGTGACCAACTACAATTTTCAACTAAAAAATAATGTCACCAGAGTTTTAAAACAGACTTTGAAAAAGTTAACTTGTTATCAATATCTAACAAAACAACTATAAATTCATAATTACAAACAGTCGCCACAGCCCTGAATATTTATTATGAGCACTGTACAGATGAAGGATCTAGATGGAAAGATACGATAAATTTAAATATATAATTACACGTTTAAATATTATTATTTTATATTAATTAAACAATTAAAACTATTGTTCTTACAAATGATTTGAAGTCTTTTATTGTTTCTATAACTTTAAAAATGAACATATATTTTATAACAATAAAAATTATACAAAAATATCACCACCTATAAAAACGTGTAATTATAGTTTTTATTGACGACTTATTATGTTTTAAAAAAAATAATATTTCCATGACAAACTTTTTTAAGAAATGACATGAAATATATTCACTGTAACTAATATTTTAATATATGTAAACTCAATATTTGTATATAACTCAGCTAAGTTATTATAATCATATATTTAAATTATTAATATGAATATTATCATTATGTTCAATGTCGTAATAATAACTTTGGTATAGAAACCAAGTCTAATTTCAAGTTATACAATATTTCATCAGTTGTGAACGGAAGTTATCAAACAACTGTGACCAACTACAATTTTCAACTAAAAAATAATGTCACCAGAGTTTTAAAACAGACTTTGAAAAAGTTAACTTGTTATCAATATCTAACAAAACAACTATAAATTCATAATTACAAACAGTCGCCACAGCCCTGAATATTTATGATGAGCACTGTACAGATGAAGGATCTAGATGGAAAAATACGATAAATTTAAATATATAATTACACGTTTAAATATTATTATTTTATATTAATTAAACAATTAAAACTATTGTTCTTACAAATGATTTGAAGTCTTTTATTGTTTCTATAACTTTAAAAATGAACATATATTTTATAACAATAAAAATTATACAAAAATATCACCACCTATAAAAACGTGTAATTATAGTTTTTATTGACGACTTATTATGTTTTAAAAAAAAATAATATTTCTATGACAAACTTTTTTAAGAAATGACATGAAATATATTCACTGTAACTAATATTTTAATATATGTAAACTCAATATTTATATATAACTCAGATAAGTTATTATAATCATATATTTAAATTATTAATATGAATATTATCATTATGTTCAATGTCGTAATAATAACTTTGGTATAGAAACCAAGTCTAATTTCAAGTTATACAATATTTCATCAGTTGTGAACGGAAGTTATCAAACAACTGTGACCAACTACAATTTTCAACTAAAAAATAATGTCACCAGAGTTTTAAAACAGACTTTGAAAAAGTTAACTTGTTATGAATATCTAACAAAATGACTATAAATTCATAATTACAAACAGTCGCCACAGCCCTGAATATTTATGATGAGCACTGTACAGATGAAGGATCGAGATGGAAAGGTACGATAAATTTAAATATATAATTACACGTTTAAATATTATTATTTTATATTAATTAAACAATTAAAACTATTGTTCTTACAAATGATTTGAAGTCTTTTATTGTTTCTATAACTTTAAAAATGAACATATATTTTATAACAATAAAAATTATACAAAAATATCACCACCTATAAAAACGTGTAATTATAGTTTTTATTGACGACTTATTATGTTTTAAAAAAAATAATATTTCCATGACAAACTTTTTTAAGAAATGACATGAAATATATTCACTGTAACTAATATTTTAATATATGTAAACTCAATATTTATATATAACTCAGATAAGTTATTATAATCATATATTTAAATTATTAATATGAATATTATCATTATGTTCAATGTCGTAATAATAACTTTGGTATAGAAACCAAGTCTAATTTCAAGTTATACAAAATTTCATCAGTTGTGAACGGAAGTTATCAAACAACTGTGACCAACTACAATTTTCAACTAAAAAATAATGTCACCAGAGTTTTAAAACAGACTTTGAAAAAGTTAACTTGTTATCAATATCTAACAAAACAACTATAAATTCATAAATACAAACAGTCGCCACAGCCCTGAATATTTATGATGAGCACTGTACAGATGAAGGATCTAGATGGAAAGATACGATAAATTTAAATATATAATTACACGTTTAAATATTATTATTTTATATTAATTAAACAATTAAAACTATTGTTCTTACAAATGATTTGAAGTCTTTTATTGTTTCTATAACTTTAAAAATGAACATATATTTTATAACAATAAAAATTATACAAAAATATCACCACCTATAAAAACGTGTAATTATAGTTTTTATTGACGACTTATTATGTTTTAAAAAAAATAATATTTCCATGACAAACTTTTTTAAGAAATGACATGAAATATATTCACTGTAACTAATATTTTAATATATGTAAACTCAATATTTATATATAACTCAGCTAAGTTATTATAATCATATATTTAAATTATTAATATGAATATTATCATTATGTTCAATGTCGTAATAATAACTTTGGTATAGAAACCAAGTCTAATTTCAAGTTATACAATATTTCATCAGTTGTGAACGGAAGTTATCAAACAACTGTGACCAACTACAATTTTCAACTAAAAAATAATGTCACCAGAGTTTTAAAACAGACTTTGAAAAAGTTAACTTGTTATCAATATCTAACAAAACAACTATAAATTCATAATTACAAACAGTCGCCACAGCCCTGAATATTTATGATGAGCACTGTACAGATGAAGGATCTAGATGGAAAGGTACGATAAATTTAAATATATAATTACACGTTTAAATATTATAATTTTATATTAATTAAACAATTAAAACTATTGTTCTTACAAATGATTTGAAGTCTTTTATTGTTTCTATAACTTTAAAAATGAACATATATTTTATAACAATAAAAATTATACAAAAATATCACCACCTATAAAAACGTGTAATTATAGTTTTTATTGACGACTTATTATGTTTTAAAAAAAATAATATTTCCATGACAAACTTTTTTAAGAAATGACATGAAATATATTCACTGTAACTAATATTTTAATATATGTAAACTCAATATTTATATATAACTCAGCTAAGTTATTATAATCATATATTTAAATTATTAATATGAATATTATCATTATGTTCAATGTCGTAATAATAACTTTGGTATAGAAACCAAGTCTAATTTCAAGTTATACAATATTTCATCAGTTGTGAACGGAAGTTATCAAACAACTGTGACCAACTACAATTTTCAACTAAAAAATAATGTCACCAGAGTTTTAAAACAGACTTTGAAAAAGTTAACTTGTTATCAATATCTAACAAAACAACTATAAATTCATAATTACAAACAGTCGCCACAGCCCTGAATATTTATGATGAGCACTGTACAGATGAAGGATCTAGATGGAAAGGTACGATAAATTTAAATATATAATTACACGTTTAAATATTATTATTTTATATTAATTAAACAATTAAAACTATTGTTCTTACAAATGATTTGAAGTCTTTTATTGTTTCTATAACTTTAAAAAATGAACATATATTTTATAACAATAAAAATTATATAAAAATATCACCACCTATAAAAACTTGTAATTATAGTTTTTATTGACGACTTATTATGTTTTAAAAAAAATAATATTTCCATGACAAACTTTTTTAAGAAATGCCATGAAATATACTCACTGTAACTAATATTTTAATATATGTAAACTGAATATTTACATATAACTCAGATAAGTTATTATAATCATCTATTTAAATTATTAATATGAATATTATCATTATGTTCAATGTCCTAATAATAACTTTGGTATAGAAAACTATTCTAATTTCAACTTATACAATATTTTTTAAGTTGTCAACGGATGTTATCAAACAGCTGTCATCAATTACTATTTTCAACTAAAGAGTGATGTAGCCAGAGTTTTAAAAAAAGACTTTGCAAATGTTAAATTGTAATCAATATCTAACAAAACAACTATAAATTTAAATTAGACAAGTCTTTTCAAATTAATAATTACAAACAGTCGCCACAGACCTAAATATCTATGATGAGCACTATACAGATGAAGGATCTAGATAGAAAGATACGATAAATTTAAAAATTATTATTTTATATTAATTAAACAATTAAAGCTATTGTTCTTACCAATGATTTGAAATATTATTTTTATTGTTTCTATAACTTTAAAAAATGAACATATATTTATAACAATTAAAATTCTACAAAGATATCACCATCTATAAAACGTGTAATTATAGTTTTTATTGACGACTTATTATGTGTTAAAAAAAATATTTCAATGACAAACTTTTTTAAAAAATGACATGTAATATACTCACTGTAACTAATATTTTAATATATGTAAACTGAATATTTACATATAACTCAGTTAAGTTATTATAACCATCTGTTTAAATTATTTATATAAATATATAATAATTTCAATTTATATAACTTCTAATTTATTTTACTAAATAAAAAATAATAAATAAATGATGGATTAAAAGAGAAAAAATATAATCATATCATGTCATTAAATTTGACAAGACATGGGTTGAAAAACCGCCCAAACTTCTGTATTTATTTAATATATATAATATATAATTATTTAAAAATATATCTTCTAAAAACTGTAAGCGATTTGGTTAGAATCCATATCAATTTAGCTTCCAAACCCACTCCTCCATTACCCTACAAGCCTCATATAAATCGAAGAATAGTGCAACACATCTAGGGCACATATCTTTTCTTTTTCGTATTTGTCTTTCCCAACCAAATTAACAATCCCAATTCCCAAAAATATGGAGAAAAAAATGACAGAAAATAGAGAATTATTCGTATGGTGGTGTGAGAAAAATTAGTTCTCGTTGATGTTCACTGACAACAACAAGAAAATTTACTATTCCCCTGAAGGAATAATTGCCGACTGTAGCAAACGAATTCTGAAAAAAAAATTTAAAAATTGGTACCCATGCGAGTTGGGAAAACGAAAAATCACTCAGGCTAGTTAGAAAACTTAGGAGGATGTTCAGAAATTGTGAACTTCGTGATGTGATTTCTTTGGAGTTCCTAGCAGATAATTTTGAAGTCAGGATTAGGTTTGAAGATGGCAACACAGGATACTTCACACCTCAAAACATCTGTTTCTCAGATGATGTGGATTTTCTAAAAAAATTATCAGAAAAACCACTGCTGAACCTAACTGAAGCATCGTTTGGTGTCAATCTGGAGAAGATGCTGAAGGCTCAAGTAGATCTGTGGGAAGGAAGAGACGCCCAAGCAAATGAAGATGAAGAACCACATGATGCACACTCAGGTGAAGATGATGATGACACGGAGGTAGCGAACATGGCGGTTGAAACAGAGCATGCGACAGACTTTACGGTTTAATCTTTTTAATGGGCAATAGTTAATGAATTAGAATATCAAGTTTATGTTGGTTTATGCGTTTTTTTATCTCTTGACTTTAATTATTGTAATTTAATCTTCTGCTTAAATGACCAACTTTTTGTTAATGATAGTATGATAAGGGTTTTTTGTTCAAAACATATGAATGAACTGTTGCCTATATTATTGTTGCAACACATGTCTTGACTTTAATTATTGAAATTTAATCTTCTGATTAAATGACCAACTTTTTGTTAATGATAGTATGATAAGGCTTTTTTGTTTAAAACATAGGAAAAATCAATAATTGTTTTGATTGTGACAATTTGATTGTTAATTGTTTCAAAAACCAATGTCAAAAGCCCTGAAGAATTGTTTTTACAACTGTTAATAGCTTCAAAAGGTCTATTGTCATCAAACAGTTTGAAATTTACAACAGACTGTTTAGCACATTGACTGTTGCTATATACTCTGCTAAAATTATATTCTACAACAGATGCGAGGAAACAGAATATAAAACATGTCAAATTAAACCAACTTAGCAAGAACAGATATTCTGTATTCCAACTATTCATACCAGATGCTACAATATAACTCATTTGTAACACTATGCTAAATTTTAAACTTCTTCAATCTTAAAATAATATTTGAATTTGAATGGTAATGTGACAAACAGATGTTATGAAATAATTTGAAAACATTGATATCATAGAACTTTTTTCTTACAATATGTATTGTTAACAGATAATAAAGCCGGTGAAAAATGAACAGAACAGATGGATTGTTTTTACAACTGTTAATAGCTTCAAAAGGTCTATTGTCATCAAACAGTTTGAAATTTACAACAGACTGTTTAGCACATTGACTGTTGCTATATACTCTGCTAAAATTATATTCTACAACAGATGCGAGGAAACAGAATATAAAACATGTCAAATTAAACCAACTTAGCAAGAACAGATATTCTGTATTCCAACTATTCATACCAGATGCTACAATATAACTCATTTGTAACACTATGCTAAATTTTAAACTTCTTCAATCTTAAAATAATATTTGAATTTGAATGGTAATGTGACAAACAGATGTTATGAAATAATTTGAAAACATTGATATCATAGAACTTTTTTCTTACAATATGTATTGTTAACAGATAATAAAGCCGGTGAAAAATGAACAGAACAGATGGATTGTTTTTACAACTGTTAATAGCTTCAAAAGGTCTATTGTCATCAAACAGTTTGAAATTTACAACAGACTGTTTAGCACATTGACTGTTGCTATATATTCTGCTAAATTTATATTCTACAACAGATGCGAGGAAACAGAATATAAAACATGTCAAATTAAACCAACTTAGCAAGAACAGATATTCTGTATTCCAACTGTTCATACCAGATGCTACAATATAACTCATTTATAACACTATGCTAAATTTTAAACTTCTTCAATCTTAAAATAATATTTGAATTTGAATGGTAATGTGACAAACAGATGTTACAAAATAATTTGAAAACATTGATATCATAGAACTTTTTTCATACAATATGTATTGTTAACAGATAATAAAGCTGGTGAAAAATGAACAGAACATATGGATTGTTTTTACAACTGTTAATAGCTTCAAAAGGTCTATTGTCATCAAACAGTTTGAAATTTACAACATACTGTTTTGCACATTGACTGTTGCTATATATTCTGCTAAATTTATATTCTATAATAGATGCACGGAAACAGAATATAAAACATGTCAAATTAAACCAACTTAGCAAGAACATATATTCTGTATTCCAACTGTTCATACCAAATGCTACAATATAACTCATTTATAACACTATGCTAAATTTTAAACTTCTTCTATCTTAAAATAATATTTGAATTTGAATGGTGTTGGATCAGTATGCTCTTTATCAGTTGCTTACTTATGAACACTTATGTGTTTTGCAAGTTTAAATCAAAGCAGTTTGTGCACAGCGGAATAAGTTATAAAGTTTCACTATCAACAGGAGTCATTACTCCCCCTGGATGTTTATAAACTAAAGACAGTTAATGAGAATCTAAGTATTGAATGTATATGACAATAAATAAGCAAATAAATTCTCAGATTATGAAATGGAATATCAAGTAAAAGCTTTGAAGGATTTCAGTTTTCAATTAAAATCAATGTCTAAAATAGTGGGATTAACCCATCTATTTATAGACGAACAGATACATGAAACTTGTTACAAAAGCAAGACCGCAACAGGCTGTAGTCTTGGAACTTGTACACAAAAAAGACAAAGTAATAATAAACTAATAAACTACTAAAACATAAGGGCGGTGGAAAGATTCTATTAGAAGTGCTGATGAGTGACAAACTACTAATGAGTAGTTTGTCTTCAGTAGTTCTTCAGTAGACTTGTCTGGTTTGACTTCAAAACTTCTGATCTTTACTCTTTAGTACTTGTTGAATCCTTCTTCAGTACTTGTGTCTTCTTTCTTCAGTAGTTTCATACTTAGAATATTTTGGCAGAAGTAGGAATTAGACTAAGGTTAGCAAAAGAGGTTTCAACAATCCTTTTTGTCCTTACAATTTCCCCTGGATTGATGAAGCCAAAACCTTATCTAATTCTTTATTGTCTTCTTCTGTCTTCAAGTATCTTCCAAATTTCTCTGAACATGGAAGTCTTGAGTTGGTTCAGTTGTTCATTTGTGAGAGATCCTTGTTCAGGTTCAAGATGTTTAATTGTAAGCAAGTCTTGTGTAGATAGATTTTTCAGTTCATTCATTGATTTGAAGGCCTTGCTTAAACGATCTCTCCTTGTCACTAATACTGAGTTGGAATCAGTAAATGACCATCTCATCATCAGAACTTTAGATTTGTCAAAATCTAAAGTATAAGGGACCATGCTAGATCCCTGGGATGTTCCTGAGTGTGGGATGTTTTTTACTTCAGTGACCCTCAGGTGGGATTATCTTCCTTCTTCTCTTTGCACCACATTAGGTATATCAAAGGTAGGTAAATGATGTTCAGTGATTACCTTTGTGTGTAGTTTATCAGTTATAGTCTTTTGAATTTGGTAAGCAAATGTTGAAGATCCCTGAATTTTGTCAACAGAGGCTTTTCTTCAATCACAAAGTCTCCTTGTACAACTGTATTGCCTTCAAGCAACACCATCTTGAAATCAGTCTTTATGACCTCCTCTTGCTTCTTCTTGGTAGCAGGCTTTGATTGTCTAGGACCAGAAGTTCTAACTACTGAAGTTGACACTTCAGAAGTTTTGTACTTCTCTGGATTTGCAGCCTTGTCAGCCTTGAATCTTTTATATGTGTCAAATAATTTGTCTTCTCTCCATTTTGACACTGAGGCTTTTGAACCAAAATCATTGGCTACCAGTTCATCTATTATCTCAGCTCTCTTTGCCCTTTTATCTTTTTCAGTGGCAATCTTGTCAGCAACAAGTTGAGCTCTTCTTGTAAGCTCATCTATGGAGAGCCCTTTGAGTGAATAAGCTTTAGTGTTGCTGTTCTTTGTAATGAAAGACATCAGTTGTTGTCTTTTGTCTTCCTCAGCAACTCTTTCAATTGCAACTTGTTTATTTAACTCTTCTTCATAAGCTTTGAGCTTTTCAGTGTAGCTCATATCTTCACTTGCTTCTAGGCTGTTCCAGATCTCATCTTCCTTAGCCTTATTTGGTGCTTCAAGTAGACTCTTCTCCAGTAATTCTTTGGACATTCAGATGGGAGAAGGGTTTAGTACAGGCATTTGAGTGATTGCAGGCCTTGGAATAGGAGTTGGAATGTCTTCAGTTGCCATAGAAGGCTCTTCAGTTTGAATGTTGGAAGTGTTAACTGCTGAAGGTTTGATAGAAGTATCAACTACTGAAGGATTGTCTTCAGTACTTTTAGAGTCTTCAGAAGTTTCTTCATTGAGGCCTTGGGAAGTTTCAGCTTCAACTTCAGTTCCAGAAATAAGCCTATCTTGATCTTCTAAGTCTTTTTGAGCTTCTTCTTCTTCTTTTTGTTGAGCCACTTTTGCCTTTATCCTGGCTTCCAGTGACTCCCTTGGTTCCTTAATCTTCTTCCCCTTTTTGGCTTCATCCACTTCTGGAAGCCTGCCAGGTTTAGAAGTTCTACCAGATAACTATGCAAGCTGTCTTGTATTGTTGTCAATTTTGTTGGACAACTCACTTAGTTTGTTGTTGATCATCACAAATTGAGTTGTTGTTTTCAACTCCAAAGAAGTTGTGAAAGTTTTGAGGTGATTGGATATGAGGGTGTTCATCATCTGGTATAGGGGACTATCTGGGCTGCATAGGTGGTTCAAGTCTATGCTGGATGACCTAGGGAATTGGGTAGGCATTTTTAGTGAGGGGGTGTTTTTGGGTGATCTTCAGAGTGTACCGAAGATGCCACTTTAGGGGAATCAGGGATTAAGTGGTCTTTAACCTGATCTGTTGTGACCAGCTCTTTGAGCTTAGAGACACCAGATTCAGGACCTTCACTAGCAGCCATCAATTCATGTTTTGTGGAGTGTGAATCATCATCCAAATTAATGGAATCATCTGAATCCCTGATGACATCCTCAATGAGGGCATTATTAGTTGTACCATGAGCTGGGCCGTCTCATGAACCTCTGTTTCTTGGTTCTGAGGATTTTCTACCTCAGGCATAAAGCCTTCATCAGTAGTTGCCACAAGTGAGGTCTTAGCAGTGCTACTTCTGTCCTCAGATCCACCACTGGGTGGTAAATGAGTAGTAGCAGCCTCAAATGTACCTAAAGTCTCTAAGTTTGGGCTTAGAAACCTTGGTACTTCCCCGTTTGATGTGGTTGTTGGGGAATGACATGTTCTGATGGGATTGTCTCTTTTAGCCCAGAGAGAAGTTTGGCAATTTCAATGGTTGTGTGTGATGGTTCTGATTCAGCAGTTTAGGGTAAAGGTTCAGCAGTTTCAAAAGAAGGATCAGTAGTTATGGTCTTTTTAAATTTCTTTCTTTTGAAAAGAATGGTAATGGGTGCTCTTTCGGGGGTTTGAGATGGATGAGACTGAGAGGATGTTTCAGTCACATCTTTGACAAGTGCAGATTGCACATCAGCAGTTTCAGGCATCTCAATTTCCTGAACTGCCTTTCTTTTAAGGTTGGTGGGTTTAGGCTTTTGTTGTTTGGTTTTCTTGGCCTTTTTGGGTGAGGGTTTGGAAGATGGTGGTTCCATGGGGACTGTTTCTGGTTCCCGTTGATCATCTTCTGGCTAGGCAGCCGGTTTGTTATGCCTTGAGTATGCTTGTAAGGTTAATGGATTTAAAACAATTGTTTTTCCCACAAGCACCTCATCTCCAAGTTCTTTAATTATGCATTGCATTATGAACCTTGGATACAACAAAAACTTCTTTTTAGAATTTTGGTGATGCAACACCAACTCATTAAAGAAAAGTGCTGATGCCCTGAATTTTTGTTTCATTCACAATGGAATAAAAAATAGGTTGAAAAGTAGAGGGCATCTGATCATAAGATCCAGTTTTTGGACTCAAGCACATGATAATGTAATGAAACAAAAGTTTATATTTTGGTTCAAATAATATCTTAAAAATGGTTGCATGTGAGAGAGTACCTTGGTAACCGCACTCTGTCATCGTTTAATGGATTTTAGAGTTGGGAAAATTATCTGGTGCATCCACATCATCCAGACCCAGTCTTATTCCCAAAGTAGCCGGTGTGATTGCCATTACTTTCCCTTGGATGGTTGAATTTATGGAAATAATCTGATCATTCACTGTCACCGTCTCGGCATTTGCCCAGAACTCATTAAGAGTTTCAGTATGGATTGGAGGATCAATGGTGAGGGCAGTGAAGTATTGGGATTTGAAGACTAAATCAATGATTTCGTCGTATTGGGACCAGGCTTCATGTTTCTCAAAGTATCCTCTTTGATTGTGTCCCTGTTTTAGTATGAGAGCCATGTGGTTTGTATGTGTGTGGATCGAACAGTGTTTTTGTTTGCAGGTGAGGGTTTGAGAGTGTTTTTTAGAGAGGAGGAGGGAATTTTGCTTTTTGAAAGGATAAGTGATGGAAAAGGTGTTTATAGATGACCAAGATTGTTCAGACCTTTTCAAGATCCGGATCTGAGATTTTGAGGTCTCAGCCGGTTTCTTTACTTCGTCTTTAAATGCAACCTTCTTGGTTACCTTCTCTGATTTAACAGAGACAGGTCCAACTGCTGGTTTTACATTTGGTTTAGGAGCAACCTTTTTGTTATCAGCAGTTGAGTTCATCACAGGTTTCTTTACCGGTTTCTCAGTGGCTATCCGGTTGCGCTTATCATAAGTCATCGGACGGTTTTCCCTCTTGTTGTAAAAATTGTTTTGATTATAATAAGGTTCTTGCTGAGGGAAATACCGTCTTTGTGGATAACTGTAGTTGTCAACCGGATAATCATGATGTTGCCTCATCTCCACCTCGTGCCTCTTATGTCGTACGTACGGGCAGGCGGCAAGTAAATGTCCCATTTCCCCGCACTTATAACACGCACGGTATTCTTCATAGTTTTCTTTGATCGGTGACTTGGAAAAACTAGCAATGGGATATCGATCAACCATGCATTGTTTCCTTAAACTCTCAGGAGCTGGTTCCTTCGAGTAAGTCGGTTCAATGAAACTATTTGCTTTATCAACTGGCAGAACAAATTGTGTGACATTGACCTTGGCATCTTTATCCGAATAAATTTTCTCTAAAATTTCTGGAGGAATGTCATTGGTTCGTTCAAATTTTGGAAACCAAATTGTACTTTCCTGCCAGATCTTTTCAAGTTTGGAATAATTGACAAATTTAATCGGATATTCATCATCAGACAAAATCTTATCGGAGCCTTGCATCCGATAGAAAATTTTCACAGGTTTGTCACACGATTCGTTGCTCATTTCATTAGGTTTCTCGGATTTAATCTCAGTTTTCTTTTCAACTGGTTTAACCACATTTTTCTCAGATTTAGTTTCAGTTTTCTTTTCAACCGGTTTAACCACATTTTCTCAATTTTCTTTACCTCTTTCTTTTCAACACTCTTACCAACAGACTTTTCAGTTTTCTTAACAACATTCTTTCGATGAGCATTTGCCATGGGATGAACGATCTGAGATGGTGAGACAGGCTCAGTAGTGATTATATGATTTTCATCAGGGATATCACTATCATTTTCAACCGTCTCAGATTGTTCATCTTCTTCATCAGAATCATCTGCAGCGACCACACCCTAATTGTTTCCCAATACAGGTCTCACATCAGAATACGGGTCTCCGACACTAGAAGTGTTGGGCTCGTTTTCTGATGTGGAGTCAGAATTGACTAACGTCTCCGGTGGTATTGCATGTAAATTATGGTTTTCAAACAACACCGGAGATGGAACCACCTTATAGTTTGCACTATTCGACTGGGAGGGTTCTTCTATGATATGGTCAACTACATATGCAATGTGCTTATAACTCTCTAACTTCTTGTTCACTTTTTCAGCAAAACACTTGATGGTTGCCATTTCTAACTTGGTGTTTTCCATTTCATTAATATAGTTATTAATGGCAAGTTGTTTTATTGACAAAGTCTTTTTAAGTTCAGACACATCCTTTTTATAACCATCAAGAACTTTGTTGAAATCTTTTAAATCTTTTTGATAAATCTGACAATTTATTTTGGCACTCTCAAGTTGTACCTTGAGAAGCTTATTTTCTTCTGTCAGTTTTTCAAAATCAGCACATTTAACACACACTTTAGATTGAGATTCAGAACTTACCGGTTTAGGAGGTTCTGTCATTGCCATCAACGCGAAGTGAGCTTCCTTCCCTACGAAGAATTTGGAGTAGTCAATCTTGGTGCACGCATCATCCACCATGCACGATTTGCGGGTCATAAGGAAATCAGCTTCAGCTAGCAACTGATCAATGTCATCGTCTAGTGAATTCACACTAGCTTCTGATTCTGAATCACTCTCCATATCCGAATAAGCTGAATCATAGTGCTCTCCAACATCCGTGACAGAATCAAGAATCATTCCAGATTTCTTGTCTTCACTCTTAGCAATCACATCCTCATTCACTTCCTCTATTTTCAACTCCGAAACTTTCTCAATCACAACCTCCTCTTCAATCTCCTCATGCTCATCCAGACTCATCTTCTGTGCCACACAAGCCACGTTTCCAGCAGTAATCTCCTCCACCCCCAATTGCATACCCATCCAATCAAAACCTTCATCTTTCTGAATCACAAGTGCTTGGTTTTGATTGTCAGTTTGGTTTTGGTTTTGAGTGTTAGGTGTAGAGACAGGAACAATGGTTCGGTTTGGATTCTGTTGAGGTTGGTTTTGAGTTGTGGGTTGTCTAGTGTTGGTATTTTGTTGTGTATGTTGACGGTTTTGGTAGTTGTTTTGGGGTTGAAGGCTTGAGATGTTGGGACTATTGTATGAAACCTGATTTTGATTTTGGTTTTGTCTGTTTTGGTAGGTTGAATTAAACGGGTTTCGATTACCTTGCTGTGCAGGCTGTGTACACTCTCTCTTAAAATGACCCTTCTCACCACAATTGAAGCATGTAACTTTGGCTTTGTTGAAGCCGTATGTGGTGTTGGGAGAAGTTGAAAGGTCAGTTCTTCCAGTCTTCTGGATAAAATCAGTGGCTCTCCTCATTATGCTCGCAAATGCCCACTGTATGTCCATAAGCTCCATCTCCTCTTTATCGATTTGTGCGTAGTCTTCATTGGTGAGATTGTTGTTTCCAATCTGACTCGCAACCAAACCGTTGTATGATGCAACCATAGCAGATACTAAAGCAACATGCTGTTGAGCAATCTCAACAGTCACATTGTTAAGATTAGAAGTCTCTAACACAATCGGACTTTGATTTGATTGTGCTTGAGTAATCTGCATCTGATTCATGTGAGGAGTATATTGTTGTTGTTGTTGAGGTTGACTTGCTGTGTAACAGGCAGCTTGTTGTAATGGTGAAAAAGGTGGAATAAAGTTTGGTGTTTGATAAGATTGTGGTGTGTATGATGAAGTTTGGGCAAGATAGTTGATTGGTGCTTTTGTGGGTTCAACAACATTGGATACACATGCAATGTGAGGAGAAACATTTGAAGTAGTGCTTGAAGCAGAAAGAGAGTTAGATGTACCACTCACATACAGATCTGGATTCTGTGGAATCTGAGCTCTCTTGGCTTTCCTCTTCTCCTCCATTTCTTTGTTTTCTAGCTTTTGAATGAACTCGTTGATAGTCCAATACTGGTATGCATCCTTTTCCTTCAACACTTCAATGTGTTGGTTCCAGTATGGTGGTAAAGCATCAACAAATTTATCCACCAGTTCTGACATCGGTATGCTGATCTCATAGCTCGAAAGTTCTGTGAGCAAATGGCAATACCGTGGAACCAACTCTTTTAGAGTCTCATTGCCCATGTAGCTAAAGTTCTCAAATTCTTTCCGAAGCTCTTCCATTCCCAGCTTCCTTGTCTTCTCATTACCATCATGTCGGTTTCTTAGCATATCCCACAATTGTTTGGATGTTGTACACGAACCAAACTGATGTAGCAAATCAGTGTTGATCGCCTGAGATAGCTGAGAAAACGCCTTCTTCTCGATCGCAAACCTCTTTTTCTCATCATCAGCCAAATTCTCCAACGGTATCGGTTCTTCAGTATTCTCCAGAATAGGAGCAACATAACCCTTTACTATCATCTGCCATGCCTCGGCTCCCTTAAGTCCTTGTCCCTCCACATGGATCTTGAACTTTGTCTTCCATGTGTTGTACTCCTTCATGTCCATGAGCTTTGGTGGACGATTGCCGCTTCCTGATGATAGATCATGAATAAGCGTGGATATGGCATTGGTTGTCTGCGAATGAACGGCAGCTGCTGCTACTCCCTAATAGTTGTCAATTGGTTGTTGTAATGATTGCACAACTTGTTGAGGAGCCGAACTAGTCATAGCCATGTAATTGATTGGCTGGGATGGTGGACTAGTCTTCTGGGCTGCAACTGACCATGGATCGTGTGTTGTCTGCTGTTGTGGTGCTTGAGTAGGTCTTGGCGTTGTTGGGAAGTTCCACATCTTAACCTATAAACGTTTAAACACGAAAAGATTAGAAATGTTTTAAAACAGGACACTCTTTCGTACTATCGAACGTGCGAATGAGAAATATTCTTCTCCTTCGACCGTTTTGATTGATACGAATGTGGACTGATATCACAAAATCTCTTTCGACCGCTTTCTTCTCTCGTTCGACCGTTTTCCTTCTCCTTCGACCGTTCGATCAATCGAAGGTAACACCAATGGGCGAATGAACAAAATAAGCAATGAAAGTCTACGTTCGACCACTAAAACACCTCCTTCGACCACAAAATCCCTCTTTCGACCAAATGAAATTCCACTTTCGACCACTCTCTCTACGTTCGACCCCTGATAATTCAAAAACGGTTATTCTTTGAAAATCCGTTAATTTTGATCATGTTTATCAAATGTTGATGGATTTTGATGATCTAAATCAGGTTTTGAATCGGAATTGATTTGGAACAACTTTAATGAAGAGAATTATCCAATTTAACCTTGAAATCAAGTTGTAATCAATCAAAATCTTATCAAATCAGTTTGTTCAATGAAAACAGAAACTTTTTGATCAAAATTGGGTCCAAATCAACTGAGAAACTATTAATTTGTGGTTGTTTGATCCAGAATGTCTCTGATACCACTTTGTATGTGCGTGAATGGATCGTATAACAACAAAGAATGATCAAACAAGTTAGTTTTAGGTGCGGAATCCCTAAAACAATCACAAAATAATAGTCAAACAGATCAAAACAAGTAAATCATCATTTTCAAAAGCTTTTCATTAATTTTAAACTCGATTACACGTTTAAAGATTGATACAAACAGGGTAAGAACGTGAAAAGAGCTAAATAAACTTCTAGAGAGAATATCAGAAAGTGGAGGGAATAATATGACAAAAAGTTACATTCAAAAATCAAGCTTGACTATTTATAGACTGCACATTCGCCCAAATGGTTTGTGCGAATGTGCAGGTTCGCCCAAACTATCTGGTCGAACCAAGCTATACAATAAACACTATTCACATTCGTCCAAAGCTTGTTCCTTCGCACCTTCTGATCTTCCTTCGACCAAACATCATGCTTCCTTCGTACCTACAAAACCTCCTTCGCACCTTCGACATTCATCAAAACATGTTTATTGAACAATCCGAAGCACTAGTCGCACAATTGCATCTACAATTCCAGTTATTCGTTATTTCTCAGACGTCTTTCCAGATGATTTACCTGGCCTTCCCCCTGCTCGACAAGTTGAATTCCACATCGATCTTATTCCTGGAGCCACTCCTATTGCAAAAGCACCTTATCGTCTTGCACCCTCTGAGATGCAAGAACTCGCTAGTCAACTCCAAGAACTTTCTGATAAGGGTTTCATTCGTCCAAGTTATTCTCCCTGGGGAGCCCCTGTTTTGTTCGTTAAAAAGAAAGACGGGACTCTTCGGATGTGCATCGACTATCGTGAGCTTAACAAACTCACTATCAAAAACCGTTATCCCTTGCCCAGAATCGATGACTTATTTGATCAGCTTCAAGGTGCTTCTTACTTGTCAAAGATTGACCTTCGTTCGGGATATCACCAACTTCGGGTTCTCGAAGAAGACATTCCCAAAACGGCTTTTCGCACTCGCTATGGACACTATGAATTCTTGGTCATGCCATTCGGTTTAACTAACGCCCCTGCTGTGTTCATGGATTTGATGAATCGTGTTTGCAAACCTTATCTAGACAAGTTCGTGATCGTCTTTATTGATGACATCTTGATCTACTCTAAATCTAAATTGGATCACGAACAACATCTTCGTTTAATCTTGGAACTCCTAAGAAAAGAGCAACTGTATGCCAAATTCTCAAAATGTGAATTTTGGCTTAAGGAAGTTCAGTTCTTGGGTCATATCATCAATGAGAGGGGAATTCATGTTGATCCTGCAAAAATTGAAGCTATCAAGAATTGGAGCACTCCTACGACTCCTACGGAAGTTCGCTCGTTTCTCGGTCTAGCGGGTTATTATCGGCGTTTTATCGCCAATTTCTCAAAAATCGCTGTTCCTCTTACTGCTCTTACTCATAAGGGTAAATCTTATGAATGGGGACCTGAACAAGAAGAAGCTTTTCAGACTCTCAAGCTTAAGCTTTGTGAAGCTCCTATCTTGACTCTTCCTGATGGTAATGACGACTTTGTGGTCTATTGTGACGTGTCAAACCAAGGCCTTGGTTGTGTTCTCATGCAACGAGGCAAGGTCATTGCTTACGCGTCCAGGCAGCTCAAAATCCATGAAAAGAACTACACCACTCACGACTTGGAGTTAGGTGCTGTTGTCTTCGCTTTGAAAATTTGGAGACATTATCTATATGGTACCAAGTGTGTAGTTTTTACGGACCATAAGAGCCTTCAACACATTTTTAACCAGAAGGAACTCAATATGAGGCAGAGACGTTGGGTTGAATTGCTAAACGACTATGACTGCGAGATTCGCTATCATCCTGGTAAAGCGAATGTTGTAGCTGACGCACTCAGTCGTAAGGAACGCATCAAACTTCATTGTGCCAGAATCCAAACTGACATTCAGACTCGTATCCTTCAAGCTCAGCAAACCTCGGTCACTCAAGGCAACATGTACTATGAAATGTCTTGTGGTGCTGAGACTCAGCTGGAAGCCAAGCCTGATGGCCTTCTATATTTTCTTAATCGTATTTGGGTTCCTGATCGCAATGGTCTTCGTGCCTTACTAATGAACGAGGCTCATAAATCTCATTATTCTATTCATCCTGGTGCTGACAAAATGTATCAAGACCTTCGATACACCTATTGGTGGCCCGATATGAAGAAGGATATAGCCTTGTTTGTGGCCAAGTGCCTTACGTGTTCAAAGGTGAAGGTTGAACACCAATGACCCTCTGGCTTGCTTGAACAACCAGAAATTCCCGTGTGGAAATGGGAGAGTATTGCTATGGATTTCATTTCCAAACTCCCTCGCACAAAGAGTAGACACGATAGCATCTGGGTAATTGTGGATCGCTTAACTAAATCTGCTCATTTTCTGCCGATTCGTGAAACCTTTTCAATCGAGAAGTTAGCCAAGATTTACATAAACGAAGTCGTGAAACGTCATGGTGTGCCTTTAGATATCATATCGGATCGCGACAGTCGTTTCACTTCTCATTTTTGGGAATCATTACAATCAACTTTGGGAATTAAATTGTACCTGAGCACTGCTTATCATCCTCAAACAGATGGTCAGACAGAAAGAACCATCCAGACACTAGAGGATATGCTCAGGGCATGTGTTATTGACTTCGGTGGTAACTGGGATTCGTATCTCCCATTGATTGAATTCTCTTACAATAACAACTATCATGCCAGTATTAACATGGCCCCATTTGAAGCTTTGTATGGTCGTAAGTGTCGTTCTCCTGTCTGTTGGAGCGATATCGGTGAAGCTCAGATCACAGGTCCTGAACTTATTCAAGAAACAACAGACAAGATCCAGCGTGCTCGTGAGTATCTTCGCATTGCTAGAAGTCGTCAAAAGAGCTATGCTGATAAGCGTCGCAAGCCCTTAGAATTCCAAGTCGGAGATCTTGTTCTTTTAAAGGTGTCGCCTTGGAAGGGGATTATACGATTCGGGAACAAAGGGAAGCTAGCTCCTCGATATGTGGGTCCTTTCAAAATCTTGGAAAGAATCGGGAAAGTGGCCTACAAACTTGACCTACCTCCTGAGCTAGGCAACATTCATCCAACCTTTCATGTATCCAATTTGAAGAAATGTCTAGCAGATGAAAATCTTCAGATTCCTCTCGATGACGTGCAGATTGATGAATCCTTGCACATCATAGAGAAACCAGTTGAAATCATGGATCATGAAGTCAAAAATCTCAAGCGAAGCCGTATTCCAATCGTCAAAGTTCGTTGGGAGTCCAAGCGTGGCCCAGAGTTTACTTGGGAACGTATGGCCAAATGAAAGCGAAATATCCTCATCTTTTTCCCGCGGCCTCTGCTACAATTTCGGGACGAAATTCCCAAAAGTAGGGGAGACTGTAACCTCGCGTACCTTTCATGTTTGTTTCAGTTAGCGTATTTCTTAATCGATTTCATAAGACTCTTTGTATTCCTTTTATTTAAATTTTATCATCAGAATTTTATTATTTTATTTATATTAGCATTAAAATGCGTATTATTTAAACATATATATATATATATATATAAGATATATATGTGTTTTGTCACAAAAAAATTATAACATAAATAGAGATTGTTATGTTATTCAAATATATATTTTCTACAAATTAATACATACCCACTTATTCTAAAGGATATTTATTTTATATATATATATATATATATATATATATATATATATATATATATATAACGGATCAAAACAAGGTTTGAACCCTAGACCTATGCTTTAGTATCAAGAGTGCCCACCAATTGATCTACAAGATAACTTGATTAATGTTGTTAACTTATTTTTAATAACTTCATATCGTAGTAACCATATCTTCATTCAAATCCTTCTAATCGATCCAAATCTGTTAGCCATGCCTACATTACGATTCAAATTCGTGTTTATCACATAAAAACCGGTCCTATGCCCATTCTAATCGTGATTTCCACGACTAATTAACGGATTATTATCAACTCCTTAAACCGCCTTTATCCCATTCCTTTTCGATTCCAATACGATCTTCTTATCTATTAATCCCCTATAAATACCCCTCCCTGTTACCCTCTGGATTCATACCAACACAAAACACAAACAAATCGCTCTGATAGCTGCTCTGCAAGTCCGGAATCAAACGTTTCTTATCGACTTCTGTTCTTCGCGTTTACTTCGCGTCTGGTATGTTTCTATTCGATTAATTATTGTTTTAGTGGTCGAATCTGGTTGATAAACGAAAGCCCTAACATTAATTCTGTTATCACGTTCGTATCTGGGGTAATTGATTAGGTGCGAGGGTTAGGGTTTGGTTTGGGTTAATCTTGGGGAAGATGACTGCAAAAAAGTTTGTTTTTAAATATTCTGCACAAATAAACAACCAACAGGGTGCGCAGACCAGCTGGTGTGTCTGTTCCCTTAACAAGCTAAGCACCCGGGTTCGATTCCTTTTAGAGCCGGGTTATTAGTTTTGTTATTTTTTTTTAATAAACTGAATCGTTATCAGTGGGTTATAAAACTTATTATTGGACTTACAACCATCAGATCTCGTAGATCAGATGGTTGGCATGGTTGTTGTTGAATGAAGGGTCTCGAGTTCGAGTCCTCTCAGACTCGATTCAACCAATTTTTTTTAAAAAAAAAACTAAATATTATATACTAATTGTTATTAATAAATAATAATATAAACTTGTTTTAATCATAACTAATTCATAAAAACTCCGTTTTTAACGATTCAAAAGCCAAAAGTTTTCTAAAATTATTTCTAAGCTAATGGATCAAAGATATAAACTTTTCGAGAAAGAAAAAAAATGTTTTTATATTTAAATCCTTTGTATGAATAAATTGTTTTATTCAAAATAAATAGGTAATAATTTGTAGAAAAGATTTTCCATACTTTTAAGAGTTATATCTTTTAGTCTATATAAAAATAATAATGTTTTAAATATTATTTTTATATTTTAACTAAACCATTAACATTTAAGCGTCTTTCCCCAAAACAAGTGAACCCTAATCGAACGACTTAGAAATCTTAGACTTATTCGACTTGTGACACTTAGACTTTACAATGCTAAATCTAGGTTGATTTCATTGGAAATATTTACCCAGTATTACATACTTGGAATTTTGCTTGCTTGCTTGATAAGGTGAGTTTACATATCCCCACTCTTTTACAGTTTTCAATGCTTTTCGGGGTGAAACATGTTAAACTTTATTCTTTAAACTTATGCAATTCAACTATGTGTCTTGTGTGATTCTTTGTGCTATGTGTCTTAAACGTGCTAAGTAAACTCAACTAATACTTGCATAATCATTAACTTTGATCAAGCCAACGGTAACAATGATAGATCTATTGGATTGACAACCCCACCTAGATTCGTTGACCATGTTTATGGGGAGCGCGGGTGATTGGAACTGCAACTTAAACTTAGGTGAACCATGTCTATGGGATGGACCTTTACACTTTGTCAACATAGGGTTGATTATGCCCCAGTTTGCTGTAGTTTTGTTTTCACATGTATGCCCTAGTTGTTACATATTGACACAGAATTGTATGCTTACATCTTTTTATACTATACTACGTTTTGACGAAAACTTATGTACTCTCACCAACTTTATAGTTGACCCCTCCATTTTCCAAACTTAACATGTTTCAGGTAACAATGATGCGTGAAGATTTTGGCAGCTTTTGGATCACTTAGTTGAAGCCTTTAGATTTAATAATTGAACATTTATTATGTTTGTTTCGTTGAACAATGTGTTTGTTTTTGGATTGGTTGTTTTGAATTGGATTAATAAATTATTTAAACTTTAGTTGCCATGAGCTTTTTGAACAATCGTCACTACGTGACATCCCAATGTTTCCGCCATTGGTTGGGGTGTTACAGTTCAGTCTTGGAAATTTCCTTCCTGACCTTTTGTAAAATTTGTTAGTTTTTATACTTAACATGGTCAGTTGGTGTAAAATGTCCATTTCTTCTAAGTCATCACTGCTAAAAATTTTCAAGTCATCCATGATAAAACACATGTTATCAGTAGTTTGATTATTTTCATCATTGTCATAAGCTGGGTATGATCTTTCTGATGAGATCCCAGCAGTTATGTCAATGTTGTCAAAAGATCCAAAATTATTTGGACAAGAAGGTTAGTCTTGTCCCAAAAGTGTTGTACTACCTGGTACATAGTCATCGGTTGTTTTACCAGAACTTTGCAACCTTTTCTTTTGATCAATTTCTCTTTCAAAAGTTAGCAATCTCCCATGTAATTTTGTAAGAGTGAGGGAGTTAAAGTCTGGTGAAGATCTGAGAACTATAGAGTAAGTTTCCCATTTTTCTGGTAAAGACCTTAAAAATCTATGAAGCATAGATACATTTGTGTAGGTCCGACCATTAAATTTTAACTCAGAAATTAATGAGGATAATCTTTCAAACTGTTGTGTCAAAGTTTCCCCATTAATATGAGTAAATGTTTCATATTGTTGAGCCAGGATTTCTCTGGTGTTGGCAATCACCTCTTCAGTTCCTCCAAACTGCTCTTTTAGGTAGTCCCAAAGCTCTTTGGCACTTTCACAATGTAAAAGTCCAGAGTAGATTTCATTTGGGAATGCCATTGCCAACATAGAGAAGGCCTTAGCATCAAGCTCAAATTTAAGGAAATCTTCATCTGTGTAGTCTTTTGGGTCCTTTGGTATTTCAACTTTAGTTTCAAGGTTTATATTTACTGGTTAGTTAGGACCATATATCACAGATTTCCAACAACCAGTGTTGGTTTGAGACAGAGTATGTGCCATCCTTTTTTGGCATATGTTATATTCTGAACGAACAAGCATAGCAGGCTTATTGGCAGAACCAGTATTATGAGGATCCATTTTTGAGAGTATAGATTTGTCAAGTTTCTCTCAAAGTGATGGATGTTGAAAAAAGTGAACTTTTATCCTTTATTGAATATCAATAAGAGCCTATGTCTGATTCTCAATTTGTTAGATTGATATTTGATCAGATAAACCAGTGCTCTGATACCAATTGTTGGATCAGTATGCTCTTTATCAGTTGCTTGCTTATGAACACTTATGTGCTTTGCAAGTTTAAATCAAAGCAGTTTGTGCACAACGGAATAAGTTACAAAGTTTCACTATCAACAGGAGTTATTACTCCCCCTGAATGTTTATAAACTAAAGACAGTTAATGAGAATCTAAGTATTGAATGTATATGACAATAAATAAGCAAATAGATTCTCAGATTATGAAATGGAATATCAAGTAAAAGCTTTGAAGGATTTTAGTTTTCATTTAAAATCAATGTCTAAAATAGTGGGATTAACCCATCTATTTATAGACAAACAGATACATGAACCTTGTTACAAAAGCAAGACTGCAACAGGCTGTAGTCTTGGAACTTGTACACAAAAAAGATAAAGTAATAATAAACTAATAAACTACTGAAACATAAGGGCGGTGGAAAGATTCTATTACAAGTACTGATGAGTGACAAACTACTGATGAGTAGTTTGTCTTAAGTAGTTCTTCAGTAGACTTGTCTGGTTTGACTTCAGAACTTCTGATCTTTACTCTTCAGTAGTTGTTGAATCCTTCTTCAGTACTTGTGTCTTCTTTCTTCAGTAGTTTCATACTTAGAATATTTTGGCAAAAGTAGGAATTAGACTAAGGTTAGCAAAAGAGGTTTCAACAATCCTTTTTATCCTTCCAAATGGTAATGTAACAAACAGATGTTATGAAATACTTTGAAAACATTGATATCATAGAACTTTTTTCATACAATATGTATTGTTAACAGATAATAAAGCCGGTGAAAAATGAACAGAACATCATACAATACTACAACAGATGTTGATAAAAAATATTAAAATAACTATTTCATGATTTCTTCATAATAGAAGCTTGAATCTTAAATACATGAAAATAAAAATAAAGATAACATAAGAATCAAACAGATAACATGTAAATTAAAACTCCAAAATATTTTAAAAAAACGCAAAAACCTTTTGTGAACGAAACTTGAATTTTTGAAGAAAACCACAAAACTTTCTTAATACAAAATTGAATCATATCAACCTGAAAATAACCATAAATAAAAACTTGAAGATCAATAACAAAACATTTATAATTAATTAATTTAAATTATTAAATAAATAATAATAAAAAAACCAAAAGATTTGAAGAGAGTAATAAAAAATTGAAACGTATGAACCTGAAAAATAACCATTTAAATAAATTAGCATGAATAACAAAATATCTAAATTTATTAAATTAAAGAAAATAACGGAAAACCAAAAGCTTTGAAGAAAAACAAAAAACTTTCTTGCTGCAAAAGTGAAAGATATAAACCTGAAAATAAGCATAAAAAACTTTTCTAATAGAAAATTGAAGCGTATGAACCTGAAAAATAAACATAAACAAAAAATTAGCACGAATAACAGAATATGTAAATTTATTAAATTAAAGAGAATAACCGAAAAGCAAAAGCTTAGAAGAAAAGCAAAAAACTTTCTTGATTACAAAACTGAATGATATAAACTTGAAAATAAGCATTAAAAAAATCAGGATGAAACACAAAACATGTATATAATAAAAAACAAACAGATAGAAACTTGAAAGTTATGAACCTGAAAATAAGCATAAACAAAAACATCTTGATTACACTTTTCTGATAGAAACTTAATAGCTATGAACCTGAAAATAATCAGAAATAAAAATAAAAAATTAGTATGAAACACAAAACATGTAAATTATTAATATAATTAAATAAATAATACGATCAAACCTTCATTGTTTATAATCATCAATTTGAACACGATTATATTTATATATATATATATATTATTTATATTAAAAAAGAATTGTGAGAGAGTGGAGGTTTTAGCTGGTTTGATGATTCTTGACTTCTCTGTCCATTTATATAGATGAGATTAATTGAGTGAGGGCAGAGAAATTCAAATTTTGAATTTGGAGCTTAAAATTAAAAGTTGTATGCTTTCCCTCTCTCTAAACATCTGTCGATATTGACTCGTTATACTAAACAGATGTTCTTGAGTGTTCCACTGTAAACAACAGATAGTAAAGTTACTTAATTGATGGCCCACATTTTGCAAGTGGCATTATTTAATTCCTTTAAATGAGTGGCTGACGATTTTTCTTGAATATTTTAATCAGACTTTATGATGTCATCTTTTGCATCATCCAAGCCTTCTCTATGGGTGCCACATTAGCTTTCCTTTGTTAAAAATCTTGACACATCAGCCTTGCTGACATCACTCACGCTTTTCCTATTATGGAAAGTGTATGTGTATATATATATATATATATATATATAAGGGAAGGTTCAAATACAAAGTAATGAAAAGGTACGAAGTGTGCGAAGGAATCCCCACCTTCTATTTTGACATTGTTAATTTTCACAAGGGAGGATATTTTTGTCTTTTTTACTTCTTGACTCATAAACTCACTTCCCCCATGATTTAAACGGCTATAACTTTTTCATACGATAATATTATTAAAAAAAATTACACCGTATTAACGAGCGTTTCGTTCTCTTTAACTTGAGTAGCCTAGTGCTATAGTTTTCTTAATTTTGTACGTAATTTCACATTCAAGTATCTGGTATGTGATTTTAGTTGTAGCCCAACTATGTGAATCTGGTACGTGATTTTAGATATAGGGTATATGATACATGATTTAAAGTGTATGGTCAATTATGGGCATCTAATACGTGATTATGGTCATTACATAATATTGTACATATCTCCACATTAAAGTATTTTAGGGGCCGGTTCAAATACAAAGTAATGAAAACGTTCGAAGTGTGCGAAGTACATGATAATTACGTAATGCTTTCATGAACATACAAAAACATTACGTAATTATCATGTACCAGTAGTGATTTTGTCTATGTATGTGATTTTAGTTATGGAACTAGTAGTGATTTTGTCTATGGAACGTAATTTTGTATGTTACGCATAGTTGTCAAAAGCGCGCCTAGGCGCAAGGCACAACCAGGCGCACCAAGTGCGCTGCGCCCTGTGAGGCGCGCACCTAGGCACTGAGGCGCACTCTCAGACCTGTTTTCCGGTTGATTTCCAGCCAAATTCAGGCTAAAAGTTTCCTAAACCTCTAAAACATCCAACATGAGTTATGAACAAGTCCTAAACAACCCTAAAACATCCTAATGTGTCCCTAAACAAGCCTAAAACATCTTTAAAATCCCTATGTGATACCCCGCAATTTCAGGTTCTCACTTTAACTAAACTCTAGTTACATTCCTTGCATTGTACTTAACTAGGGTTAGCTAGATAGGACACACGTTGCACAGTTATAGGTTAATAACTGCATGAAGTGGTAATTCGGGGAATTACCATACTATATACATGATTAGTGAACCTCAGACGTTGGTGAACAATGAAGTTAAATAATTGTGAATTAATTGATTGAGATTGATTGCAATTACGTACTTTTATGATACTCTGTGAAACTATATGCAAACTGTATGTGATTATGCGAACTTAAACCGAATACGCTAATAAAAACCATAATGGATGGACCATTAGGATGGTTGGGGTCTTAACACATGGGGTTACACTTGTTATGGTCCGAAATAGTGAAAACATCGAAGGAAATAGGCCGGGTAACGAAGCAAGACACCCGGAGCGAGCCGGGAGCTATGAGCGGCCGCTCACAAGCTTCGCGCGGCCGCTCACGGGGCGCTGACGAAACTAAACCGCCTTAAACTATTATTTAAGCAACCTTAAGCCTCTTGTATCTCCTAAACTCAAACCCTAATCGCCCCCACTGCCCTATTACGAAATATTAACCCCTAAACATCTGCTAAGGCGCAAGAACATCGATCGGGAAGCTTTAAGAGCATTCGGTTGATTTTTTCAAAGAGCTTGTGGTATAATCCTTAATATCTTATGCTTTAATCTTCTTAATATGTTATATAAACCTTATAACTAAGTTTTTCCAGGTCTGAGACCTTTTTATAAAGATTAAAACTTGTAGTTTATAAAGATTTAATGGGTTAAACATGATCATATGCGATTAGGGATATGATAGGTTACTTGTTGCGCAAGTTTGTGATGTTTTGATCGTTAGGGTTTATGATTTTGCATGTGTTATGATAGGTTCTGATCATGCTAGGTCTTATGAATGTTTTGTAATGATTATTGATTGTTGTTGATCGATTATACGCACACGTGAGTCGTTTAAATAAGAGTTTATGCATGATTAAAATCTGGACATAATATTTAGGTCAACTTGTAGGGTCTGTTACGTGACTTTAACATGATAGTTTTGATGATTTCTTTGCGCGGTTGTATTATACCTGGTCTTAGATTTTCATAATGGGTAAAATCGAGTGATTTGGACGTCGTTTGAATAGTTTTTGGAATTTTCTTTGAATAAAGGTCATATAAGATTTTCGGATTAACAAACTGAGACAACTTTAGACAATCATAACTCGAGTTTTACAAGGAATTAAGCTATTAATTTTGGACAGTAGGTTAACATTGGAATAAATTGGCTTTTCCAAGTAGATTCATCCCATTTGGATGATTACACGATTTTTGGGGATTTTTCTACTAAACTGATCTGTTGTGTGTAGTTTCTGGACATATATGTGATGTACGATTTTTCATAATTTTTCTGTGTGGTTTTTAGACAGAACAAAAATAAGGGTTAACAAACGAAACCCGAAGAATATTTAGTAAAACTTTGGGAGTTTAATTCATTGGTTAGGTATTTTAAATAAATTAGTTTTGATGGCGTATAATCTGTCCTAAAACGCAGATTGTGTATTATGTGTTTATGTGACTAATTAGAGTCCTATGTGGTATGTATTTGACATGTAACTAAATGAGAACTTATATGAGATGCATATGAAGTATAAAACTAATGATAACCAACATATTCACCAACAGGTCCGTAGGGTTTACTTATGCATGTAGAATCACTAGGTCTCACTTACACGATTTTGAACATTTAAACGCCTTGGACAAACGGGTTATATGGTGTAATGGTATTACACATATACTCACTTAGTGACACATGTACTAGGGAGTCGGAAGCACACCCTACTTTGGAGTTTGGATTTATTTGCTTGCATACTATGGTGAGTTTCACTTCTTTTTCTCAAAAGCATGTGTCTCTGGTTGAGACAACTTTGGTAAACGTTTTCTAGTCCAGTTCGGGACTACTCAGGTTTTGACTCCTTGTGTGGGTCGGGTTTACGATTCCTTGTGTGGATCGGGTTTTGATCAGTTTAAAACTTACTGGTCCTTTGTGAACTAAACACTCTATCACTTGAAAAGTCCTTGCATATTATTGGGTTAATCTCTGGAGGCGAACGTGGTATTAGTTGATAGCGCTATTAGGTTGTGCAGCAACCTCATGCCTGAGGTGCTTAGGTCACGGGCATGAACTTCTGACCACATTTGAGAACTGGTGTTGATAGATACTAGTTATTGAGGCAAACAATTATATTACTGAAGGTGTCCCAATAATACTGTTTAGTTGCAATGAGTGGGCTAGCTACCCCTGACACGCTTAAACTGATAACACTTGAACATTTTGGTCTGGAGGACCTACGCTTTTACTTGGTCACGTGGTTTTGGAAACCAGCGCATTTACTTAATCACCTTCTTTACTTTGTGAACTCACCAACATTGTTTGTTGACCCACGATATACATGCTTTTGCAGGTAGTTAGCTTCCGGTGCCACGATTAGAAAGCACTGCACACTTAACTACATTTGAGTCTTCGGTATACACCTAAATTACATATCATGCTTTTACGTTTTCTTTCATATGGTTTTAATTTGGGCGCGTTGTTTTGCGCATGGTTTTAAAAGGTTTAAATTTAGTTTACGCTTCCGCAGCTTAACTAAACTTGGTTTTTGAAAACGAACTAAATGGCTTGGGCATTTAGAGTTCGTTCATATGACTTATGGCTATGGGATCCTTGTATGTCATGCGCCTCGTGGTATAAACCGTGCAGTGGAAATTTGAGGGTGTGGCACCCTAATAAATGTATTTTATACTATGCGCCTAATTATAAAAAGCCCTCGTGTTTTATGCGCCTTGCGCCTAGGCTCCGGACTCGGCCTATGCGCCTTGAGTGCGCCTAGGCGCTTTGACAACTATGATGTTACGTTTTTTAGGGGTATGGAAAATTGTTATGTAAAGTTTTGAATGATTATGTTTATGGTATGTGATTTTGGTAATAAAACTATAATGATTATGTATATAATGGAACTATAATGATTATGTATATGGTACGTGATTTTGGTAATGAAGTAGTAATGATTCTGTCCGTGGTACGTAATTTTGTACGTTATGTGACTTAGCACACTTCGCGCATTTTTGTCAATTTTTACGATAACCAGCCCCGCATTAGTCATACACATAGAGATAGAATTACGTATCAAATGCTCACATTTAGCCATACACATAAAATCACGTATGGGATACCCTACAGCTAAAATCACATACCAGATTTCACAGTTTGGCGTACACCTAAAATCACGTACCAGATACTTGAATGTGAAATTACGTACTTGTTTTTTAAAATTAAGAAAACTATAGGACTAGGCTACTCAAAATAAAGAGAACGAAACGCTTGTTAATACAGTGTAATTTAAAAAAAAATATTATCGTATGAAAAAATTACAGTCGTTTAAAAATCATGGGGGAAGTGGGTTTAAAGGTAATTGACAAAAATACCCTTTTGTTTCCTTGTATAATTAATTATGTAATCAAAATTGATCACGTGCGTTTTTAATCAAAATCTTCAAATGAATGGTGGAGATGCCTTCGCACACTTCCCACCTTTTGATTATTTTTCACAATAACCGCCCCCTATATATATATATAGAGAGAGAGATATTAGGAAAGGGTGTATTACTTAAATAATAATAACTTATTAAAAATAAGATTTAAATCTGGTAAGCATTCAGATAAACCTTAGACGACTTTTGAAAAAAACATACAGCTGATACTGGACCATCTCTATCGCACAACCATTGGAGAAATTTGTCGTTGGCATGAGCATTCATTTCTCTAACCAGACATTAATTGAGGGTTAGTTTCATCATTTTACATATACTAGTGGGATGCTCGCGCGATGCGGCGGGGCGACTTATATTGAAGCAAATAATGAAATGTTAGTGTCGCGCGATGAGAGGTTGATTATAATTTGCAATGCGACACTTGTTTTATGTTAGTTTATCAAGCCTCTTGTAATATATTTTATAGAACTTTTGTTAATTTTCTTTTTCATAGGATCATTGTGGTCTCGAGATGTCATGAGCGTTACATATCATAATTAAATAATAAAAAAACGCATGACTATCAAAATATTAAAATTCAAACACAAAAATAGGAAAATATCAGTCATGAAGATAGTAACTTAAGAATAAATTTCGTATGTCAACCAACTGCATCGTAATGAAATCAACTTTTGTTACATACACCAACTACATTGTTCGATCACTAGTCTTCATCATTGAGACTCTCATAAAAAGAGCGACCGAGAGTTTCAACTTCGTATATCACTACTCCATCTTCCTCTTTCACCGAGAATTTTATTTTCGCTTTATATTATGTCACTATTACATCCACCACAACAGCTTAGAGCACTAAAACAATACAACAAATTAAACTATACAAAGCATAGTTAACTTGACAAACTCTATTTAGTTCTCTTGATGTTGAGATCTAGTAGTTTAGTAAAAAAGAAAAAGAAATAAAAAACTTGAGTTATATGAATAAAACCGTCTTCCAACCTGTTACTAAATTATTCTAACACATTACTTTTAATAAACCCTTAATATTATTATTATGGTTACCGTCTAGAAAAAAAAAAAAAAAACCATTTTGATGCTATCCAATTTAAAAGTTTTCATGAACCAAATTTTATGATAACGATCAGAAATAAAAAAAAAATAAAGTTATTAGATATTGATACATATTAAAGTCATTAATAGGTTTTAACGTGCATGGATGAAGATACTTACAAGATTTGTGTTTCAAAACGTCACAACACTTTGGGTATTGCTTCCAATGTGGTTTGATGTCAAAGGGCATGAGAAAGTGTTTTAAGATTTTCAGAGAAAAATCATGAGACTATCAATAAAAGATGAACAATAGTGAATAAGATATATGAACATATTCATATTTACTTACAAGATTAAAGATCGTTTAGAGTGTTCCTTCCCTTGGTCATTGTAGAATGAAAGAGAGAAATGTGATGTTAGTAACTAATGTACGAGGGAAGTGAGAAAAGTGAAAGGTTGTCATCTATATTTATTTACTATTTTCTCTAGGACATGAAGAGTCGGAGGTTAGCATTAGTAAGGAAAAAGGTTTTAATGGTTATGATTAATATTTATTTGAAATTTAATTATACATATAACTTAAAAGGTTTGTACAATGTGCATTATTATTTGTAATTACTTAAGAATAATTAATCTTATGAAATGATTATTCTCTCAATTTCATCTAATTTAATACTCATGTAGAAAGACTATTTTGGCCGCATGGATGAAGATACTTACAAGATTTGTGTTTCAAAGACGTCACAACACTATGGGTATTGCTTCCAATGTGGTTTGATGTCAAAGAGCATTAGAAGGTGTTTTAAGATTTTCAGAGAAAAATCATGAGATTATCAATAAAAGATGAACAATAGTGAATAAGATATATGAACATATTCGTTTTAAGATCGTTTGGAGTGTTTCTTCCCTTGATCATTGTAGAACGAGAGAGAGAAATGTGATGTTAGTAACTAATGTATGAGGGAAGTGGGAAAAGTGAAAGGTTGTCATCTATATCTATTTACTATTTTCCCTAGGACATGAAGAGTCGGGGGTTAGCATTAGTAAGGAAGAAGGTTTTAATGGTTATGATTGCATATTTATTTGAAATTTAATTATACATATAACTTAAAGGTTTGTATAATGTGCATTATTATTTGTAATTACTTGAGAACAATTAATCTTATGTAAAATGATTATTCTCTCTATTTCATCTAATTTAATACTCCATGTAGAAAGACCATTTTGATCCTTAACTAACTTCACAAATTGTTGTACCATAAGCATATAATGTTGTAACTTCACAAACGACAATTGAAACATCAAAATCTTAATAATTTACAGTTTACACACATCAAATAAACATAACATTCAACAAGTGAATCACCTAAGCCGTAAGAGACAAATTAACATCATAAAAATCTCCTCACAGTGATCTCTAAATAAAAATCATATATGAGCAATCCAAAAAAAAAAATAATAACACCAAAAATGAATTACACATACCATAAACTTTCTGGTACAGGTTTTCGATGGCATCAAGAAAGGAACAAATGATAATCCATGGGAAAAAAATTATCAACATACTAAAACAAAACACGTGCATCAACCATGGAAAAAAATTATCAACATACTAAAACAAAACACGTGCATCAACCATGAGCCTTATTATTTTACTCTTTTTTGGAAGGAAGATTGGTGGTGGTTTGGACTGCTGATGTTTAGGAGATAGGTAGAGGGCATATATGATTTGATTGTTATTGATATTGAAGGGAGAAAGCCAAGAGGTTTATAGTGGGTGGTGGTGTTAATGTTTAGAGAGAAGTAAAAGGTTAATTAAATGGGAGAATATGAAGTGAAAAAATAGAGAACTCTTGAACTTGTCTCATTGTTAATTACCATTAACCTCAATATTGATGAGTAGAAGACTAATTTACCCTTTTACAAATGCATCAAGCGTTTGTACTTTAGGCAATGAAATTTGTAATTAGTTAAATTTTACCGGCGTCCTTGCCTCATGCTTTATATATAGATATATAGATATATAGATGTTTTGTTTTTTTTTATTTTCTTTTTTTGTTATTTCTATTTACTTGTAAGGTTATGGGGTGTGAAAGCGGGGAGGGCTTCGGGGAGCTTATGTGACCTCTTCCTCTGTCGGGGAAAACCGCCCTCCCGCCTTTAGATCGGTGCCATCAGTGGTATTTTGTGACACCCGTTGAAATCACAGGTCATGACCGTACACTCACTTACACATATCCATTATGCATGCCATTGCATTCCATTTATTTGATCATAATTGGGCCATACAGGGTTCCAACAAGTCAATCTCGAGGCATACAGTCTAGTAGTAAACTAGGGCCGTCTTTGAAAATTCAGGTGCCCAGGCCGAACCGTTAAATATGTGCCCCTTAGTCTTCGGTCTTTTAAGCAATGTTTCCATAACCGAAATAGACGTTGAACCGGTTCACTAGTCGGACCGGTCAAACCGAATATAGAACTGAAAGTGTCGTAATAATTATAAAAATTAATATGTTTGGCTAATTGGCTCATAAAAAAACCACCATTTCTTTAAATTCCATAATAATTTGAAGGGCCATTATTTTATATCTAGACTTTAAAAGTTTTTTAATAAAATGAATTTGACTTGCACCCAACACCATGTGTAAAAGCGTGAGACAATTACTGTTTTGTAGTACTGCTATATATTTAAATTTACTGCAAAGGCTGCACAATTACTGTACCACAACACAAATATCAAGTAACACACTTCAACTAATTTTTAGCTGTTGTATCCTTTCAATCTAGTTTTTCATGTATGACTCATCTTCTTCCTTATCTAATCTTTACCTTCGTGCGTTTTATAACCAGTGATGTCCAAGATGAGATCTTTTTTTGGGTCGAAAACAGAAAGAAAATAATTGCAAAAAGAAAATACTCATCGCCGCTCAAAGTGCCCCTCTAGAAATTGGGCCCGGGCCGGGAGTCCTCCTCACACCCCCCTCATAACCGGCCATGCAGTAGACACACTAGTTAACACAAAGTCCTAGTTAGTCAAATAATCCATGATAACTTATAGGAAATCCATGCAAACCCTAGTTTTGAGAATCCATGCAATTGAATACCAGGTTCCAAATTTGTTGCCCCGACAAGAAGAAAAACAAACAATGCTCTAAACAGTAGATCACCGACATAATATTCATGAAAAACTAGTTGAACGACTAGTAAACAACACATCATCATACACACACCCACACATTCGGCCATACCCATACACATACATAACATCACAATGTTAAACTATTCTCCCACATATACATATATATATATGTATACATCGAACTCCAAGCACACACACACCTTTCACAACCTCACCAAGTCTAAGAGTGTTACCTTTTCTAGTGCATAAGCCACCCTACACCCTCAAAATCATCCTAGTTGACTTGCCAAAGAAGCTATGCTTTTTCCCTAGGCAAAATCGGCTCATGCAATGGAATGTGTGTTAACTTGGACACTACTTACCTTATACAAGGCACACACTCAATACATACATACATACATACATACATACATACATACATACATACAAGCATATACACACACACATGATGGAATTTTGATACACAAACCACCTATACCTACATACAACCCCACGCATGCATACATACACTCACTATACACTCACCATTCCTATCCAAACCTCACACACATCTAGACCTTATACGAACAAGGAAACAACATAAAATACATTACTCTCCAAGACACTTTGACTTGCCACAAGTTCCCTTCTCTTTCCTCATTGATTTCGGCCCCCAAGGAGCCTACACAAGCCAACAAAGATCTTAGTCAACTCCTTACACTAACATGGTAGCAACATAAACCACATAACCCTCCATACCTTGTCAACTTGCCAAAACAATCTAGTCCTTTCCCCATGAAGTTTCGGCCGAGAACCCCCTACACAAACAAACAAGACACCACAAGTCAACTTATTTCACATAGAAGGACCTTAAACCTCCTGCACTCCATGAAAGCTAGACCTTGACTTACCCCATTTGTGAACCAATCATCCATGGCCTCCACTTTCCATCTCTCGGCTATAAATAGAGGGCAAGGAGTCAAGAGAAACACACCACTAGATAATCAAACTCACTAACACTTGGAAAACCATCCTTTTCCTTTGAATACCCATCGGCCGAGAATAAGCAAGCCGCAAGAAACCCTAAGCTGATCAAAACTATCGACCATTAAGAGCCACGAGTTGTAAGTGCACGGTTTGTGACTATCGCATTTGGATTGTACATATAGTGTTTATTTTGGAGATTAATATGTTGATAATATGCTTGTTCGATCATCGTGAGGTCAAAAGAAGATTTTTAGAAGGTCGAAGGAAGCTTTATTTGGTCGAAGGAAGAATCTGAGCGAGTATATGTTTGTTCGAGCCTTAGTGTAGGTCGAAGGACACATTCGACCCTTACGGGAGGTCGAATGTGCAGTCCTATATAAACTTTATGTTTTTGTTTGGGACTAAGTTTTGGTCATTTTGAGTAGGTTTTCTATGATTATTCTCTCAGGGTTCTAAAAGGTTCCAAAGCTTTATTATTTCATTGTAAACCATATTGTAAAGTCTTATTAACAATGTTTATGAATGAAATAGTGATTGAAAAGGTATTTGATTGTGTTTCTGTTTGATCTTTATCATATTGCATACAATCTAGGGTTTCCGCACCTAGATTGTTCCACTTGTATGATCATCTAGTGTTTTCGTGTAAAACCGGTCCTCTACAAAGTGGTATCAGAGCTTATCTCAATCATACAATTGCAATTTGATAAATTTTGATCAGAATTTTATCCAAAAACTTCTAAAACTTTCCTGTTTTGCAAAAACTTTGAATGTTAATGGAGATTGATTGATTTGGATTAGATTTCACGGATAAAACCAAAATTCTCATTCATTCAAGTTGATCTCCATAATATCCGAAGCAAACCCTGATAAAGATCATCAAAATCTACAAACTTTTGAAAAATTGGGACTAAACTAACTGATTTTTGAAGCATAACCGTTTTTCAAAAGCTTAGGTTGAACCAGAGAGAATGGGGTCGAACGTGTGAGTTTTGTGGTCGAACCAGAGTTGTTTAGGTCAAACCAGGAGGGTTTTAGGTCGAATTTGATATTTTCAATTGAGTTGGGAAACCATTATCGATGGTTTTAGGGGGAGAATGAATCAAAATTAAGGGATATTACACAGAATTAATATGAATGGATGTTTTAAACTATGAAACCATAAAATTTTGATAGAAAACCATCTATAATGGATTAATAATAACAATTGAAGATGGATTATTGTTAGTCGACCATATTAGGTTGCAAACGAACAAAAATTTGATGTTCAGAATGCTTAAAATGGATTTTGATGTTTCAGAACTTGAACAGTCATGTTCGACCATTTTCATAAGGTCGAATGAGACTTTTTATGGTCAAATGAGATCATAAAGGGTCGAATGAGACTATTGTTGGTCGAATGTAACTATTTGTGGTCGAATGTAACTTTTGTTTATAAGAATTTTCACATTCGACTCTTTCTCTTCTCATTCGAACCCCCGATGAGGTGGAATGTAGAATGATTTTTACCAAAATTCAATTTTGTTCGTTTCTGATGAATTTTCATGTTTGTTTATGTATATTTTGCAGATTAAAATGGCTGAAAAGCAAGATAAAGGAAAATCCAAATAACCCAAGGAGCTAATGTTTGAAGTAGTACATAATTGTTGTGCATTCATTAGGGAGGTAAAGCAACATGAAGAATTTGGAGGAATCGTCGATTTTCTACAAAGATGCAGAGTTGTCTATGCTCTTGCTACTACGACAACGATTTATAAAGATCATCATGTAGACTTCTGGGAAAAAGCTGTGATTAGCTATTGGGAAGGAAATACTGCTATCCAGAGCTACAATCAGGGGAACATTGTGTTAGTGACTGAAGATGATATACGGGAAGCTCTGCAGCTGAAGGATTCTCCTACAGATCCTACTGAGCTATCATGGATTGAACAAAGGAAGTGTTTTCTCAGGATGAAATACAATGCACCGATCACTGATGGTCTACTGCACAAAGCGAAGCTGTGTCCACAATTCAAGTATTTACTACATGTTATCTTACATGTTTTCGGACCAGTCAGAGGAGGTTATGACGTGCTGAAGAAGAGTTTAGCTTCACTAGTCGTTGCATTGATTCTGAATAATCCATTCAATGTATCTGGAATGATATTTGAACATATGATGGAAGTGCTGAGGGGACAGAAGGTTGATAAGTTTCTCATGTACCCTAGATTTCTATTGATGATATTTGACAAGAAGTACTCTGAGTTGAAAAGAGATCCGAAGCAGATTGTTTATCAGAACCACATGAATTTTAGTACTTTAGCAAAGATGAAAGGTTATAAAGGCGTTGATGCGTGGTTGAAAACCTGCCTCTATCGAATCTAAAATGGTTCTTTTACATGATTATTTGAAACGGAATATAGCACTTTGATTTGATTTGATGTTTCAGGTTAAAAGCGCTTATTGAGTGAAGTTTACACAATGCTAGAGCAAAAGATTGGAGTTGAGAAGCATTGGGAGAAAGAAGGCCATGAAAAGTACAATGAAGGTTCTGGCCGTATCTGACGGCAAACATACTGTCTCTGACGCCATCGCCGTATCTGACGACAGTCTCGCCGTCTCTGACGGTGCCATCTGATAAGACTTGGTCAACAGAAGATTTAATGCAGTTTTTAATTGTTTTTATGGGGAGTTTGACTAGAGAATTTAGGGGGACTTGAGATTTGGTTCATGATTCATTTTTATCATCTTCATCATCCTACATCCATTCTTTCCATTACCTTTTGAAGAAGAAATGTTGAAGATTCAAGAACACAAATTAATGAAGAACATCATGGCCATGTTAGGCTAAATCTTTTGTATCATGCCTAGGAAGTAAACAATTGAAGCTTTAGGCTTTAAACATTTGGGTATTACTTTAACTTTTTAATTGTGTGATTGTGTGTTTGAATTAATTGTATTAGATTGCGATTAATCTTATGTTGAATTCATTTTAGTTAATTGATCGGCAACCAAGTATTTCTAGTGTCATGAACATGTTTTCTTGCTCTAATACAAACATAGGGTTGTATGTTCTAGGTAATGAAGTGTAGTTTAGTCCATCTCTGATGTTGATGAAACTTGATACCTATGCTTATTGAACAATCACCCCGTTAACACCAATTGCACTACATTTGTTTGAACCATTTGTGAAACCTTAGACTTCAATTGTGGAAACCTAGGTGTGATCCTTTTTATTAAAGTATTTGCAAACTATCTTATTTTTCATTCCTATAATTTCAATTCAAGTTTTCAACAAAACCCTTTCAATCAAATTCTTAAATGATCTTAGTACAAACTTTATACGTTCTCTAGCAATCTTCATAAGTAACACGTTTATTTAATAAACTAAACAATATCCACTAACCACACGCTCCTTGGATTGATACCCTACTTATCCTATCTACCTAGGTTAATTAGTTTTTGTATGAACCGTGACGACCAGCTCATCAAATGGCGCCGTTGCCGGGGAGCTAGTGCGCTAAGTGTTTAGAGATTAGTTGATTTTGTGATAATCTATTTAATTGATTGTTTGGTTTATTCTCTATTTTTTCTTTATTACGCGGGTGTGTTACTTGTGCAGTTTACAGGTAGTGCATGCGTATAAGACATTCGAGGAGGACATCTCCTTTAGTGTTTGAACCGGAAATTGAAAGGGTAGCAAGAAGAAACCGACAACACCAATTAGAGGTGCCACTTGCCTCTAATTCACCCACTACAACATCCATTTCAAACCAATCCATTGGAAACATGGACCACCATCAAAACCCTTCGGGTAGCAATAACCGAAGACCACCTACACCAACACACCCACTAAACACCCAAAATCACAACCAAAACCACTTCTACAACCAACCTCAAAACAACCGGATTCCAAATAACCGTGTCTCTAACCAACAACCGCCTATTCTAAACCGCCCCAATCCCGCATTTGAACCAAACAACCGGAACCAGGAGGGTTACTATGAGCCTTTTAACCCCAACATTGATGAATTAAGGGCAAATATCAATGATGATGACCCATTTAGTGTTCCCGGATACGCGTCACCGGATCGCGTAAGTGTTTACACTTATCACACGGGTGATGAGGAAAACTCGGATAATGGATTTGGGCGTGAAGATGATTGGGTTAGAGGAAGCGTGTATGGAGATGAAAACGGATACCAAAGTGATTTTGGTGTAGAGAATGGTAATTGGAGTTATGGGTATATTAGTGATGATGGGAACAACTATCAAGCTCCAAGAAGACAACAACCTCCAAGGAACCAAAACAACAACAACAACCGCAACCGGGTTCCTAACTATGTGGGTCGGATGGACCAAAGAAACCAAAGGCAACCTCCACCAAGAGACCAAGAGGTTGATGCTCCAAGAAGAAGGCCTCAAGCTCCAATGCAAGGGGTTAATGGACAGTTTGGACCTACAATCACTGAAAATGAATCACCTATTGTGCCACCACCTCGGGGAAGACGAACTTTCGATTGCAAGCCGAACTACATCAACATTCTTCCTCACTTCCATGGGATGGTTACCGAAGACCCTTATGGTCATCTTTCCGAATTCACGGCCCTTTGTAGCACCATGGGAGGTCACAATTTCTCTCAAGATGAAGTGAGGTTGAGGTTGTTTCGGTTTTCTCTCAAGGACAAGGCAAAACATTGGTTCCTCACTTTGCCTTCACATAGCATTTACACTTGGGAAGAGATGCAACAAGCATTCTTGGATGAATATTTCCCTAGTTCCAAAACGGATAATGCTCGGTTGGAAATCCGTTCTTTTCAGCAACTACCGGGTGAGCTTCTCCATGAGTCATTTACCCGTTTTAAAGAAATGCTTCGAAAATGCCCACATCACAAGATTGACTTGTGGGAACAAGTCAATTGCTTTGTAAATGGGTTGAGCAAGAAGGAGCGGAAGTATTTGAAGTCCACAAGCAATGGGACTTATTATCCAACCCGGAACATCAAGATTGGGATTTTTTGGAACTAATGGCAAGGAATTCAAAAGTGGAAGAGTCGGCCGATCGAAGAACTAAGTACCCGATCTTTAAGTCTCTTCCCGATTTAGATTCAAGCTCTAAAGACCGGATTGCTCTATTAGAAAGAGAGTTGGCAAAGATGAAGAAACGGGAGGTGTCGGCGGTACAATACCCGGTTTGTGATGATTGTGGAGATTTGTGGCACAAGGCTAGTGAGTGCCCCGGTGATATGGGTCAAACTACCGAGGAGGTGAATCAAGTGTATGGGGAAAGGAAGTATGACATGAACTCCAACACTTATCATGCGGGCTTGAGAAACCATCCTAACTTTAGGTATGGTAATGCTTCTAATCAAATGAACCCAAATTTTCAATCGGGTAATCAAGGCGGTGGTGGGCAATATCAAGGTCGCCAAGGGGGTAATCAAGGTGGTTACCAAAGAAACAACTACAATCAAGGTGGTAACCAAGGGTACAACAATCGTGACAATAATTACCAACAAGGTTACAACCAAGGCGGCTCTTCAAGCAATCAAGGAAATTCTTTGGGAAGTCAAGGTGGTGATGAGTCTTTGAGTTCAAAGCTGGATGCCTTAATGAACATGATGAAAGAGAACAACAAGGCAAATGAGGTGAGAGGTAAGTCTCATGAAGCACTAGTGAGACAAGTGAGTCAACTTGCTGAAGATGTGGCTCAATTGAGAAGAAGCGCGGGAAAGCTTCCTAGTGGCACCACTTTCAACCCGCAACATCAAGCATCAAGCTCAAGGAACAATCAAAGCGTGTATATAAACGCGGTGAGTTTTATTTTGAATGACAAGGTTGTGGGTAATGAAATAACTCCACCACAACAATTTGTTGATGGTGTGGTGGAGGAGGTTGGTAGTGATGATGAGCATGAAGAGGAAATTATTTCACAAAATAATTTTGAAGTTAAAAATTATAAAAAATCTTTTTGCGAAAAGTGCTTAAATGAGATGGCTACTAAGACAAGTGTGGGGATGGAGACTAATACCATTCCATACCCTGCAGCTTTAGTAGACCCAAACAGCGTGTCAAGTATTTATAAGTGGAGCCCACCAAAGGACGAGAGGTGTGAAAATTTTAAACAAGTCAAAATTAATTTACCACTTATTAATGCAATTGAAAAAGTTCCTGCTCATGTTGAATGTGTGAAAGAATTGAGCAACCAAAACAAGCACAACAAGTTGTCTGAACACTTAGGGGCACATGTTTGTGCTGTTTTGTCAGATGCTCTTCCCCCTAAACTTCAAGATCCAGGAGCCCCATTGATTCCAATTCAGTTTGGAGAGTTTAAAATAGAAAGGGCGCTCCTAGATCTTGGAGCATGTGTGAGTATATTGCCCGGGAGTCTGTTTGACCAATATGACTTTGGTCCGCTACATGAAATTAACACCACGGTGGTGTTAGCTGTAACACCCCAACCGATGGCGGAAACATCGGGATGTCACGTATTGATGATTGTTCAGTAGCTCATGGTGAATAATAAATTTCATTAAATAATTTAAATAAGTTACATACAATTGTTCTAAGAATTTGTACATCACAAGATGAAAAATACTAGCTACACATCTTCAAGCATTAACTCAAATCTTCATGCAAGTATAACCTGAAACATGTTAAGTTTGAAAATATTTTGGGTCAACAAAAGTTGGTGAGAATACATAGGTTTTCGAATATAATAGATAACAATAGTTTGTACAACAATCACAGTTGTATAATGATAGAGTATGAGTCCGACATGTAACAATGCGTCTTTGTACAATCAAACCTTGTGTCGACTGAGGCCTAACTCGCAAGTTAGTTAAATGTTGTTACTGTTTTCGATCATCCCTGAATTTATGCGGGGGGATGGGTTTGTCAGACCTATAGCGCTATAATCTAAACAGGCGGCTTGATCAATGTTAATGATTGTACTGTGTCTTTTTGTTACAGTCAAATGATAGAATGAGTAAATGATAGTGTAATTGAATCACAAGTAAGAATGAGTAAATGATAGTATAAAATGTTTAAACATGTTTCACCCCAAAAATGTAAAAGAGAAAAGGGGCTATGTAAACTCACCTTAGCAAATGTTAAGTCTCGTGAAAATAGAATAAGTGTAGCCCAACGATGCCAAGTATTACCCTATAATTAAGGTAATAAATATGTCTAAGTCTTTCTAGTCTACAAATATTTTCTAGGGTTTCGAATTTGGGGATAGGTATTCGTTTGATTAATAATTAAATTGTTTATTAAATAAAAGAAATTCGATAAATAAATAAACAAAATTCTTTTTGTAGACTTTAGATTATAGATGGTCACATTATAAGGTTTTAAGTATAAAAATAATTTTTATAAAATTATTTTCTTAAAAATAGAATATTTAATCTATTTATTTCTATTTTGCCAAAATATAACTTTAATATCTAAAAATATTAAAATTAAAGAATTTTAAATTACAAATTGTATTTCTGTTTTAAATGGACAGAAATAATTTATATAAAATTTTGGTACAAAAATATTGAAAAATGAATTTGTTATGATTTATTTATGATTAAAAGTAACAAAAATTGATTAAAAATATTAAATAAATGATTTTTTAAAAATAAAAATCATTTCAGAAATGTATAATGTTTTATAAACTCGGAATAATTTTTGTGGAAATTTATATAATCGTTTTGATATATTTATAAAATTTTATAATTATAATAGAATAAATTTGTAATATTTATTATATATAATAAATAAATGATTTTTGAAAAACAAAAATTTGGATAATAAAGTTTATCATTTGAATAGCAAAAAAATAAATTTGTAGAATTTAATAACCATGTTTAGGATTTAAAATCTATTTTAAAAGTTAATATCATAAGTATATGAAAAGAAATGATAACAAAAAAAAAATGTGTGTGGTTTGTGGGGATCGAACCCACGAACCAAAGCTCCAACAACAGACACCCTACCATCTGATCTAGATCAGATATTCGTATAAATGTGTTTTTGAAATGTTTTTAAAGAGACGCGAACTGGTGTTATCATCCCCAATAGTAACTATGAACCCTAATTCACCAATTGAATCAAACATCAAACGATAACCACATAATTGATGGGGTTATTGTTCGGCTCATATACAAGAACAGAAATAAACATTTAATTGATACTCACGTAGTCAAATCGATGCAGAAGGCTTGAGTCAACACAAAAGTCAAACTACGAGCAATGTTTGATTAACACGAAGTTTTAAGAGGAATTGAGAGTGGGGTCTGTTTATCGGTCAATATAGGTTCCAGAGGAGGGTTTAATTTATAGTGTGTTTGTTGAAATGGAAGGGTTCAATGCTTGTCAAAAAAATACGCGTATGTATACAAATTGGAGTGGGTTTAGGCTCAAATCACGGGACATGACTGTAAGAGAATGTTTGTCGGTCAACAAAGATGAAATGGTTACCAAAAATGAGGCCAAAATTTGTGGAAAGTGGACTGGGTTTTGACCACAACTCGGGTCGGATCTGGGGAATGACCGGGTAGGAGAGATGGTGTTGGGCCGGAAAAAAGAGTTATATTAAATACGCGTGAGGTTTTATTACTAAAAGACTTGCAGAGTAGGTGGTAAGGCTTGTGGGGAGTTTGTGAAGGGTTCCAGGTTCTAGTCCTGGGAGGCCGTTTATTATATATTTTTTTTAAACAGTAAGGGAAGGGACAAGGGGGTTCTGGGCCGGGTATGGGCAGGATCAGAATTGGGCTAAGGGTGTTGGACTGGATCAGTGTTGGGCTAAGGGTGTTGGGTTGGGTTGTAAGTTGGATTTAGAGGTGTTTGTTTCATTATTGTTATTATTATTATTATTATTATTATTATTATTATTATTATTATTATTATTATTATTATAACAAAAATTTGCGATGTTACAGTCTCCCCTACTTTTAGAAACTTCGTCCCGAAGTTTATTGAAAACATAGGGTTGAAGGTGATTGGGTAAAAATTAGAACAAGTGTGGTCTGGAAAAATTTGGGTTATAGCATGACATGAATAGAATAAACTGTTTCGAATAATTTGGATAAGAGGTGTGTTATGTGTGAGTTGATTGACTAAATGAACTTCCAGATATCTAGAGTTTACATTTGGTTATATCCCGAAACCTTGATAGAATTTCACACTACCTTAACGTACCTGTAAATTCATGATTACGTTCCGGACCGCAATCACCAATTTACCTTACATTAGGGTTTTGTGTCCTTTTATTACTCTAACACACATGTAAGTACTGCAGAAGTAATCATGTGGTTGAACCTTTGTATATAATGAGTCCAACCGTTGAGAAGGGAAAAAAAAACTCTCACCAGTTAGTGAGTAGGAACCTCTACCGATTGTTGAGCAGGTTCGATAGCCTCCACCAGTAGTGGAGCAGGTTGTAGGGCCTCTCCCGACTGAGCAGGTTCGATAGCCTCCACCAGTCGTGGAGCAGGTTGTAGGGCCTCTCCCGATGGTTGAAAAGACATGATGACCTCTACCAATCGTTGAGTAGGTTATTTGGTACTCAACTAACTGTTGAGCGAGTACTTTATCCTCTATTAAGTGTAGTAATACACATAAATTGCAAATTGATAATATGTTTATGCAAGCAAGTTTATAAGTATAACGAGTATTGTATATGAGTTGTAGTTGTATAGATTTAGATATTGATATAGCAATTAGTTCTCATTCAGACAAGCATGCATCCAGGTGTTATGGTAATACTAGAATTTATTACTTGAATCAAAAGCGTCAATACATAGAATTTAAAAGGCAAACAACATTCAAATGGTGGGACTTGCTGTTAGGTAGCTGGAGGATCTTGATCTCGGTTTAGTTTGGGGCATCGGTTACGGAAATGATTTGGGTCTTGATGACCTCGGTCGTTACGGGTCATACAAAGCCTAAATAACCTAAATAGATAGGGTAAGTAGGGTATCAATCCAAGGAGCATGTGGTTAGTGAGTATTTCCTAGTTAACTTTGAATTTGTTGTTTATGAAGATGCTAATTATGCAATATATGAATTGGTGTTTAGAGATTGATTGAAAAGTTCATTGATTAATATGAAACTTAAAATGAAATTTGTAAGAAATAATTAATAATACTTGTAAACAATAAGATAAAGATGATTACACTAAGGATTGGGTAATTGAACACAAGGGCTTTCAACAATTGGGCATAATTGGATAAACAAAGATAATGCAATTGGTACTAACGGGTTGATTGTTCAATAAACTTAGGTATCAAGTTTCATCAACATTCACAATGGACTAAACTATACTTTATCATTTAGAACATACAATCCTATGGTAGTGTTGATGCAAGGAACCATGTTCATAACATTTAGAAATTGGCACAAGATCAATTAACTAAAAATGAGTTCAACATAAGGTTAATCACTAATCAACACAAGTAATTCAAGTACATAAAAACATTAATCAAAAGTTTAAGCAATGCCCAAATGTTTAAGCCCTAGGTATCAAAGACTTACATCCCTAGTGTAATACAAGAGTTTTAGCCAAACATGGCTATGGTGTTCATCATCTTCAAAATATGATCTTCAATCTTCAAAGGAATTGTGTAATAAGCTTGGAGAATAATTGTGTGTTTATATGCCTTCAATTGTGATGATTTTTTTATAATGATGGAGATCAAAACAGCTCCCCAAAAGCAGTCAAAGACCATAAAATCGCCATTAACACTTGATCCCATCAGTTTTGGCTTGAAAAAGGAAACATTTGGACCATTTTGACTTTTAGCGTAGGATACGCCAATATTGGCGTACCCTACGCAAAACCTGATCAGCCTCACATAAAGTCTGCTGGCCTACGCTAGCCATATTGTCCCTGCCTACGCAAATGGCGTAGGGTACGCCATTTTTGGCGTATCCTACGCTAACTTCCCTCGGGCGTCCGTTTTTGGTTTTCCAACTCGCGTATGCCTCCGTTTCTCGCCCGGACAACTCCAAAACGTCATTTTTGCTTCCTTTTTGTTGTCAAATCCTGAAATGACATAACAAGATCAAAGCAACACCATTTGACACTAAATAATCCTTAAAATGCATCTTATGGGTGTTTTTATACACATCCTTAAATCAACCCATCACATCCCCACACTTGTCTTTTGCTTGTCCTCAAGCAAATCAATAAACCATGCTCAATCAACAATCTAATTAATTTCCAACTATTTTATCGATTCTCAAAATTGGCCCCTAGTCATACCCCAATTCACAAGACTTACGCCTGTCAGTAGATTTACATTCCAAGGTTTTTTATATGTTTAAAACAATTGCCTAGCTAAATCCAACTAGATTCGATTTCACACTTTTGCACACCCCTCACAATGGTTCACTCCACTCGGTTTGCTATCTCGGCTAGCAAGCAATGTGCTAGTATTTCATATCAATCACTCGAAACCGATCATAGGGCATGTTAGCATAAGCTTGCAATTCAATCACCTTCCACAATATTTTTCAAAAGTGAACACAAGTCAAAAGGTCTTTAAAACGGGTTGTAATGGGGCTAGGCGAAGGGTATGGAAAGGGATATTTTAAGTGGCTAAGGTGATGAAAATTCGACATTTATTCCAACGACTAACTAACTTCTCAACTATAAGGCAATGTTGCGCCTTTTTATTCTAACTCAAGCATATTTTTGTGCTTTTCTATGAGAACTCTCATTTGTTTGTAACGTATTTGTTCTCATGCTTTTCAGTTTTTTTTTTGTTTTTTTTTTTTTTTTAACTAACATTGCAAATCATATACAATACAAAGCAAAATCCTACAATCGAATTTTCATCACGCTGGGTTTAAAAATTGAAAAGGTTAAATGGGTCAAAAGGTTGATATGGGTGATCAATTGAAAAAGGTTTCAGGCTCAAGATTGGTTAACTAAGGGATATTGGAATGGGCCAAGGATGATAAAAATGGTTTTTAAAATAAAAGGTTTATCCTAATGCCTTAATCATTCTTGTGTCCACAATCGGTCTAGAGTGGTGGGCGTATCAAAAATTGCAAGTTCTACTTTATGCGCCTATAATAGTACACTCAATTCAAATGAACACAACATGCCAGAGGATGTGGATAAGTATTTGTAGGGTATTAGCATGTTGTGGTGGCTCAATAATCTCTTCCTGAACCTAAAGGGAATATGGGTTGCCGATATGCAAAAGTGCTATATTCTTTCTTAGTCTTTTCTAACTAGGCAATCCATATTTTGCAAAAATCATCCTTGGAAAAACACATCAAGGAACTTAAAGAATTATGGCCATGACTAGGGGTCGAATTTTGTGATCCAATATCATGGTGAAAAATTTAAGCTTGAAGGTCTTTATTTATATTTTTTTTTATATGGCTATTCCCCCATCCCCACACTTAAAGTTTACATTTTCCTCAATGTGGGTTCTTGCACAAATAAAGTAGCTAAATAGCCGATTAATTCACAAGTGCGAGGATGCTAAAAATCCACCCCAAACCTTATTCAACAATACACAAAAAATTAAAGAATAGAAAGCACCTGATAAACAAAAGATGTCTCCATTTCATCGATGAGTCCTTGCTCTCCATACTTGAATGCTTCCCATCCTCCATTTTTCCTCCTTTTCACTGAACACTCACCGGTGATGCATATCCTAGGCTCACTCTCAAAACATCAACACATACAAAACAACTAGAAAGAAACTAGAATGCAAAACATAAATTCTATCATACTCAAGCAAACCCAAAATAAAGTCAACCAACACGAAGAAAAACAATAAAAATAAATAGTCTACAATGATACACATAAAATGTTACCAAAACCATCCATCAGCGGTAGTAGGGATCATTCGGACCCGGTGGTGGATAAGGCGCGTTCGGATGCCCGAAAATTGCATCCATCCATCCATGGTAGTCACTAAGTGGGTCGGCAGAAGAGGAAGATCCTTCAGCTGGTGGTGGTGGCGGTGGCGGCTGCGGAGTGGGAAGATAGATGGATGAGATCCCTTGGGGCCACCTGACCTGATCGATCACCTCCTGTGGTTGTTCCCTTATGGTTGAATAATCGACATATAGAACAACTGGCTCATAAGGACGCCCCGCTATTAGGTCCTGGTGGTGTCTGACCTGCTCGCTCTCTAGAAACCTGTTAACCGTGTCCATCTCTCGGGCATAATTAACTGCCCACCAATGTCTGTCTTCCCGTGCCTTTCTTTCTGCCTCTCTTCTCTCCTCTCTTGCCACTTGATCTCTCTCCCGCTGCTCCTCTCGTGCTATTCGCTCTTGTTCCCTTTTGATTGCCGCTTCTTCTCTTTGTCGTGCCAATATCATGTTTCGCGTCCCTCGGTCCCACATATTCTTTTTAAATGAAGTCCAACCATGGAACCCTCCAGGCCTTGCCTGGTTGATCCCTGCTACCATCTCCATTTCTTCTCTGCTCATCTCTCGAACCGGTCGCTCTCTCACAACTTGCACTTCTTCTTCTTCTTCCTCGGCTTCATCCGTGTGTACCTCTTCATCATCTCTATGCTCCACATCTTCTCGCAATGCCATTAGCTGTGTGTTGCCTTGTTTATCGAGCAAGACATGGTACTCCGCGGTCCTCTCATATGTAAACTTGGCCTTGCTAAAACTCTCCCATTTCATTTTCATGATGTTCACTTCAATGGCTGGTGTCGACCGTGTCACCACTCCTTGAGCTTCCATCAAGTATGACAATAGCCTAACATGCGGTATCATTTTCCGCTCTTGGCTTTCTCGGCTATCCCAAACGTTCATCAAGACCAAATGCCTAAATGATAGGCGTGGTGTACCATACATGATTGCGTGTAATACTCGAACATCCCAACCTCTTACTTTTGATCTATCCCCGAGCCTTGCCATTAAGTTTTCAAATGAAATGCCCAAAAGAAATCTAGCCTCGCATTCCATATCCTCTCTGCAATGATTATTTCCTCTTTTCACTGGAGCCACATTGTCAAACATATTCTGTGGATCGGTTTTTAACTGTGTTTTAGCCCAAAAGAGATGCTCGGGGATATAATAATATTCATTTTCCGGACAAGAGTCAAAATTGGCAATTTGACGCAGTGTCTCAAATGATAAGATCATCTTTTTCTTCCCCACAATACCAATCAACTTAATTGTAAGAGGTGGGTTATTACCAAGATCTTGCTCCAGCGTGGACATCCATTGCTCAATTGCTTTCAAATAAACCTTTCTTCCTCTATTCGCACAAAAGTCTAATGCTGCTTCCCAACCAATTCTTTCAAATTTTTGTGTTAATCCCACTAACTGTAACTGCTCCCTATCATATGCTCTCTCACAAACCAACACTCTCTCGGTATCATGTTTCAATGTTGACATTTTTTGATACCACATGGCTGGCCTGATTGCTTCAGGGAAAGCTGACAATCTTTTAGACTTTTCTATCCAAGTGGGAAGATCAACATCCATTCCTTCAGCACGCTCCGTCCGTTCACTACGATCCAATTCATGTTGAATTTCGTCACCCTCATCATCAGATTCATCGCATAAATTGGATCGTTTCCCTTTTTCCTTTTTGGTTGAGAAGATGATTCGGCATGCTCCTTACCCTTTCTTCTAAAGATATTCTGCATTCAAAACAATAATGTAGCATTAGTTGTCTAATCCCAATAAGACTAGCATATACCTTAACTACATTCTATCCAAACACGGCATCCTATGGCTATGAACATACACTAGCGATTAAGGATGTTGTACTAATCGCCTAAATCCAACAACCATATGTTTTACATCTCCATAATCCCCTCCCCACACTTATTTCTTGCTTTTATTATAAAAAATTCGTTTTTTTTTTTTCAACAAAGGTTTCTACCCAAACAATCATTCCTAAGCATTACTACTCATAGTATCAATTTCTCAAATATTCATGAACACATAATATGTAACTAATGAAAATAACAAGGAAAAATTATGAGAAACATACCTTCATGATGATTATTGAGTAGGGAAATAACCACAAGCAAGAAATAAGAGAATAATAAGAACACCACACAAACTTGCGATTTTTCAGCCCTTGATTTGCCCCTCAAAACGTTAAAATTAATAAATTCTAAGTTAGGGGTTTTGTAGGTCTCGAAAAACTAAGTGATTTTGATATAAAATTTGTTAAGTTTGGTGGAAGATTGAAGGAGTTATGAAAGATTGAGTGGTTGAAGGGTTGGAGGGTTTTAGAGGATGGTAGATGAAGAAGATGAGTTGGTAGGTGAATGGTTTGTGATAAAGTGGAAGAATTTTTTGGTTTTTGGTGAAAATGGGTCGGTCAACAGAAGTCAACGCCGAGTACAAAAAAAAATCGTTTTTTTTTTTCCAGTCTTTGGCGTAGCCTACTGTGACACCCGGCATGTTCGGCTTAAACATAATAGTAACATCTAAGTCTACCTTAGCGAGAAACGTTTATAAACAAACTTAACTGGGTTAGTTGAGTCGGGTCAATTAGGATTGTCCAGGGTCAATGATCTGGAGGATCATTGGGAGTCGTTTTGGGAATACATTAGTACCGGGTTCCGTCGTTGGTGACATTACATGAACTAATTGAGTATATGTGTAGATTACGGGTCGTGTGGTGGATTGTATGCTTATACTTGCTTAAATGATGTACGAATGATTATACGTGCCTAAACATGCTAAGTATAGACTATAAATGCATGCTTATGTGTTAGGATGTGTTAGAACGCATTAAACACGACAAACTGGAAAAAGGTTAACATGTGTTAAAAGTGCTGTTAACATGTGTTAAAAATGTGCTGATGACCTGAATGTGGAACTTTTGGGCGAATGTGGAAATGGGGATTGAAAAATGGGCGAACGTAGAAACAAAGTGGGCGAATGTGGAAAAGGTTCCACATTCGACCACTAAAAAGGGGCGAATGTGGAACTTTTCCACATTCGACCACATAAACTGGGCGAACGTGCAGATAGTATAAATACCACCCTTAGCCATTTTTCACCATTTCACAAACCCTAAACGCCTCCAAACACTCTCTATCAGCTATTAACATTGGGGAAGGAGTTTTTGAGCTTGTTTTTCATAACCTAACTCTCTAAATCATTACAAGTGAAGATCTAAGGTGTGTTCTTCATTTCAAATCCTTTTTAAACAATTTTGGCTTGTTTTAATCTAAACCCCAATGAGTCCAGATCTGATGACAACCTATTTTATGAATAAAAACCTTTTCTAACCAAAACCTATTCATAAACAATGAGCTTTTATGCAAATAAACATGTGTTAATATGATATTATGCATTGTTTGATGATTTCTTGTCGTATAGATGACATGACAACAACCTAGGGCTATTATTAATGATGGGTTATGATTGAAACGTGTTACCTTTGATTGTTGATGGTGTTTTGATGATTAAAAGGGGTTTTTAGTTAGATTTAGGTTTGTTTTTGAATGATTATGATAAGGTTATGATAGGGGTTTCTTGTTCATGATGGTTCGAGTATGATAAACTGATTATTGATCGATTTCAGAAAGTTTCCTAATTGGGTAATAATTGCATGCATGATGATGTGACATCTCCATAATTTACTATTTTAGGAAACTTGTAAAACGGATAGATTTTGGGGTAAAATTGGTAGGGTTTCGTAGGAATATGTTAATGATGCTTGACTGCTGTAACTCGTGATGTTTCGTGATGTTTTCGGATGTTTTTCGACGCGTTTTTGGAAAAATCTGACATCAGGGGCGAACCTGGAATACCTTCGACCAGTCGAACGGTCGAAGGTGGATTCCAGGGGGCGAACATGGAAGTTAAAGGGGCGAATGTGCTACAAAGGGGCGAAGGTGGAAGGAAAAGGGGCGAAGGTGGAATTTCAGAGACACATTCGACCAAACAGAGACACCTTCGACCACTTACAGCCACCTTCGACCACCCAGAACTACATTCGACCCTACGTTAACAGAAATGGGATTTTTGATACAAACTAAGTGTTTTATGCTTGAACCTTGTGTGTAATCTATGTGTACTTGATTAGTTAGGGTAATGGGTCACCAACGGGATGTCGGGTCGGTCTAGTGTGTCGGTTAAACATTTAAACACGTTTTAAAAACATACTTGGTTATGATCTGGACAATCGGGGACTAGATAACCTTATGGTTATTAGTCGGAACACTTATGTGAACATTTTGATAGATCTCCGGTAGAGGGATCATCAAGGGCTAAACATCTTTTACTTACATTTGAGGAACGCTATCTAAGGTGAGTTCACGGCCCCACTTTTACTGCTTTAACGTTTGGGGGAGAAAACATGCGCTAAACAGTTTTGGTAACATATGTCATACTATGGTTTTAACTTTATATTGCTATACGATCTTTTGGAAAGTCCCGGGGGAAACCATGAATGTGCGGGTTTGCACAACGGGGGAAATGTGGATAGATCTATTGGGCGTGACCTGCCCCACTCGTCGGCTTGGAGGGCCGGGCGGGTGCATATTGTCTCGAACAGGAACATTATCGTGCTGAACATTACGGGCTGCTAAACATGCTAAACATTGCTAAACGTGTCCAGTAATGGTTTCCAATCGTAGTAGTAATAAAACATACGCCTAGCTAGCGTACTTGGTAGCATTGATATAGTATGGACATGGTAACACTTGGTAACTCTTTTTGAACAAACCTGTGAACTCACCAGCATTATATGTTGACGTCTTTTGGCATGTTTTTCTCAGGTCGCTAAGGTAGCTACAACGGGAACTAGGCGCACAAGTCTGCACGGGCGTCTAGAGTTAGGAGCATGGTCTTGTTAAACATTAAACTATGTCTTTTGGGTTGTAAACATTTAAAGCTTCCGCTACTGTTTATGCTTTTATAATTATATCTTTTGGGTATTGTGTTATGCATATAGTGTTGTTTATTGTGACCGTTGACTTGAATCCTGGTTTGTCATGCGCCTCGCGGTAAAAACCCCGCAAGTGGAATTTGAGGGTGTGACAGATTGGTATCAGAGCCAATGGTTATAGTGAACTAGGACTGCATTTAGAGTCTAGTCTATAGCCGAGTCGCACACACTAGACGGTCACATACTTGAGTCGGTTTGGAACATGTACTAACTTCGTCGAGGTGTCTTTACATCATCATCACACTTCTCTGTTACATCATCCATCCTCACTCTTGGCTTTATACACTCTTATGTTCTTCTTCGGGGTTTGAAGGAGAAGGAGTTGACTCGTTGGTTTTGCACGGCAGTGTCGTGTATTGGGGTAGTCTTGCGTACTCTCGAGGTTTGTCCAGGATTCGGACATCTCCCTTTCGTACCCCAATAGACGCACTTGCTCACACATTATCCTGTGCACTTATGCTTGTGATAGCATGATGCTAGATGCCGACATTCGGCGACTTGAGTTCAAGCTGAGGGAAAGCTTGGAGGACCATGTAGAGCAGTTTATCATTTCGGGTGCACACGAAATCATAAACTGAAATGCATGAGAATTCAAGTGGACTCTGAACTTGGATGTATAGTCCTGGATTGGGTCTAGACGTAACTCTTCTAGCTACTAGTGGTTGACACTAGCAGTGAATCTGAATCTCTCGATTTCTGATTTGGCAGATCATGTCGGGCGCACGTGGTGGTGGACGTCGTGGTGGTGGTCGTGGCGGCGGTGGCCGTGGTGGCGGTCGTGGTAACATCAACATGACCCAGGCAGAGCTGAACAACTTGCTTCAACAGCAAGTGAACATAGCCTTGGCTGCTTTCCAGACCGGGCACAATGCTATGGGTGGTAAGTTGGTTCTTACCTGCCTTGTTTCGTTCTTGGGTGTCATGTTTCCTTTGTGGTTTACCTTTGTGTCGTGTTTCAGGTGCTGCTGTCAACCCGCCTCCACCTCAGTGTTCTTACAAGAAGTTTAGGGACTGTCAGCCCCACAACTTCGCTGGAACTGAAGGGGCAGTGGGACTGCTCGGTGGTTGGAGAAGGTTGAATCTGTTTTCTTGATGTGTAACTGTCCTGTTGAGGACCGGGTCAAGTATGCCACTGCAACATTTGAGGGTCCTGCTTTGACATGGTGGAATGCTACTACACAGAACATGGGCTTGGGGGAAGCTCATGCTATGCTGTGGGCGGATTTTGTTCGGTTATTGAAGAGCGAGTACTGTCCCAGGGAGGAAGTACAGAAGTTGGAACATGAAGTTTGGAACTGCAAGATGGTGGGGTCCGAGATTGAAGAGTACACTGTACGACGCAATGAGCTGGCGGTGTTGTGTCCTGACATGCACACACCTGAGTACCGTAGGATTGAGCACTACATCTCTGGGTTGGTGCCAGAGATTGCTGGGTTAGTAGCTGCTGGGAACCTTCCTACACTGGCTGAGGTCGTCCGTTCTGCACACAAGATGACCAACATGAAGATTTTGGAGGGCGCTTTACCTCCTAAGGGTTCGACTGCGAAGGGATCTGATGGCAACAAGAGGAAATGGGAGAATGTGGGTAAGAGTGCAGTGCCGGCGCCGTCTCAACCGGCCAAGAAGACTGAAGGATCTGGGTCGTCTTCTTCGCAGAAGACGGGTGGATACATTGGGAAGCATCCCAAGTGTAACAAGTGTGGCTTTCACCATTCTGGGAATTGTGATCGAGCTCGTTGTCATCGGTGCCATCAGTTGGGGCACCATGCTAAGGATTGCAAGGTGGCGCTCACCCCAACTCAGACTCCTGCGGCTACTCCTGCTCCTGCTGCTCAGGGGACTTAGGGGAGGCAGGGGTGTTACAACTGTGGTGACACGGGACACTTCAAGCGTGATTGTCCCAAGCTGAAGCAGGGCGATAATGGGAGGGGCGGAAACGGTAACGGTAACGGGAATGGCGGCGGAGGCAGGACTGCGCGTGCTTTCGTCATTGGGTCTGCGGAGGCTAGGCAGGATCCAGACACAGTTACCGGTACGTTCCTTCTCAACAATCGCTATGTTTCTGTTTTATTTGATTCTGGTGCCGATAAGAGCTTCGTGTCTGTGGATGTTAGTCAGTTGCTAGATATAGTACCCACACCTTTAGAGGCTAAGTACTTGATAGAATTGGCTAACGGTAAGAACATCGAGGCGACTCATGTCCTTAGGGAGTGTCACTTGGAACTGTCGGGTCTGTCATTCCCCATTGACCTTATGCCTGTACCTTTGGGTAGTTTCGATGTCGTTGTGGGCATGGATTGGTTATCGTTGTATCGCGCAGAGATTGTTTGCTTTGACAAGGTTATTCGGATCCCTCTCCCCGATGGAGAGATTCTTTCGGTTCATGGCGAGAAAAGCGGTGCTCCGCTGAGTATCATTTCCAGCATGAAAGCCCGTAAGTATCTTCGAAAGGGCTGTTCGGCCATTCTGGCACTTGTTAACGTTTCTACTGACGATGAGAAGAAGATTGAGGATATTCCGGTGGTTCGTGACTTTTCTGATGTGTTTCCTGATGATTTGCCTGGTCTTCCTCCCCATCGTCAGGTTGAGTTTGGTATTGATCTTGCTCCGGGCGCAGCTCCTATTGCCCGAGCTCCGTATCGTCTTGCACCTCCTGAGATGCAAGAGTTATCCAGCCAGTTACAGGAACTCTTGGAAAAGGGTTTCATTCGACCGAGCTCGTCCCCGTGGGGAGCTCCTATTTTGTTTGTGAAGAAGAAGGATGGGAGCCTTCGTATGTGTATTGATTACCGTGAGCTGAACAAAGTGACCATCAAGAATCGTTATCCTCTCCCTCGCATTGATGATCTCTTTGACCAGCTTCAGGGCTCCAGCTACTACTCGAAGATTGATTTACGGTCCGGTTATCACCAGTTGCGCGTCAGGGAAGCTGACATACAGAAGACTGCTTTTCGCACTCGTTATGGCCATTTTGAGTTCTTAGTCATGCCTTTCGGTCTCACTAACGCACCGGCGGTGTTCATGGATTTGATGAACCGCGTTTGTAAGCCGTACCTTGATAAGTTCGTCATCGTGTTCATTGACGACATTCTGATTTATTCCAAGAACAAGGCGGATCATGAGGAACATCTGCGGTTGGTCTTGGAACTTTTGAGACGGGAGCAGTTGTATGCTAAGTTCTCAAAGTGTGATTTTTGGTTACGTGAAGTTCAATTCCTAGGGCATGTGGTGAATGAACTGGGAATTCATGTCGATCCGGCTAAGATCGAAGCTATTAAAGACTGGGAAGCACCAAAGACGCCATCTGAGGTGCGGCAATTCCTAGGTCTTGCAGGTTACTATCGGCGTTTTATCGAGGGATTTTCGAAGATCGCTCAACCCCTCACTGCTCTCACCCAGAAGGACCGAAAGTTCGACTGGGACGAACCACAGGAATCAGCATTTCAGATGCTGAAGCTTAAACTTTGTTCTGCTCCTATCTTATCCTTACCCGAGGGTACGGATGATTTCGTTGTGTACTGTGATGCTTCGATTCGGGGTCTCGGTTGCGTGTTGATGCAACGCGGGAAGGTTATCGCTTACGCTTCTCGTCAACTCAAGGTTCACGAGAAGAACTATACTACTCACGACTTGGAGCTGGGTGCAGTAGTCTTTGCGTTGAAAATCTGGAGACATTACTTGTACGGTACCAAGTGTGAAGTTTACACCGATCACAAGAGTCTCCAGCATATTTTCGACCAGAAGGTGTTGAACATGCGGCAGCGTCGTTGGGTTGAACTTTTGAACGATTACGACTGTGCGATCAAGTACCATCCTGGCAAGGAAAACGTTGTGGCGGATGCCTTGAGCAGGAAGGAGTCGGCGAAGCCTCGGCGTGTCCGAGCCTTGCAGCTTACCATTCATTCCTCCTTACCTGACCGGATCCGTTCGGCTCAGGTAGACGCTTTGAAGGAGGAAAACCTTAAGGCCGAAACGATGCACAGTGCGGACAAACACCTTGAGCTTAGGTCTGATGGCCTACACTACTTCGCTGGGCGTGTTTGGGTTCCTTTACTCGGGGGATTACGGGAGCTTGTCTTGGATGAGGCTCACAAATCCCGGTATTCTATCCATCCAGGCTCCGATAAGATGTATCAGGATTTGAAGATACTTTGTTGGTGGCCGAACATGAAGGCTGATATAGCCTCCTATGTGAGCAAATGCTTGACCTGTGCTAAGGTCAAGGTGGAGTATCAGAAGCCGTCTGGTCTCCTACAGCAACCTGAGATTCCAGAATGGAAGTGGGAGCGGATCACGATGGATTTCGTCACCAAACTACCGAGATCACCAAGTGGTTGCGACATGATTTGGGTGATCGTCGACCGGTTGACGAAATCGGCACACTTCATACCTATTAAGGAAACGGATGGACTCGAGCAGTTGGCTCGGATCTATCTTAAGGAGGTGGTCTCTCGGCACGGGGTGCCTGTTTCTATCATTTCTGATCGTGATTCCCGCTTTGCTTCGCGTTTCTGGAAGGCTCTTCATAAGGCCTTGGGTACTCAGCTGGATATGAGTACGGCATATCATCCGCAAACTGACGGGCAGAGTGAGCGGACGATACAAACACTGGAGGACATGCTGCGGGCATGTGTCATCGATTTTGGCAAGGGTTGGGAGACTCACCTGCCGTTGGTGGAGTTCTCCTACAACAACAGTTACCACTCCAGTATTGGGGCAGCTCCGTTCGAAGCTCTGTATGGACGGAAATGCCGGTCTCCCTTGTGTTGGGCTGAGGTAGGCGAGAGTCAGCTCACTGGCCCGGAACTGGTGTACGAAACTTCGGAGAAAATCGTACAGATCCGTAACCGTTTGGCAGCTGCGCGGGATCGTCAGAAGAGCTATGCCGATCGCCGTCGCAAACCGCTAGAATTCCAGGTTGGGGACAAGGTGCTTCTGAAAGTTTCACCATGGAAGGGCGTCATACGCTTTGGAAAGCGTGGCAAGCTTAACCCTCGTTACGTCGGACCGTTCGCAATCCTGGAACGGATTGGGCCGGTGGCGTACAGACTTGATTTACCGACGGAGCTCGGTAATGTTCACAACGTCTTCCATGTGTCTAACTTAAGGAAGTGTTTGGCTGATGAATCTCTTGTTGTGCCACTGGAAGAGATCAAGGTTGATGATCGTCTTCGCATTGTGGAAGAACCCGTAGAGATTCTGGATTACAAGATTCGTAGCCTTCGGCGGAGTAAAATCCGCATCGTTAAAGTTCGTTGGAACTCGGATCGTGGACCGGAGTTCACGTGGGAACGAGAGGACCAGATGAAGGCTAAGTACCCTCATCTCTTTCCAAAGCGCGCGTTCGAGTCCAGGCATGTTACTGCTGAAGCAGAGTGAATCTCGGGGCGAGATTCCCTTTCAACGTGGGGATGATGTGACAACCGGTAACCTTTCTTTTCGTTTTCTTCCTTTTCGTCTTTTTCATTTTTGGGCTTCGTGCAATTTTCGGGACGAAAATTCTTTCAACGTGGGGATGATGTGACACCCGGCATGTTCGGCTTAAACATAATAGTAACATCTAAGTCTACCTTAGCGAGAAATGTTTATAAACAAACTTAACTGGGTTAGTTGAGTCGGGTCAATTAGGATTGTCCAGGGTCAATGATCTGGAGGATCATTGGGAGTCGTTTTGGGAATACATTAGTACCGGGTTCCGTCGTTGGTGACATTACATGAACTAATTGAGTATATGTGTAGATTACGGGTCGTGTGGTGGATTGTATGCTTATACTTGCTTAAATGATGTACGAATGATTATACGTGCCTAAACATGCTAAGTATAGACTATAAATGCATGCTTATGTGTTAGGATGTGTTAGAACGCATTAAACACGACAAACTGGAAAAAGGTTAACATGTGTTAAAAGTGCTGTTAACATGTGTTAAAAATGTGCTGATGACCTGAATGTGGAACTTTTGGGCGAATGTGGAAATGGGGATTGAAAAATGGGCGAACGTATAAACAAAGTGGGCGAATGTGGAAAAGGTTCCACATTCGACCACTAAAAAGGGGCGAATGTGGAACTTTTCCACATTCGACCACATAAACTGGGCGAACGTGCAGATAGTATAAATACCACCCTTAGCCATTTTTCACCATTTCACAAACCCTAAACGCCTCCAAACACTCTCTATCAGCTATTAACATTGGGGAAGGAGTTTTTGAGCTTGTTTTTCATAACCTAACTCTCTAAATCATTACAAGTGAAGATCTAAGGTGTGTTCTTCATTTCAAATCCTTTTTAAACAATTTTGGCTTGTTTTAATCTAAACCCCAATGAGTCCAAATCTGATGACAACCTATTTTATGAATAAAAACCTTTCCTAACCAAAACCTATTCATAAACAATGAGCTTTTATGCAAATAAACATGTGTTAATATGATATTATGCATTGTTTGATGATTTCTTGTCGTATAGATGACATGACAACAACCTAGGGCTGTTATTAATGATGGGTTATGATTGAAACGTGTTACCTTTGATTGTTGATGGTGTTTTGATGATTAAAAGGGGTTTTTAGTTAGATTTAGGTTTGTTTTTGAATGATTATGATAAGGTTATGATAGGGGTTTCTTGTTCATGATGGTTCGAGTATGATAAACTGATTATTGATCGATTTCAGAAAGTTTCCTAATTGGGTAATAATTGCATGCATGATGATGTGACATCTCCATAATTTACTATTTTAGGAAACTTGTAAAACGGATAGATTTTGGGGTAAAATTGGTAGGGTTTCGTAGGAATATGTTAATGATGCTTGACTGCTGTAACTCGTGATGTTTCGTGATGTTTTCGGATGTTTTTCGACGCGTTTTTGGAAAAATCTGACATCAGGGGCGAACCTGGAATACCTTCGACCAGTCGAACGGTCGAAGGTGGATTCCAGGGGGCGAACATGGAAGTTAAAGGGGCGAATGTGCTACAAAGGGGCGAAGGTGGAAGGAAAAGGGGCGAAGGTGGAATTTCAGAGACACATTCGACCAAACAGAGACACCTTCGACCACTTACAGCCACCTTCGACCACCCAGAACTACATTCGACCCTACGTTAACAAAAATGGGATTTTTGATACAAACTAAGTGTTTTATGCTTGAACCTTGTGTGTAATCTATGTGTACTTGATTAGTTAGGGTAATGGGTCACCAACGGGATGTCGGGTCGGTCTAGTGTGTCGGTTAAACATTTAAACACGTTTTAAAAACATACTTGGTTATGATCTGGACAATCGGGGACTAGATAACCTTATGGTTATTAGTCGGAACACTTATGTGAACATTTTGATAGATCTCCGGTAGAGGGATCATCAAGGGCTAAACATCTTTTACTTACATTTGAGGAACGCTATCTAAGGTGAGTTCACGGCCCCACTTTTACTGCTTTAACGTTTGGGGGAGAAAACATGCGCTAAACAGTTTTGGTAACATATGTCATACTATGGTTTTAACTTTATATTGCTATACGATCTTTTGGAAAGTCCCGGGGGAAACCATGAATGTGCGGGTTTGCACAACGGGGGAAATGTGGATAGATCTATTGGGCGTGACCTGCCCCACTCGTCGGCTTGGAGGGCCGGGCGGGTGCATATTGTCTCGAACAGGAACATTATCGTGCTGAACATTACGGGCTGCTAAACATGCTAAACATTGCTAAACGTGTCCAGTAATGGTTTCCAATCGTAGTAGTAATAAAACATACGCCTAGCTAGCGTACTTGGTAGCATTGATATAGTATGGACATGGTAACACTTGGTAACTCTTTTTGAACAAACCTGTGAACTCACCAGCATTATATGTTGACGTCTTTTGGCATGTTTTTCTCAGGTCGCTAAGGTAGCTACAACGGGAACTAGGCGCACAAGTCTGCACGGGCGTCTAGAGTTAGGAGCATGGTCTTGTTAAACATTAAACTATGTCTTTTGGGTTGTAAACATTTAAAGCTTCCGCTACTGTTTATGCTTTTATAATTATATCTTTTGGGTATTGTGTTATGCATATAGTGTTGTTTATTGTGACCGTTGACTTGAATCCTGGTTTGTCATGCGCCTCGCGGTAAAAACCCCGTAAGTGGAATTTGAGGGTGTGACACCTACGCCAATATTGGCGTAGGGTACGCTAGCAGCGTAGGGAAATGGCTTCAAGCTTGCGTAGGGCAGGGGAATTTGGCTAAGGCATCCTTGGTTTGGCGTACCCTACGCCACTTTTGGCGTAGGCTACGCTAACTCCCAGAATTTTTTTTTTTTTTTTTTTAGACTTATAAAAAAAAATTTATACAAATATTTACAACTTACGTTTCCCACCCCTCGAAAAGAAATAGTATTGTCCCCAATACTTTAGTTAGAGTACATACCTGGGATGGGAGTTTCACCTGCATTTTAGTTGATTTCATAAGTTGGTAAGCCCTCTAAGAAACTTACCAACTCGACAATGTTACCATGTTCTGTTGGGTACTCCACATAGGGCTTCAACCGATGCCCATTCACAGTTTGTTTTGACCCATCTTTCGGATCCTCAATGTCTACCTCGCCAAATTTTCCAACCCTTGTTATGATATATGGGCCAGTCCATTTGCTCTTGAGCTTTCCCGGGAAGAGCTTCAACTTGGAATTGTAGAGCCAAACCTTTTGATCCTCTTGAAATTCCTTTTTGTGAATCTTTGCGTCATGAGCTCTCTTCATTTGGGCTTTATATTTTGACGCGATTTTGTAAGCTTCATCCCTTAGCTCTTCTAACTCACACAATTTGAGTTTCCTTTCTCGGCCTGCATCATCATATCGTAAGTTAACATTTTTTATGGCCCAATATGCCCGGTGAACTAATTCAACCGGGAGATGACAATCCCTACCATACACTAGTCGATAAGGAGTTGTTCCAATAGGCGTCTTGTAGGCCGTGCGGTAGGCCCATAAAGCATCATTGAGCTTAGTTGACCAATCCTTTCGGTCCGCACGAACCGTTTTTTTGTAGAATTTCTTTAATTTGCCTATTGGACACCTCAACTTGTCCACTAGTTTGTGGATGATATGGGGTGGCAATTCTATGGTCAACACCATATCGCTTAAGCAATTTTCCGAATTTTTGGTTTTTAAAATGAGATCCCCCATCACTTATGATTGTGCGGGGTAACCCAAACCTTGAAAAAATATATGTTTGTATAAAATTGCAAACAACAATATGGTCATTGGTTTTGGTGGCGATAGTTTCAACCCATTTAGAAACATAATCTACCGCCACCAAAATGTATAGATTACCGAAAGAATTGGGAAATGGTCCCATGAAGTCAATTCCCCATACATCGAACACATCAACAACCAAAATGGGTTGCATTGGCATTTCATCACGTTTTGAGATGCTTCCTAATTGTTGACAATGTAAGCAATTTTTAGCATACTCAAACGAATCCTTAAAAATTGTTGGCCAATACAACCCACTAGATAAAACCTTGTGACCCGTCTTTTGGCCACTAAAATGCCCTCCACATGCATAAGAATGCACGTGCTTCAACACACTCATAATCTCCTCATCCGGGATGCATCTTCGAATGATTTGATCTGCTCCCACTCTAAATAAATCAGGATCATCCCAAATGTAATGTTTTATTTGGGACAAAAAATGGAGTCTCTTCTTCCTCACCCAATGTTCCGGCATTGTACCTGTCACTAAAAAATTAACAATGTTAGCAAACCAAGGTAATGTCGAAACTGCTAATAAATGCTCATCTGGGAACAACTCATTAATTTCATTCGTTGAGTCTTCCTCTTTAATCATCAATCTAGACAAATGGTCGGCAACCACATTTTCCGTGCCTTTCTTGTCACGTATCTCCAAGTCAAACTCTTGTAGTAAGAGTATCCATCTAATCAGTCGGGGCTTAGCATCCTTTTTGTCCATTAAATACCTGACAGCACTGTGATCAGTATAGACAATAATTTTACTACCCCATACGTAAGACCGGAATTTGTCTAGCGCATATACCACCGCAAGTAGCTCTTTTTCGGTAGTTGTGTAATTCAATTGTGCTTCCGAAAGAGTCTTACTTGCGTAGTATATAGCAACAGGTTTCTTTTCTACCCGTTCACCCAACACGGCCCAACCGCATACCCACTTGCATCACACATGATTTCAAACGGTAAAGACCAATTGGGTGATTGCAAAATTGGGGCCCCAACTAACTTTTCTTTCAAAATATTAAAGGCTTCAATACATTTTTCATCAAAATTAAATGGAGCATCTTTCAATAACAAATTACACAAAGGTTTTGTTATGTCACTAAAACCTTTAATGAACCTCCTATAAAAACCGGCATGCCCCAAAATGATCTAATGCCCTTAATACTAGTGGGATAAGGTAAAGTTGAAATGACTTGTATTTTAGCGTGATCAACCTCAATCCCACGACTAGAAACCACATGGCCCAACACTATCCCCTCTTGGACCATAAAATGACTTTTCTCCCAACTCAAAACCAGATTTGTCTCAACACACCTTTGCAAAACCTTTTCCAATTGACTTAGGCAAGAGTTAAATGATGACCCGAAAATAGAAAAATCATCCATGAAGATTTCCAATGACTCCCCCACCATATCTGAAAAGATACTCATCATACACCTTTGAAAGGTGGCGGGGGCATTACAAAGGCCAAATGGCATTCGCCTAAATGCGAATGTGCCATATGGACAAGTAAACGTGGTCTTTTGTTGATCCTCAGGATGAATAGCAATTTGATTGTAACCTGAATACCCATCCAAGAAACAATAAAATTTTTGTCCGGCTAATTTTTCAACTATTTGGTCAATAAAAGGTAAAGGAAAATGGTCTTTAGAAGTTGCAGCATTCAACTTCCTATAATCGATACAAATACGCCACCCGGGTTACCGGTCGGGTGGCTACCTCCTCACCTGAGTCGTTTTTCACGACTTGAATACCTGCCTTCTTTGGAACGGTTTGAGTTGGACTAACCCATTGGCTATCCGAGATGGGGTAAATGATACCCGCATCTAACCATTTCAACACTTCTTTCTTCACAACTTCCCGCATGTTAGGATTTAATCTCCTTTGAGCGTCTCTTGCAGGAGTTACTTTCTCGTCTGTGATGATTTTGTGCATCACAATTGACGGACTTATACCCTTCAAATCCGCCACAGTCCACCCAATAGCAGCTCTATGGGTCACCAACACCTTCATCAATTTTTCTTCTTGCTCCCCAGTCAAGTTTGAAGCAATGATTACCGGGAGTGTGTTGCCTTCACCAACATAAGCATATTTCAAATGCTTAGGCAGCTCCTTCAATTCCACTTGTGGCGGCTTGACTAATGACGGTTTCAACTTTGTGTCAATATGATCCGGAAGACTTTCCACTTGGTGAGTCCATGGTGGTCTTCCTTCCTGTACCGCCTTTGCTTCTTGCTTCTTCTCCTCCTCAGTTATGCTTTTCAACATTTCCACCTGTGATCTGTCAAACATAAAACACTCCTCTATTGTGTTTTCCTCATCTACAACAGTGTCGTATAGAGGTATACACTCGTCAACAATGTCTGCCATATAGCATTCATCATTAACTAGAGGGTCAGTCCCATTTGAAAAAACATTTAATCGGACCCTACGATTACCAAAGGTCATGTCAAGCGTGCCTGTCTTGCAATTAATTTGTGCATTAGATGTGGCTAAAAATGGTCGACCAAGAATAACCGTTGGTTGTTTGGTTAGGTCCATGGAAACATAATCAAGTACTAAGAAATCCACCGGATAATAAAAATCTTCAACTTTTACTATCACGTCGGTAACCATCCCGCGGGGTAGCTTAGGAGTCAAATCGGCTAATACCACCGTGGTATTAGATTCTTGAAGTGGACCAAATTCGTATTGGTCGTAAAGACTACCCGGCAAGATGCTTACACTAGCTCCAAGATCCAAGAGCGCCCGATTCATTTTAAATTCCCCAACCTGAATGGATATGATAGGTGTTCCCGGATCTTGTAACTTAGGTGGAAGTGAACCCGAAAGAATAGAACTCACATTTTCAGTTAAATCAATTTTCTTGGGTATTTTATGAGTTCTCTTTTGGGTACACATGTCCTTTAAATACTTTGCATACGAGGGGACTTGTTTGATTGCATCTAAAAGTGGTAAATTAATTTTCACTTGTTTAAAAATTTCCCACAACTCTTCTTGTTGCGGGCCTCTTTTCTTGACCACTTTTTTAGATGGCTCCAACAATGCTTCGGGATAAGGGACGGTATTACTCTCCATACCCTTTTCCTTAGCCTTTGGAGCTTGTTTGTTCTCAACGGGTCTTGAACTTTCAACATTTTGTTTACTTTTATTTTGACCCGTTCTTTCCTCACTTTCACTTTCATCACTCACATCTTCCACCTCCCCTTCAACAAATTGGGGAGATGGTGGCTCAATTTTATTTTCAATTTTATTATCAATAATTTTACCACTACGAAGAACGGTTACCTTATTAATGGGAACATTGCGAGTGTTCTTCGAATTCGAACCTTGATGTTGCGGGTTGATAGTGGTATCACTAGGAAGCTTCCCCATGCTTCCTCTCCATTGAGCCATTTCTTCCGCTAATTGGCCCACTTGCTTAGCCAAGGCCTCATGAGACTTATCTCTCACTTCATTCGCTTTGTTGTTGTCTTTCATCATGCTCATTAAAGCATCCATTTTTGAACTCAAAGACTCATCAGCACCTTGACTTCCCGAAGAGTTTCCTTGATTGCTTGAGGAGCCGCCTTGGTTGTAACCTCTTTGATAATTGTTGTTGTACCCTTGGTTACCACCCTGGTTGTAATTGTTTCTTTGGTAACCGCCTTGATTACCACTTTGGCGACCTTGATATTGTCCATTACCACTTTGATTTCCTGATTGGAAATTCGGGTTCATTTGGTTAGAAGGATTACCATACCTAAAGTTAGGATGGTTTCTCAAGCCTGCATGGTAAGTGTTGGAGTTCATGTCATACTTCCTTTCTCCATACACTTGATTTACTTCTTCGGTTGCTTGACCCATATCACCGGAGCATTCACTAGCTTTATGCCCCAAATCTCCACAATTATCACACACGGGGTATTGTATCGATGACACTTCCCGTTTCTTCATTCTTGCCAATTCTCTTTCCAACTGAGCAATCCGGTCCTTAGAACTTGAATCTGCATCGGGAAGAGATTTAGAGACCGGGTGTGTTAGTTCTGCGATCAGCTGCCTCTTCCGATTTTGAATTCTTCGCCATTAATTCCAAAAAATCCCAATCTTCTTGCTCCGGATTAGACAACAATGTTCCATTGCTAGTAGACTTGAGATATTTTCTTTCCTCCTTGCTCAGTCCATTCACAAAACTGCTAACCAATTCCCAAAGGTCAATATTGTGGTGTGGGCATTTTCGAATTAACTCCTTGAAACGAGTAAAAGCTTCATGAAGCGGTTCCCCTTGTAGTTGTTGAAAAGAACGAATCTCTAACCGTACCGCATCTGTTTTAAACTGGGGAAATATTCATCCAAAAATACTTGTTGCATTTCCCCCCAAGTGTAGATGCTGTGTGCGGGTAAAGTAAGGAACCATGTCTTTGCTTTATCTTTGAGAGAAACCGGAATAACCTCAACTGTACTTCATCTAATGAAAAATTATGACCTCCCATAGTTCCACACATTGCCTTGAATTCAGATAAATGATCATATGGGTCTTCATTAGCCATTCCATGAAAATGAGGAATGATGTTGATGTAGTTGGGCTTGCAATCAAAGGATCTTCTCCCTGGAGGTGGTGGTACAATAGGCGATTCGTTCTCAGATGCAAGTGGTCTAAACTGACCATTGACTCCTTGCATTGGAACTGGGGGCCTTCGTCTTGGAGCATTCACTTCTTCACCTCTATGTTGTCTTCCCCCATTAGGTCTTCTTTCTGCTCGACCCACAAAATTTTCACCCGGTTTTGGTGAATATTGGGAATTTGACGTCTTCTTGGGTTTTGTCTTGGTTGATGATTATTAATGACGTGATTGTAATAACCATCATTGTCCCCGTTTCGATTTGCACCCACGTTGGAACTATTATCACCGTGATACTCTTCCTCATCTCCATAATCATCACTAACATTTCTGTAGCCCCAATCCTCATCATCCTCATTGTAATCCCTTTCAGAATATTCATCTTCTCCCGAGTGGTAGGAATGAACACTAACTCTGTCCGATGATTGATAACTTGGTACACTGAATGGGTCATCATCATTAATGTTCACCCTTAATTCTTCAATAGTCTCCACATAATCTTCATATCCGGCTTCATTGTACCGATTGACCGGATCAAATGTGGGATTGCCACGGTTAGACATGGAGGGACCTTGGTTTACATTTCGGGTGTTGGAATTTCGGTTGTGAATTGGTTGGTGAGGTGGGTGTTGTTGTGAATTTTGGGCTTGGTTTTGATGAGGTGGAGTGGGTGGTCTTCGATTTTCACCTGAACGGTGATTTGGGTTTGAATTTGCCATTTGAACGGTTTCAAAAGACAAAGGTTGAATTATGAGTGGTGATTGGGAGTTAGAAGGAATCGGCTCCTCTAACCGGTGTTGTCGGTTTCTTCTTGCTACTCTCTCGATTTCCGGTTCAAACACTAAAGGAGATGTTCTCCCCGAATGTCGTGTACGCATGCACTACCTGTAAACTGCACAAATAACACACCCCGCGTAACAAGGAAAAGTAGAGAATAAACCAAACAAACAATTAAACAAATTATCACACTATTAATACTCAACAAACACTAAGCGCACTAGCTCCCCGGCAACGGCGCCATTTGATGACCTCGGTCGTTACGGGTCATACAAAGCCTAAATAACCTAAATAGATAGGGTAAGTAGGGTATCAATCCAAGGAGCATGTGGTTAGTGAGTATTTCCTAGTTAACTTTGAATTTGTTGTTTATGAAGATGCTAATTATGCAATATATGAATTGGTGTTTAGAGATTGATTGAAAAGTTCATTGATTAATATGAAACTTAAAATGAAATTTGTAAGAAATAATTAATAATACTTGTAAACAATAAGATAAAGATGATTACACTAAGGATTGGGTAATTGAACACTAGGGCTTTCAACAATTGGGCATAATTGGATAAACAAAGATAATGCAATTGGTACTAACGGGTTGATTGTTCAATAAACTTAGGTATCAAGTTTCATCAACATTCACAATGGACTAAACTATACTTTATCATTTAGAACATACAATCCTATGGTAGTGTTGATGCAAGGAACCATGTTCATAACATTTAGAAATTGGCACAAGATCAATTAACTAAAAATGAGTTCAACATAAGGTTAATCACTAATCAACACAAGTAATTCAAGTACATAAAAACATTAATCAAAAGTTTAAGCAATGCCCAAATGTTTAAGCCCTAGGTATCAAAGACTTACATCCCTAGTGTAATACAAGAGTTTTAGCCAAACATGGCTATGGTGTTCATCATCTTCAAAATATGATCTTCAATCTTCAAAGGAATTGTGTAATAAGCTTGGAGAATAATTGTGTGTTTTATATGCCTTCAATGGTGATGATTTTTTTATAATGATGGAGATCAAAACAGCTCCCCAAAAGCAGTCAAAGACCATAAAATCGCCATTAACACTTGATCCCATCAGTTTTGGCTTGAAAAAGGAAACATTTGGACCATTTTGACTTTTAGCGTAGGATACGCCAATATTGGCGTACCCTACGCAAAACCTGATCAGCCTCACATAAAGTCTGCTGGCCTACGCTAGCCATATTGTCCCTGCCTACGCAAATGGCGTAGGGTACGCCATTTTTGGCGTATCCTACGCTAACTTCCCTCGGGCGTCCGTTTTTGGTTTTCCAACTCGCGTATGCCTCCGTTTCTCGCCCGGACAACTCCAAAACGTCATTTTTGCTTCCTTTTTGTTGTCAAATCCTGAAATGACATAACAAGATCAAAGCAACACCATTTGACACTAAATAATCCTTAAAATGCATCTTATGGGTGTTTTTATACACATCCTTAAATCAACCCATCAGGTCTCCACATTCATAGCACTGCCCATAGTTGTATCTACCAGGACGATTAGGATTTGCAGCCTGAGCAGGGTTGGTTGGTTGGTATTAGGGTTTGGGGTCTCACGACATGTGTTAACTAGGTGGCCATATTTACCACAATTGGTGCACAAGTGACACGCTGAAGCAGTGGGATGATGTCGTTTGCATGTGTTACACAATGGGTAGTTTCCTATATAAGGTTTCTTGTTAAAAGCTTGTGTAGTGAGGTTTGCATCAGGATCCTGGTCTTACGCTTCTGGTTCTCAGTAGTTACCGCAGCTACAATACTGGCTTTCTCGCCTTTCCGAACTAAGGTCCCGTTCTTTACGTGATTGTCAGTTAAGGTAGCTGCTAGACGCTTGGCCTCTTCGAGGGTAGCAGGGTTCCTTCCCCATACCGTGTCTTGAATCTGCATGGGTAAACCACCGATATATTTCTCGATGGCTACGGGTAGCGGAGTGACCTTATGGGGCAACAACAGACTGAGCTCATGGAAGCGGGTATTATAAGCAAGGTTTTCCCACTATCCTGAGCAAGGGTGTGGAACTCGTCCTCTAATTTCTTGACCTTGTTACGTGGGCAAAACTCGGTTTTCATTATCTCCTTGACTTGATCCCAGGTCATAGCAAGTGCAACTTCAGCTCCACGTGTGCGCTTTTCCTCATTCCACCAAGTGAGTGCTCGTTTGTGAAGAAGACTCATGGCATAACGGACCTTAAAGTTATCGGGACACTCACTGTTAATGAAGGTATTCTCAATACCCTCGAACCATTGTAGAAGACCAGTAGCTCCTTCATCTCCACTGAACTTAGGGGGATTACAGGTATTAAGTGTTTGAGAGTGCAGGCTGGGAGATCATTCCCGTTTCCATTCCCGTTCCCATTGCGGTTTCCATTGCCGTTTCCGTTCATCTGGATGACTTGGTCCAGTAAGTTAGGAACCAGAGTTGCTATTTGTTGTGCCATTTGTTGAGAGATGATCGCAGCCAGTTGGGCATCACCTCCATTGTTGTGGTTAGTGTCGTGGTTGTGGTTGTGATTGCTACTCCCTTCATCATGATTGTCACCACTGTTAAGGCGAGCGCTGCGACGTGGAGGCATGATCTGTAAGAGACACAATGAAGGTTCAATGAGACATGAATGGGGTAATATAAGGAATGTAATCATTTATCCATTAATTAAAACGAAAAAACAAAAACGTTGACTTATCAAAGATTCTAGATTCTAATAACATAGTGAAGACATGCTTTGGCCTATAAGTGAACACTCATCCCGAGAATTCCCAGGTAGGCATCCGGGTCCCTCGTCTGATTGGGGATATATGCGCAATGTCAGCCTAGACAGAAAACTCAGAATACAGGCGTTCACCCTTCCAGATTGCATGTGTTCGTTATTAAAATCTAGAACTTCGACGAGATCTCAAGGTGGTTCAGGCTAAACCTGAGGATTTTGTCCTATTAGTCTAAGAGTAGATCCAGTGATGGAGAAGCAATCTTCTTGTAGGGACTAAGTTAGGGATAAGAAGTAGGAGGAAGATAGAGATTTGAAACAAATAGGGTTGCAAGTAAAAGGAGCAAGTACTGATTATAATCCTATGGTTATAGACTAGATTATTTTTCTAATAACCTAATTCCCTATAACCATGGCTCTGATACCAATCTGTAACACCCCAACCGATGGCGGAAACATCGGGATGTCACGTATTGATGATTGTTCAGTAGCTCATGGTGAATAATAAATTTCATTAAATAATTTAAATAAGTTACATACAATTGTTCTAAGAATTTGTACATCACAAGATGAAAAATACTAGCTACACATCTTCAAGCATTAACTCGTTTTCAAATCAGATGATGTATGGCTTGATTTCGTATTTTTTTTTTTGGTTTCTCTCACTTTTTTTGTTTGAAACATTGTGATTTTTTTGGATTAATTATGTAATTTGGACTCACTTATTTACTTCTCTTTTAATGTGAGTGGTGTGTATTCTCCATGTTCACATTCTTTGAATTCAAGAATTAGTTTTTTTTTTCAATTAAAACAATAGCAAATTAGGGAACCAACTTCTTCCTATTTTGGAAATATAGAATACCATACGGTGTTTATTTATTTTTCAAACCTTCTGCCAGATTTCAATTCTTTTCTCTAATGGTGTTTCATTAATCATAAAATATATTATCAAGATAGCTATGTATACATGTGTTTGTTTATATAAATTATGGATCCATAAGAATATGAAATATGGCTCCCAGGGGTATGTAGTTGGCAAGTTAATGATTCACCATCAATCTATATTCACGTAAATTTTTGTTTCCATGTATCATTGTATTATGCGATTCAGTAGAAATGGGGTTGCAGGGGTAGTAATCTGAACCTGCGCGCCTTTGGTTTATATATATGTTATTGATTTGAACTGTTTGGTAATCCTATGTGTTTGACCCATTTGAACTGTTTTTTCTTTAACTACTTTATTCTTTTTAGTTTTAATCTATTTTACCAATTTGGAAGTATGTCACTGTATTGCAATGCAATGCATAACTCATAGAAAAGCAATCAATATAGAAGCTATGCATAATGCATCAGGGTACACAATTACAGTAAGTTTGATTTCTTTTGTTATATTTATGGTATTAATGTAATGTATGGATTTCTTTAGTTATAGTTATGGTATTTAATGTAATGTACGGACATGGGTTTGTTAATGTAAGGCCATGGGGTATACTCTAACATATGCGGTATTAAAGGTGACATGGGTTTTTAATGAACGTTTGGAAAGGCTAATATAGTTTTGCTTTATAATTTTCCAGTCTAATTTACCCATTGCGTCGCTCATAATAATACCCGCCGCGAAGCGCGGGTACATTTTACTATTATATATAATAAATAAATGATTTTGAAAAACAAAAATTTGGATAATAAAGTTTATCATTTGAATAGCAAAAAAATAAATTTTGTAGAATAGGATTTAAAATCTATTTTAAAGTTAATATCATAAGTATATGAAAAGAAATGATAACAACAAAAAAAATGTGTGTGGTTTGTGGGATCGAACCCACGAACCAAAGCTCCAACAACAGACACCCTACCATCTGATCTAGATCAGATATTCGTATAAATGTGTTTTTAAAATGTTTTTAAAGAGACGCGAACTGGTGTTATCATCCCCAATAGTAACTATGAACCCTAATTCACCAATTGAATCAAACATCAAACGATAACCACATAATTGATGGGGTTATTGTTCGGCTCATATACAAGAACAGAAATAAACATTTAATTGATACTCACGTAGTCAAATCTATGCAGAAGGCTTGAGTCAACACAAAGTCAAACAACGAGCAATGTTTGATTAACACGAAGTTTTAAGAGGAATTGAGAGTGGGGGTCTGTTTATCGGTCAATATAGGTTCCAGAGGAGGGTTTAATTTATAGTGTGTTTGTTGAAATGGAAGTGTTCAATGCTTGTCAAAAAAATACGCGTATGTATACAAATTGGAGTGGGTTTAGGCTCAAATCACGGGACATGACTGTAGGAGAATGTTTGTCGGTCAACAAAGATGAAATGGTTACCAAAAATGAGGCCAAAATTCGTGGAAAGTGGACTTGGTTTTGACCACAACTCGGGTCGGATCTGGGGAATGACTGGGTAGGAGAGATGGTGTTGGGCCGGAAAAAGAGTTATATTAAATACGCGTGAGGTTTTATTACTAAAAGACTTGCAGAGCAGGTGGTAAGGCTTGTGGGGAGTTTGTGAAGGGTTCCAGGTTCAAGTCCTGGGAGGCCGTTTATTATATATATATATATATATATTTTAAACAGTAAGGGAAGGGACAAGGGGGTTCTGGGCCGGGTATGGGCTGGATTAGAATTGGGCTAAGGGTGTTGGACTGGATCAGTGTTGGGCTAAGGGTGTTGGGTTGGGTTGTAAGTTGGATTTAGAGGTGTTTGTTTCATTATTGTTATTATTATTATTATTATTATTATTATTATTATTATTATTATTATTATTATTATTATTATAACAAAAATTTGCGATGTTACATTAGCTGATCAAACCCCCACGCATCCAAGGGGGATGGTGAACGATGTGTTGGTAAAGGTAGAGGATTTCTACTACCCAGTTGACTTTTTTGGTGGTAGACTATGTAAGTAGTGCTGAAAACACACAAACCACCGTTATACTGGGTAGGCCGTTCCTAGCAACTACGCATGCTATTATAAATTGTGCTAATGGAACGGTACGCATGAAGTTTGGTGACCGTGAGCTCTGTTTAAATGTATATCCAAATTTGTCTAATTCGGTTGTTGATGAGAAAGGTCCCAAAAATGACATTTTTTATAGTGGTGGCTCTCTTGTAAAAGAGGATCACCCAAAAGAGGATTTTTGTGTGGTTAACAGGTTTGGAGCAGTCAAGAATAGCACGGTAAAATGAAGAAAGACGAAATTGAAGAAACCGCCTAATTTGGACAATGAAACAAGAACAGAAAAGATGGTTGACCCGGTTAGGAACACCTTAAAGGACCTAGGCTCTGCAGTTCTTAACGCCACAATGGGCGGCAGACAGCTTGCCAAACGGCCACATCAAAAGCCCCACCATCAGAGACGTTGGGCTTGCCGTCAGCGACGACTCACCTGTTTCAAACAGCCAAAGTTGCGGCAGACGGCCCCCCCAAACGGCCAATGCTGGAAAAAAAAAGCCCCGCCGTCAGAGACGGCAGCCCAGTCGTCAGAGACGGCCAGACGAGCTTCAGGCGGCCAAACTGGCGGCAGACGGCTGCCAAAAATCCCTTTCCAAGTTAGCCGCCGTCAGCGACGGCGACCAAGCCGTCAGAGACGGCGGTTCAATTCTTGACGCCATAATCAGCGGCGAACGGCTCCTAAGACGGCCCATGTGCTTGTTCTTTATCCTCCCATAACCAAACACCCTCTAATTCCATATGATCCTCACCCAAACACCCATAAACCCAAACCTTATACCCAAGTCCAACCATAACACCAAGTCCTTAAACCTTTAACCCTTTTTCAATTAACCTATCATCTACCATTTTTTTTTCTTCTTCATCTTCTCCACACAAAACTTCAAGAACCCTAATCTCTTCACCACCATAACTCACTCAAAACTTAACCAAATCAAGCGATTTTGGGGTATATCTTGTGTAATTTTTCGAGAGGAATCCAAATCTTGGGTCGTTTTTTACAAGATTTGCACGAATTTCAAGAATTTTGGACCTCTTGGTCACGAAATTTTTTTTGAAATTTTGGGTTTTTTTGTGTAATCATCAATTCCAAAAGGCATTTCAATCCCTCAAAACCATTCCATCCACCTTCTATGTTTTTTTTTCATTTCATCCCTCATTCACCCTTTACTAACAACACCATAACCCACCACCTACCACCGCCATCGTCACGACCCACCACTGTTACAGCTAGGGGTGCAAACGAGTCGAGCCGAGCTCGAGCCTTGCATTATCGAGCTAGGCTCGTTAAAATTTTTAGAAGCTCGAGCTCGAGCTCGATTCGAGCCTTGTATTTGAGGCTCGAGCTTGGCTCGATAGTATATTTAAAAACTTGAGCTCGGCTCGAAAGCTCGATCAAAATGTATGTGGCAAGAGTTTAAACGAGCCCAAGCTCGGCTCAAGCTCATTTTGGACCATTAAGGAGCTCGTTTTGACTATTAACGACTCGTTTTGGACCATTAATAAGCTCGTTTTGGACAATTAAGAAACCCAAGGCCCAAAGTAATTTAGTTAATGCATGAGTTGCAATACAATTGGGCTATATAGTATTAATTGACATAAATAAGCAAAGCTCGATAAGGATCGACGAGCCCAACCGAGCTTTACATTCGAGGCTCGAGCTCGAGCTCGATAACCAAATGAGCTTTATTTCAGGCTCGAGCTCGATAAGACTCGGCTCGTTCGAGCTTTTTACCGAGCCGATCTCGAGCAGCTCGCGAGCCGCTCGGCTCGTTTGCACCCTAGTTACAGCCACCACCCACCACCACCGACCATCGTCGCACACCATTGCTGCTGCCACCACCCACCACCGTTGTTGCCGCCACCAACCACTGCCACCCACTACCTTCACTTACCCACCACCGTCGCCATCCAACACTACCCAACGCCGCCCACCATTGTCACCCACCCACTCCCGCCTTCACCCACCACCGCCACTACTCACCATCGTCACCCACCAACCATCACCGCCATCCACCTCCACCAACGCACCTTCGCACCACCCACCACCGTCATCGCCACCACCTACCACCACTGTTGTCGCCACCACCTACCACCGTTGTAGTTGCCACCACCCACCACCACCACCGCCGTCGTCACCCACCACCATGCTACCGCCACACACCACCGCCTACCATCACTTCCACCAACCACCGCTACCGCCACCCACCACCGCCACTACTCACCATCGTCACCCACCCACCATCACAGCCATCCACCATCGTCGCCACCCACCACCGCCACTACCGTCACATATCACCGCCCACCATCACTTCCACTGACCACCACCCACCGAGGCACTCACCACTGATTTTATTCATTCGTCTTTTTCCTGCCTATCCAACAACATAAAGTAATATTTTGTTTCATTCCTACATGACAATCAAATAAGACATGGAATGGTAATGATCAATTCTATTACCTTTTTCATTTCATTCTCTCATCCATTCTATTACCACATACCAAACAGACCAATATAATTTATGCTCCTATAAAAATTGGTGTATGTAATCTTTTGTGGTTGGCTAGCAACCTACTGGCCGTTTTTTTCTTGGAATGAAAATTTTGTTCATCTTTCAAAAAAGAGAACAAATAATCATGGAATTACGGAATTCACTTGAATTAAATTATGACAAGCAATGCTTCAAAGTTAAAAAAAAAAAAAAAAAAAAAAAAAAAAAAAAAAAAAAAAAAAAAAAAAAAAAGGTTAATTTCAAATATTTATGGTAAATATATAATGATTGCTTTAAGGCCTTTCCACAATATGTCATAGAGATGCTGAGTGTCAAATATTTTTATTTAAAGGTGTACTTCAATGATGAAATCGTAGTCCTAACAATCTTGGGGTCACAAGTTCAAGTCCTCCCACACGCCGGACCCTTTCAACCTTAATGGGTATAATTTTTCGATAGACGAGAATCGAACCGGTGACCAACCCCGGACGGAAACCCTCTGAAAAAGTAAAACCTCACACCTCAAACCATCTGGACTGAAAATGGCCAACCAATTTTATTGCATATCTGACTAACATACTGGTAGACAAAAACTCCAAATACACCTCCACCAATTACATCAGTTAAACATTGTTGACAAATATTATTGACAAATATATAGGCTCTATTATTGAAGTACTTTAAGCACATGAAAACACAAGAAAGAGGATATATTTGTGCAACTTGGGAGCCACCTATTAAGACATTTCTTTGTCATAATAGTTAAGGATGCGAAACAGTCAACATATATTTTTGGATCATGCAGAATATTTTGCACTTTAAATGTGCATCAGTGCATGTCAAATTGGGTCGTTATTTCAGTCTATCAATGTATTTTTAGCAATTAACTAGTATTTTGTCGCCGCGGCGCATGGCAGGTTGAACCGTGCAGTAACACATGAAGTGTATAACAAAATGCGCTACAACACAATTCGTAAAAACACAATGCATAAAACACAATTACTAAAATGTGTAAATACAATGCTTTTAACTTGGTTCGGAGCTAAAATCTACATCGAAACGTGGACCAACTGGAAGCGCACATTTTATAAGTACGAAAACGTATTACATTTGACATTACTCGTTTTTCAAAAGAAAAAAAAAAGATTAAGTAGAAACGGTAGACCAAATCGTATTTATACCGATACATATTTAAGAATTCGCACGTAAAAAAAATAGTTTGTTTCCAAGTAAAGGTACGAAAAGGGGTAAACATGAATTTTTCCAAAAGAAAAAAAAAATTAAGTTCAAACATAGACCAACTCGTATTTATGCCGATACATATATAAAATTTTCAAACGTAAAAAAACAGTTTTCTATTTCGAAACGTGGATCAACTGGGCACATCAAATAAGTACGAAAACGTATTATATTTAACATTACTCGTTTTTCAAAAGAAGGGAGGTCCACTTTACGTCCGGCTGACCTGCTAGTGTTTGGTTGGGAAGGTGGGAAACACGCATGCGTGGACCTTACGGGTGTGTCACCTTTAGCGGGATTTAGGGAGAGTGGGTTCGTGGCAGGGCAAGCGGTACTTAGAGCAGAGTCGAACAAGGTGGCAAAGCACACTAAAGCGTGTGAGGATAACCAACATGCTTTTGTCCCTCTGGCTTTTGACACTTTTGGCTCATTGGCACCGGAAGCGATTAGGTTTCTAACGAGAGTCCAACGGGTGGTCCACAGCAACTTCTCGACTCCCCGGGGGCAAGGATTTGTATTCTCTAGATTAGGGTTCTCTATCCAGAAGGGGGTGGCGGCGCAGCTTGTTGCCCGCCTACCTGCTATTCTTATGTAATTTGCCCCTTTTGTTGAAATGAAATAATTAGATCCAAAAAAAAAAAAAAGAAAAAAAAGAAAAATAAGTTTAAGCCGAAACGTTGACCAACTCGTATTCATACCGATACATATAAAAAATTCGCACGTAAAAAAATAGGTTTTTTTTTTCAAGTAAGGTACAGAAAGGTGTAAACTCTTTAATTTTCCAAAAGAAAAAAAGCTTAAGTCAAAACGTAGACCAACTCGTGTTTCTACCGACACATATATAAAATATTCGGACGCAAAAAAAAATAGTTTTTTCCAAGTAAGGTACGGTAAAAAGGTTTAAGTCGAAACGTAGACAAACTCGTATTTATATCGATACATATATAAAAATTCACACGTAAAATAATAGTTTTTTCAAGTAAAGTGGCTAAAAACGACAAATGTCAATGTTAAGGGGTTAGACTATGTGAAAAATAGTTTTTTCAAGTAAAGGGCTACAAACAAAAAACTCAAAGTTGAGGGGCTGAATATGATGAAGGTACAAAGTTGGAGGGTCGGTGGGGAAAAAACCCACCGACATTGCATATTAATATAGATATAATGTATTCAATGTATACTATATACGATAAGAAAAACTATATTGATGATGTGGGTCCTAAAACGACCACGTTTAATACATTGTCAAAAAATAAAGCAAAGTAAAGTATTAAGGTTTGCCTGACTTATCGGAGCTGAACAGCGAATATAAGGTAGCCTGGCTGCCATACAGTAGCTATGCAGCAGAAAGCAAACAGTAAAATCATTGGAAATGTAAAAAGGTACTTTGGCTTATTACTATAGGCATAAGACAAAACATCACACAGCTTCAAGCCATGCCTAGGAAGTAGTAAAAGCTGAAAGTGTACCAAATGGGCAAAGTCTCACTGCAGGGAACATAAAGAGAGTCAATCCTAACCAGGTATAGTAAGGATGCTACCATAGGGGAGCTCCTGGGCAGAATTCCGCTGCCTATATAAGGAGACCCTTAGTTTGTCATTACACACACCCACTTCTCACCTCTTCTCTTTATTCTTACACTCTCTACTTCATTATTCCTTAACTCCAATCAAATATATACTTATTCTCACGCCGGAGTCCAAACGCAGGAGGCCCCCTCCTGCGTTAAGGCTAACGGTGTCTGCTACCTTGTGCAGGTCCTTCCAGGAGCTAGAGGATCCCCTAAATCATAACTTAAACCTAACATACCCTTAACTTATAATCCTATACATCTCCTAACCTAATCCCGGTCATTTTCCTTGTTATAGCAACATCTCCTAACCTAATCCTAGTCATTTTCCTTGTTGTAGCAACATATATGATTTAAATAGAAGATAACTTTTGCTTCATTAAGAAAAACATAAATCCCAATAAGGGGAAGAAAACTTACATCAACCATTTTTTATAGTTTAATGTTTGGTTAACCCATACATTAGAAGATAATACCGTCACTCCGAATGATCCGTTTAACCCATCCTTTGCCCCAAACCTTAAAACACAAAAAAGAAAGTACAAACACGTGGTCATAACTCACAAAACATAATTAGTAGCAACTTACACATGAGAAACAATATGTTCTTGTGGTTAATTGGTTATCATAAAATATGAGTTCTCATTTGAACCTTAGACGCCTGCACGCATGCACACATATTTAGTTTATTAATATTTATTAATTATTAATTTTATTTACAGACTTATAAATATTATCATATTATTTTAATTAAATCTTTGTTTTTATAAAATTTTAGCTTATAAAATTGTTTATTATCAACTGATTTATAAGCTAAGTTTTTTTTATTTTATTCATAACTTTGTAAACTATGATTTATTTGATGGAACTAGGTGTCCGATCATCGATTAATTTAACTGACTATCGATGTATGATCTAATGAGTTACTGTCACAAACAAATTTCCACATGCGGGGTTTTATTGCGAGACATGTGGCATACCAGGATCCAGTCAACGGTCGATGAACGATCTCTAGATGTTTGTAAAATATTGTGACATCCGTCTCCTTTCACTATCATCATTATACATCTTTAGTCCCTATTGTTTCTTATTTTTATATTTCTAGCCTTGTAACCAAAACTACTATTCAATAATAAAAGTACGCGAAATTTTCTTTTCGTTTTTTAACTCTAGCTTAGTCCTAACTTCGTTTCCAAACAAGAACCTTATAAATGGATAAGGAATTAATTGATCTTTTATGTTAAAAAATTAAAAAAATAAATAATAATAATATATAAAAGTTTGTTTATATCAAATACCTATCGAAAACCATAAAACATCCATAACCCATTAACCATCACCCACCCAAGTCTAAACCCAAACGCCCCTAGCCCAGCTCCAAGACCCGACCCTTAAACCGGGTCTGGTTCGACTCGACGCAGAAACCCATCGACGCCACCATCTTGCCACTATTTGACGCGTATTACTCCCATCTAATCCCGCAATCATCTCGCCTAAATCTCCTCTACCCTATACCTATATGGATTTGAGCTTATAACACGTTTTTGACAATTAATTGGATCGGATTCAAAACCCACCATTAAACCCTTCCTTAACCAAATTTCAAATTACAATAAATACGAGTTGATTTGAACCAATCGAACCCACCTATAAATTCAGAGACTCGTCACCTATCAAACCCCTACACCAAATCAAGCTTAGACTTTCAAATCGTTGTTCTAGTGAAGCTTTTGCTCTTGACCCATTGTTTCTCAATCCAACATCTCTCGAATACCGTAAGTCTCACTAAAACCTACTAACTTATGGGTTTTTTTTTTTTTTTTGTTCTCTCTGAAAGCCCTAACATTTTAGTTGTGATATGCAACACATACATGCTCAATTGAAGGGATTTGGAAACTAGGGTTTGGTAGAATAGAATTTGGGGATTTTGCCATTTCAGGTAGGTTATCAAATGAATAAGAAACCAATAACATATACAAGGAGACACCCAGCTGGTCTGGACGTGAGTATTAACAGTCCCGGGTTCGAATCTCCCCAGCACTGTTTTGTTGTTTTTTTTCTTTGCTTGTTTATAAATCATATAAATCTTCTTTTATTAATTAAAAATACTCAAACCATCACAATTTTTTTTTTATAAAAAATACCTTAGATCCCTAAACCCAAAGATAAATATAATTTTTAATTGCCAGAAAATTTTATTTATTATTTTTAATATATTATTTTCGTATTGATCATAATTAATTCTTTAAAAACCCGTTTGGCATCACTTTAATATCAAAATTTTTGTGGGATTATTTCTAACCATATAACACTTTTTCGAATTTTACTTTCTATAAAAAAATTATTTTATCTATTTTAACTATTTAAATACATTTAAACCAATTATTAATCAATTAAAATTCTGTTTAATTGAAAATAAAGTAGAAAATAATTTTTGAAATTATTTTTCACTTAAACAAAGTATCATCTCATGTTTTATATAAAAATAATATTCTTACACTTTATTTGTATTAAATTCTAATTATTGCATTTTAAATGTTAATAAATCTATTAAAAGTATAAAATACCAAAATTATATGAGTTTCAAAATTCTGAAAAATATTTTAATATCTCAAAATAGAAGTAACTTATAATTTTTAAATTTATTTGATTTATTTACTTATTCCATTAATATCTGCATTTATTTCATATTAAACTAGTGTTGATGCACGTTTTGCGTCTAATGCTATTGGATTGTACATTATAAGTTGTTTTGTTGATGTCGTGGGGGCGAATTTGGAATTAGGATTGGTCGAATGTGGATATTATGGGTCGAAGGTGGAGAAACAGATCGAATGAAGAAGACAGAAGAACTTTGTGTTTGTTCGACCATATGAAGGGTCGAACCTGCACATTCGACCCGGGGGGGCGAATGTGCAGGCCTATATAAACTTGAAATTTCATTTTAACTTTAACTTTTTGTCATTTGTGTATCTAGTTCGATCTGAATTCTCTCTAGTTATCTAAAACAATCTGAAAATTTATTATTTCATTGTAAACATCAATTGTAAGGTTTTATCAACTGTTTATTAATGAAATGGATATTGAAAAGATGAATTTGCGTATTTGACTCGATTACTATCATTTCGTAACTGATTTAGGGATTCCGCACCTAAATTGGTAGACTTGTATGATCAACTAACTTGTTTTTGTCAAACCGATCCTCCCACAACTAGTATTTGACCCGCAGGCATTGCACCGCGGACAAGTATCTAACCCGGTAAGAGCAAGTATTTGTAGGGCTGCAAACGAACTGAACATTCAGCGAACAGTTCATGAACCGTTCGGCGGGAAGTTCGTTTGTGTTCGTTCGATTAATAAATGAACGAACAGGAACAAAAAATTTCGTTCGTTTAGTTAAACGAACGAACATGAATAGAGGCCACGTTCGTTCGTTTATATTCGTGAACGATCGGTAACGTGTTCGTTTGTGTTCGATAGTTTAATAAGGTTTCTAATTTTTATAATTTGTCTTGATATTCTTTTACTTTTATTTATTTTACCCAAATTAATAAATAAACAATTTATATGAGGTAAATATATGTATGTGAATTCGATTTTATAAGAGAGTTAATATATGTTCGTTTGTGTGTGTTTTCGTTCATGAAAACTTTTTTGTATTTGTTTGTGTTCATAAGCACTTACTTGTGTTCATGAATGTGCGTTTGTGTTCGTGTGCGTTCATGAACAAATTTAACAAACGAACACGGACATGGGTGATTTCTTAAAAAACGAACATGAACATAAAATCCCGTTCAGTAAGTGTTCATGAACTGTTCGTGAACACATATTTTCCTTAACAAACGAACACGAACAAGGCCTCATTCGTGTTCGTTTCGGTTCGTTTGCAGCCCTAAGTAGTTGACCTGAGGACGTTGCCTCGTGGATAAGTATCTAACCCGGTAAGAGAAAATATAGCTAAGAAAACCCGCATCCATGAGACTCGAACCCGCGATCACGTATTTACACGATAGGCTGTCACACCCTCAAATTTTTCACTCCGGGGTTTTACGCGAGGCACGTGACATACCAGGATCAATGTAACATGTCACACCCCGACTTTTCCCCAAATCGGTTGTGACGTTTGATAGCTTCGCCGCACAGCGGAAAGATGCATCTAAGACTCTGGTTCCCTGAACGCCAATTCTAAACCTCTAGGATTCCCGATCCCAACTGCCACCTACTCCAACCGTGCCGTTACCAAAGTTTAAACCTGAAAGACATACTTAAAAAGTCAACATAAAGCTGGTGAGTTCATAAGTTTTGCAAAATGTTATCAAACATTACCAAGTTCCAAAAGTGTTACCATGTTCACCCTGTCAATACTATGCAAAATGTATACCAAAGTACGCTAGCTAGGCGTATGTTTTGTTACTACTACGATTGGAAAACCATTACTAACTCGCAAACCAGATGTCGTGCCCGAATAGTAAACATGTTGTTCCTGTTTGAGACAATATGCACTCGCCCGGCCCTCCAAGCCGACGAGCGGGGTTGGTCACTCCCAATAGATCTATTCACATTTCCCCGTTGTGCTAACCCGCACATTCATGGTTTCCCCCGGGACTTCCAAAGATCGTATAGTAAACCATAGAAACCCATAGTATGACAGTTGTTACCAAAACATAAGTTTAACACATGTTTTCTCCCCCAAAAAGTGAAACCAGTTAAAAGAGGGGCCGTAAACTCACGCAACCCGTTTCATTTTTCAAAAACTTGTTCGTTTGGAATTCCTCAGGTTTTCATAAAAGAAGCATGTCTTCCACCCCGAAAACATTTACGAAAACAGTAAAAAGTGGGGTCATGAACTCACCTTAATGTCCATGCTAAGCTAGCAAACAAAGCCTGAAACCTCGACCGACTTCCTCGTGCCCTAATTACCAACAAAGGACACCTTAACAGTCTATCACACATAAGCCTGGCTTATTAACCGCTTAAAAGATAGTCTACTCGACTGTCTAGACTCGTGTGTACCAACACGAGTTTAAATACGTTTCAACTCGACGAACCGACAATGACTTAACTTAATTCACGTTTCAACCCAAGTTGCACACTTGTTACTATTTGTGTATAAACCATGTTGGACTGGTACCCCGAAACGTATAATTGTCCTGAATCGTAGCTTGTCTCATAAATCATATAAATGTATTCGTTTTGTGTAACTATGTTTTAGAAAATACTTCTTGAGGAAATACAAATTTAGTTATTAAAACCGATTAATAACATTTGTTACTTTTTCTCAATATTGTTTGGAAGTCATCTTTATTGCTACGAATAAATAGTCCTTAAAAGCATTTCGATTTGTATATAATAATGCATTTGTCCAAAGCACTTAGGGGAATTTATTTATAAAAGTGGCAGTTCGTTACGCTTTGATTTTATAAAAATTTGGGCAGAGTTTCCCCTGTTTTTGTACAAACCAGACAACACCCGTTGTCTACAATTTTCCCCAAACATCAACTTTCAAACACAATTCCTCAAATCCTTTTATCCACAACTTCGATTCAAGAGAATGTATACGTTTCGTCACCTATGTATAGTTATAGATATATATATATAGCAATATATATATAATATAGTCCGACGATATAGTCCAATGTGATTTAGTCCGATGTTCGATATCATAAGTTACGTCAAATTAACCATTTACTAAATCGTCCGATATATAATAAATATAGTTTCCGTTTATTATACGGTTCGTTCGCGAGTCAAACGTATTTCATCCATATTAATATATTTATAAATATCTAATATTCATAAATATATAATATTTACAAATACACAATATTTATGAAAAATATATAATATCTACAAATAGTGATAAGTACGAATTTAATGTATACCGAATCACACGCGCGCCTCGATCGCTGACCAGATTTCACCAATGTTGACTGCATGTTTGACCGGACCGAACCGCGTGACCGAGGTTGACTGGTTGACTGTTCTGCACCTGACCCGAGTCCCGAGATCCGAATGGAACCCAAACCGAAAGCTGGCCAGATTAACCATATCTGACCATTAGTTGACCCGACCCGAGCATAACCGAACCTGAACAAGACCCAAATGAGCCAAACACGGCCAAACCACGAGCCAAGGCCTAACCAACCGGAACTCGTGACCCAGAACTCAAACCAAACCCACGAGCTAAACACCTGAATGCGTGAGATCCAGAACAACTGAGACCACTACGCACCCGATCTGTACCCGAACCCAGACCACATAACCACCATAAACACCCGTACCTGAACCAAACTCGAGTTATGACCCGACAGCCACAACCGAGCACATCCGCGACCACCATCGGACCTCCACAGCCACCATACACCTCCATTCGACACCGCAGGCGCTAACCCGAACCAAAACCCACCGTCTAACCCATCACCGATCTTGACACCAGAACCACCACCACAGGGCCGTACCAACCACCACGAAAAACATCACCATCGCCCCTGCACCTCCTGCCGCCTCCACCATTAACCCGACTAGTCACCACATGCCCTAAAACCCCTTCAACCGGCCCTTAACCACCTGCCAAAAACCACCACTGTCGATCCCCTGGTCACCCTAACTCCACTGACCCATCACCCAAGACCACCGCCGTCGCCTCCCTCTTGAACCAAGCAACCACCACCGCTCGCTTCTACAACAACAATACCACGCCGCCGCCTCAGCTTGATTCGGGGATAAAAACGTTCACGCCGCCACCACCGAGGATGGTGGTGGTCGGCCGGCGCTGTCACAGGGAAGGAGAGATAGAGAGAAGGTGTGAGGGAGATGAGAGGGAGGGTAGAGAGAGAGTGACGGTTTTAGAGAGAGAAAGTGAGTGGCTAGGGTTTTTGAGTTGGATGAATAATGTGAAGAAGAAGAAGAATATGATGCTTATATAGGTAGGGTTATGTTAGGTGGAGTGTACCGCGTATCGAACCCGTATTAACGTTGCAAGCCTCGGTTTATTGTTAGGCTCGATAATAAATTACAAGATTTTATCGGTTTTGTTCGTAATTATAAAATAGACTAAACCGAGCAAAAATATAAATATTTTCGTTATCCGGCGCGTGCTGTCAAAAACACGCGTTTTAAATCGCGTTAGAAGATCCGATTACGGTTTCCTTTGTTAAAACCATCCGTTAACCTCCGAAACTTAATAATTAACAATTATTTTATAATAAAATAATTACTTCCAATAAATAAAATCATACCGATATTGATCGGAAGTTGCCGGTTGTCACATTCTCCCCATGTTACAGAAATTTTGTCCTCAAAATTTGAGGTAGGATATCATCCAAGAACCAATGGTAGTACAACAAAAATAGTCAACGAACTTGCCAGTACAAATGGCACGAGATAAATTCCCATAATCAACTGAATGCAAAGTCTAAACAATAACTCTGTCGACAAACATTATTGGCGCACCTCAAACGAAGCAACTAATGCACCAACTTTTTCATTACACACCACAAGGTGTGTCTGCATTTAAGGCAATAACAAACAAGTTGATGAAAGTGAGACATGTCAATAAAAATCATTCATTATTCCAAGTAGATTGAATATTCACCGCAAGGTGCTGTATCAAATTCCAACAATTCGATTCAACTGAAATGTCGACTTTAAAGAAACTCATCGACGAAGTATCAAAGGATTCATTGCCCACAATGGCCTGACACATCAAGATTAGAAACAAGCATTACGAGCAACGTAATGATAAAACAAGTCGCTAATGAAACAATTGTTTGATGCGAAGCCCTACAATGGACCTTCACAGGTTTAAAGAATTCAAACATGCAATAGTTGACACGTGTACAAAAATGCGTGTCTAATTTGGTGAAAAGAATAAGGAATCAACAAAAATTAAATTCCTTTATGATTGAATGTTGAAGGCCACGAATACAAAAGAGAGAGATGTAGATCGTACTAAAAAAGATATAACTAGGTTCTACAACATGAACCTTAGAAGTTCAAGAAACGAGATCATCAAGAACTTAAACTGGTTTAAGAAAAGCAAAGTCACAAATGACACGAACAGGGAGAATCGGCAATCACGTCCGTAACAACAAAATAATGAAAAAAAAAACCCTTATCCATTATATATATATATATATAAATGTATATACAACAACCTAATAGCATAGATACCCTCAAGATAGATGTCTTTAGAATTATCAAGTGCCTGTAAATTCGCAATAACGTGACGTCTGCGTTATCGAGAATTTACCTCACCAGATCATCCTATTAACCTCCATCATAAGTTATATCACGAGCACTCGTTACATTCATATAATAACACGTATATATATCATAATATAATGTTCGCCGTGTGCGCCACTTTTCCCAGTGCTCTTCCCGTCCGCATTCCAGCTCCGCAGCATCAACGGCAGAATGAGGTGCCTCATTAAGATGTTTCCGACCCAAATCGACCTTGACGACATAGCATGCTCCGTACCCGGGATGCGAAACCACAGATGCTACAACAATCCCTTTGCCAACTCGTCCAACTAACATGACACGTGTGAGCGTTGTAAACACGTCCAAGCTTGAGTCGACAACCATTGGCGATACGTATTATATATACCTTACATAAATACACATAGTATATAAACAAGTAAATTGTTCCTCATACCAAGAAACAATGACTCAGCTAACTCTATGTGAATAACCACTCTGATATCTAAAGCAATGACTCGCCAGTCACCCGTGAGGTATGCCTAACCACCACGTGTTATTATCCTTTCTATATACCACTATAGAAAATACCGACTTCCTATTCACATAAGAAAAATAAATGTTCCTTGCGCCGAAGGAATGTACGCTGAGCTAGTGTGATACACTAATAGTCATGTAACATACTTGGCAACGGTTGGAATTCCAGTTCCTAGGCGTTCATAATAAATATCATGTCTTAGAAATTTTGGTCCCAACTTCAAAACAAACTCAGGTTAAAGCCTAGATATCTACCCAGATACCTAATTCACTAAAACCTATGGCTCTGATACCAAACTGTCACACCCCGACTTTTCCCCAAATCGGTTGTGACGTTTGATAGCTTCGTCGCGCAGCGGAAAGATGCATCTAAGACTCTGGTTCCCTGAACGCCAATTCTAAACCTCTAGGATTCCCGATCCCAACTATCACCTACTCCAACCGTGCCGTTACCAAAGTTTAAACCTGAAAGACATACTTAAAAAGTCAACATAAAGCTGGTGAGTTCATAAGTTTTGCAAAATGTTATCAAACATTACCAAGTTCCAAAAGTGTTACCATGTTCACCCTGTCAATACTATGCAAAATGTATACCAAAGTACGCTAGCTAGGCGTATGTTTTGTTACTACTACGATTGGAAAACCATTACTAACTCGCAAACCAGATGTCGTGCCCGAATAGTAAACCTGTTGTTCCTGTTTGAGACAATATGCACTCGCCCGGCCCTCCAAGCCGACGAGCGGGGTTGGTCACTCCCAATAGATCTATTCACATTTCCCCGTTGTGCTAACCCGCACATTCATGGTTTCCCCCGGGACTTCCAAAGATCGTATAGTAAACCATAGAAACCCATAGTGTGACAGTTGTTACCAAAACATAAGTTTAACACATGTTTTCTCCCCCAAAAAGTGAAACCAGTTAAAAGAGGGGCCGTAAACTCACGCAACCCGTTTCATTTTTCAAAAACTTGTTCGTTTGGAATTCCTCAGGTTTTCATAAAAGAAGCATGTCTTCCACCCCGAAAACATTTACGAAAACAGTAAAAAGTGGGGTCATGAACTCACCTTAATGTCCATGCTAAGCTAGCAAACAAAGCCTGAAACCTCGACCGACTTCCTCGTGCCCTAATTACCAACAAAGGACACCTTAACAGTCTATCACACATAAGCCTGGCTTATTAACCGCTTAAAAGATAGTCTACTCGACTGTCTAGACTCGTGTGTACCAACACGAGTTTAAATACGTTTCAACTCGACGAACCGACAATGACTTAACTTAATTCACGTTTCAACCCAAGTTGCACACTTGTTACTATTTGTGTATAAACCATGTTGGACTGGTACCCCGAAACGTATAATTGTCCTGAATCGTAGCTTGTCTCATAAATCATATAAATGTATTCGTTTTGTGTAACTATGTTTTAGAAAATACTTCTTGAGGAAATACAAATTTAGTTATTAAAACCGATTAATAACATTTGTTACTTTTTCTCAATATTGTTTGGAAGTCATCTTTATTGCTACGAATAAATAGTCCTTAAAAGCATTTCGATTTGTATATAATAATGCATTTGTCCAAAGCACTTAGGGGAATTTATTTATAAAAGTGGCAGTTCGTTACGCTTTGATTTTATAAAAATTTGGGCAGAGTTTCCCCTGTTTTTGTACAAACCAGACAACACCCGTTGTCTACAATTTTCCGCAAACATCAACTTTCAAACACAATTCCTCAAATCCTTTTATCCACAACTTCGATTCAAGAGAATGTATACGTTTCGTCACCTATGTATAGTTATAGATATATATAGCAATATATATATATAATATAGTCCGACGATATAGTCCAATGTGATTTAGTCCGATGTTCGATATCATAAGTTACGTCAAATTAACCATTTACTAAATCGTCCGATATATAATAAATATAGTTTCCGTTTATTATACTGTTCGTTCGCGAGTCAAACGTATTTCATCCATATTAATATATTTATAAATATCTAATATTCATAAATATATAATATTTACAAATACACAATATTTATGAAAAATATATAATATCTACAAATAGTGATAAGTACGAATTTAATGTATACCGAATCACACGCGCGCCTCGATCGCTGACCAGATTTCACCAATGTTGACTGCATGTTTGACCGGACCGAACCGCGTGACCGAGGTTGACTGGTTGACTGTTCTGCACCTGACCCGAGTCCCGAGATCCGAATGGAACCCAAACCGAAAGCTGGCCAGATTAACCATATCTGACCATTAGTTGACCCGACCCGAGCATAACCGAACCTGAACAAGACCCAAATGAGCCAAACACGGCCAAACCACGAGCCAAGGCCTAACCAACCGGAACTCGTGACCCAGAACTCAAACCAAACCCACGAGCTAAACACCTGAATGCGTGAGATCCAGAACAACTGAGACCACTACGCACCCGATCTGTACCCGAACCCAGACCACATAACCACCATAAACACCCGTACCTGAACCAAACTCGAGTTATGACCCGACAGCCACAACCGAGCACATCCGCGACCACCATCGGACCTCCACAGCCACCATACACCTCCATTCGACACCGCAGGCGCTAACCCGAACCAAAACCCACCGTCTAACCCATCACCGATCTTCACACCAGAACCACCACCACAGGGCCGTACCAACCACCACGAAAAACATCACCATCGCCCCTGCACCTCCTGCCGCCTCCACCATTAACCCGACTAGTCACCACATGCCCTAAAACCCCTTCAACCGGCCCTTAACCACCTGCCAAAAACCACCACTGTCGATCCCCTGGTCACCCTAACTCCACTGACCCATCACCCAAGACCACCGCCGTCGCCTCCCTCTTGAACCAAGCAACCACCACCGCTCGTCTTCTACAACAACATTACCACGCCGCCGCCTCAGCTTGATTCGGGGATAAAAACGTTCACGCCGCCACCACCGAGGATGGTGGTGGTCGGCCGGCGCTGTCACAGGGAAGGAGAGAGAGAGAGAAGGTGCGAGGGAGATGAGAGGGAGGGTAGAGAGAGAGAGTGACGGTTTTAGAGAGAGAAAGTAAGTGGCTAGGGTTTTTGAGTTGGATGAATAATGTGAAGAAGAAGAAGAATATGATGCTTATATAGGTAGGGTTATGTTAGGTGGAGTGTACCGCGTATCGAACCCGTATTAACGTTGCAAGCCTCGGTTTATTGTTAGGCTCGATAATAAATTACAGGATTTTATCGGTTTTTTTCGTAATTATAAAATAGACTAAACCGAGCAAAAATATAAATATTTTCGTTATCCGGCGCGTGCTGTCAAAAACACGCGTTTAAATCGCGTTAGAAGATCCGATTACGGTTTCCTTTGTTAAAACCATCCGTTAACCTCCGAAACTTAATAATTAACAATTATTTTATAATAAAATAATTACTTCCAATAAATAAAATCATACCGATATTGATCGGAAGTTGCCGGTTGTCACATAACAGTCAAATGAATGACATCTATATGCTATAAAAAACATACATAATAAACCCAAAAGTTTTCAAAGTTCAAAGTTTAATAGTTCAGCGGAAGCAGTAAGTAAAGTTCATGCAATGTCTCATAAAACGAATACGAGTTTTCAAAACCAAACATAATAAAATAAAATGTTTGAAAAACCAAAAGGCAATGTTTGTGATGCAAGTGAGACTCCAAGTGCATCATAGCAGCGATACCATTAGTGACCTGAGAAAACATGCTAAAGTGTGTCAACAATTAAGTTGGTGAGTTCACAGGTTTTAATGTAAGAAAATCCGTTTGTCTGTTTGCCTGCATAGACTCACATCCGTTTACTAATTATATCCCAATGCTAGCTAGACATTAACAAGTTACTAAGCGTACATAAACCATTGCTGACCTTGGTAGTTGGTTGCCTTCCGCCATCGCTCATTCAACGGTGAAAACTGTTTAGGACAATATGCACCTGCTCAACCTCCAGTTGACACGGGTGGGGCTTGTCAGACCCAATAGATCTATTCACATCTTCTCACTATGTTTGTTACACATACTATGGTTTACAATATAAGGACTTAAGAATGATAGTTACGCTATAGTAAACAAGTGATATAATAGTACATGTGATCTACAATGTTTGTGTGTTTGTGTAGCATGTTTCTCCCCCAACAGGAAAACAGTAAAAGGGGCCGTGAAACTCACCTTAGCTTTGCGTGCTAATAAACCAAACTTCGCAAATAAGGATGTGCTATCGACTCCCTATTATACGTATCATTAAGTGAGTATATGTGTATAATCAATACACCATATAACCCGTTTGTCCAAGACATTTTAAAATGTGTTTACGTATAAGTAACACCTAGTGTTTCTATATGCACAAGTAAACCCTACGAACCCGTTGGTGAACATTATGATTAACATCAGTCATACACCTCAATTACATCTCATACAAGCGTTTATACAATTACACATCAATATCAAGTCATACAAGACTCCAATTAGGCACATAAGCGTACATAACATAATCTGCGTTTTTAGGATAGATTATGCGCTGTGAATTTTTTTTTTATTAAAAATACTTATACATTGAATTAGACTCCCAAAAATTTACTAAATATTCCAGGGATCTATCGATCATGTCCATATTTTGTTTTCATGATAAAACCATACACAAAAATTATGAAAAATCATACAATACAGCTAGGTCTAGAAAACACTCTTAACAGATCAGTTTAGTAGAAAAATTCCCAAAAATTGTGTATTCATCTAAATGCAATGAATCCACTTGGAAAAGCCAAGTTTCTCCGATGTCGACCTACTGTACAAATTTTATACCCTAACTCTTTGTAGAACTCAAGTTATGGTCGTTTAAAGTTGACCCAAAATATTAATCCGAAAATCTGATTTGACCTTTAATTAAAGAAAATATCAAAAACATATCAGCCAACGTCCAAATCAGATGATTTTTCCCATTATGAAAATCTAAGACCTTCTACAACAAAACAAACACTTTAATGCCACATTACAATTATAATCAATCATTTACGCATATAATCGATCAATAACCCCCAACAATCATCATGCAATATCAATAAGACAAAACCTGATTAAAACCTTATAAGATACATGTTAAACAGTATCAATCATAAACCCTAGAAGTCTAAAACATCAAGAACATGCCATATCATGTAACACATACAATAAGCATCACATAATATCATGTTTAACCCATTAATCCTTTATAAACATCAAGTTTTAATCTTTATGAAAACGTTTCAGACCTGGACAAACTTTGTTATGATGTTTAAAAACATATTAAAGAATATTAAAACACAAGAGATTGAATATTATACCGAAAGCACTTCAAGATCACCAACTAATGACCTTCTACGCCTCCCGAATGATGTTCTTGAGCTTTAGCAGGTGTTAGGGGATGTATTTTTCATATGAGGGTTGTTAGAGACGATTAGGGTTAAGGTTATGAGGTACTTGGGGCTTAAGGTTGCTTAAATAAGAGTTTAAGTCGGTTTTGGACGACCTGGGCACGTTGAATGGCCGTTCGGCCAAGGTGAACGGCCGTTCACTTTGGCCAGGCCCGTTTCGCGCGGCCCAGTTCAGTGTACAGTACGTTTTCTTCGATGTTTTCGCTATTTTGGACCATATCATGCGTAACCCCAAGTATTTAGACACAAACCATCCTAATGGCTCCTCGATTACGGTTTTTAATAACGCGTTTGGTTTATGTTCACGTAATCACATACAATTTACACATAGATTCACAAAAACACGTAACTGCAGTCAATATAAATCGATTGATCCATAATTATCTAATTTCTCAATTCACCAACGTCCGGGGTTCGATACTCGTGTATGTAGTTTGGTAATTCTCTGAATTACCACTTCAAGTGTTTATTAACCTATAACTGTGCAACGTGTGACTCATCTAGCTAACCCTAGTTAAGTAGCATGTTGTAGATGTAAATAAAGTTAACTAGAGTTTAGTGCAAGTAAGAACCTGAAAATGCAGGGTGTCACATAGGCACTCTACCAACCGTGACAGAACAAATCTGACACAACCAGTTTTACGTAGCAAAATCTACGTGCTCGACCAAAAGTAGGCGAAAATGGCGATTCAACAATCCTCCCATGATATGGAAGCATTGTGGATATTACAAGACTTCATTAGTTTTAAGTCTGGCATGGCCCGTCTATCAAGTGTTGAGTAGATATTTTGTTGGGTTCATACACACGTGTGCAGAGAGATAGAGAGAGGGTCAGAGGAAAGATCAAAGTTTCGACGGAACGCCGCCTCCTGCGGTGGCGTGTCCACTTCTTCTTGCGCGTGAACCCTGTTGAACCGAAGATCGGAAGAGGAGACTTTAATGGTGGTCACAAATTAAATATCACAGTAGCGTTGGAAGTTTATCGAAGCAACAAATCCAAAGGAAAGTGCAGGTGAATGTTAACGACGGGGACGACGGTGGTTCCGATGGTGTTCAGAGACTACGTAGATGGCTTGTAGGATTTAGCAGGTTGCTATCTTCGTGGGGAAAAATGATTAAAAAAGGCAACCATGACAACCATATCAACGCCGACCGATATCCACCATAGTAACTGTAACTTCGGCTACCGGAGGAAAAAAGGAAAAAAAGAAAGGTGACGCAGTTAGGCGAAATAGTGTTGGATTTTTAAACGGTTGGCCGTGTTCGGCACCAACGGAAAAAACGTTTTCGCATGGTCGGTACCGACGTTAAAGTTGATGGGGACTAAAATGTAATTTGAATCTAATTTGTCTGCGCCGAATTCTGCTTAAATGTTATGTATAATTGTGCAAAGTCAATCTTGTACACCCCTAATCTAGCGGTCCCAAGTTCGAATCCCTACCCACACATCGGTGTCCTCCTTGGAGGGGACACTTCTGCACGAAAGGACTCTGCAACAGTACCTACTGTCGAGCGTGGGCGTGCTAAACATTGAGCATGGGCGTGCAGGGGTTGATTTGTCTATAAATAGAGGCCGCCACCCCACATTTTGAGCATCCCATTCCACTCAAGTTTCTCTCACTCATCAGCCATCTTGGGGGTCTAGTAAGTGACATTTGGAGCCTAGGATCACTCCGTAAACACTACTTGAGTGAGAGCTTGAGAGAGATCACTACATATCATCCAAAAACTCTCTTTAATCCTCAAAACAACCACTATTATGTGTTCTTCCAACACCTAACTTAGAGTGCAAGTTGTAAAGCCAATGATTGGCTAGGATATTAGAGTGTTTCTAGGGTGAAGACTTTCTTGGTATGAATTATATAGTTTTTATTTGTGAGTGGTGTATGTGTTTTTGTTTAATTCTTTTTACTTAAAACTTTGTTTGATGAATTAACTAACTAATTACATAGTATTTGGTCTTGTGGGTGTCTTGATAGGAAGTGGGAGGACTTATGAGTGTACCCATGGTGTGTAACAACCCATGCACTCATAAGCTAACCTAATCCGGCGAGTAGTGATTAGCCTATTTGTGGGTAGAAATACACACACTTAGTGGCTTAATCCTCTACTATCAAAGATCTCACTTAGGGTCGGTACGGTCTTTATACTCGGTCATGGTGATAAGCCAAGACTTGATTTTGCGACTTAGCTTCATTGTCCATCTGAAAGCTTTGGCGCAGGTCAAGCATTGGTGAACCCATGTTGAAAGAAAACGCTCTTTATTTTCTTACATTATTATATTGCCGCACAGTTAATAATAGACCATTCACTTTTTAAAAAGGTTAATTAACTCAAGTAGGAGATGCACGTGTTCTGGTTAGTCACGACTCACCTATGATATCAAGTGGCAGCTTGTTCGGTCATGCTTCGGCCACCAGCAAGTTGTCCACAAAGTTTTAAGTAATTATATGTATTTATCGCAACACTGGGAGGTGGATTCTTTGGGGTTGGGCATGCATAGTCTTGAGTAGTCCGTCCCTCGTTGTTGAGAGGTGAGCTTACTAGGTCGGGAGACCCTCAATTTAACAACAAGAACACAACTAGTTATGCGAAAATGGTCAGCTCTGGAGAATGCACTTTGCAACTCTAAGTTAAGCATAAGTGCGCAACTTGTATACACCACTCAACTAAGTAATTACTATTAATCCTTCCCAAGGACAGTTGGATCCCAAAGCAACACTCTGTTTTGGTTATTGATTTCTACTTTGGTCATTCTTGCTCTCTTTCTTTTCTATCTTTCACTTTTATTAAAAAAAAACAACTTAAGGTTAAGTAGGGGAAGTCGTTTCTTTATGTTTGATACTCGGTACTTTCTAGAGTCTATACTACTCTCGATAGGTACACTTGCCTATCGTGTGGGTTTAGAACGATTAGCAAATATCGTTCTATTTTATAAATTTAGAACTTGAATAAGTTTCCTAACTTAATGTCCCAACTTAATTACCTTTTTCATCAAGTCTTGACACTTCTTTCGGGAAGTTGTCAATTTTAAGAAAAAGAAGTTTAAGTGACCTAATCAACACGACATCAGCAGACTTCAAGTTATTACGCAAGTTGTGAGTATACTTATCCCCTTTTTATTTTTCTTACACTTTTGGAGTGAAACATGTACACCTATTAAACATACACGTACACTCTTACAAAAATTTTACATACAATTCATATACGTGTTAAGCTTGGATTCTTGTGCTTTATGCTTAAACGTAAACGTAGTATACTTACAATCTTAAACAAAATCATTAACTTAGCTAGTTGACTTTAACAATGAATAACGTTGTTTGGATTGACAACCCGCCTAGTTGAAAATACCTATTTGTGTGGGAAGTCCTAGTTCATTGTTAATTCATTTAATCTTTGTCAACGTTTAGGTTTGATTTTGGCTCGCAGGTGTACTTACGCGTTTTCCATAATTGCATGGAATGAAACGTGACACATGAATTGTAAAACATCTTTTTATACTTATACTATATTACACAAAAACTAAGTGCACTCTCCAACACTATTTGTGTTGACAAAATTATTTTTGTGAATGTTTCAGGTTTTCGCATGATGCTACATATAAGACTTTGGACCTAGTCTTAATTAATCAATATTCCATTTCATGTTGTTTTGTACATTCCAATGTAATTTTACGATAATTCTAAATCATGTAATAAAATTTAAATTTTCATTTAATACCATGGCTACTAAACAATTATTCACTTCGTGCACCCGATGATTCCGCCATCAGTCGGGGTGTTACAAATATTACGTACCTCATTAAATAGGAGAAACAGTTTAAGTTTGTAAAAGTTCAGCGGAAGCAAAATGTTAAACAAATGTAAAAGTTTTCGTAAAACAGTGCAAACCCACAACCAACAAGTAGTAAATGAAACCATTGTATAAAAAATAAGTAAATAATGTTTGAATAAATGCAAGTCCAACTCCACGTGCATCCTAAGCTGCAATGCCTTAGCGACGTGAGGAAAGCATGCTAAATGTGTCACAAATTGTCACACCCCGCCTAGGCGGAAACACGGGGCATAACCACGAAAGGTTTTCAAGCACAAGATATGAGAAAACATTCATATTTATTTATTTATAAAAGTACCAAACGTGTTCGATGACAACAAGTTTCACCAAATACAGTTTAAAACCCTTAGCGGGGTCAAAAGTTTTAATGACACGATGTGTGGTGGTTGTGAATGATTGCCCAATCGTAAATCAAGTTCCGCCCATGCTTTAGTTACCTGAAAAACATGCATAAAACTTTGTCAACAAAATGTTGGTGAGTTCACGGGTTTTGTAAACCAATGTAAAGTTTAATGAAATCCTTGAATGACCCATCGTTTTCTAGCCAAGAACAACGATGATAAACCATCATGAGTCCATAACCAAACCTCGACGAGTGGTGCCTCGCACATTGCATAACAATGCAATGAATCGTCATAAAAGAAATGCAAGCACTCTCATATCGTATATACCGGTTAGAGCGACTAACTGAGAGTGGGGGTGTCAACCCAACAGATCTATTCAAGCGTTTCTAGGCTATATCCATAGCTAATGGTTATGATAAACGAATATACGAGGGCTTTAGCGAGTACTCTAAACATATCGTCTCATGTACACCGGTCGGCTAGGATTTCATGTTAAAACTAGTAAACAATGCATGCTTTTACCCAAAATGGAAAACAGTAAAAAGGGGCCGTGAGAACTCACCTCAAGTCTGCGTGTAGTCTAGCAAAAGTGTATGCCCGACAACTAGGTATCTCGTCCTATATACATACATGGGTACCTTAGATTTATACAAATAGGTAATCCATGGTACTCGTGGTTCACCCGATCCTTAGTGGTATGTTAGTTTAGCTTTTCTTGGCGACAACTATATATTACTTGAAAATAATAGTTTGGATACGAAAATCGATCTTATTTCCTATCACATGTTCCTTTTTATAAAGTATATGTTCCTTTTTGAAAAATAGTGGTTTAGTTCACAAACACACTTGATCGAAGATTGAATACTGCTTATTGTATTTTTCTTGGGCCCAACTTGTTAGTTGGAGTTCCAAGAAACAATACAATGTTACACGATCGGGTACATTTGTTGAGTATTGTGCTTTAGCTCGTACTTCTGATGAGGTATGTTGTATTATAACGTTACTATGGGAGCTTCATATTTCTTTATCTTGTCTACCTACTACATAGTGTGACAATATTGGTGCTACTTATCTTGCAGTAAACCCCGTGTTTTATCGGTGTACGAAACACATGGAGATTGACTTGCATTTTATTCGTGGCATGTTAGATATGTTTCTACCACTGCACAGCTAGCCGATATATTGACCAAAGGGTTGTCTGTTTTCGATTTGACATACTGAGATCCAAACTTCACGTGTATACTCCCCCATTTAACTTGAGGGGGCATATTAGAGTGTATATGTATTGAGCTTTCTCTTAGCCTATTGTATTCAGTTGGTTGTTGTTAGGCGGTTAATTATTAAGAGTTTATCACCACCACCTCTCATGCTCTATATATAAAGGTGAGCTTGTATCCTTTGTTTAGTTAATTGAATTGATATGAGTACTAGTGATTGTTTCTCTTTATCTTTATGCCATAATACTTATCAAACTTATTTTTATTGTTATTATTGTAGGGGAATGATCATTTGAGAAGAAATCTAATGTGAGAAGAAAAAGAACAAATGACATAATGATCAAACATTAAATAATTCATCTTTTCTAACATTAATTATTCTGCCCTCTAATTAATTAGTCAAAAACACTTTGTCCTACGCATATCACAATTCATCATATTCATATTCACCATACACATAACGATATTCATGCTACGCATTGAAATTCACCATTCATTTATCTTACACATCTCGAAACTAATCCTACGCATATTGAAATTCATCCTAAATACATCCTACATTTATTTTGTAAGGATATATTTTGAAAAGGAGTTATTCTGTATTCACCATACACATAACGATATTCATCCTACGCATTGAAATTCACCATTCATTTATCTTACACATCTCGAAACTAATCCTACGCATATTGAAATTCATCCTAAATACATCCTACATTTATTTTGTAAGGATATATTTTGAAAAGGAGTTATGAGTTTCATTTATTAATTCTAGTTTAAGGGGGTTACAAACATTTAATACAAAATCAATTAGATCATTTTTATTGATTTAAAGTTGTTCTTTTTCTTCTTGTAAGGCCTCAAAGGGTGTTCAACTGAATATGTTTTCACTTCACTGATTTCTACCAATCCTGCACTACCACATCACTTCACTGATTTCCTTCACTGAAACACTTTTTTGTAGACAGCACTCCACAGATTCTTTACCCCACTATCCATTATTTTCACACATAATAATAATAATAATAATAATAATAATAATAATAATGTTCTTTGAGTTGCCAACGAAGAAAAAGAAACTTCACACTTTTTCTTTGCCTCTCCCTGTAGCCATCAGTGTCATGATGGTGATGTTGCAAACTTGCAATGCGTCCTCATTCGATCGTTTCTGTCTTCATGTTTGTTTCTTTGGTTATGTGTCTTTTGGTGCATTGACATATATATATATATATATATATATATATATATATATATATATATATATATATATATATATATAAAAGTGAATGTGAGTTTAGTTTGGTTTGTCCCACATTGGTGGGGAGATGGAAAATGAATGAATTTATAAGGTGAAACCAAATGGAAGAGATTAAATTCTTTATGTTACATTATACTTTGGCACCTACCCGTGCGCACAGGTGGGGGTGCAAAAAATGGGTTCTGGTTCGGGAAAAATTCTTGAACCAACGCGACGCTCGCATCTTCGGACACGAATGCAGCTCGAAAAAACCCGAGTCCGCGTGACGCTGGTTTTTGCTGCTTTCCATTTTATTTTTATTTTAATTTTAATTATGGAGTAAGGGATATAAAATTAATAAATTGTGTGAAAGTTTGTGCCCACAATCAGTGAACCAGCACGGTAACTACAACCAGAAAACGGTTCACGGGACCCCTACCAGCGTCGGTGGCGGTGGTGTTACCGTGCTGGTAGTGAGGTACCCGTGACCAATTCTGGTAGCGCCCCGTCCCCCCTAAGCAATTTCCTTCTCATTTGAACTCTCCACTATTCTATAAATATATATATATATATATATATATAAGAATTTGTGTTTGCTAACGTGGCATTCAATGGTGACCTCAACCCTTCCTTGAATGTGCCACGTGGCATAATGAGGTGAAATAAAAAAAAATTAATTATTCGTTTTTTAATCAAATTAATAAATAGATAACCCTGTTGGGTCTGCTGACCAGGAGAAGAACTGATGATTTTGGTTGAAAATTTTGTTAATGATAAAACAACCACGGTTTCATCCATTCTATCCACTGTTAGTTGAAAAATCTGTTTCAAACATCTGATCAGATAAACAACCACTGTTGGTTGAAAAATCTGTTTTCAAACGTCTGATCAGATAAAACAACTGTTTCCATTCTATATATATATATATATATATATATATATATATATATATATATATATATGGTTTAGGTTCTTGTACAAAACCATTTTTTTGTGAGAAGTGTGAGAACCAATCTAGATATGACATGTGGCAGCCACTTTTTTTTTAACTAGAGGGGCATCATTGTAATTTGGGTTGTTAAACTTATTTTAGGATATAATTTGTGTAATTAATTTTGTTATTAAATAAGAGTTTTATTAGGGATATTTGTTTGAATTTACATGAATTTTATTGATTTCTTTTAAAGAATCTTTCTGCACGTATTGACATTCACATTCAACTACATCAATTATACAAATCTTATATTGTGGTGTTTTACGTTCATACTTAGGGTGTTTTACATGAATATGTTTATTCATTTATCAATCCAGTGTGTTGTTTCATCCAGAAGGTGTTTTACGTTCATACGTTGGTGTTTTATCACCAAATTCTCAATTTTGTGTTTTAACAATCCCGTGTGTTTTATCATCATCTTCTTCATAATCCAATGTGTTTTATCTTCATCATACACAATTAGTGACACTTTAACAAACACACTAAAATGTACTTTAAAACACAACTATACACACATTTAAAATGTGTTTTAAATTCCAAAAACACCTAACCACAAAAAATCCTTTAAACAAAATAAAATAGGTGTTTTATGTTCATATATCATGATCTTAAACCAGCTTACGCAGAGATTTATTATTTCCATGTTTAGTTTTGAAAATCCGTGGATGCATTCACGAGGCTTTATTGTAGAGATTATTATTTCCATGTTTAGTGGTGGATTTTGCTTGAGAAGTTATGTAATTTAAGGGAAGTCAGATACAATTTCTTTTTTTTGGTTTAAAATAGATGTTGATTTTACATTCATACCCTCAAAACATATAATTAATTAATAAAATTATAACATTAATTACAAAAATGCCATCTAATTACTTCACACCATAGATTAAGATGATCCAATGGCCAAAACACCTTATTACACTTCTCACAAAAAAAACACTTTGTACAGGATCTTGACCCTATATATATATATATATATATATATATATATATATATATATATATATACAATAAAAAAAACCAAATGCTGTTAGCATCAGTCCTTTGGCAACAGCTGTATGCCACCAGATGTTTGCCACGTCTTATCTCAAAAGTAGAGTTTTGGCCACATCAGCGGTTTCACCAGAGACTATAAAAACCCTGTTTTACCACAACAGTTGTTACACTGTCTCATTGTATTCAATGTACTGAAACCGTCTTCTTCAACCTCAAACCCTCACTCTAATTCCTCTCATCCTCACACTCGAAATCCATTACAATGGATCTTCAGGCTAAAGCCACCCACAATTACCTTCCCTATCTGGTCAAAACAGAAGAAAACGTTCCATTCCAAACCACCATCGACATCATTCTCAATTCCAAATACCTGACAATACTAACCGCTGATGCTCTCATCTTCCTCGATACTCTGTAAGAATTTTGGTTAAATGTTGAGGTCCTTCTACAGAACAAAAAGCCCATAACCATCATCTCAAAAATTGGAGAGACAAATATCGCCATTACCCCCCAACTGATATCCACAACCTTCTCACTGAATGACCTGTTAGGTAACGACTCTTTCCCTAAGGCTGAACTTCACACTGAGTTTCAGGAAAGGGGTTATGATTCACAAATGACTGGGTCAACTCTTTTCAAAAAGTTTTTTCCACCAATCATGAAATTTTTCTTTCATACACTCCTTCTCTGTGTCTCTGCTAAATCCACTTCCTTCAATGAAATCCCATTGAGAATTCAGTACTTGGGATATGCTATGTTGTCATAATCTGACTTCAATCTATCCCAGGGCCTGTTCTTGGATTTAGTATCAAATGTGAAGGCCATAAAGTCTGGGTCAAATAATGCTTTTCTGATATACCCAAAAATTTTAAGTGTAATCCTTTAAAAGGTTTTACCTGAAAAAGATTTTAAAAGGGGTAAATCATTTCAAATGAAGAGTCTAACTGATGAAACTTTAACAAGAATGCTGGGTTCAAACACCCAAGAAAAGGTGTCAAAAGCTAAAGTTTCAAAAACACAAACAAAGAGGACTAAGACAACAACTATTGCCCAAACCTCTGTTGTTGAGCCCAATGCTCCTGGTGATCATGGCACTACATCCAGTGCTGTGAAACCCACACCAGCCACCTCCAAAAGAAAACGCCCGTCTACAAAAACCACCACAAAACCCAAAAAGGGGCCTCTGGAAGATGAAATACCAAAGGAAAACCCTGTTGCAACATAAAAGCAACATGAAACCACTATTGTTACTTCCTCACAACAGTTGGATATATCTCAACCTGAACAAACTCCTCATGAATCCTCACAAAAGGATCATGTTGTAAGCCAAAGGGAACCACATCATGAGGCATATGAGTCACTTGACCATATGATCACAAGCCATTCTCCCAGGGCTACTTCTCTTTTCACCCCTCCACCTTCACCATCACATGTCCTTCCAACAATGCAACCATTGTTCGAAGCTATTGATAAAACTCAGGACATTCCCAGTTCCTCTCCTTCACCCATCAATGAGAGTATACACCAACAAGTGACTGGGACTGAGGAAAATCAATCGGCTAACCCACGAACAGAGGAGGTTACACCCCTGGAGTTAAATGAAACTCTAGGTGAGTTTTCAAGTGAAGCAGCCACTACTGATGTAGAGACCATTGTCTCACAACAAGACAGTGGTTACATAGCTAAGACTTCCTTGAAGGAAACAACTGATGAGGACACTATAGTGACCCCAAAATCAGTTGGAAGTCCCCAGAACCAAGACAAAGGGGCATCTGGTTCTCATCTATGGACTCACCTCCTAGGACTGAACCAGATACAACTACCACTGGTAGGAATCCAGATGATCCTAGTAATTTAGGTGATGGGTTAAAATACCAAGAATTGACGGCTAGAGTCCACTCCATTGAAACCTCTGTTGCTGATATCAAATCAGATCTCAAGACAATTATGGGATCCTTGGCTGCTCTAACCAAAAGTCAACCATCAAAAGAAGAGATTGCTAGTGAGCTATGGAAATCAGTTCCCCCATCACCATAGCTCATAGAAAACTAGCAGATCAAACACATGAAACCTACATGGCTCAGATCAGAAATATGGTGGATGCTAGGTACACAGATACCCAAGCAGACATCAAAGCCATCAAGGACCATCTGCTGAAGACCACTGGCTCTGCCCCTACAACCATCAGGAAATATGATAATGATGATGAGTTCACAGCTGATGATGCCAAAAAAGGGGAGAGTGGCATAGATAGACAACCAAAGCTAAAGCCATTTGGAACAAAACCAGGGTCTGAACCAGCACAACAACAACCCAATGTTCAATCCACTGCTGATGCTGAAACAGTCAATGCAGGCAAAGCAAAAGAAATTGATCAAACTGTTAATGTCAATGCTGAAAGGCTGTTGAAGAAAAGCAAAAGAGGATTGACACAATGGAATGCAAAGCAGAGGCTCTAGTGCAAAGAAAGAAAGAGCAACAACAGGAAGTTGAGGATGTTGATTCCTCTAAAAGAAAGAAAAAGCCTGCAAAACACATTAGACAGCCACCATCCAAAACTTCTGCTAAAATTGTTGCTGCTAAAACAATTGCCACTAGAACCACTGCTTCCACCAAAAGTACTGATGCCACCAAAACAACTGAACCTACCACCAAACCAACAACCAAACCCACTGCCACAACTACCAATACACCACAAACAACCACTTCATCACCTAAATCCCAAACATCTGCTGGTCCTACACAAGTGCCAACAGATGTTAACACAACCACTACTGCAACACCACCATCACCACTCATCTTGTACAAAAGGAAGAGAAAATCAACCTTTATTACAAACATCACCACCTACCACTTCAACCACCAAGCCTACACCTATATCAGCCATCCCACTTTCATCATACTCACCACACACTTCTCAATTCACATCTCACAGACCACCACCATCCATCACACCATTGGTTGTTCAGTATCCTCTTGAGCTTGATCTACTCAAGGGGGGAAATGCAATCCTTCTACAATACTGAACATCCATCTGAAAGATCTTTCCCATCTCTTCCAAATTTTCCTGTTCCTCAAAACATAGATCAATATCTCAAGCTCAAAACTGAACAGGTTGATTTAATCATCAATGGGAGATGTAAAGGGAAAGATGACAGGACTGCTCAGGGCATCCATTCAGCAGAGCTTAGCAAACTGAGAAGGATTGAAGATTTTGCTAAGACCCTGAGCAACTCCATGTTCACCATGCCTCTCAGCAGTGATTTGGAAAGGGTGGTTAGGAAATCTCTTCTTGAACAAATCTTGGCAACCATGCCCTACAAAGCAAACAAGAAACAGTTTGCAGGCTGGACCACTCATGCACTTCAAGAAGAACTTATGAGAATTGAAGAAATGACTAAGAATCCCCCAGCAAAGGTCTATGCCCCTGATTTTAGGAAAGGCAGAGATCCAGCCAGAGCTTTAAAGTTCAAAAGAATGAGAGAAGAGATTGTGGCTGCCAAATATGGGGAGATGAAGTCAGTTGCAAGATGGGTTGAGCTAAGGCTGGTTGAAACATACAAGAAATTGGAAGAGAATAAAAAGAAAGATCATACACTGCCCAGAAAACCAATTTACTCTAATGCTCCAATGATGAAGAGACCTCAACAGGCCTTTACACTTGACAGCTTGCTTGACACTTCTGACCTATATGTTGCTGCTAAGAGACAGTTCAAGAAACAGAAGAAAATGTCTGAAGAAGACCAGAAGAAGTTTGCTGATACTTTTGCAAAAGAGGGTCTCTTCAATCAAGTACACTATTTCTCTGATCCCACTACTAAAGAACTCAGGAAACTCATTGGGAGACCCCCATCACCAAACTCATCAACAATAAATTTGCAACTCAACAGATCCTCTGATTCAAAAATTCTAAAATGGAAAGTCAACAAAGACAACCATGAATTGACTCTGCTCAGATCAGATGGAGAAGCCCAAAAGTTGAGTATGGATGATGCACATGACCTATGTGCAGATGATCTCCAAACATTACTAAACTTAGAGCTTGAAAGGGATGCAGAAGACGTTTTCTCATTGAGCTTTGAATTACAGTTCAAAGGGCAAATCAGAGAAAGTCTGATGAGGAATAAAGATCAAAATAATGCTTAGTTTTGACATCATCTATTCTAGGGGGAGATTGTTGGGTCTGCTGACTTGGAGAAGAACAGATGATTGGAAAGCCAAAATATACTACACAATTGATCCTCAATAATTACAGCATTTACAAGTTACTTCTCCCAAAAGACTGTTGATCCTAACATTTACTGTTCCCTAACAACTGCTGGAACAATTGCTGTTACAAAGGTCTGATAGATAACAACTGCTAGAGAACAACTGCTGATCAAAGGTCTGATAAAGAACAACTGCTGATCAAAGTACTGAAGACTAAAGGTATGTTGGAGCCAACAACACTTAGGCTCCAACAGATGATTCAAGACCATCAGAGTTTTCCTATCAGCTATTTGCCTTTCAGAGTTTTCCAATGTTACAGTTATTTGTATCAACATATGTTTTATATTGTTATTCTGTTAGAGGTCACTGTCTTAGGTGACGTCAGCCTAGGTAATCAGAGGTTTAGATTGTCTATTAATAGAACAGTGCTTGTACTATTCTATTTATCACTCAAAACATTCTCTTAGACAAACAATCACAAAGTGATCAGGCTGAGGGGGAGTACTTGTACAATCGTTGTAATCATTTGATATTATGAAAGAATTCGATTGAAAAACATTTATTCTCTTGTTTTGATTTATAGTTTATAATTCCGCTGCACTTTCCATTTATAATTCACTTCTTTCATTACTCTTATCACTTAAACAATCAAAACAATCAAAATCAGATCCTAACAAACCCCCTATATAAACTTTTTCTCCTCTCCCAAACCCTAAAATCCCCTCCCTTCCCCCTATTCTCTCCTCCTGCTACCACCACCGCCGCCACCTCCTCCTCTTCTTCTTCTCATCCACCAGCCTTCCATCTCCCTCTCTAATTCCTAAGCTGCTATCCCGATTCCAATCCCTCTCCCTCTCGATTTCACTAATTCCTCCTCTTAATATCATCGTCTTCATCTGTAATCTTCACCCGCTCATCTCAAATCGTCATCATCTTTTACAAATAAATATCACACTCTCTGCTCTGCTTCTTCTCCGTTTATTCAATCTACCACGTTGTCGTTTTCTTTGTATACGGTTCACTAAACCAATTAAGCTTTGCATAGTCGTCATAATTGATATTAATAATAATATTAATAATATCGATATTAATAATAATATAAATAATATCAAATGCGTGTTTCTTCAGAAGCTAAAGAATAAAGTTAAAAATCCTAAAGGATGAGATCGGATCTCTATGGAGATGTGGTATACGATTTACGGATGAACGGTTGAGATGTGTGTGATTTTCAATTTTTCAATTTGAGCATTTAATGCTACTGGTCAAGGTAGAGATGTGTGTCACTTCCAAATTTTCAATTTTTTCATGTCTTTCTATAATTAGTTTGAAATAAAAGACATAATGTTAAAAAAATAAGACTTTAGTGCTGATTGATGTTTTTTGATTTGTTTAGGTATGTGGATCAATTTTCAAGGTATCTTTATGTTAAATACAAGAATAGTGGCATTGATGTATAGTGTTAGGTATATTGTTAAATGTTTTAAGTTATAGAAATGTTTTTTTTATATTTATATAGTTTGCTAACGGTTCGATTTTGATGAATTCGTTTACTTATTGTATATTGGTTGTGAGTCTTGACTTAGGTTTTTAGTGCTTCTTCATGTTGAAGTATTAGGTGTTAGCATTGGATTTATAAATTGTTTTAGGTTAGTATTGAATATCGATATTAAAGTTATGCATTTTTTAGCCTTTATGATAGGTGTTAATATTCGAATTATACATTGTTTTAGGTTTAGCCTTTAGGATAGGTGTTAATATTAGAGTTACATTGGAGTTATACATTGTTTTAGATCAGGTGTTAGCATTGGAGTTGTATATTGTTTTATGTAAGATATTAATATTAGAATTATACATTGTTTTATGTTAGCTGTTAACATTAGAATTATACATAGATGTGAAGCGCATTATTCTATTTCATATATAAAGTTGATATGTCATATTAGATTTTTCAACCCCAAGACATTCTTGAGGTAATCAGCTAGTCTTCTATCTTCTATAATATATAAATGAAAGCTAATGAGAGGCACATGGCACCTTATGAGAGCTTCCTTTAATTTTTTTCCCGCTCATTTTACTGGGTCATTTAGATGGGTCATGGATACTCCATCTACTATTAAATTATTTTTTCTCTATCATGTGCATGGCATATGCACTCCCCCATGATTTTTAAATGTTAATAACTTTTTTAAACGACACTTTTTTTGAAAAAAAAATTACACCAAATTAACGAGCGTTTTATTATCTTTCTAACGAGTACCATAGTGTTATACAAAGAACGAAAAAAACGAGCGTTTTATCACTAATGGGTCTACTATGTTCAATGGGTCTACTCTAAAAACAAACTTCTGATGACAACACCTGTTGAATGCAAACCACTGTTGTCATCAGAAGTTTGTTTCATTCTTTGTTGCTTGCTTCATCCGTGGATAATCATCAGCTGATTCATTCATCAGTGGTTACCGATTCATCAGTGGTTTCCAATCAACTATTTTATTTATCAGTGGTTACTAAAGGCAGAAGCACAACAACCAATAAATGGATTTTCAGCTTTAGTTGGATTTAGTGTTCTCGTGTTTTCACACGGAATTTCACCTAGTTATTGTAATATAACAAAGGTCAAAGACTACCATCAGAAATAACAACATCCAAGCACATAATGTTGAAATGCAATTTTAAACTACTATATTAAGTAAATAATAGTTTAATTATATAAAGAACTATGATTGTTGAATACTTCACATGAAACATGACACTAAAGCACCAAACCAACAAAAGGAACTCTGTTACAACTACTTCAAAATCTCATATCTAAAATTAAAAAAAAAAAAAAAATCAGATTTAAAAATATTAATATCAAACAATTTAAAAAACCATAATAACATAAAAATACGGATTTATATATATTTTTGATAAGCTTGATGACAGAAAGAGGCACATTTTGCCAGCATTGAAAATGTCAAGAAAGTGATGTGTGCAAAATTGCAAGCCATTCCAAAACCATCTCCTCTGAATAATACTAAAAAAATTATAAATACAGATGCTGACACTTCAATATTTATTAAAAAAATAAAATGTTAAATTTCCTTCTCCAGAATAAATGGATATAAAACAATACTAAAACATATCTTCCATTTTCAACCTACATTTTCAAAAGAAAAAAAAAGGTAGATACACTTTTCATAAGGGGTCCAGAATCCAAATCACCAATAAAGATCCAAACTTTTTTCACCAACATCGTCTTTTGTTCATAAGGGTATCCTTTCCTCCTATCTTTCTACCAAACCCTTTAGTTGCAGGTTCTATCATCTTCTGTTCTTCAAGATATTGACTATTGTAGAATGTGGCTTCATACTTCAAGATTCAATATAGATTTTTTTTTTTTTTTTTTTTTTTTTTTGTTATCTTTAGTTTGTTTGTTCAAATCAAATTTTGGATGTTTTGTTAAAAGAAATATCACTTTCAGAGATGACCATTTGCTGAGTTTTAAAAAAAAAAATATTTAGATTATATAAGTTATTGTCTGATCAGTGTATATGAGCTCTTTATGTTTTGTATAATCACTTTGTCAATTCAAAGTTGTTGATCCTAACAAGCTGTCTCTTTGTTGGATGTTCAAAATTCACCAAATTGTTAGGCTGTTAGCATTTTAAGATATATTAATGTGTTTGGTTGGTCTGCATTTGGTTAGGTTTGCTTAGCAAGCACCTGTTATTTCTATGGTATTAAAAATATTAATGGAGCTTTCAATGTGTTTCATTTTTAGTTTTGTGTGGTTTATATGCCTCCAACTTGCTATTGTTTTCTTCCTTGCTATACCATTGAAAAGGACTTTCTTTTGTACTTGAACCTAGCCAGAATTTACAAGTTTTGCCACCAATTTTTGGCCAATTAGGACCGGTTTTGACCACCGTTGACCACCTAGGGATTAATGGGCCGATTAGATGAAAATTGGCTGGCGAACCTCTGTCTAGCGATTAATCGTAGGCTAGGCGCGATTTTTACAACCATTATATTTTCTAAGCTTTGTTCTAGAAGAGACGAGTTAAGGGGGGTGTTTGGATGTGCGTTTGAAAGTGATTAAAACCGAGCAAAGTCCTTTTATGCGGTCTTCTCATGTTTTTGATAAGTTTCTGTTTCCATGAATGAAACAAATAGTTGGTTTTTGATAGCTTCAAGTTAGGCACATAATATGCCCAATAATCTTTCTTTAATTGCCTAATTTTGTCATGTGTTTTCATTGGGCATGTAGGGATATGCATCTTTTATATTAATATCGAATTGTTGTCTTCATAACAACTTGTTATTTTTCTACGGTTTAAAAGAGACAGCAACTTTATTTTATTCAACTTATCATGCTGTACAAAGATTGACTTGTTTTTACTTGAAAACTACATTTGCAGATCAAAGGGGTTATCTTTAGCATGATCTTATCAATCTTTAGAAGTCATAGTATCAATCGGCTTTGATGGGTTGCATTTCTTCCACTGAAATTAAGCATAAGCATACTCCGGGCTATGAGGATCCCGCCCTTTTAGCTAGGGAAACCCCATGTGAGTTCTCTAATACAACCTTTTCAAATAAAATTATGCATCTTCGTTAGATAGAAATATCTTGAATTTTGCAGTCACTGTGAGCGAAGTTGAGGCTTTGTATGAGCTTTTCAAGAAGTTGAGTAGCTCCATTTTCAATGACCGTTTCATTCACAAGGTATTCTTTAACAGATTTCTTTTTATGTTAATAGGATGTTTGGTTATACAATTTGGGACAGGATTTCGGATCATCAGTTTCTCCTACGCAAAGCCACTTTTAAAACACACATTTTGATTACTTAATAATCGATTAAGATGCTAATCTAGTTTTGCAAATATTGTATCCAGGAAGAATTCCAGCTTGCACTTTTCAGAAACAGAAACAGGCGAAATCTCTTTGCAGATAGGGTATGTTAATGTCATGAATAATAACAACTATATACATAGCATGCATATCTCCTATAAAGTTGTCCTTCCTACTAAAAATATAAAGAATTTATATTCTGTTTTCTAGATATTCGATCTGTTTGATCTGAAACGTAATGGCGTTATTGAGTTTGGAGAGTTTGTTCGATCATTAGGCGTTTTCCATCCTAATGCACCAGTAGAAGATAAAATAACATGTGAGTGTCCTCAATCCGGCATTCCGATCTCATTTTCTTAGGTTAGTTTCTTAATTAATTAATTAATAGTGTTTTAACATTAAAATCTTGTCTGCAGTTGCTTTCAGGCTATATGATCTGAGACGCACTGGTTTTATCGAGAGAGAGGAGGTTGGCATTGTTTACATCTAATTCCAACGATTGTGAAAAAGGGTACATTTATATGCTAAGTTAATTTAATAATCTTATTTTTTTTGCAACAGTTACAAGAGATGGTAATAGCACTCTTACACGAATCAGATCTGGTGCTTTCGGAAGACGTTATCGAAACGATAGTTGATAAAACGTTTAGTGATGCGGACTTGAAAGGCGACGGAAAGATAGACGAAGACGAATGGAAGCAATTTGTGGCAAAGAATCCATCTCTCATAAAGAACATGACCCTCCCTTATTTGAAGTGAGTATACCATACCAAGATCATAACATTTTTCTTACCAATTCGCATAACGATCTATGCTCAAACATACGTCGTCTGCAGGGACATAACATTGGCATTCCCAAGCTTTGTTCTGAGTACTGAAGTAGAAGAATCAGATATATAAAATAACGAGAATCGTTATAAAATGACATGATTCGGGGTTGGGGTATGAAGTAAAGTGAGCTCTTTGAACTCGGTTCATTAGCCATTAAAGGGGGCACAAAGGGGAAATTTGGATGGTTCAAAAGCAGGGTGCATGGAGGTTCATGTACAGAAAGGAGTAAAAATGGCATATGTGTATCAACTGTTCAGTCTAATTATCTTGTTTTGTTCTAAATAGAGGTTTGGATTGGGAGGTTTTAAAATCTTGTAAGATGAAAAGTATAAATAAAGTGTTGATTTTGTTGGTGCTCTAAGAACCTTTATAAGTTGTCTAATTTGTCTTAGTTTTAGTCTTTGGTTCTTCTCGTCAATAAAGCATTTTTCAATATGCATACTCAATAAGATCAAGTGTCATCAACTTTACCATCTCTTAATCACCTTCTTATCGACTCACTCGGCCTCTTTTTCGTTTGGAAGTTCATCGTTATATATTTCCTTTTTTGGTTCTTTCTTTGGTTAAAGTCTCTTCCGTTGTGCTCTTTCGTTTAGCATTTTGATAATTTACTTAAGAGATAGAGTGGATATTATGGAGAAATTTGATGATGGATAAGACGTATGTAACGAAATTTTTTTTTAACTTGGAGTGCAAACTCATCAATCGTGTAATTAATATCAGATGAACCTATTTGGTGGTACTGGTACTGGTACATACTAATGATTAATCGGATTGAGAAGAAAACCTTAGACTTGTATTTGTAAGGTCGACCAGTTTCTTTGTGTTTTGTATATTCTCGCATACACAATTACACACATTGGTTTTAACTTTTAAGGTTTAAATAAAACTAGGCTTTCAATATCAGATCATAATGTAACCACATTCGAAGCCCAAATAATTAACCACAATGCCCAACTAATTATGATATCCACAACCTTTTAATTAGGCCCATAACACATAAATATGTATTTATACAATCAAAACCAATAAATACACCCAACCTTATTAGAATAAGACGAGTCTTCACTCCCGAATCTCCTAACTCATTTAATAAAACTAGCAGGAACCCGTGCGTTGCGGCGGGACTGCACGATGTTTGGCTATATATAATTGGCATGTATGTAATTGATATGTTTACTTAAATCTTCTTCAACTGTCCGCGAGCCTTTCTTTACATGTGATTTATCACAACACGGAGGTCGTCTTCCCATCGATTAATTATAAAATTACAAACATAAACACATAGTAGATGGAATGGGAATGGTGGCGGGGATGCATGTTTTAGAAGCATTCATATGATGAGGGGTTGTGAGGGGCATTTAACAATGCCCAGGCAACAAAAGCATGTAGAATTGACTTCCTGTTGTGCATACTGTATACATGATCACCTCATGTGTTACTTTCTGTATGCTCCATAAATTAAAGGAAAAAACAAAACAATAATGTCTAAAATAATATCGTTACGTGGTAAGTTTTTTTTACTAATGACATTCAACTAATCATTGACTACAGGATGTGTTCGACTTACGACATTTCATAAAGTAGTGACCAAACCATGAAAATTGAATAGGGACAGACTCCAATATATATGCATCTAATTGTGCTCCAGCAGTAGACCTAAACTTCGGAATGCCAATGAAAATTAAAAGTTCATGGTAAGTTTCAAAGTTGAAAATGCACAACAATGTAAACAATAAAAGGACTTGGAAGATATTATGGTGCCTTTCGATGAAATTGGACTGCAGCACTACAATGACAAACCAAAATCAATCAAACAATCTTGATTCATTCATTAAAGACTCTTGTATAAACCCACAAATCAAAATCTAATTTGAAATAGTTATCCACAATCACCAGTGACATGATGATCGTAGAATGAAAAATGAGTGACAAACTTAAATTAGAACATATTAGGGTTTGCTTGGAAGTTTCTTTATGGGTCAGCATGAGAAAAAAAGGAACATACAAATGTACTCCACTAACCGTTGGTTTCTAACGTATGGATTAACTGGTCCCATGAATGAAATTAAGAACACTATCGTTGATGCTTGGAATCATCGATCTAGATCTATAACCGTATGATGGCATCTTAAAGAATTTAAACATGCGCGTTTCTATTGGGAGAGTGGATGCGTGAAGCACGTATTTTACATTAGTACATTAGCTTTAAGACTTGTTTTATTAGCAAATCATAAAGATAACCATAGGAGATATATATATATATATATATATATATATACACACACACACAGATGTAGATTATTATTTATATTAAGGATTTTTCAGCAACGTGGTAGCTTAAATTTGAAAGAAAGTACAAAATATATTTATAGTTTTAAATAATATTTGTGTAATTTCATTACAATGCTTCTTGATATCATCTTATATTATGAATTCTCTAAGATATTCTATGTCATGATGTTAAACTTTTCAAATGCTTCAATGGTTTTAATACCACTATTAATTATTTTTAATAAGTTAAACAAGGTGATTTAATAGTTGTATTAAATTTGTCTTAACGACTATATGAAATTACATTTTTACCCATTTAAATGAATATGAAATGACAATATTACCCATGCAGAACCCATTATATAGTATATAGTATAGATAAAAAGATTAGCTTAGTTGAAAATTTAATCTAATACCACTAAAACCCGTCAATAACACTAGAATTACCAACATTTAGGATAATAGTCCCATATAGAGGTGAGCAAATCGGTTTTTTTTGCCGAACCGGTTTCGGTTCCAAACTGGTTCGCTACAGTACCGGTTCCTAGCCGAACCGGTTTCGGTTCCAAACCGGTTCGGTTTTGGACCTGTTTTGTCGATTCGTAAGACCGGTTTCGGTTCAGTTTCAGTTTCGGTTTCGGTTCTTAATCGGTTTTTCGCGCACTTTTTAAATCGTATAAATTACATAAAATTTAACTTTTAATAACTTTTAGGGTTTTTTAAAGAAGAAAATTGAATATTAATACAAAAAAAACAAAGTTTTATTTGTGTTTATGGCAAAAAAATGTATTTTCTTAAACCGGTTTCGGTTTTTTATCGGTTTCGGCCGGTTTTTAGCGATACCAGTTTTGGTTCGGTTCCGGTTTGTGTACCGGTTTCGGTTTCTTTTGACCGGTTTTTCCGTCGGTTTTAGGCCGGTTTTCGGTTCGGTTCGGTTCGGTTTGAGATTTTTTCTGTACTGGTTTCACGTGAAACCGGTTTTAACCGGTTTCGGTTCGGGTCGGTTTTACCGGTTTCGGTTCCCGAACCGGTTTTTTTGCTCGCCTCTAGTCCCATATGTACACATACACAACTGACAACCCACAAATATTTTGTTTGGGCTCAGATACGCTACTTGGGCTTTCAATGCATTTTTTTTTGACATAATTTAGGCTCATCACAATTGGCTAAGTTTAGCTTACGACAAACCTACAACTTATAATCGTGAAAAATCACTTTCAGTCCCTATCTCTCATGTAGAAAGAATAGAATATGAATTTCATGACATATTAGTAATCTGCTTACTTTTTAGAAAGAAAAAAAAAGGGGAATTGTATTGTTTTTTTTTTAATTTTATTTTGGTGTAGTGAAGAAAGTTTTTCTTTCTATGTGTTGTGTGATTCGTGCATCCATCTAGACATAAAGTCATGCAACCCATGTCTCATATTAGTTGTTTTTATTTCACTTATGTTTATTAATTTGATGCATTTTAGTAATAGGTTAGTGAGGTGGTTTTTTCTACCCATTAGACCCATGTCCTTTAAAGTTTATTTTGCTTTGTAAGCCTTTTTGAAGGCATTTGATGCTACTAATATGTTATGAATAAGGCTGCAAACGAACTGAACTTTCAGCGAACAGTTCATGAATCGTTTGGCGGAAAGTTCGTTTGTGTTCGTTCGTTTAATAAATGAACGAACACGAACAAAAAATTTTGTTCGTTTAGTTAAATGAACGAACATGAACAGAGGCCACGTTCGTTCGTTTATGTTCGTGAACGTTCGGTAACGTGCTTGTTTATGTTCGTTTGTGTTCCATAGTTTAATAAGGTTTTTAATTTTTATAATTTGTCTTGATATTCTTTTATTTTATTTATTTTACCCAAATACATAAATAAACAATTTATATGAGGTAAATATATGTATGTGAATTCGATTTATAAGAAAGTAATATATATATGTCAATTTGTGTTTGTTTTCATTCATGAACACTTTTTTGTGTTCATGAACACTTGGTTGTGTTCATAAATGTCCATTTGTGTGTACGTATGCGTTCATGAACAAAATTAACAAATGAACACGAACATAAAAACTTGTTCGGTAAGTGTTCATGAACTGTTCGTAAACACATATTTTCCTTAACAAACGAAAACGAACAAGACCTTATTCGTGTTCGTTCGGTTCGTTTGCAGCCCTAGTTATGAATGAAAATTATGAGTTAGTCTGAGATCCCTATATATATCTTTCAAGTTTCCTAGCTGTAGCGATTCGGTTCCTAACATTATTCATCTTCAAATGTTCTTAAAGTAGTTCTACATAGAAAATTATTTATGTCACACTTTGAAAGCTGCCTTTAATAAGTTTTACATTGACAATTATACAATTTTTCTTAATAATACGGGTTTAGACTTAAGTTGGTCATCTTCAGAATTAGACTAATATGTGGCCAGCTTTCAACAAAGCAAATTAGCAGCTTCTACAAACTATATTCATTATTAACTCTTTGTGTTATGTCATTCATTGGGTCTAGATTAATACAAGTTTTAAGTTTACACGAGTTGTGTATTCTACTCCTAATACAATCCTTTTAATCCAACCGTACATGCAGCTAGAATATAACATAAAATAACAAACGACATCATACTTACCAACATTCTTCTCCCATTTTGTGCATACAAATAAACTCGTGTATGTATAAATGAAATAACAAAGATTTTCCAATATTTGAGAATCAAATGTCCTATGGATTGAATAGTCCATTTGAATACGTGAAGATACTATGTACATTAGTTTTTACGTTTGCTATTGTCAATGTACAAGTCAAAATCAGTCAAACTGTGGAGTCAACATAAAGTCATGACAGCTGGGATAAAGTTCAAGGGCTGGTTCTGTCATTTGTCAAAGTTATAATAAGCTGGAATAAGAAGTCCTGGTCACTTATGAATAAGGCAGGAAACCTGGAGGGCCAATAGTGACAATATCATTCCCTGGTTGTTAATGTTCGTTATGATCATGACAATTAGGGATTAGGGCTTATAAATAGACCTCAATCAGATCTCATTGTATTCATTAATTCGTTTTAATTCCTTTTGTAATTCGTTTCTATATTCAGTCGTAATAAGATATCAATCGTTGGTTGGGTCAATTGTCTTTGTTTTCTTGGTTTTTTTTCTCAACAATGGGTATCAGAGCCTCGTTGGCTCATTCAAGAAGACGATCAATTGAAGGGTAATTACTGATTGAGATGGTGTCGACGAAGTTTGAATTAGAGAAATTCGATGGGAAGAATGATTTTAGTTTGTGGCGAGTAAAGATAAGGGATCTGTTAGTTCATCAGGGTATTAGTGATGCCCTGTTGGGTGAAGCTAATCTTCCTCGTGCATTAACAGACAATGAGAACAAGGGCATTCTTGAAAAAAGCACATAGTGCTATCATCTTAAGCCTGGGAGACAGAGTACTGAGAGAAGTATCTAAAGAAACAAGTGCAGCAGGTATTTGGGCAAAGTTGGAGTTATTGTACATGACAAAATCTTTGGCAAATAGGTTGTATTTGAAGAAGAGATTGTATACTTTCCATATGGGTTCTGGGAAAAGTTTAGAGACCATACAGATGAGTTTAATAAATTGATTCTTGATCTTGAAAATATTGAGGTAGAGTTGGAAGATGAAGATCAGGCAATCATATTCCTCACATCTTTGCCATCATCATATGAGCACTTTGTGGATACATTGATGTATGGTAGAGAAACCTTATCAATGGAATAAGTTCTGTCTGCTTTAAACTATAAGGATTTAAAGAAGAGAACCGATTCTAAAGAAGAAGGAAGAGATGGATTATTAGTGAGGGGAAGGCCTAATAAAAAAAGTTTCAATAACAAGAATTCCAATGGCAAGAACCCAAGATCAAGATCAAGAACAAAGTTTAAGAGAAGGTGCTTTGTCTGTAATTCAGAAAATCATTTTAAGAAAGACTGCCCTGAATGGAAGAAGAAGCAGGGTGAGTCTAGTGGTACAAAAGGGCAAAACAATCATTCTGCACATGATGATTCATATTCATCTGATGGATATGAAAGTGCAGATGTGTTAATGGTTGTTTGTGAAGATGGTGTTACAAGAAAATGGGTAATGGATTCAGGAGGATCCTTTCACATGACACCTGTAAGAGAATTCTTTAAACAACTTGATTATGGTAGTTTTGGAGTTGTAAAACTTGGTGATGACAGATCATGCATAATTAAGGGTATTGGTACAGTAGTTTTCAAGATGGATAATGGAATGGAAGTTGAATTGAAAGGGGTAAGATTTATTCCAGAATTGAAAAGAAGTTTGTTGTCTCTAGGAACATTTGAAAGAGAGGGGTACCATGTGAGTTTGAAGAATGGAAAAGCTAGGGTGATTAAGGGATCTATGGTAATGTTGTCTGGTTCAAGAAAAGACAACAATATCTATATCCTGGATAGAAAAGTGGTCAAGGGAGTAAACTGTAATGTTGAACAAGAAAAAGATGAGTAATGTTGCTTTATGGCACAGAAGGTTAGGCCACATAAGTGATCAAGGTCTGTTAGAGTTGAAGAAACAGCATGTTCTTGGTGATTTAAAGGAAAGTGGTGTTGGATTTTGTGAAAATTGCATAATGGGCAAGGCTCACAGGGTGAAGTTCACAAGAAATAAACATAAAACAAGAGAAATATTGGATTATGTTCATGCAGATTTTTGGGGACTAGCCAAGAATGCATCACTTGGTGGTGCAAGGTATTTTCTGTCACTTGTTGATGATCATTCTAGAAGAGTGTGGGTATATGTGTTAAAACACAAACATGAGGCTTTCAATAGTTTTAAAGTTTGGAAAATTTTGATTGAAATCCAAAAGGGTAAAAGGATTAAAAAGTTAAGAACAGATAATGGGCTTGAATTATGTTTAAATGAGTTTAATCAGTATTGTAAAAAGTATGGAATTTCCAAGCATTTAACAGTGCCTGGAACTCCACAGCAGAATGGCCTAGCGGAAAGGATGAACAGGACTTTGTTGAATAAAGTCAGGTGTATGTTGATCAGTGCAGGGATGCCTAAAATGTTTTAGGCAGAAGCAGTAACAGCTGCTGCCTATCTCATCAAGAGGTCTCCCTTATCTACCATTAATAATAAAACCCCTATGGAGATGTGGTCACGAGTTAAGGCAGATTATAATGATTTGAGAGTGTTTGGTTCCTTGGCTTATGCCCATGTAAGTCAAGGCGGGTGGTTAAGCCTGTAAGATTTAGAGAGAATGATAATGTCTCAGCAGTGGTTTTCATGGCTGCTGAAAATGAAAGTTTATATGAACCAATGAGTTTTGATGAGGCTATAAGATCAGAAGATTCTGATAAGTGGTCTCAGGCCATGAATGAAGAGATGGATTCTTTGTACAAGAATGGGACTTGGGAATTAGTTGATAAACCTATTGATCATAAGCTGGTATCATGTAAGTTGATTTATAAGTTCAAAGAAGGTGTAAAAGAAATAGAAGCACCAAGGTACAAGGCAAGATTGGTTGCTAAGGGTTTTACACAAAGGGCTGGGGTTGTACAAGTCAAAATCAGTCAAATTGTGGAGTCAACATAAAGTCATGACAGCTGGGATAAAGTTCAAAGACTTGTTATGTCATTTGTCAAATTTATAATAAGCTGGAATAACAAGTCCTGGTCACTTATGAATAAGGCAGGAAACCTGGAGGCCCAATAGTGACAATATCATTCCCTGGTTGTTAATGTTCGTTATGATCATGACAATTGGGGATTCGGGCTTATAAATAGAGCTCAATCAGATCTCATTGTGTAAGTCCAAGATCCTTCTCGGGTATCAAACACGCACAGAACCAAAGGCGGAAACAATGATTGTATGTAAAGAACAAAGAAGAAACTTGAAATAGAATGATTTGATTATCAAAGTGCACACGGTTTCTATGAACCGTGTGGTACACGAGAATTAAACAACCAAAAGACTAGCAACCCCAAAATAACTAATGAAACCCCTATTTATGGTTAACATAGGCGTTCACAATACATGGGCCAATAAGGTCAAAACCCACTACCAAATAACCCAAAATCCAAGACAAACGCAAACCTCTAATCATATCCCAACAATATCCCCCTAGGTTTGTGTTGGCTTGGGAAGTTACTGCTGCTTCTTGCTGCGCTTCTTTGAACCCTTTTTCTTTTTCTCCAAGGCTTTCTTCCACTCTTCAGCTGATTTTTCAACATATGGACCAAACAATCCAGTATCCACTCTTCCTCTACGATCTGCCTCTAATCCCAATTGTGCTATCTGAGCAACCGCACCAGTAAATAACTTTGCACAAGCTTCATACTTGGGATCACACTGAATCTGATGTTTCACCAGAACTTGAGTATCTTCAGAATGTAGACTCATCAGATCTTTAGCATCAAAAACTCTCAGTTCGTCACTGTCACAAACAATCACTGCAGATCGAGAAGTAGGATCATAAACCCAGAACCTCATATCTTTCAAGCATCCTCTGACCATTGACTTAGACAATGGTATGGTCTTCATCTTGTCAGTAGGAGGCCACTGAACCGTTTTGAATGGCTTTCCATCTGAAGTTAAAACATCTTTAAATTCTACCAAAAGTGAACTTGCAGTCTTCATGTCTCTGAAATTCACATTTGCTCTTGAATCTTCTTATGAAAAGAGCTTCCAGTCCTATTTCAAGGATTTCTCACTTGATTAATGAAAGGAGCCCTTGCAAGTTCTGCCAGATCAATCTTAGTCCACGAATTGAATGCAGTAGTAGAAGCATAGTATTCAACCGCTCCATTTCCTCTATGAACAACGAATCTCCTTTATCATCATTGTATCTCCAGCACTCTATCCATGTTCGATTTCCATAGGTATCAAACCAATCCCTAGTAATTGTCTCGAACCTTTCAGGATGCTCTTCCATAGGATCAAGAGATGGTTCAGTTGTATTCTTGAGAACATATGTACTCCCTGGACGACGATCTCGAACACGAGGGATCTGATCTTCATAGTACTTTTCATGTGTTCTTCATGCTCCTTTTGTGATCTTTCACGCTCAGCAGGGGTCATAACCTTCTCCACAGATGAGGATGTTTCTGAAAACTCATTTCCAAACTTATTCTCCAATTTCTGAGTCAAATTGAGCAACCTAGTAGAAACATCACCAAATCCTGACTCCAACTCATTAATCTTTTGATTCTTCTCAGTGACAGTCTCCATCAAACTCTGTACCTGAGTAGTGAGCCAAACATTTTTAGTCTCCAACTTCAAGACTCGTGTCTGCAGTTTATGAACGTCCACTTCAGCAAAAATATCTTCATCACTATCAATCTCTTCCTAACTTGCCTCTCTCTCTTCAGTCGTTAAAAATTCAACATCCACATGTCTTCCACTTTCTTTGTCAGCCAAATAAGCCTTCTGAGCTCTCTGAAAAGCTTCCTCATCAAACAACTCCTTGCTTGAACCGGATGCACCGGAAGATCCAACTTCTTCATTAATTCTTCCTATGATTGGTGCCTTGCTCATGAACTGAGAAAACGATTCAGTTGCAGTAGCAGGTACTGCAGTGGAACTAATAGTACCAACAGGAAGTTTTGTAAAAACATCAGCAGAAGTCATGATATCATCAGCAACAGTAGAAGTGGTTTCAGCAATAGGGACTGAAACATCAGAAACAATACCAGCAGTAGCAGTCAGTCTGGGATCTCTTTTGCTTCTCTTTCTGGGTCTTAAATCAGCATTTGAGTCTTCAGGAACTTCAACATCAACGGGTGTCTCAACTGCAACATTAGATGGAGGAATCCTTTGTTCAGCTTCACGAACAGTGTTCAGTATATTCGAAAGAACATCTGCTTGAGGAATGGCAACCTCAGAGGCAGCAGTGTTGGGAACTTTAGTTATGATCTCTTCTTCAACCAATTCTCTCTCAGCTTCAGACATTGATTTTACTTCAGCATTTTCAATAATAAAATCATCAATCTCATCATCATTCAAGTCATCGAAATCAAAATTTTCAAACTGTTCTTCATCATCGCCTGCAGTCTTTTTATCTTTCTGTACCACCTCTTCATCCTCACTCTCAATCTCAGTCAAATCCACATTTTCAGGAGGTGAACGTTGTTCAGTAGGTGAAGGCTCAATAATGTGAACATCATGTTCTTCAGCAACAAGAGCAGATGGAGTGGCTGATGCTTCTTCAACAATTTCGCTAAATTTTCCAAACTTCACTATTGGAAATTTTCCTTCAAAAATTTGCTTGGAATCTTTACGAATCTGTCTTATTAGTCCAAAAACTTGAGAAGCCATGCATTTTTTTATTATATGTTTCAACTGTCCTTTCCAGATTCGGATACTTGGACTCAAAATCATCTGCACAAATCTTGGGAACTTGTAAAAATATTTCTTGTTGAGGGTCTTTACATTTACCAACATATCTTCAAAAACACATTTTGAATAGTTGAAATTCCATCCCTCAATCAAAGCCACTATTCCAGAAGCATACTTCACACCCATCTAATCCTTTCCACTTTTGTTGCCACCCAAACTCGCCAAAAACATATGAACTAACAACTTCCAATAACTCGGAAATAATTTCTTCAAGTACGGTGGTACGGACAGCTCAACTTCATATCCATTTTTTTTCAACACAGGAATAAGTTGTTCTTTTGAAAAACTAACTGGATCATTTGGAGAATCACTAAAAAGTAATACGTCTCGAACATCTTGTTCCGAAATAGCTACCTCAGTTCCTCGAACCCTTGAACGAATTAAAGTGTCTGTCTTTCGAGCAACTGCATTATCCCAAAATTCAGTAATCCAGTCAGTGAGCACAACTGGATTTTCTCTCATAGCATGTGCAACTCTACAGGTGTTGAGACCCACGATCAAGGACTTGAACTCCTGCATATTCTCCTCGGAGGATCAGATAGATAGCACACCACTTTATGATTGTTTTCGAACGTTGGTATATGAGCAGCAGCCATTTCTGCACAAAACAAGTTGGATTAGACACCAAACCTTAAACAACAAATTTATAAAGCTTGAAAATATTTTTAAGGGCCCCCCTTTTTCAGATTTCAAAAACATATTTGGGTCCATCTTTACAATCGCTCAAGAACCATGTGGGCTTTGGGTCAACAAACAGCCCAAATACAAGTGTGTTCGAGGTCTAATTTGAGTGTTCGAGTCATATGAGAGTGTACGAGGGTATTTTGGTCAAAAGACATGGGTGTCCGAGGGCACTCATGTAAATAACACTTGAGTTCGAATGAGAGAAGGAGTTCGAGGGCATTTTAGTCAAAAGCCATGTGAGTTCGAGGTGGTGAGGGTGTTCGAGGGCAGTTAGGTCACTTGCCATCTGTGTTCGAGGAGGTGATGTGTGTTCGAGGGCAATTAGGTCATTTGCCATCTGTGTTCGAGGTGGGGTGTGTGTTCGAGGGTATTTCGGTCAAACTCCATCTGTGTTCGAGGGCAAATCTATAAATATTCGATGAGTTCGAACAAAGAGATAGTGTTCGAAGGCAGTGCTGTCAATTCACGCGGGTGTTCGAGGGCAGTGCTGTCAACTCCATCTGTGTTCGAGGGCAAATCTGTAAATATCCGATGAGTTCGAACACACACGCCGCCTCCCCTTTTTGTGTAAACCAAGATTTTGTGTGGCCCACCAACCGTGTGGTGGGCCCTGCTCGGATCCCAAACCCATTAAAAATTTTCGAGGTGTATTTCGCAAATGGGTCCAAGTCAGATCGTGAACTGGTCTAATAGAAACTTTATTAAAAGATAATTTAAACGAAAAATTTATACAATATTTTTGTCACGAGATCAAATCACTAAGTTTCAGGCTGAGCTACACTTATCAACTCTAATCTACTTAAGTTGGTCTTAGCAATTGCCAGTATATTTGTCCCCTTAAACTTATTTCCTTAGGCCTTCTTGTATGACGATCTGTGATATTATTTATCATGTTTTGGTGTATTAATTACGAACACTCAAGCAAGTTACAATCAAATCCTAAAACATCAAGTGGTACACTCTATCATGCAAGCAGTTTCCCTACCACATATTTTTCACAGTATCTGTTCTAGAGTTCTGAAACCTTGACTGGGACTGGATTGAGAAAAGAAAAGAATAGATCAATAAGAGATTCAGAGTAATACATACAAGTCAGATGATTTCTCAAATGACGGGGGCTTTGGGTTTCGAACTCTAGAGGGTCTCTTTTATGACATCCTGACTGTGTCCAGGTCAGCATATATCTGGATGCAGCAGAGGAGCAGCCAGGACATCTTTGGACACTAAGGTCTCTTTTTGGTGAAACATGATCTACAGCATGACAACGAATAACTAGGTCAGCATATATCTGGATGCAGCAAAAGCTTTCGTTGCCTAGCATCTCCAGGTCTTTGCTTACACAAAACAGAGGAGATACACGAGTTTTCAAGAAAAGGTTTTAGACCTAGACCACAGTGTTATGCTTCGGGACATCACACAAGCATTCAAATAGAAGTTGTACCTGATTCCAAGTGATGTTCCTTACTGAGGTCGTGTCTTATCTTTAAGTGTTTCACAAGATCATTTACATTTCAGCCATCAGGACCAAGCCTACCAGCACATCACACTGGAGCCAAACTGTTTCAATACACGTCTTACATGATTCAGCCTTAATCCAACTGTGAAAGTTCATTTCATCTCTCCTTTTTGACAACAAAAATGCTTTGATCTTTTCTTAGGATACATCCCCCTAAATTTGTGCTTAAAATTAAGAATTTGAAGAAAAAATTTACAAACCTAAGATTAATAAAAAAATTTAATTTTAATTAATTAATTTTTTTTAAACTAAGACCAATTCAGTCCTCGAAATGGACCATCTTGAGCAGTTCAGAAAGAGCTTCAAAGTGAGCTCGATCAACGGGTTTTGTAAAAAGATCTGCGACATTGTCGTCAGTGTGAATGTGTGTAGGTACAATTAAACCTTGGTTAAAAGAGTCTCGGATGAAATGTTCTTTTATGGCAATATGTTTTACTTTTGAAAATTGAACTGGATTTTTCACAATTTGGATAGCAGCATCATTATCAAAATAAATAGGAGTAAGAGAGAAATCCAAACCGTAATCCACCAGCTGATGTTGTATCCAAATCATCTGAGAATAGCATGCTGAAGTAGCAACATATTCAGCTTCCGCTGTTGAGACGGAGACTGTTTGCTGTTTTTTACATTGCCATGCAATAAGCCGATCGCCTAAAAATTGACATCCAGCAGAAGTAGATTTCCTGTCAATGTCACAACCTCCAAAATCACTGTCAGAAAAAGCATGTAATTCAAAGGGGGAATCCCTAGGATACCAAAGACCAAATCTGGGTTTCCCCTTAAGGTATCTAAAGATTCTCTTAACAACATTTAAATGAGAAGTTTTAGGATTAGCCTGGTAACGTGCGCACTGACACACAGCAAACATGATGTCAGGTCTGCTAGCAGTCAGGTACATTAGTGATCCGATCATTGAACGATACAGTGTTTCGTCCACAGCTTCTCCCTCCAAATCTTGAGTCAGACCTGGTCTCTCAGACATTGGGGTGTTGGCTGGCTTTACATCATTGAAAATGAACTTTGCAAGAATGCCATCCACATATTTTCCTTGATGAATCAAGATACCCTTTGAGTTTTGACGAACTTGCAGACCTAAGAAAAAGGTCATTTCACCCAGAGCACTCATTTCAAACTGCTTTTTCATCACCTCTTCAAACTCCTTGCACAGTGCATCACTAGTGGAACCAAAAATGATGCCGTCCACGTAAATCTGCACCAGTATTCGATCTTCATTCACCGTTTTGACGAATAAGGTCTGATCAATAACACCACAGTGTATCCATTGGCGAGCAAATGTTCAGTCAAGGTAGCATACCAAGCACGAGGTGCCTGATGTAACCCATATAAAGCTTTGTCTAATTTGTACACGTGCTCTGGATATTTTGGATTTGTGAAGCCCGGTGGTTGACCAACATAAATCTCTTCTTTGACAGTTCCATAGAGAAATGTTGTCTTGAAGTCTATCTGATAAACAATGAATCCCTTAAACGAGGCGTAAGCGAGAAATATTATTATTGCTTCTAATCTCACAACCGGGGCATATACTTCATCATAATCTAAACCCTCAATCTGCCTGAACCCTTGCACAACCAATCTTACTTTGTTTCGTACAATCACCCCGCTGTCATCTCTTTTGTTTTGATAAACCCATCTTGTTCCAAGAGGTCGCTTTCTTGGAGGAAGCTTTACTAACATCCAAACCCTTAGCTTCTCAAACTAATTAAGCTCATCTTGCATTGCATCAACCCAGCTTGGTTCTCGCATGGCCACAGCGGTAGATTTTGGCTCAATTTGTGAGATGAAGCACGAGTACAAGCATTTGTTGATGTCACCAGTTTGACTCCTTGTTAAGACACCTGTATCTACTGGACCGATAATGTTTTCCAGTGGGTGATCTCGTTGAATGTTTGTAGGGATAGATCAATCTGGAACTGAAGAAATTTCAGGTAAGGTCGTGATACTACCGGTTACAATCCCTTCCATGGTGTCAGCATCAGCTTCGTCCTCACTTATTAGTTAAAAATAATGTGGTCTAAATTTAGTCCAGATTTGTTTGAAGTCCAGTCCAAAGATTTTCAAAGCCCAGTCCAAATTTTGTTGTTCAGTCCAGTCCAAGATGGTAGGTCGAACACAGGTTGAGGTCGAACACAGTGGAGGTCGAACACAGATCCAGGTCGAACACAGTGGAGGTCGAACACAAATCCAGGTAGAAAAGTAGAAAACAGATCAAGGTCGAACACAAGCCAGGGTCGAACACAAGCTGATGTCGAACACAGATGAGTAAGTCGAACACAAACTGATGTCGAACACAGATGAGTAAGTCGAACACAAGCTAATGTCGAACACAAGACAGGGTCGAACACAAGCCAAGGTCGAACACAAGGCAGGGTCGAACACAAGCTAATGTCGAACACGCCTTGAATAAGGAAACCTGCACACAATTAGTAACAAATTTTCCATAAAATATGGACATCGAGGATTTTGAAAGATTTCAAAGAGATTTAAAGCAATAAAACAATTCCTTTTTCAAAAATTTCAAGATCTCCTTAATTTTAGCAAACACCTTTGACTTTCATCAAAATCGGATCAAAAACCAAAAATTTCATTAAAATTTTGAACGAAAATAGTGATGATCAAAACTAAATCACAAAACAGGCTGCATAGGATAAACTAATATAACCATGAAATCAATATGAATCAAATCAATAAAAACAACCTCGTTTGTAGCAAGAACTTCCTTGATCTTCTTCTTTTGATACCGAACCGAGCCTTCGAAAAACTTCTTAGGCTCTGATACCAATTGTAAGTCCAAGATCCTTCCCGGGTATCAAACACGCATACAACCAAAGGCCGAAACAATGATTGTATGTAAAGAACAAAGAAGAAACTTGAAATAGAATGATTTGATTATCAAAGTGCACACGGTTCTATGAACCGTCTGGTACACGAGAATTAAACAACCAAAAGACTAGCAACCCCAAAATAACTAATGAAACCCCTATTTATGGTTAAAATAGGCGGTCACAATACATGGGCCAATAAGGCCGAAACCCACTACCAAATAACCCAAAATCCAAGACAAACGCAAACCTCTAATCATATCCCAACACCTTGTATTCATTCATTCGTTTTAATTTCTTTTGTAATTCGTTTCTATATTTAGTCGTAATAAGAGATCAATCGTTGGTTGGGTCAATTGTCTTTGTTTTCTTGGTTATTTTTCTCAACAGCTATATATTTAAAGTTGACACCATTGAAGTTCTTGTATACAAATCGTAAATCGAAGCTCGAACACATATCTTGGGATGGTTTAAACATGTGTTTCAATCTCCACGTGTAAGCTTCCTAGACAAAAGTCAATATGTAATGTTGTATTCGAAGGTCTTTAGATGTCAAACCATTACGGGGTAGACGTGAGCAAAAATATTGGTTCCTAAACCGGGACCGGTGAAACCGGCCCGAACCGGTTGGAAGAAAAACAGGTTCCTACACGAACCGGTGTGGTTCTATATAAAAACCGCCAGTCCTAGCGAATGGTTTGAAACCAAAACCAGTTCAGGAAAAAAAACGATTTGCTCACGTCTATTACGGAGTAAAATGGAGTTAAATAACATTCCCACAACTTAATTAACTTATTCACTTAGTCCTTTGCTACCCCTTAAGTTCTACTCGAACGAATCAAGTAACACCAAACAAATTCCACAAAAATCACCCTCGAAACCTCGTTCATGATGCACAAACCATACCATGTCTAACAGTAAGTATGTATATATTGAGTTAAGATGATAATGGTTATGGTTGAAATATGAAACTCATGAAAGGCGATGAAGTTGTGATATATAAGAGTGGTGATTAGTGATTGTGTTTGGAGTTGAAAATGGATTAATGAACAAAATATATGAGGAAATTAATAAAAAGATAAGATTTAGTTACTAATAGATAAAATCATAAAACTATTTAATGATAAACAAAGAACAAAATAGCCAAAAGGATTAATTCAATGGTTAAGTATCATTTATATAGTTAATTTATCTTATCCAAAAATGTCCCATGTTACTATAAATTATTGAATGTTGAGGCATATTCATTTTTGATCAAACATGTGTAGATGAAAGCACTGAATTAAAAGGGAACTGATCCTTTAACAAGAAGACACGTGTGGGTAACCTATCCAAAATGTCGATTTCATACGTCCTTTTTACCGAAAGGAAGCACCACACAAATTTGTTTTTGTACAATAATGCAAGCTGTAATTTTACATTCCAATTCAAACACTCAAAATAACGTAGTTAAATTCCAATTATACTAAAAATAACAATTATTTATTGTTTCGTCTTTTGCAACAAAATAAATATTTCGATCACAACTTTAAAAGCTATACTTTTTTTGTTTTACTTATCAGCTGTAGTTAGTGTGGACAAGAAGCCAAAATATTTTACAATTCATTTACATATTATACATGTTCTACCATAACAAATATGAATTATATTTAGATTGTTATTAAGTTTTATAGTAATAAAAACTATGTAAAAAGACATTCATGAATTGAAATTATATGAAAAAAAAATTGTGAAAGTAATTAATTTTTCAGTGTTCCTTTATTCGCATATAAGACTTTATTTCCATCGATGCATCAACTTTTCATCTTTTATAATAAGAAAATCGACCCTTCAGCGACAGTTAGTTTGCAAAAGTTCAATATGTATGTGACCTAGACTAGTTTGTCATCAATTTTGTTTGTGTTTATAATCTGAAATATAACACCATATTCCGTATGTCAAACACAATTAATCGATAGTCAAGCACTAGTCAAGTATTTAAAAAACAACCTTGAATATTTTACTTAAATGCATGAAATATTCACACACACACACACACATATATATATATATATATATAGTTTTTACTTTTTATGTGTAGATAGAGAGAAATTGTAATGCCAAGGATGTATGTTAGCGAGTATGTTGATCCTAACATGAAAGACTATATGAAATAATATTGGGGGTCTTTAAAATCATGAGGCTTTCAATAGTTTTAAAGTTTGGAAAATTTTGATTAAAATCCAAAAGGATAAAAGGATTAAAAAGTTAAGAACAGATAATGGGCTTGAATTATGTTTAAATGAGTTTAATCAGTATTGTAAAAAGTATGGAATTTCCAAGCATTTAACAGTGCCTGGAACTCCACAGCAGAATGGCCTAGCGGAAAGGATGAACAGGACTTTGTTGAATAAAGTCAGGTGTATGTTGATCAGTGCAGGGATGCCTAAAATGTTTTAGGCAGAAGCAGTAACAGCTGCTGCCTATCTCATCAAGAGGTCTCCCTCATCTACCATTAATAATAAAACCCCTATGGAGATGTGGTCACGAGTTAAGGCAGATTATAATGATTTGAGAGTGTTTGGTTCCTTGGCTTATGCCCATGTAAGTCAAGGAAAGCTTGAATTAAGGGCCATAAAGTGTGTTGGTTTAGGCTATCCTGAGGGTGTTGAAGGATATAGGCTGTGAAGGATGGATGATGGTAGTCCTAAGGCTTTTCAGAGCAGAGATGTTGTATCATTCAGAGAAGATGTGATGTACAAGGATTTAATTGGTTCAACTGTAAAGAAATTTGATGATAAAGAAGTTTAGGTTGAGGTGGAGCCTGAGGAAAAGATTCAGGAAATTCAGTAATCTGAAGAGAGTTCTAGTGAAGGGGCAGGAACTGTAAATGTTGATAACTGCAGTTTGGCTAGGGATAGAACAAGAAGGCGGGTGGTTAAGCCTGTAAGATTCAGAGAGAATGATAATGTCTCAGCAGTGGTTTTCATGGCTGCTGAAAATGAAAGTTTATATGAACCAATTCGTTTTGATGAGGCTATAAGATCAGAAGATTCTGATAAGTGGTCTCAGGCCATGAATGAAGAGATGGATTCTTTGTACAAGAATGGGACTTGGGAATTAGTTGATAAACCTATTGATCATAAGCTAGTATCATGTAAGTTGATTTATAAGCTCAAAGAAGGTGTAAAAGAAATAGAAGCACCAAGGTACAAGGCAAGATTGGTTGCTAAGGCTTTTACACAAAGGGCTGGGGTTGTACAAGTCAAAATCAGACAAATTGTGGAGTCAACATAAAGTCATGACAGCTGGGATAAAGTTCAAAGACTTGTTATGCCATTTGTCAAATTTATAATAAGCTGGAATAACAAGTCCTGGTCACTTATGAATAAGGCAGGAAACCTGGAGGCCCAATAGTGACAATATCATTCCCTGGTTGTTAATGTTCGTTATGATCATGACAATTGGGGATTCGGGCTTATAAATAGACCTCAATCAAATCTCATTGTGTAAGTCCAAGATCCTTCCCGGGTATCAAACAGGCACAGAACCAAAGGCGGAAACAATGATTGTATGTAAAGAACAAAGAAGAAACTTGAAATAGAATGATTTGATTATCAAAGTGCACACGGTTTCTATGAACCGTCTGGTATTAAACAACCAAAAGACTAGCAACCCCAAAATAACTAATGAAACCCCTATTTATGGTTAACATAGGCGTTCACAATACATGGGCCAATAAGGTCAAAACCCACTACCAAATAACCCAAAATCCAAGACAAACGCAAACCTCTAATCATATCCCAACAATATCCCCCTAGGTTTGTGTTGGCTTGGGAAGTTACTGCTGCTTCTTGCTACGCTTCTTTGAACCCTTTTTCTTTTTCTCCAAGGCTTTCTTCCACTCTTCAACTGATTTTCCAACATATGGACCAAACAATCCAGTATCCACTCTTCCTCTATGATCTGCCTCTAATCCCAATTGTGCTATCTGAGCAACCGCACCAGTAAATGACTTTGCACAAGCTTCATACTTGGGATCACACTGAATCTGATGTTTCACCAGAACTTGAATATCTTTAGAATGTAGACTCATCAGATCTTTAGCATCAAAAACTCTCAGTTCGTCACTGTCACAAATAATCACTGCAGATCGAGAAGTAGGATCATAAACCCAGAACCTCATATCTTTCAAGCATCCTCTGTCCATTGACTTAGACAACGGTATGGTCTTCATCTTGTCAGTAGGAGGCCACTGAACCGTTTTGAATGGCTTTCCATCTGAAGTTAAAGCATCTTTATATTCTACCAAAAGTGAACTTGCAGTCTTCATGTCTCTGAAATTCACCTTTGCTCTTGAATCTTCCTATGAAAAGAGCTTCCAATCCTATTTCAAGGATTTCTCACTTGATTAATGAAAGGAGCCCTTGCAAGTTCTGCCAGATCAATCTTAGTCCACGAATTGAATGCAGTAGTAGAAGCATAGTATTCAACCGCTCCATTTCCTCTATGAACAACGAATCTCCTTTATCATCATTGTGTCTCCAGCACTCTATCCCTGTTCGATTTCCATAGGTATCAAACCGATCCCTAGTAATTGTCCCGAACCTTTCAGGATGCTCTTCCATAGGATCAAGAGATGGTTCAGTTGTATTCTTGAGAACATATGTACTCCCTGGACGACGGCAGTTAGGTCAATTGCCATCTGTGTTCGAGGAGGTGATGTGTGTTCGAGGGCAATTAGGTCAATTGCCATCTGTGTTCGAGGTGGGGTGTGTGTTCGAGGGTATTTCGGTCAAACTCCATCTGTGTTCGAGGGCAAATCTGTAAATATTCGATGAGTTCGAACAAAGAGATAGTGTTCGAAGGCAGTGCTGTCAATTCACGCGGGTGTTCGAGGGCAGTGCTGTCAACTCCATCTGTGTTCGAGGGAAAATCTGTAAATATCCGATGAGTTCGAACACACACGCCGCCTCCCCCTTTTTGTGTAAACCAAGATTTTGTGTGGCCCACCAACCGTGTGGTGGGCCCTGCTCGGATACCAAACCCATTAAAAATTTTCGAGGTGTATTTCGCAAACGGGTCCAAGTCAGATCGTGAACTGGTCTAATAGAAACTTTATTAAAAGATAATTTAAACGAAAAATTTATACAATATTTTTGTCACGAGATCAAATCACTAAGTTTCAGGCTGAGCTACACTTATCAACTCTAATCTACTTAAGTTGGTCTTAGCAATTGCCAGTATATTTGTCCCCTTAAACTTATTTCCTTAGGCCTTCTTGTATGACGATCTGTGATATTATTTATCATGTTTTGGTGTATTAATTACGAACACTTAAGCAAGTTACAAACAAATCCTAAAACATCAAGTGGTACACTCTATCATGCAAGCAGTTTCCCTACCACATATTTTTCACAGTATCTGTTCTAGAGTTCTGAAACCTTGACTGGGACTGGATTGAGAGAAGAAAAGAATAGATCAATAAGAGATTCAGAGTAATATATACAAGTCAGATGATTTCTCAAATGACGGGGGCTTTGGGTTTCGAACTCTAGAGGGTCTCTTTTATGACATCCTGACTGTGTCCAGGTCAGCATATATCTGGATGCAGCAGAGGAGCAGCCAGGACATCTTTGGACACTAAGGTCTCTTTTTGGTGAAACATGATCTACAGCACGAAAACGAATAACTAGGTCAGCATATATCTGGATGCAGCAAAAGCTTTCGTTGCCTAGCATCTCCAGGTCTTTGCTTACACAAAACAGAGGAGATACACGAGTTTTCAAGAAAAGGTTTCAGACCTAGACCACAGTGTTATGCTTAGAGACATCACACAAGCATTCAAATAGAAGTTGTACCTGATTCCAAGTGATGTTCCTTACTGAGGTCGTGTCTTATCTTTAAGTGTTTCACAAGATCATTTACATTTCAGCCATCAGGACCAAGCCTACCAGCACATCACACTAGAGCCAAACTGTTTCGATACACGTCTTACATGATTCAGCCTTAATCCAACTGTGAAAGTTCATTTCATCTCTCCTTTTTGACAACAAAAATGCTTTGATCTTTTCTTAGGATACATCCCCCTAAATTTGTGCTTAAAATTAAGAATTTAAAGAACAAATTTACAAACCTAAGATTAAGAAAAAATTTTAATTTTAATTAATTAATTTTTTTTAAACTAAGACCGATTCAGTCCTCGAAATGGACCATCTTGAGCAGTTCAGAAAGAGCTTCAAAGTGAGCTCGATCAACAGGTTTAGTAAAAAGATCTGCGACATTGTCGTCAGTGTGAATGTGTGTAGGTAAAATTAAACCTTGGTTAAAAGAGTCTCGGATGAAATGTTATTTTATGGCAATATGTTTTACTTTTGAAAATTGAACTGGATTTTTCACAATTTGGATAGCAGCATCATTATCACAATAAATAGGAGTAAGAGAGAAATCCAAACCGTAATCCACCAGCTGATGTTGTATCCAAATCACCTGAGAACAGCATGCTGAAGCAGCAACATATTCAGCTTCCGCTGTTGAGACGGAGACTGTTTGCTGTTTTTTACATTGCCATGCAATAAGCCGATCGCCTAAAAATTGACATCCAGCAGAAGTAGATTTCCTGTCAATGTCACAACCTCCAAAATCACTGTCAGAAAAAGCATGTAATTCAAAGGGAGAATCCCTAGGATACCAAAGACCAAATCTGGGTTTCCCCTTAAGGTATCTAAAGATTCTCTTAACAACATTTAAATGAGAAGTTTTAGGATTAGCCTGGTAACGTGCGCACTGACACACAGCAAACATGCTGTCAGGTCTGCTAGCAGTCGGGTACATTAGTGATCCGATCATTGAACGATACAGTGTTTCGTCCACAGCTTCTCCCTCCAAATCTTGAGTCAGACCTGGTCTCTCAGACATTGGGGTGTTGGCTGGCTTTACATCATTGAAAATGAACTTTGCAAGAATGTCATCCACATATTTTCCTTGATGAATCAAGATACCCTTTGAGTTTTGATGAACTTGCAGACCTAAGAAAAAGGTCATTTCACCCAGAGCACTCATTTCAAACTGCTTTTTCATCACCTCTTCAAACTCCTTGCACAGTGCATCACTAGTGGAACCAAAAATGATGTCGTCCACGTAAATCTGCACCAGTATTCGATCTTCATTCACCGTTTTGACGAATAAGGTCTGATCAATAACACCACAGTGTATCCATTGGCGAGCAAATGTTCAATCAAGGTAGCATACCAAGCACGAGGTGCCTGATGTAACCCATATAAAGCTTTGTCTAATTTGTACACGTGCTCTGGATATTTTGGATTTGTGAAGCCCGGTGGTTGACCAACATAAATCTCTTCTTTGACAGTTCCATAGAGAAATGTTGTCTTGAAGTCTATCTGATAAACAGTGAATCCCTTAAACGAGGCGTAAGTGAGAAATATTATTATTGCTTCTAATCTCGCAACCGGGGCATATACTTCATCATAATCTAAACCCTCAATCTGCCTGAACCCTTGCACAACCAATCTTACTTTGTTTCGTACAATCACCCCGCTGTCATCTCTTTTGTTTCGATAAACCCATCTTGTTCCAAGAGGTCGCTTTCTTGGAGGAAGCTTTACTAACATCCAAACCCATAGCTTCTCAAACTAATTAAGATCATCTTGCATTGCATCAACGCAGCTTGGTTCTCGCATGGCCACAGCGGTAGATTTTGGCTCAATTTGTGAGATGTAGCACGAGTACAAGCATTTGTTGATGTCACCAGTTTGACTCCTTGTTAAGACACCTGCATCTACTGGACCGATAATGTTTTCCAGTGGGTGATCTCGTTGAATGTTTGTAGGGATAGCTCAATCTGGAACTGAAGAAATTTCAGGTAAGGTCGTGATACTACCGGTTACAATCCCTTCTATGGTGTCAGCATCAGTTTCGTCCTCGTCAATTTGTTCCACCGTGCATTCAAGAGGTATGGGATCATAGAAAGTAGAAACTAAGGTATCAGAAGATAAATCTTCGTCATCTACCTGTTGCACAGGATCCGTAGTGGGAATAGATGGTTCGGTAGAAACTGAATGTTGTTGTGTTGAGGAAGATCTAGGTACAACATCCCCCTCATCCTCTGCATCATTAACCAAGGAGGATGAGGTGCCAGTAGCATATATTGAGGACCCTGCAGAACCTGTATTAACACCACTAGACACATCATCAAAAAATACGGAAAGATCGAAAAAGAGTATCATAGTCAAATAACCAGTCTGGACCCACTCTAGCATCCGTCTCATTCTCTTCAATCCAACGAACATCAAATGACTCTACGATTTGCTTAGTTTGTTTGTTGTAAACTCTATATGCAGTCTTGCCAGCATACTCGACAAAATAGCAATCATCAGCTTTCGCATCAAACTTTGGTGTAGCATCCAGATGCAGCAAGGTGCACGGACAACCAAAAGCACGAAAATTCTTGATGGAAGGTTTAGCTCCAAATAGCACTTCGTAGGGTGTTTTCATTCGTGCTTTGTTGACTAGAACTCGGTTTTGCACATAGCAAGCTGTGTTCACAGCCTCTGCCCAGAAAAAAGTCGGAAGATGTGAGTCACATAGCATTGTACGAGCAGCTTCAATCAGAGTGTGATTCATTCTTTCAGCAACTCCATTTTGCTGTGGCGTCCTTGTTGAACTGAATTGACGTGCAATCCCTTTCTGAGCATAGTAATAGTTTAATTCTGCATTCTTGAACTCAGTCCCATTGTCACAACGAATGCCTTTTACCTTCAAGTTGGTCTGATTCTCCATTAACACGATAAACTGTTTAACTATTTTTGCAGTCTCACTTTTGTTAGCCAGAAAGAAAACCCAAGTAAAACGTGAGTAGTCATCAGTTATTACTAAACAGTAAGCTTTGCGAGAAATGCTGAGCACGTTCACTGGACTGAATAGGTCCATATGAAGTAGCTGTAACAGAGAATCAATAGTGTTTACCAACTTAGGATGATGTGGTTTTCGATGATGTTTTCCTTTGGCACATGCAACACATTTTTCAATTGTTATAAAATCACGTATCGGCATATCCCTTACCAATCCCAGTTTAGCAACCCGGTTTAAGTTTTTAGCGTTTGCGTGTCCAAGACGACGATGCCATAGTATGGCACTGTTTTGAGAGACTTTTGAAAAGAGGCACGTAACGCTTTCAGATGGAGGTTTGTTCATGTCTATGACATAAGCATTTCCTCGACGTTCAGATTTTAGTAACACCCATTCTTCTGGAATCACAACTCCAGGTTTCAATATCAAACATCCTTTATTAGTGAAGTGAGTTGAGTAGCCATAATCACAAATTTGTGAAACGCTTAGTAGACTATGCTTCAATTCAGGAACATAGTTTACTTTATTAAATTGAAGAGCACCATTTCTTACCGTTCCCCTTTGAGTTATTTGACCCTTCTCACCTCCCGCAAATGAGACAAATCCACTATTGAAAAATTCCACATCAATAAGCTGGGATAAGTCACCCGTCATGTGCCTTGAATAGCCACTATCAATGTACCAAAGACGAATGATAGTCCTCCACAGTCGTTCCTACACATGATACGGGATCAGTTAGTTGTTGGTACCCAAGCCATAGTTGTTTTGGGTACACCGTTGTTATCCATGTACTGGACTTTCATCCAATGCATGTTGGCAGTTGAAACAGTAGCACATAGATTAGACATATCATTAACAGAACAAGAAGATCCTACAGACGGGGAAGAATTTGGAATAGAACATTTTGGTTTCCAGTTGGATTTGTTTTTTTTTTTTTTTTTTTTGAAACCATCTTTTCTTTGAGATTAACTGATACCTTAGGAGTTTTTATTTGATTTTTAGGTATCCTACCCGATTGTTTGAGTCGCTTATTTCTATTCCAATCACCATCAGAAGGCTTCACCTAGGATTTGTCATCCTGCATTGCCTTAGGTTTCTCAGCCTTCATTGGCTTGGGATGATTATAGTTCCCGTTTGGAGCCTTCTGATGTTTCCAACTTGCAGAAGTTTTCAGATTAGTTTTACAATTTCTTGCTATGTGTCCTGGGATTCCACATGTGTAGCATATCTGACGCTTCACAGGTGGATCCCCCTGAGATCTTGCAGACTTTCCAGATTCATACGATCTGTTTACAGCTCGATACCTGTGTGATGCTGTTTTTGAATACCTTTTTCCCTGATTTGAAAAGTTCTGTTTTTCATATTTTGGTAAGACATGTTTTGGTGCAAGGTATTTCCCAGTCCCACCCGTACTTGTTTGTTTAACCAAAAGATTTTTTGTTGTATCACAAGCATTTGACAAAATAACAGAATCTGAATGATCAAACAAAAAGTCAGACGACATGTCACAAGGTTTTATGCTCAAAACAAACGAGCCCACACAAATATTTTTGTCTTTAGCAGAAATTGATAAATTGTTTTTCTGAATTTTTTTATTTAATGCAAGTGAATCAGAGTCATCGACTTCATCCCCATCATCTACCCAATCCTCAATAATTAAGTCTTCTGCACAAAAATCAATAGAATTAGTAACATTCACAACATTAGAAATATCAAAGCAATTGATGGTAGAGAAATTTTCAGCTACAGAAGACGCAGGAGATTCAGATGATTCCGAACTCTCCTATTCCGAATCAAATGAATTTAGAATAGGCACAGAAACAGATTCATTCAATTCGAACATATCCTCAGATGATTCGGCTGTTTCACATGACTGATAGCTAGATTTGTTGGTGTCACTTGAGTCTGTGTCAGAGTCAGATGCAGGTTCAGTCACTGGAGAATCATCTGAGTGAGATTGAGAGTCGGCCAAATTATTTTCACTGTTTGCCCTTTGTTGTAGACAAAGCTCCCTAATTTGTTTCATGAAATCAAACTCATAGGTCACACTTGAGTCTGATTAAGTGGTCGGAGCAGGAATCGGTTCGTTAACTTGTATTGAGTCAAGTTTAGACTCTTTAGAAATAGGCAACGATTCATTTGACTCAGTTGATGTTGGAACCTCATCTTTGCTAACCTCAAAAACTCTATCAATTTCCTTATTCTTTTCAAAATTTAATGTCTCAATCTGCTTTGCAGCATCTTGAGACCTTACAAAAGTTTTTGAAGGAGCCTGCTCTTGCTTAGATTGTCTGTGTTTAGGTTTAGAGATTCTAATTGGGGTTGACTCAAGTTTGGTGATTTCAACTTGATCCCTTGATGGTCGACTGGTTGGCTCTTCTATTAGAGGACCATATCCTTTAACAGGAAGAGCCAACAGTTCTTCATCCGACATGGGAATTGAGGAATAATTTTCATTAAAGGGTGGAGGAATTTCCACAAACCCAATGCCTTTATTCCTCACTTCCTTTGGTCTGAACTTTAACTGGGTATTGATCATTTTCTCAACTTTGGGACAAGAACAATCGACTTTTTTAAAATGAAAATCTGCATTTTCAAATTTAGATTTTAAGTCGATCAATTCCGTGGTCAAAGTATCAGACAGTCGTTTGAAGTGTAAATATCGACACTTGTGATCACTCACCTCCTGATGCAAACGCTTGATATCAAGTTTTTGTTTTTCGACCATTTCTTTATAGGAGTTAAATTTCTTTTTAATGTCCCAAGTGGCCATTTTCTCATATTCAAGCTTTTTGTATGCAGAGAGAGTTTCTTCTCTAAATCCCTTAATTTTAAGTTTACACCTTTCAGTGCAACAAGATTCAGCTAAAATTTCAGAATGTACCTCAGCTGCCGACGGAACATAATCATCATCCATTTGGGCCATGAGTGCTTTGTACACAGTATCTTCAACAATCTTCAGGTCCACCATTTGAGAAGACCAATCCCATCCACCTCCTGATTGAGCGACCATGGCTTTATTAGAGTTTGAGGATGCAGATTCAGTGTGAGTGGTAGATGTCTGAGTTCTAGGAGTAGATGCGGAAGCAGCAGCTACAAGAGCAGAGTTGTCTATTTCCTTTTTCAGCTTGGTGCACTCACGAGCAAAATGACCAGGTTCATCACAATTATAACAACGCATCTTCATTTTATCCCACCCAAGTTTCTTTGTTGGGTTCTCCCACACATTTCTCCCAGTCTTCTTCACAAACTTATTTGCTCTATGTACCACCATGGCTATTTGCCAAGTCAAGTCCATTTCTTCTATATCATCTTGATTAACATCGTTTAGGTCACATGCTCCAACATCTTTGGCAGTGAGTTGTCCAGTTAAAAATGCGTTGTAGCAATTCATAAATCCAGCAAACAAGCTTAAGTTACTTTCTAGCTCCTTTGGAATTTTCATAGTTGACTGAGGTGCAGTAGCAGAAGATGGTGATGCAGAAGATGAGGATCCAGCAGTAACCATTGAGGAAGCAGGTATGACCGAATTTATGACCGAATTTTTGGATGAACTAGGTGCAAACATTGGTGGATACGAGGATCCACTGGCAGGATAAGAGTATAATGAGGGACGTTGAGGCTCTTGCTGAGACATGAGAGCATTACCGGGAGTTGCGATGATTGCATTATTGTAGCTTGCAATTTGAGTCAGATAACATTGTCTGTCATCGAGGTCATAGGACTTGATCAAGGATATGGTCTTAGATAGAGTTAGTCTTGCCAGATCTTTGGTTCTCTTGATCAGTGTTACATTTGAGTCCCAACTCCTTGGTAGAATGTTAAGCAACTTTTTGTTCATCACGAAGTTATCCACCACCATATCATTTGATTTCATCTCACTAACTAGAGCCACAAAATGCTGAATCTGGCTTTCTAGTGATTCGCCAGGAATGTGATTAAAAGCATTGAACTTTTGGCTTAGCATTTCCCTTCTGCTTTCTTTCATTTCTTCGTTTCCCTCAAACAGATTTTCAAGAGCTTCCCAAAGCTCTTTTGCAGTAGCATTATCACGAACCCTAATCGAGACCTCGAATGAGAGTCCTTGATGAAGATAAGCAATTGTCCTTTCATCAATATCAGTCTTTTCATGATCCTCATCAGTGTACATGCTCTTTGGTTTGATGGTAGTAGCTCCAGTTGTTTCATTTACCACATAAGTAATCACACAGGGGCCATTTAAAATAGATCTTAGGGCCTTTGCATCTTTTATTTTCATGACCTGAATAAACCTGAATTTCCACTCAGAATAGGACATTCCAAGCTGAAGAACATGTATTTTCCGATGAGTGCCAATAACAGATTCCATGGCTTTGTCCACTTGTGCAGCTACGAGTAGCTGGTCAACATTCAGTCCATTCAAATTAGTCTGGTTAACAATTTGGTCCATTTCTAAAAAAAAAATAAACTTATTAGTTAAAATTAATGTGGTCTAAATTTAGTCCAGATTTGTTTGAAGTCCAGTCCAAAGATTTTCAAAGCCCAGTCCAAATTTTGTTGTTCAGTCCAGTCCAAGATGGTAGGTCGAACACAGGTTGAGGTCGAACACAGTGGAGGTCGAACACAGATCCAGGTCGAACACAGTGGAGGTCGAACACAAATCCAGGTAGAAAAGTAGAAAACAGATCAAGGTCGAACACAAGCCAGGGTCGAACACAAGCTGATGTCGAACACAGATGAGTAAGTCGAACACAAACTGATGTCGAACACAGATGAGTAAGTCGAACACAAGCTAATGTCGAACACAAGACAGGGTCGAACACAAGCCAAGGTCGAACACAAGGCAGGTCGAACACAAGCTAATGTCGAACACGCCTTGAATAAGGAAACCTGCACACAATTAGTAACAAATTTTCCATAAAATATGGACATCGAGGATTTTGAAAGATTTCAAAGAGATTTAAAGCAATAAAACAATTCCTTTTTCAAAAATTTCAAGATCTCCTTAATTTTAGCAAACACCTTTGACTTTCATCAAAATCGGATCAAAAACCAAAAATTTCATTAAAATTTTGAACGAAAATAGTGATGATCAAAACTAAATCACAAAACAGGCTGCATAGGATAAACTAATATAACCATGAAATCAATATGAATCAAATCAATAAAAACAACCTCGTTTGTAGCAAGAACTTCCTTGATCTTCTTCTTTTGATACCGAACCGAGCCTTCGAAAAACTTCTTAGGCTCTAATACCAATTGTAAGTCCAAGATCCTTCCCGGGTATCAAACACGCATACAACCAAAGGCCGAAACAATGATTGTATGTAAAGAACAAAGAAGAAACTTGAAATAGAATGATTTGATTATCAAAGTGCACACGGTTCTATGAACCGTCTGGTACACGAGAATTAAACAACCAAAAGACTAGCAACCCCAAAATAACTAATGAAACCCCTATTTATGGTTAAAATAGGCGGTCACAATACATGGGCCAATAAGGCCGAAACCTACTACCAAATAACCCAAAATCCAAGACAAACGCAAACCTCTAATCATATCCCAACACCTTGTATTCATTCATTCGTTTTAATTTCTTTTGTAATTCGTTTCTATATTTAGTCGTAATAAGAGATCAATCGTTGGTTGGGTCAATTGTCTTTGTTTTCTTGGTTATTTTTCTCAACAGCTATATATTTAAAGTTGACACCATTGAAGTTCTTGTATACAAATCGTAAATCGAAGCTCGAACACATATCTTGGGATGGTTTAAACATGTGTTTCAATCTCCACGTGTAAGCTTCCTAGACAAAAGTCAATATGTAATGTTGTATTCGAAGGTCTTTAGATGTCAAACACAAGGCAGGGTCGTACACAAGCCAAGGTCGAACACAAGGCAGGGTCGTACACAAGCTAATGTCGAACACGCCTTGAATAAGGAAACCTACACACAATTAGCAACAAATTTTCCACCAAATATGGAGATCGAGGATTTTGAAAGATTTCAAAGAGATTTAAAGCAATAAAACAATTCCTTTTTCAGAAATTTCAAGATCTCCTTAATTTTAGCAAACACCTTTGACTTTCATCAAAATCGGATCAAAAACCAAAAATTTCACTAAAATTTTGAACGAAAATAGTGATGATCAAAACTAAATCAACAAAACAGGCTGCATAGGATAAACTGATATAACAATGAAATAATTATGAATCAAATCAATAAAAACAACCTCGTTTGTAGCTAGAACTTCCTTGATCTTCTTCTTTTGATACCGAACCGAGCCTTCGAAAAACTTCTTAGGCTCTGATACCAATTGTAAGTCCAAGATCCTTCCCGGGTATCAAACACGCATACAACCAAAGGCCGAAACAATGATTGTATGTAAAGAACAAAGAAGAAACTTGAAATAGAATGATTTGATTATCAAAGTGCACACGGTTCTATGAACCGTCTGGTACACGAGAATTAAACAACCAAAAGACTAGCAACTGATGTGATACCGAAAGGATCACATTTATATAGTTTAATTTGTTATTTTTTTTTATCTTTTGTATGTATCTTTGTCCGGAACAAGGTGCTCTGCCAAGGATTATGGAAGGTGTGAATTATATGCTAAAATAGTGATTTTACGAGCACACGATGGAGACCGTTGAGGAGTATATTCAATTTTGGAGAAAATAAATGGATTTTATGTAAATATATTATGTGATGATGCGAAAGAGGGCAAAAATACGAAGACGTGGCCGCGAAAATGGAGGAAAACGGAGTTGAAACGAAAAAGTTATGAAGAAAACAAGTTTTCCAACCGTCAAGCCTGCTGTAGGCCGCCAGTTTGGGCGTCAACCAACCCAGGCCGTCGTCGACGCCCTGCCCACCGTCGGTGACGGCCAAACCTTACCAAACTTTATTTTTGACCAAAATTAATGAATTTTTAAGTGCTTTTATGTCTTCTTTGACCAAGGACTTGGGATGGAACAATTATAAACAAGTTTTAGGGATCTAAAACATCATCTTTTACTCTAAAAACATCATCATACCATATCAATCCATCCAAATCATCATTTAGAGAAGAGATTCAAGCTCCTACAACCATGTTTGGTTAAGTTCCCCTTCACTTCCGGGTGAAGGATTGTAAGTTTCTAGATTTGTAATGTTGTTTTGATTGTGTATTTGTAAGGAACAAGTGTTGTACTCAATGAAGCATTGATATTGGGTTGAACTTTGTGTATGTTTATGTTGTGCTTGAGCCATGGGGATGAATTCCATCAATTAACTTTTGATGTTGGGTTGGACCTTGTGTATGTTTCTTGTATGCTTAAACTATAGAGATGAATCTTGTCAATTAAGTTTTGCCTCAACATTATCTTTAGACTTGTGAGATAAATCATATCACTTAAGTTGGGATATTGGGTTAGACTCATTATATGACTAAAGGTTTTTGTATCCTTGCAAATCTATTTGTGATCGTGACATCATTTGTATGAATTAATTGTTGTGCTTAATTGTCTTGGTATTGTGTTGGACTTATTGCATGTTTAGAGACCATTGTGTTTTTTTTTTAACTCATAAGATGAATTCTGCCAATTATGCCTTAACTCGACATATAGGATTTGGTGAACTAGATAATGAAGCATACTTAGGGCCTAGTAGCTATTTGTTGATGCCTAAGTCTTGATTCTCTGTCCTAGCGATTCATACAAGTGAAATTGCAAATCTATCATAATAACTCTTGAATCTTAGTTAATTGCATATCCTAGCCCGGGAGTGAATGTTAGTTAGAAATTATTGTAACCTTAGTTATTAGTTAATTCCAATTTCTTCTTCAAAACAAACAACTAGTATGACGCTAACCACATGCTCCTTGGATTCGATACCCTACTTACCCTAGCTACCTAGGTTATTTAGGTTTTGTATGACCCGTGACGACCGAGGTCATCAAATGGCGCCGTTGCCGGGGAGCTAGTGCGCTTAGTGTTGCATTGCGTGTTTGTTTGTGTGTATATTTAGTTGTTTTAAAATTCAAAAGAAAAAAAAATCTTTGTTTTTATTTTTAGTTTTTTTTTTTTAATTTTATTAGATTTCACTTTGGGTTTTCTAGTTGTCTGTGCAGGATCTTTCTTTCGTAGGTAAAAGAAGCTCAAGTTTTGACCATGTATGCATATCGCGATACATGTGCGGTTTGTGGGGATCCGCGCCACACTTTTGAATATTGTCTAAAGCTTGCATTGAAAAAGGAGGCAGCAAAAGGTATTTAATTGCTTATGAAATATGGGAGAACACCCCGGTCTTGTACTATGAAGAGCTTGCCCCTCCTCCAACCTTTCAACACTACCAAACACTAGTGAACGCCGAACATAAGCGGCAACTTCAGGCAGATCAAAGCAGACTTGACAAGATTACGTTTAAAGTGCAACTTTCTAAAGTCGAAAAAGAATTAGCAAAACCTCATCAATCACGAGAATGTCGGCTAAAATGGCTCAGTTATAAGTACGACATTCTAAGCTATGAAAAAAGAAAGGATAAGGCTTATATCGCCTTATCACCTCATGAAAAATGTCAAGCAAAACAAGAGTGGATTTTGTCACAAGTTGAGGAGGAGGTTGTGGAGATGAATACCGCACCAATCCCTCATGTGGTTGAAGATTTAAAGATTGAATCCACCATGGCTAAAGAAGAGGTTCCAAGTCTTCCTACACAAGAAAATGAATGTCTAAACCTTGCTGAAGACACGGTTCCTCAAGAAGAACTAGTGAGTTTGGTGCCTAAGGTTAGGAAGGTTGGCTTGCATGATTTTGGGCAAGTTATTTTGAAGCGGACTCGCAAAACATATGATCTTTACATGCCGATACTAGTCAAGCATCTTTGGACACGACATGTAAACTACCGAGCATACATTGGAAACTCGGTAGGCAAATGTTCTTTGAGACCACCATGAATGAGAATCAGGTATGATTGTTGTATATTTTGTATATTTATTTGTTTTATTTAACTTTTTTTTAATTTTTATTTTTAAGTGTGTTTGAATCAGTTTTATTTTGTTGGAGTCATGGGATTGCTTGTTTTGATTTGAATTGCAAGAATAGATTGTCCCGCCCGTACTCAATCTCCATTTGGGTGAGGACGATTTGGAAATCACTAATGTTTGCAGGAATCCCAATTTGTTTGTTTTGTTTTTTTTTCTTTCGTGTTTCTTTGTTCCAGGTTTGTTATCGGCTGCGAATGAAATGCTATACGGCCGACATTGGAAGGAATTGAACGGACTCATACGCATATTGTTTATCCAGGGGAGTCTGTTCCTTTTACTGTTGTATTTTTTTTTTATTATTTGCTTTATTTTTTTCCTAGCTCACATTGAGGACAATGTGTCGTTTAAGTGTGGGGGTGGGAAAACTTTCATTTTCATTTGTTTTAGTTAGGTTTGAGTCTAAAAAATAAAAAAAAAAAGAAAAAGAAAAAAAAAGTCCTAAAAGCGATCTGATCGGGAATGAAAGAGACTGTTTCAGTGCTTTCACTCTGTCTCTGTTTGTGGTGTGTGGGTCCTTAATCATGGTCCAATTCTTTAGAACAGACATATGAATCGTTTTCAGCAGGTATTTTAGAGAAAATGTTTAGAATTTGCTTGATTAGGTGTAACAAGCTGTCGGTAATAAATGCATGCACACATCGGTAACCCTATTTTCCCCATTTTTGTGAGATCTTGAGCCTACTACATTGTTAGTTGATCTGATATATATTCATTTGTTGAGTGTAGGCCGTATGTTGCTCTGTTTTAGAACTTGTCTGATTTGATACATGCCGAGACTGTGGATTTGATTTATGCACATAGATGATAAAGGCAAATTAGGAATCTCTTTTTCGTTTTACACCTTTGTTTACCCATCTAACCAGAAAAAAAAAAATTTACCCTTAGTAGACTATTTTGAGTCTTTCACCTTTTCGTTTGTTTACCCGAATCTTGGTCTAGATCCATTTTGTTATCAGCTTTATTTGACAATCTATGTGTTTAGAATTTATATTGTTATCAAAAAAAAAAGGAAAGAAAAAAAAAGAAGAAAGAAAAAAAATGATAAAAAAACATATGTTAGTATTGTTTAATACGGGTCAAAAATAAACCGTAGTTTTAGTTATTGTGTTCCGCATGAATAAAAGATTGTCATGGGTTGGTAGTTTCTTTGTTTTTTTTTTTTGCCACTTTATAAACCTAAACATCCACCACCTTTAGCCTAAGCCCAAAACCTGTAAGTCCTTTTGATATGTGCAAAGTCTATGTGTTACAGTGAAGGTTTGATTGTCTTACAAGCTTATGAGTACAGAGTTTCATATTCGGTTTTACTTCGAGTGATTTATACTAGCACATTACACGCTAGTCCATATATTAAACCGAGGGAGTGAACAACTGTGAGGAGTGTGTTGCATGAAAATAAAACTGACAGCATGTTAGACTTAGTTGGGTGAGTTCTGTTTTCAAAATTGTGCATCATGGTTGCTTGTTGAATTAACACATCTAATGCTGATCTATGAATGGGGTATGACTTTGGACCCTAACTAGTGCATGGCGGGGGAGTTTGAGGTATTTGTTACTTGTTCGTGGTAATGTTCTGAGCAGATTTGCTTGAGGGCAAGCAAAAGATAAGTGTGGGGGTATGATGTGATACCGAAAGGATCACATTTATATAGTTTAATTTGTTATTTTTATTATCTTTTGTGTGTAGCATTGTCCGGAACAAGGTGCTCTGCCAAGGATTATGGAAGGTGCGAATTATATGCTAAAATAGTGATTTTACGAGCACACGGTGGAGACCGTTGAGGAGTATATTCAATTTTGGAGAAAATAAATGGATTTTATGTAAATATATTATGTGATTATGCGAAAGAGGGCAAAAATACGAAGACGTGGCCGCGAAAATGGAGGAAAACGGAGTTGAAACGAAAAAGTTATGAAGAAAACAAGTTTTCCAACCGTCAAGCCTGCTGTAGGCCGCCAGTTTGGGCGTCAACCAACCCAGGCCGTCGTCGACGCCCTGCCCACCGTCGGTGACGGCCAGACCTTACCAAACTTTATTTTTGACCAAAATTAATGAATTTTTAAGTGCTTTTATGTCTTCTTTGACCAAGGACTTGGGATGGAACAATTATAAACAAGTTTTAGGGATCTAAAACATCATCTTTTACTCTAAAAACATCATCATACCATATCAATCCATCCAAATCATCATTTAGAGAAGAGATTCAAGCTCCTACAACCATGTTTGGTTAAGTTCCCCTTCACTTCCGGGTGAAGGATTGTAAGTTTCTAGATTTGTAATGTTATTTTGATGTGTATTTGTAAGGAACAAGTGTTGTACTCAATGAAGCATTGATATTGGGTTGAACTTTGTGTATGTTTATGTTGTGCTTGAGCCATGGGGATGAATTCCATCAATTAACTTTTGATGTTGGGTTGGACCTTGTGTATGTTTCTTGTATGCTTAAACTATAGAGATGAATCTTGTCAATTAAGTTTTGCCTCAACATTATCTTTAGACTTGTGAGATAAATCATATCACTTAAGTTGGGATATTGGGTTAGACTCATTATATGACTAAAGGTTTTTGTATCTTTGCAAATCTATTTGTGATCGTGACATCATTTGTATGAATTAATTGTTGTGCTTAATTGTCTTGGTATTGTGTTAGACTTATTGCATGTTTAGAGACCATTGTGTTTTTTTTTTTTAACTCATAAGATGAATTCTGCCAATTATGCCTTAACTCGACATATAGGATTTGGTGAACTAGATAATGAAGCATACTTAGGGCCTAGTAGCTATTTGTTGATGCCTAAGTCTTGATTCTCTGTCCTAGCGATTCATACAAGTGAAATTGCAAATCTATCATAATAACTCTTGAATCTTAGTTACTTGCATATCCTAGCCCGGGAGTGAATGTTAGTTAGAAATTATTGTAACCTTAGTTATTAGTTAATTCCAATTTCTTCTTCAAAACAAACAACTAGTGTGACGCTAACCACATGCTCCTTGGATTCGATACCCTACTTACCCTAGCTACCTAGGTTATTTAGGTTTTGTATGACCCGTGACGACCGAGGTCATCAGCAACCCCAAAATAACTAATGAAACCCCTATTTATGGTTAACATAGGCGGTCACAATACATGGGCCAATAAGGCCGAAACCCACTACCAAATAACCCAAAATCCAAGACAAACGCAAACCTCTAATCATATCCCAACACCTTGTATTCATTCATTCGTTTTAATTTCTTTTGTAATTCGTTTCTATATTTAGTCGTAATAAGAGATCAATCGTTGGTTGGGTCAATTGTCTTTGTTTTCTTGGTTATTTTTCTCAACAGCTATATATTTAAAGTTGACACCATTGAAGTTCTTGTATACAAATCGTAAATCGAAGCTCGAACACATATCTTGGGATGGTTTAAACATGTGTTTCAATCTCCACGTGTAAGCTTCCTAGACAAAAGTCAATATGTAATGTTGTATTCGAAGGTCTTTAGATGTCAAACCATTACGGAGTAGATGTGAGCAAAAAAATTGGTTCCTAAACCGGGACCGGTGAAACCGGCCGAACCGGTTGGAAGAAAAACAGGTTCCTACACGAACCGGTGTGGTTCTATATAAAAACCGCCAGTCCTAGCGAACGGTTTGAAACCAAAACCGGTTCAGAAAAACAAAGCGATTTGCTCACGTCTATTACGGAGTAAAATGAAGTTAAATAACATTCCCACAACTTAATTAACTTAGTCCTTTGCTAACCCCTTAAGTTCTACTCGAACGAATCAACTAACACCAAACAAATACCACAAAAATCACCCTCGTAACCTCGTTCATGATGCACAAACCATACCATGTCTAATAGTAAGTGTGTATATATTGAGTTAAGATGATAATGGTTATGGTTGGAATATGAAACTCATGAAAGGCGATGAAGTTGTGATATATAAGAGTGGTGATTAGTGATTGTGTTTGGAGTTGAAAATGGCTTAATGAACAAAATATATGAGGAAATTAATAAAAAGATAAGATTTAGTTACTAATAGATAAAATCATAAAACTATTTAATGATAAACAAATAACAAAATAGCCAAAAGGATTAATTCAATGGTTAAGTATCATTTATATAGTTCATTTATCTTATCCAAAAATGTCCCATGTTACTATAAATTATTGATTGTTGAGGCATATTCATTTTTGATCAAACATGTGTAGATGAAAGCACTGAATTAAAAGGGAATTGATCCTTTAACAAGAAGACACGTGTGGGTAACCTATCCAAAATGTCGATTTCATACGTCCTTTTTACCAAAAGGAAGCACCACACAAATTTGTTTTTGTGCAATAATGCAAGCTGTAATTTTACATTCCAATTCAAACACTCAAAATAACGTAGTTAAATTCCAATTATACTAAAAATAACAATTACTTAGCGTTTCGTCTTTTGCAACAAAATAAATATTTCGATCACAACTTTAAAAGCTATACTTTTTTTGTTTTACTTGTCAGCTGTAGTTAGTGTGGACAAGAAGCCAAAATATTTTACAATTCATTTACATATTATAAATGTTCTACCATAACAAATATGAATTATATTTAGATTGTTATTAAGTTTTTTATAGTAATAAAAACTATGTAAAAAGACAAATTCATGAATTGAATTATATGAAAAAAAAATTGTGAAAGTAATTAATTTTTCAGTGTTCCTTTATTCGCATATAAGACTTTATTTCCATCGATGCATCAACTTTTCATCTTTTATAATAAGAAAATCGACCCTTCAGCGACAGTTAGTTTGCAAAAGTTCAATATGTATGTGACCTAGACTAGTTTGTCATCAATTTTGTTTGTGTTTATAATCTGAAATATAACACCATATTCCGTATGTCAAACACAATTAATCGATAGTCAAGCACTAGTCAAGTATTTAAAAAACAACCTTAAACATTTTACTTAAATGCATGAAATATTCACACACACACACACACATATATATATATATATAGTTTTTTACTTCTTATGTGTAGATAGAGAGAAATTGTAATGCCAATGATGTATGTTAGCGAGTATGTTGATCCTAACATGAAAGACTATATGAAATAATATTGGGGGTCTTTAAAATCACAAGATCAATTGTTGTTCATGGTTGATTTGTAATGTCTTCATCAGATACTCATGTGACTGGTCATGATACGTATGATTTATCAACCATCAACCCATTAAAGTGCATGATGCACGGTACACTATATATTAATGATCCGCCGTTATTTAGTTGTTCTGAATGTGAGCCTAGTGTAACTTTGTTGTTTAATATTGTTGGAATATAGAACTGATTTTGCAGCGGATTTGGTAAATGATACAATACACATAATGTTCTATATATACTAACTAACGGGTGTGTTTCTTGGACAGTTATTGTCGAACAGATACGTTGGTTAACTGTCCCATTTTGCCGCCAAATAACTAACTTTCAACCATTTTAATTCAGGGGTATAATGGTCCTTTTCACACTTCCTTGCAACCTTGTATGTTGTCGAACATATTATCATCTTTTTGTATTCGCCTTCTTTCCTTCTTGCAGCCTTGTTTTTGACCCATTTGCCCCTCTGATTTGTGCAGCAACTTATGAATCATATTGACCCATTATCTTCTATTCTAGCTTATTGTATATATCTATCCCATGACTAAGTTAATCTTACATATACATACTGAATACATACGAATTAATACACATATCTATGAGTCATACGTATTTAATACACAAACATAAGTTTTATTTACATATTTAACACTCACCCCTAAATCAAACTTGTGTTCTTCATGTTCTTGGGCAAAGTCTCCATTGCTTCTTGTAATGCTTGCTCAACTCTTGAGAAATCATACTTCCTTTTTTTTTCATTAATTTCTTTGCGGTGATCCAATCCCCGCCCATGTAGAGAGCATAATCCTCTTCAACTGATTTGGCGTTTTTATTCAACAATGGCATTACTTTCGGTATATCTTGATTCTGTTCATGGCTGTCCCACAATTCTGCTTTCGAACTTCCCTGATTACATGATTGTTTTGCTACTGATTTCACTCGATATTGCCACTCTAAGACATCTAGGTATTGGGCATAGAGAATTCTCACAATATCTTTATCTTCATAGTCTAAACCCAATTCCTTTGCAATGACAACCCACAAATTATATTTTGATACTCTTCGGTGTCCTCCTTCTTTCTTTACTAACACATACAAGTCGAACAAGTCTATCTTTTTTTCATTTTCCACTCTTGGAGGGATTGGCCGATTATCAACTTTTAAATAAAAATTTAAAAACCAATCAACCATCCTTAAGAAAGGATCCTTCAATAATTCTTTATGTGCCCAAGGATATTCTAGACCTTCTATGATATCTAAGAATTCCATACATTTTTCCATTGAATCTATGTTGATCTTATAGACTATGTCTTCCATCTCTTTCATATTATTTCTGGAATCAATATCTAACTCTTCAAAGTATTGATTCAAATACTCTTCCTTTCTTTTCTCATATTCTTCTTCTTCTTTCTTTAATTCATTCAACATAGTTTCCCTTGAGTCTCTATTTTCTTTCATGTTTACGAATTGTAAACTTTCCTTTTTAAACATGTTTTGCACATAACACTTATTTCCCTCCAATTTTACTATGAAACCTTGCAGTTTTAATTGTGATAGACTTAGAATATTTTCCTCTATATCCGTGGTGTAGAATACATTAGGAATGATTAACGAATGATCACCAACTAAGATATCTATCATCCCTACTCCTCTTATAAACACAAACTGATTTTTAAAACGACTCTCTACACCGAAAGACCTTATTTTCAGAAAATGATCTATGTTTCCTACAACATGGTTATGAATGTTTGGACTTACATACCATATGTCTTTCCATGTTTGTTCATCGGATCCATATAAGATATAATCATTACCACTAAATTTCTCAATAGGATAATAACTAATACCCGTATCAATAGCATCCTTGATTAATAAAGCATTTTCATCCCTCTCCTTCATGTTACATGCACTTATTAGATGCCCCGGTTCATGACAATAGTAGCACTTCCTTGTATCGATTCTATTTCTTCTTGTGGCCTCCCTTTTGTTTCTTCTACTTCTGATGCGATTCCGGTTATTTATCACAGTTGTGATATAAGATGTTTCTGATGTTTGAGACATGATTGAATCGACCGAATGCTTTGATTTACGAAGTATAATTGGATTCAGAAAACAACTGGCTCTGATACCGGATTTGTTGGAATATAGAACTGATTTTGCAGCGGATTTGGATAATGATTTCTGAATTGAATTATACGAACACTTAATTGAATAACGAATGAAACAAACAATAATAACCGATAGGGCTGCAAACGAACCGAACGAACACGAACAAGGCCTTGTTCGTGTTCGTTTGTTAAGAAAATTATGTGTTCACGAACTATTCATGAATGCTTACCGAACGAGATTTTCTGTTCATGTTCGTTTGTTAAGAAAACACTCATGTTCGTGTTCGTTTGTGTTCGTTTGTTAATTTTGTTCATGAACGCATACGAACACAAACGAACACAAACAAGTGTTCATGAACACAAAGAAGTATTCATGAACGGAGACAAACACAAACAGACATATATTAACTTTTGATTAACATCGAATTCACATACATTAAGACATTAGCTAGATCCACCCAAAATATAACCTAATTGTCCAAACATACTTCATACTTAGTATTGGTGAAAGGTGTTGGAACGTGGAAACATATAATAAGTTTGGATACAAAAAGTAGGTTTATTGATTTCATATTGTCATATATTTACCTCATATATATTATTTATTCTGTAAAATAAATAAAAATAAAAGAATATAAAAAAGTATACAAAGTAAAAACCTTAATAAACTATCGAACATAAACGAACAAGTTACCGAACGTTCACGAACATAAACGAACGAACGTGACCTCTGTTCATGTTCGTTCGTTTAACTAAACGAACGGAATTTTTTGTTCGTGTTCGTTCATTTATTAAACGAACGAACACGAACGAACTTCCCGCCGAACGGTTCATGAACTGTTCGCTGAAAGTTCAGTTCGTTTGCAGCCCTATTAACCGATACTATTTGAACAGAAAATGGATTGTTTTGTATTGATTAGAAACTAAACAATCTTGGTAAATGATACAATACACATAATGTTCTATATATACTAACTAATGGGTGTGTTTCTTGCACAGTTATTGTCGAACAGATACGTTGGTTAACTGTCCCATTTTTTCGCCAAATAACTAACTTTCAACCGTTTTAATCCAGGGGTATAATGGTCCTTTCACACTTCCTTGCAACCTTGTATGTTGTCGAACATATTATCACATTTTTGTATTCGCCTTCTTTCCTTCTTGCAGCCTTGTTTTTGACCCATTTGCCCCTCTGATTTGTGCAGCAACTTATGAATCATATTGACCCATTATCTTCTATTCTAGCTTATTGTATATATCTATCCCATGACTAAGTTAATCTTACATATACATACTGAATACATACGAATTAATACACATATCTATGAGTCATACGTATTTAATACACAAACATAAGTTTTATTTACATATTTAACAAATATCATGCTACACTAAAGAACTGAAAGATGTTCATGTTTCTGACATATCAAATGTTGTAATGTTGTAAGTTAATTGGTTAAAAATGGATGTGCGATATATTTCAAACGCAAATTAAAAGTTTTACATGCAACGAAAGAAATACACAATTTGGTGATTTTAGAGTCTTATTGTTAGGAGGGTTGTCATTTGTCTGGCCCTCATGAATAACATTCCATTACCACTAGTATGGTGTTCATATGCAACATTTTTATCTTAACCATGACTAGTGGCCAAACGTCATCCCTATTTTGTATTATATTGGTAACATTGATCATCATAACATTAAGCGGTCGACGTTCTTCACTTTACATAAGATGAAGATGTTTGACTATCAACATGTAAAACATATTGTTACTTAAAAGGAAGGATTAAAATGGTGGAATCATGAGGTGTAATAAGGTGATTTGAACAATGACATGTATTACCCGACAATTAATACCCAACTAATGAAGGTAATCATTAAACCACGTTATCTTCATGTATTTCAGGTGCCAGAGAAATATGGGTAAATTTGAAATTGATGATCTAGATTATATTCATGTATTCAATGTGGTAGATTAACATTGAGATCAGTGCTGATTGTAACGTATAACCAATTTTTTTTTTTTTTTTAAACGGTAAATTGGAATCACTGATGGACCATATCGTGTCACTAGCGAAACCACCTAATCATATCCATAGCCACATTGTGGGAATTGAACCCAGAACCAAATGATCCCTAGGCCTTATCCTTTCTCAAGATGTCACTAGGCTATAATGCTATGGGCTAACATATAAGACTATCCGTTGTGGTGCGCGACCGAGCAGGCGCGAACGAGCTTGCGAGCCACGTGGATAGCCAGAACCACAACACCTACACGTGAATGGCTGCGTGAGCGAGCGGAAGCGACCCAGATTATGTGGGCTAGCGAGAAGAAATCAGGGTTGTTTGTGTGTATTGTGGTTTGTTTGTTTTTATTTATTTTTTTTTATTTTTATTTTTTTTTTACTCTTGGAGGATGAAAAAGATGAAATAGATATAGATGAAAGGGAAGAAGATGAGTTGCAAAAAATGGGAATGAAGAAGATGAAGGAGATGAAGATGATGAGAAAGAGGAAGACTTTGTTTGTTCGTGGGTTTTTATTTTTTTATTTTTTTTCTGCCTATGTAATTTTTTATTTAATAATGTTTTAAAATATTTATGTTTTATTAATAATAATAGTGTATTTTTTTATGTAAAATATTTATGTTTTATTATATTTATTAATTTGGTTAAAAAAATGACCCGCTCACCTCTACTCACAACAGATAGTCTAACCTCTTGCTAGGGGGGGGGGGGGTACTTCGAGGGTGTTTGGGATTGAATTTCGAAACAACTTATTGACTTATTGGCTTCTCCAAGAAGCCAATAAGTCAATAAATTGTTTGTGTAACCCAAAAGCACTTTCAATTTTGACTTTTAGCTTTTAAGGGTGGAAAAGTTGTTTTTAAGAAGTTAGAAATCATGGCTTTTGACTTTTGGCTTTTGGAAAAAAAATTACAAATCTACCACCCATACAACCAATATTCACAATAAGTTAAGCGAAACACTTAAAAAACAATTTATTGATTTTTTTGGCGTTTCTCATCCTAAAAGATAATCCAAACACTTTTTTTAAAACTCTTTTTTTTAAAAAAAAAAATCATAAGCCAATAAACACTTCTGACGAAAAGCACTTTTGCATTTTCAAACTCAATCCCAAACATCCTCTTCAAACATTCAATTAACCAAGAATTATAACTTTCTTAGTCATATAAACCCTGGGTGTAATTATGGTTAGAAAGCTAGTGCAAATGGTCCCGTACAACTAATTCCCAAGAACTATACAGCTCCAATATGAACTTATATCATAAGATTAAGTAGGGTGGCAAGTCACAAATATCTTCAAATATTTGTTTATATTAAACTAAATATCCAATAACTCAAAACAAAACTTCACGTCATAATTGTCTCTACGTAATAGAAGTTTATAAATAACCTATATTATAATGGCGTTCTTTTGATGTTGATTAACTGCTAGTTGTAATTGTTCTTTTTTCCTTGTGATCCTGTTGTTATTTTGGGATTTTTATTTTTATTATTGTTTGCGATGTGAGTATTATTAGCTCATTGCTAGCCCCTTTTTTATTTGATCTATATACAGCCCTTCGTTAAAAAGAAATAACCTACTATTTAAATCAAGGTTAATCATCATAGGAGAACCTATAAGTTTTTTTTTTTTTTTTTTTTTTTTTGAAAAGTTACTTCATTAACCACCAAAACCAAAACCAAAACCAAAACAAAAATAAAAAAACTCACACCATCCTGACACGAGAAGAAACAAAACGATGGAGAAGACGACAAACCACTTACATCAGTTTAAAACTACACCACTTATCCTAATCTCTATTCTTACAATTACTCCTATTCTTAAACCAAAGAAAGCATAATGATTTCACTTACGCTATAATCTCTGCAACTTTACATTCTTTTTTAGAAAAAATCCATTCATTTCTTGACTTACACAATCTCCAACACGTAATAATAATCAACCCTTGGATAGCCTTTCCTATTAGTCTTGACACTCTCCCATGATTATGAATCTCCAATAAATCCTTAAAAGCGAACGCATAAATCAGCGGAATTTTACACCAATTAAACATCGCTTGCCACACATACACCGCTACTCGACAATCGATAAACACATGATCAATTGTTTCCTCCAAGTCCTTGCAAAAAAATACAGCCATTGGCAGCAATATTATACACATGGAAGAAGTACTAATTAAGTTAATAATGATATAAGTAAGACCTACTAAAAAATCATAACCGTACACAATTGTATATCGTCTCTCACAGGTGTTTATACCATCAATACAAATAATAAATGCAGCCATAATAATTAAATATGTATATTGTCTCTCACAGGTGTTTATACCATCAATACAAATAATAAATGCAGCCATAATAATTAAATATGATATGAAAGAGACCATCAGTTATTAATAAGAAAGAAATAACAAACCTAAAAGTTTACTTGAACATTGAACGGATGTGGTTTAAAGGTAATTGGGTAAACGAAGTCCATATTAAATGGGAAGCGGGTAAAAATCGAACATATCTATGGCGAAATACAAACGATAACTTTCCTTATGGGTCAAACACAAAGCTGTCAAAATTCATGGTATCAACTCAATAAAACTCTAAAATTTTATTATGATCAAACAAACATACAAAGACTCTTAAGGTTACAAAGAAAACCCTATCGCTTAAACTGAACCAGATACCCGACTCCAACAATCATACCTAAGATCTAAAACACTAGGCTTACAAGAGAACAAAAGATCTAAAACAAGTTGTTATAGCTCAACTCAAACCTAACAAATCTCTATGATTGAATCGACTGGAATAAGGTGAAAAAACGAAGAGAATAAAATGCAAAGACTGATCAAGGTGTTAACCCTTGGAATTGTAACAAATGTCTCTTTATATAAAGAGACTAGAAGCTTCAGTTGAGAAAGCACATCTTGAGCTTTCTCAACCATTCGATTATAATCCTTCACACGGATTACCAAATGGACGGCCAAGATCATCTTTAAACAAACACACTCCTTATCTTAGGCTTTGACTTCTGTTGACCCAACTTCGGCTGGAACACCTTGTGGACTTCTTGGACTTTATCAATAGCTACAACCCCAAAGAGAATACGAGCCCATACACCTGAAATTATCTTAACCCAGAAATAAGCCCATGATACAATTTAGTATAACATATCAAAACTTATGATAAAATTGGAATGATACAAAATTATATATATAATTTTAACACCCCCTCAATTTTATCACCCAAACTCATCTTCCATTTTAACTTGTTTACATAAGTTAAGATGTTGATGAGTTAACAAACCTTTTGTGAACAAATCTGCAATTTGATTTTCTGAGTCAACCTTAACAGTCTCAATAACCTTCAATGAAATGAGATCTCTTAAAAAGAACAGATCCAGACCAAAGTGTTTGGTCTTGTCATGAAATACAGGATTATCTGCTATTCATATAGCAGCTGAACTGTCACAATGCACCTTAACGTTGTGTTTCAAAGATTGACTTAAGGGGGAAGAGAAAAGATCCCCCCCCCCCCTCTTCCTTTCTCTCTAATTCCTTCCAAATTGGAAAGATTGAAAATCACCCCAAAAAGCTCTGTATTATCCCTCTCATTCCCTCTCTTTTCCCTCCTACAAAAAACTCTGGAACACATTTTTTCCCTACTTCCTTCCCAATCCTTTCTCCTCCCCCCCCCCTTAAATGAAACTCTATCCACATGGCCTCACAAACACTGGCACACATTTTCCTATATTATGCCTCAGCGGATGAACGAGAAACAATGGACTGTTTCTTGCTCTTCCAAGACACTAAGCAACTTCCTAAAAAAAACACAGAAACCAATTACAGACCTTTTGGTTTCAATGCACTTTGCCTAATCAGAATCAGCATAGACACTTAGATCAAAATGTTCACACTTAGAAAACAACAGCCCTTTTCCAGGTGCTGACTTAAGATATCTAAGTAGTATAAATGCAATCTTTTGATGCCCTTCTGTGGGTTTGTGCATATATTGGGTAAGATAATGCACAGAATAGGCAATATCAGACCGTGCATGAGATAGATAAATAAGTTTCCCAACCAGTTTCTGGTACCCAGTCACATTGGTTAGGATTTTGTTATTTGACTCAACTATATTGACCAAAACATGATGTTGTTCAATGGGAATTAATATAGGTTTACATCCCAACATCCCATATTCAGTTAACAACTCGGTACAATACTTTCTTTAAGATAAACAAAATCCTTTCTCATTTTTTATAACTTCAATACCTAAAAAATACTTCAACTCCCCTAAATCTTTAATTAAAAATTTGGTTCTAAAACTTTGTTCATCCACAGAATTTCCAGTAATTATTATGTCATCAACATATACAAGTAATACCAAAAACACAGAACTTGTGGACTTAATAAACATAGAATAAACAAAACCAAATTCAATCAAAGATTTAACAAGTTTTTCATTCCACATACAAGAAGTCTGCTTAAGTCCATATAAAGACTTCTTAAGTTTACATACTTTATTAATAGAATCACATTTGACACCCTCGGGTAAGGGCATATATACATCTTCATGCAAATCCCCATATACGAAAGCATTGTTACCATCAAGTTGATACACATTCCAATTATTCTGATACCATGTCAAAATTCATGGTATCAACTCAATAAAACTCTAAAACTTTATTATGATCAAACAAACATACAAAGACTCTTAAGGTTACAAAGAAAACCCTATCACCTAAACTGAACCAGATACACGACTCCAACAATCATACATAAGATCTAAAACACTAGGTTTAGAGGAGAACAAAAGATCTAAAATAAGCTATTAAAGATCAACTCAAACCTAACAAATCTCTATGATTGAATTGGCTAGAAAAAGGTAAAAAAATGAAGAGAATAAAATGCAAAGACTGATCAAGGTGCTAACCCTTGGAATCGTAACAAATGTCTCTTTATATAGATAGACTAGAAGCTTCAGTTGAGAAAGCACATCTTGAGCTCTCTCAACCATTCGATTATAATCCTTCACACGGATTACCAAATTGCCAGCCAAGATCATCTTTAAACAAACACACTCCTTATCTTGGGCTTTGACTTCTGTTGACCCAACTTAGGCTAGAACATCTTGTGGACTTCTTGGACTTCATCAACAGCTACAACCCCAAAGAGAATACGAGACCATACACCTAAAATTATCTTAACCCAGAAATAAGCCCATGATAAAATTTAATATAACATATCAAAACTTATGATAAAATTGGAATGATACAAAATTATATATATAGTTTTAACAAAAGCAAAGCTCAACAATTTGGAAGGGGAGAATTGGGTGTCGCTTAATAGTTTGGTACCTTAATATGTACCAACTATAAGGGTAAGTCAGCATGGGTGATGAATCGTTGTAGGTCACTAGTAACTTGCTAGCGAGAAATTTGTGTAAATATGTGCTAGTGGGGAGTGAAATGTTTTTTTTTTACCGTTAAAAAAATTTGAACTGTTTTGATCATATAAAACTACATTAAATCTATATATATATATATATATATATATATATATATATATATATATATATATTAATATGTCACAGTAATAGAAATTTGCGACTTTCGTAGGTAAATTAAGTCCGGCCCCCGTCGATTTGCCACTACCGATCGAAAAAAATTGAGTCCCTCTCGATTCAAGAACCAAGCTTTGCACATGTTAATATTCCAAAGCATGAAATCCTACATGTCATTCAAAGATGTCATCCTCCCCCATTGAGGGTATGTTTGGCAAAATTAGCTGGAGGCTGGTAGCTGGTAGCTGCAAGTTGGTAGCTTGAAGCTGGTAGCTGTAAGCTTTTTAAATATATTTTGGTGTTTGGCAGAGTAGCTGAAGCTTTTAATAAAATGTATAAAATGACCAAAATGGGCATAATTAAAACTTGTAAAGAAGGTTTTTATTTTATTTTTAAAATAGAATGGGTATTTGTGTCATTTACTAATTAAAAGCTTGTAGCTAGTAGAGCTTTTTCTTAACAGCTAGTACTAGTAGTTTTTCACTATATAGTTTTTTCTCTAACCTAAAAGCTTCCAGCTCCTTCAACCAAACAAGGCTTTTTATTGAGTATGAGTTTTTTCTTAAAAGCTTGAAGCTCCTAAAAGCTCTTAAAAACTCATTGCCAAACATACCCAGAGTGTGCTATGTGGCATTCTCCTTATTTCCACCCAAAAGTCTCTTTCTCTCTCATGTTTCCTCCACAATTTTAAAACGTTAATAACTTTTATATATGAGATTTTTCTAAAAAAAATTGCACCAAATTAACGAACGTTTCATTATCTTCCCGACGAGTACCATAGTGCTATACAAAAAACGAAAAAAATAAATTGTCGGTCTTTGTTCATACAGAAAAAAAACACAATGTGTTCAGGTAATTCATTAATCAAAAGTAAAATAGGTTAAAACATTTCTTTCCAAAAAAAAAGTAACACCTTCAAGACTACCGTCTCAATCACGCACTGCAATGGTTGTTTCTAGCTTTGCTCATCATCCAAACATATATCTTCTTTTTAATATGCATTTTCATTCTTCTTCACATAATTGAAATTGTGGTTTTTTTCATATTATAGTATATTAATTTATATGTTACATCATAACATATATTTTATCACATTATATTATATTTTTATTAATCTCAAAAAGGTTTCGAAATATAATCTAGTTTAAGTATACAGCAGGTAAAAAACATTTTGAACGGCATATAGTAGGTAAAATTAAAACTAAAAAAACATAAATATGCAACTAAAAGAAGTGGCCACATTGGTTAAAACTCCAACCTCAAGTGGCGGCTGGGTGGGTGGGTGAGTGCTCCATGCCCTCTTTCAATGGCAGCATAATAATATATGTATAGACAAATAATTTTATGGCTGTCAATTCCACTTTAGGACCTTAACGGGACTTAGTTGGTGCATTTTATTTTATTTCTATAAATTTTATATATCCGTCTACTCTTAATATCTCTACAGAAACCCTTTTACACTTTTAAAATCACACACATATAGTGGAGTATTCTTCTGTTTAATTTTTTTAGCTAATTTCCATATCTTTTTATCTTTCGCGCAATAATTCTTTATTCTCGTGTCCCGTATAATACCATACATGCAAAATGAAACAATCAAGTAACATACGATGCGTTAATAGTAAAAGAAGCAAAATTTGTGTTTTTTTTTTTTTTTGTGTGTGTGTAATTTGATGTATGCAGTGGACGAGTAGGCTAATTGGTGCTAGTCTGAGAGTGAAGAGAGTGGGGTGGTGGAATCCAACCCACCCAAGAAACGCCACCCTCATGGTGGATGGGTTTGGGTGTGGGGGCACTAACCACTAGGTGGAGAGAGGTGATTGGTTGGTATTTTAAAAAAAAATGACAGGTCATTGATTGGTTGGTTATTTTCAAACTCAAGGCCCTTTTGAGGCTTGAGTTGGGAAGACCACTAAAGTCACGTGTCAACTTATGCCCCCATCCCAATAAAAGAAAGAAAGAGATAGGATGGTGTAAAAAATGTATATGCTGAGAGATAGGGTTGGGGATTTTGGTATTGTTTACATTTTATACTTATTTTTTCTTAAATTTTCAATGTAAATTATTGTTAGAAAATTAATTAAAGAAATAAAGGGTCGAAATACTTGGAGAAAGAGTCACCCATGCAACAAGTTTGAAATATAGGAAAACCCACGTTAATTTTGAACTCAAAAGACCCAAGCTACTAATTCTTTATAAAGTACTTAGACTAATGACTAATGATATGCAAGTTAGACAGGACTAAGTGACGTCATGTATGCTTCACATAGATTTTGAGGGCATTGCCCTCTACATCACAAAAAGGTGATGAAAGGCAAGGGGGCAAGGGCAAAAGGGGCTAAATGGGTAGTCAGTCCACCAATCAAAACACTTCATAAAGAAACAAAAAACAAGTGCAACGATCGAAAAATTCTCCACGGCAAAGGGTAAACGCCCATGGTGTTAATTATGGTGGCGGGGTCATGTGGGTGGCATGGAGGGGCTTGCCCTCCTCCTTACACGCCGCCAATCCAAATATTCTTATTCCATTAAATACATAACCATTTTAGGTAAAAATAATAATAATAATAATAATAATAATAATAATAATAATAATAATAAAAAAGAGGTATCACACATGAAAATTTATATAGTTATAGTGATAAACTTTGGTGTGCATTTGTTGGGTATACAACCTTAGCCCCTTTATTTGTGCCCCTTAGGTGTGGCAACCTTTATTTGTGCCCCTTAGGTGTGCCTCTTGGAATCCTACTAGGTTTTGCTTTGACGATGGCTTGTATATAGTTGATTTGTAAGATTTTGACGCATTAGGGTGTTGTACAACATGTTTGGTTTTTTGTGATTAATGGTGGTGTACTTTGGTAATGTTTTGTGGTACAGCGGTTAGGTATATAAGGGGCTGTTTGGGTGACCTCTTAATGGTTTCATTAAGAGGCAACCTCTGAATCGCTCAGAGGTGAGGGTGTTTGGCTGAAAAAAACCAATCTCTGAATGGAAGCCATTAAGTCTGAATGGTTCAGCAATTGGTTGATGCTGAATGAAAAATAAACAATGTTGTCCCTAATTTGCCCTAACCTTCTCCTCCTCTTCCCACATAACATGCACCTCTGCTCCTCCAACCTCCGACCCACCTCCTCCACGCCGTCCGACCTCCGACCCACACTCCTCCACGTCGTCCGACCCTGACCCACCTTCCTCCACATCGTCCGACCCTCACCCACGTCGTCCTCTCTCTGCAGCGTGTGTGTTGTGAAAATGAAAGGATAATAAAAAGAGAAAAGAAAATTTAAACAGACTCTTCATTAAAAATCGATTTGTATGTGTGTGTGGACATATTCTTGAGAAGAAAAGTAGAAGATAAAGGCATAAAGCAGAAATAGGGTGGGTGGGGTTGGGGAAAAGAGTGTCGTGAGTTAAAGGAAATAAAAAAAGAGGGCAGGTGGGTGGGATAGAGTGGGGGTAAAATAGTCATTTTACATATCTATTCAGATGTTTAACCAAACAACAGTTTACTGGTTCAGCACCTACTGGTTCAGAGCCTCTTACCCATTTAGACCTCTTATTGGTTCAGCACTTACTGGTTCAGCACTTGCCAAACAGCCCCTAAGTGTCGCTGTTGTCTACGAGGTTGTGATTGTAATGCTCATTAATTAATTTGAACGTTGTATTCTCTCTCCGTGACCACCGCTGGCTTCTTTCCTCCTCAACTGACATTGGCAACCATCGTGTTTTCGACCACTCCATTGCTGAGGGCGATGTAAAAACATTGTTATTGTTATTATTTGTTTGTGAATGATGTGAAGAGAATAAACCAAAGTGAGGACAAAAGAAGAAGGGGCATAAGATGACAAACATGAGTAATTGATTAGGACATGTACAAATAAAAGCAAAGTCATGACAATCATGATGTATTTATCATGTAATTATGAAATTTTGGTCCCAAAAGGAATAAGATTAAAAGCACTATGGTCAATGGTTGGTAGATCTAAGAAAAAATATTTGTTTCTTTTTTACATTTTGAGATTACGTTTTTAAATATAAAAAATATTTGTTTCTTTTTTTACATTTTGTTATCACGTTCTTAAAATTTTTATAGAGGGTAAAACTAACACTATAAAGGTGTTACGTGCCATCCGTCTACCCACGTAGCTACTTCCATGAACTATAGGAGAACATGCGATTACTTGCAGTCTCATGTGGTTTCCTTTAGTTTCATGTTTTTGTGATTCCGTATTAATAGTAGTAATGGCTAAGTGTGTTTGTGGCATTTCTTTTTATTTATTTCCTCTTGTAAGCCTATAAAATGGCACCGCTTGTTTGAGTCTAGTTATGAATGAAAAATATTTCTAATATGGTTTCCTTCTATTTTCTTTGGCCAATCGACTACCGGTTAGAACCACATTACAAGGTGTCCCATCCATTTCTATTTTTTTAAGTTATTAGAATATGTAAAAGAAATTTAAATAATTAGAATTTGAATGAACTAAATTAAGTCTATCAAAGGAATTTGATTGAACTGAAGTTAGGATCTGACAGATGAAAAACTACAGTGGTTGTGATCGTGGCAATGATGGTAACAACGAAGATAATGGTGGTGTTGATATGAGAGATTCCAATCCTTTGATTGAATTCTTTAGTTATGTGAAAAGAATGTTGAGTTTCTTTATTTTAAAAAGTTCATGAAGATTTATTCTTGTTCTAGTTTCTTTCACTATGCAAACACAACATATTATCCCTTGAATTCCAAAATTCCAATCTCAACGAGTTCCGCAAACAAAACAAGTAACGAATAAAAACGAATTCCTATTTCAGGTAAATCTCAGTGTAATTTAACGAAACAAATGTGTCTTACGAGCTCTTATACTGATATTGTAGAATGTCAAACAAGTCGGATTATGCCATAAATGTGTGCTGCCTTGGAGCATTCACATCTCATTCTCTATACCAACTACATCCGTATAATTTAAGAAGTAATTTATGATTTTCATTAGATTTGACATTTCATCTCGTTCCATAAAATAATATATAAGTCGTCATCATCATCATACTCAGTTAATCACACTTATATCAAAGCTAAGGTAGGGTCTGGGGAGGGTAAGATGTAGAAAGCCTTACCTCTACCCTAAAAATAGAGAGGCTGCTTCCAGTGAGACCCCCGACTCGAAAAAAATAATATATAAGTGAAAGAAAGAAATAACATTTAAACTTTTTTTTAAGAACAATGAATGAATATGTCATTCATATAACGCTAACGGGTAACTAGCAAAAACCCAAAAACCAGCATGAAAGTAATTTTTCGCCGTTCAGAAAGGGGTGGCGGCGCAGCTTGTTGCCCGCCTGCCCGCTATCTTGATGTAATTTTTCGCGATTGACATATGAATATGAAAATTGTGGACAAAAAAAAAAAAAAAAAAAAGTAACCTCAAGAATGCCAAAAAACGGACAAGAGTCACAAGAGCAAACAGAGACAAAAACAAAAACATGAAGCTGGGACAAAAACCAACCAATAGCCTAAAATTTGAACATTCATGAATGAACAAGGCATGTAAATATTAGCCGCAAACATAACCATTCTTGCGGTCCCATGTCACGTGGTCCATGATGACATGACATGACTTGATGATAAATAAATGTTGTAATTTATGTCCGTCTATTTCTGTACTACAAAGTGCTAGTACAAAGGGTCAACAAAACTGGTAAGGTTTTCAATAATGTTTTAAAAACCAGTTTTGATTATATCGGATTTGATTAAAAAATGATTTAACCAGTTAAAGCATGTTGTATGTGATTCAACCGGGTTGACTAGTTAATGATAAATCTATAAATTATAATGTCAACTGAAAATATAATCTAAAAGTGCAAGATTAAATATTATAAGAAACGCAAAAGTTAACCCATTATACAAAAATAATCGAAAAATATTTCATTTTTCAACAAAGTTCTTTTAAATTAAAGTGTATTATATGTCTAGGTAATTGGAGTGTTGAATGCATCAAGTTCACGATCACTTAAAATACGAAATTAGAGCATAACTATTTTCATCTATTACATTATTAAACAAGAAGTTTTAGTTAGAAATAATAATCAGAACATACTAAAATTACGCAAGATAAGTAACATATATAACTAACCTTGTGTTTAAGGAACCGATTCATACTTTTCCTCGCTAGGCATGTTATCTGTATCATCATTATGAAGTTTTTCTTCTGGCTCTTCTTCAACCACTCAAAAAATCCATTATGCAAAACCTAAACATTTACCTTGTGCGGTACTAGTATAACAGTTCAAACTGATATACCGTATTTTAACGGTTGTATGGAGTTGATACCATTTCCCCTTATACCAGGGTGTTTCATACCGAACACACATCCAAAATCTGATATTACCAGTATAACCTGCCGGTATATAGCGGTTTTTAAAACACTGATTTCGTGCTTGTGTGCTTCTATCAAGTCCTCACATGGACTCCTTTTGTATATTGTTTAAAAAACAACAAATACTAGAAATAAAAATAATAATAAAAACAAAAGTAGTTAAGGAGTGTTTTTTAAAAGTTAAAACCAATTTAACGAGACAAAACATTTTCCCTCTCATATGTATGGCATATGCACTTTTTCCGATGATTTTTAAACTTTAATAATTTTTTATACATTTTTTTTAAAAGTTTACACCAATTTAACGAGCGTTTTATTATTTTTCAAACGAGTTCCATAGTGATATACTAATAAACGAAAAAAAATGATTTTTAGTCGGTTTTTGTTCATGTAAAAAACACACAATGCACAGTAGGGTAAAAAAAACACAAATCTGCAGCAAAAAAAAATACTATGTGTTATTTCGTCTATCCATTATGTTATTTTCATTTGTTCATTGTTTTTGTTTGTCCTGTTCATTGTGTTTTTCACTTCTGATCATTATGTTTTATGCTGCAAATTGTGTTTTTTTATCTCAATACAGTGTTTTTTGGTACTGTGCATTGTTATATTTTTGTCCATTGTGTTATTCTGAACTGTCATTTGTGTATTTACCAAAGTGCAACTTTTGTTATACCATAACAATATGTTTTGAAGTAAGTTATCAAAATTCAGACCTATTTAAGTTGGTTTTTAGATGATTACTTCCATTTTTATCGCTTTGTCATACAACTTTACTTTGTTCAATGTTTCCTTTTTATTTAAAGTTGAGGTTATGGCCATGATGACTTTGTACAGGTATTCACCGTGTTTGTTTTCGGGTAAATTATTAATCATGTCTAGACAAGTCAAAATTACACCAAACTAACGACCGTTTTATCATCTTTCCCACGCGTATCATAGTGCTATAAAAAACGAAAAAAAAAAATAATGACTTTTTTAGTGATTTTTTATTCATGTAGAAAAAAAAACACAATGCACATTACAATAAAAAAACACAAATTTACAGCAGGAAAAAAAACACAATGTATCATTTTTTCTATCCATTGTGTTATTTTCGTCTCTTCAATGAGTTTTTGTCCCATTCATTGTGTCTCTTTTTGGTTCTGATCATTCTGTTTTTTGCTACAGATTGTGTGTGTGTTTTTTTTTTCTTTTCTTTTTTTTTTTTTTGCTATATACAGTGTTTTTTCTATATTGTGCATTGTACTTTTTTTTTCCTATCCATTGTGTTTTTCTGAGGTGTCATTTGTGTGTTTTTATGTTAACGTCATATTTTGGACTCAATAGTCAATTTAGTTTCGGTCGCTCATATATTTTTTTATATTATTTATACATTTAGAGAATTGGGAAAAAAATACCAAAGTGTAGCCTCTTTTTATCCCATGATATTATGTTTTTACTTAATTTATCAAAATTCAAACCTATTTAAGTTGGGTTTTGGATGATTGCTTCCATTTTTGCCACTTTGTCATACAACTTTACTTTGGCGATGTTTTCAATTCGTTTAAAGTTGAGGTTGTGACTGTGAAGGCTTTGTACAGGTATTCACTGTGTCTGTGTTCAGGTAATTCATTAATCATATCTGGGGAAATCACTAATCATGTTAGATAGTATATATGTTTTTAAACCTGCTATTACATATAAGAACGAGCTAACTACATATATATTCACGAATGTGGTCAGTTTGGTAAGAATCTATTGTTTTTGTATTTTGATTGGTGTTGTTAGGAACATTGATTATAAAGGTTGGTAAGCCGGTTAGATGTAGCGTATGATTCTTAGACACCATATAAATCTCTAGCTGATAAGTGATAATTAATTACCCCACCATGCACACCTCTTAGATCGTTTATGATGTATATACTTTGAAATCGACTGACATGTAATGATTATTGAAATAGATGCCTAAATTTATGTATCAGTAGGGAAAATACTCGGGAGACATGAAAAGTTACCATCCTACATTCTTTTTAGTCGATAGCAGTTAGATCATTTTTATGTATCTTCAAAATGGATTTTCACTGTTTACCTGTTGATTGCTTTATTCGGTGTCACCTAAGGTGATCGATTGTATGTCCTTAATAAAGATTGAACATGTATGTCATTATTTCACATATGCTCTCTTTACACATCAGAACCGCCAATCATCATCATCATCATCATCATCATCATTATGACATATCATGTCACACCCTCAAATTTTCACTACGAGGTTTTACCGCGAGGCGCATGACAAACCAGGAATCAAGTCAACGGTCATAATAAACAACACTATATGAAATACGTAAACCCAAAAGCAACGATTTTTTTAAGCGGAAGCATTTAAGAATTTTAATCAGCTACAAACAGTGTTCCAAAATATTCAAGACACTTATTTCAAAACATGCAACTAAGTATAGACGCCAATGCAGACCCGTGCGCCTAGTCCAACCAATGCTACCTTAGCGACCTGAGAAAACATGCCAAAATAGACGTCAACATATATAATGCTGGTGAGTTCACAGGTTTGTTCAATATGTTACCAGTGTTACCAAAATGTTACCATGTCCGTACTATATCAATGTTACCAAGTACGCTAGCCAGGCGTATGTTTTATTACTACTACGATTGGAAAACCATTACTAGACACGTTTAGCAATGTTTAGCAATGTTCAGCCCGAATGTTCAGCATGTTACCAATGTTACCAGTTCGAGACAATATGCACCCGCCCAACCCTCCAAGCCGACGAGTGGGGCAGGTCACACCCAATATATCTATCCACATTCCCCCCCCCCCCCCCCCCCCGTTGTGCATCCCCGCACATTCATGGTTTTCCCCGGGACTTTCAAAGATCGTATAGCAATGCAAAGTTAAAACCATAGTATGACATATGTTACCAAAATAGTTTAGCACATGTTTTCTCCCCAAAAGTTAAAGCAGTAAAAGTGGGGCCATGAACTCACCTTAGGTTGCGTTCTTCAATAATATAAGAAAGCCAGGCCCTTGATAATCCCACTATCGGAGATCTATCAAAATGTTTACATAAGTGTCCCGAATAATAACCATAAGCTTATCTAGTCCCCGATTTTCCAAATCGTGACCAAGTATGTTTTAAAACGTGTTTAAATGTTCAACCGACACACTAGACCGACCCGACATCCCGTTGGTGACTCCTTACCCTAACTAATCAAGTATACATAGATCACACACAAGGTTCAAGCATAAAACACTTAGTTTGCATCAAAAATCTCATTTTTGATTGTATAGGGTCGAACCAGGAGTTTCAGTTCCACCTTCGCCCCTTTTAAAGCCACGTTCAACCCTTTTAAGGCCACGTTCGACCCATTGTAACAGATTCGCCCATTACTGTCCAGGCTCAACCCTGGGATTCCACCTTCGACCCCACGACTGGTCGAATGTGCCCAGGTTCGACCCTGGCAGATTGTTTTTCCCCAAAACGCTTCAAAAACATCCGAAAACATCCTGAAACATCATCAATCACAGCAGTTAAGTATGAATAACATATCCCCACAAAACCCCACCAATTTTGCCCCAAAACCTGTTCATTTTAGCCCTTTCCCAAAATGGCAAAAATTATGAAGGTGTCACATCATGCATGAAATCTTTACCCAATTTGGAAACTTTTCGAAATTAATCCATAATCATCTTAAAAGTGCTCAGTTTGTCGTGTATATGAAAACCCCCAAAAAGTTCTATTGATCATACTAGCATGCAACGAGCCCTATCTTTATTAAAATCCCCAAATTAGACATGATATTATCATTCATCTAATTGTAACCTTAACAATCCTAAATTAACATCAACATCAGCTTTAGATCATGTTTCTAACACTAGTACAGCAGCAAATCATTAAACAACACCTAATATCATATAACACATAATTAACATATGTTTATTGATATGAAAACCTATGTTTAATGATAGGGTTTAGGTTTAGAAAGATGTTTAAAAGGTTTTTATTGATAAAAACATCCTTAGAACAGATTTGGACATTTAGGGTTAGATGAAAACGAATTAAAATGCTTTGAAAAGGTTTAGGATTAAGAACACACATTGGATTCTTGATTAGATGTTGTTTGTAGGTTAGATTATGAAAGACCAGAGCAAAAACTCCTTCCTTAGTGATTAAAAATCATTTGAGAGTGTTTAGAGACGGCTACGGTTTGTGAAATGATGAAAAATGACAAAGTGTGGTATTTATACAGTTCCACATTCGCCCCTTGCATGGGGTCGAAGGTGCCACCTTCGCCCCTTTACAAGGTCGAATGAACTGGGTCTTGTGGCTAGTTCCAGGTTCGCCCCTTATCCAAGGGTCGAACCAAGGTTCAGTTCCAGGTTCTCCCCTACGCAGGGCCGGCTCTAGCCCAATTATTTTGAGGCTAGGGCTTTGGGCCCCCAATTCTATAAGGCCCCCCATTTTTATTTTTTTTATTTTTTTAGTTTTTATATGAAAATGAGCTTCTTTTGGGCCTAACTGATGGTCTGATATACGAGCAGGCCTCCTAATCTGTCACACCCTCAAATTTCCACCTGCGGAGTTCTACCGCGAGGCGTGTGACACACCAGGATCCAAGTCAACGGTCACAATAAACGACGTCTAAATGTAAAAACATACGTAAATAAGAACCATGCATAAGTTTAAAACCAACATTCAAACAGTGCGGAAGCATTTAAAGTTTACAAAAGTCATGCATAAATAAAACATAAGTTCAAAAGTTCATGATTCCAAAACGTGCAGATGAGACCCTAGACGCGAGACGACTCCAGTGCGACCACGTGCGCCTATCCGACAGCTGCTACCTTAGCGACCTGAGAAAACATGCTAAAAGAGTCAACATATAATGCTGGTGAGTTCACAGGTTTTAGTTAAATGTTTACAGTAATCCTTCAAAAACCGTTACCATCACAGTTACTACTATGCTAAAGAGAACGCCAACCTAGGCGCAGAATGAGATACTCATACGGGTGAAACCATTGCTGACTAAGCCGAGTGTTACCCTTAATTCCTACGGGCTACCGTCATCGCCGGTAGACCTTGTTTTATTAGAGACAATATGCACCCGCACGGCCTCCAGCCGTCGAGTGGGGCTTGTCAGTTCCCAATAGCGCTATCCACATTTCCCCGCCATATACCCATGTTAGTGGTTTCAAGGGATTTTCGATGAACCGTATAGTAAGATAAGTAAGCCATAGTATAACGTGATAAAGAGTCATGAGTCATAAAAGTTTAACAAGTCATAAGTCATAAAAGAGCCATAAGTCATAAAAGAGTTTGTAAGCATGTTTCTCACCCCGAAAGCAAAAACTGTAAAATGTGGGGCCGTGAACTCACCTTAGGTTGCGTATTCCGTTTAAGAGTAAACCGTATGCGTGATATGAGTAAACCGTCTGTAAGATATGATAGCCCCAACTATTGGCGACCTATCATAAGATATGTGTCAAGTTAGACTAATAACCCATCGGGTTCATTAGTCCCTAAGTCCAGTCCATGACCATTATGTGTCCGAAAAGTATGTTTAACCGACAACCAGACTACGTAAGACAAGACTCGACATCCCATTGGTGACCCGACATCCACGTGTTCATCTTATACACAACATACACAACATACACAAAACATGCCACTTAATGCTTAACATGCGTTAAAGTTCAACGATTCTAACACATAGGTCAAATAACATACAAACAAGTCCAAACACGTGTTACTATGGTACTAGGCATGTCACGGGGTTCCTATCATGTTCCTAGGTGTCAGATCGGGTTTCGGGATGTTAAAATATGCATACAGCAGCATTACGCGCGATTAGGAACCAAACTAGCATTTAGGAAAGTCAACATGTGATTAGGGATGGTCAACAGGCAATTACAAAGGCTAATCGCCTATATATACACGAGTAGGCTTCCATATAGGCGATTAGACCTATTCATGAGGCATTATAGGCGATTATGGTCATAAGGTATGCAATTCGGGGCTTAACTAGTGATTAGGATCACAATTGCATGAAGTAAAGGCAATTGGACCCCAATCGCCACTTATATACACGATTAGGCTTCCATATAGGCGAGTAGGCCTCCAATCGCCTATAACATAGGCGATTAGGATCCCTAATCGCCTATAGTGCAGCTGATGTGGTTTTTCGCGCGCCGAACACTCCAAATCAGATCCGAAACATGTAAAAACATCCAATAATCATCCTAACATATTAACAAACATATTTCAAGCAAAACCCCTAAGTTTTCATCATTCTAACAGTCCCGAATGCGAGCGTTTTCCCAAAATGGCAACTTAGCATGTAAACATCACATCAACATGCAAGAACTTGCCCTAAATAGCAAATATCCAGATTAAATCACATAACCACGTTGTCCGATAGCATCCTACTGTTCTAGCATCATCCTAGAGTAAACCCTAACATCACACAATCAACAACACACCTCATATCATCCTTAATCATCTAAAATCCTTCAAATGGGTCAAAATATCAAATATCAACAATACACCACCAAAACCATCCAAACTCCTAGGACATCATCATACTAACTTATCTCAGCAATAAACATCAAAATAACATAAGAACAACCATGATTCAATCCTAAAAATCCTATCTTTAAACATATATAACACATATAACACATGTAAAGGTGTGGGTTTGTTTAAAAACGGTTTTAAATGGATTTTCAAAGATAAAAACATTTATAAGTCAGGTCTGGACGTTTAGGGAGTAAAACATAATCATTTAAAGGTTTGGGTTTGAAGAACACACCTTGAAATCAAGAGATGATGATGGAATAAGCTTGAAAATGGTGGTTTTGATGCAAAAACGAGTTCCAGAGGGTGTTTGGGTGTTGGGTTATGTTATGGGACGGCTAGGGTTGCACAAATGATGTTTTGGAGGTCAAGGGTGGTATTTATAGGCGTTTTTGGTCGTCCAGCACGTTACACGCGAGTATGCAGACTTATACGCGATTAGGGAGCCTAATCGCATGACTGTTCATGCGATTGGGGCCTAATCGCATGAACAGTGATGTGATTAGCCCCCTACTCGTAGTACTCCCTCCTACTCACCCCTATACAGGCGATTAGGCAAGCCTAATCGCCTGTAACCCCTGTGTTGGTGTGTTTTGCGCGTTAAACCCCGTTTTAACACATGTTAGCACATATTCACATACCGACAAGTCACATAATGATTGTAAACATATAATACATGATAAATAACACGTTCCCGCCCGATCACCAATTCCCGGAACCCGAGACTTGCGTATGTTAAAACTCTAATGATGTGCGACTCGACTCGACCGACCTTGTTATGTGTAACGTATGCGCGACTCGCTAAGGTAGACTTACTAAGTTTTCAAAAGTTAGTTACCGAAAGTTTCCGGGTGTCACATCATCCCCCTGTTGAAATAATTTTCGTCCCGAAAATTTCCCGAAGTCGAGGAGAGAAAACAAATAAGAAGAAAAATTTTCCGGGTCGTCACATCATCCCCCTGTTGAAAGGAATCTCGTCCCGAGATTCTTTCGGCTTCAACAGTAATGATGTGACGACCTCTGCGCCCAAGTAACGTTTCCCCAAAATACAACAAGTGAAGGTCATAAACCAAACGTGCCAGTAACAATCGGGAAACCACTTTCCCCAAAATGTGAGTGTGAGACAAGAGACCCCCGATGAAAGCCTACTGGAGCCTACTATGATCGGTATAACTAATCCACCGGTACCGTCCAAGTAGCATCCCCAAAGGACCCTCATCGACCCAAAGAATGAGAAACAGTGACCAAACCACAAAGAAAACACCCGAAACACGAACGCACAACAATGCGGATAAAAGTATGACCAAAGCGTAACAAGGGATAAGAGAGAATACGTACGGGTAACAGTGTCTGGGTCCGCCTGGTTCTCCCTAGCACCAATCACATAAGCATGAGCACGAGTCCACCGGCCACCGCCTTCCTTGTCCCCATCCTTCCCTGTAGTCTCTGTGCCCCCTTGATTCAACTTGGGACAGTTTCGCTTGAAATGCCCCGCTTCCCCACAATGGTAGCAACCCTGGTTCCCCTGTGGAGCAGGGGTAGTAACAGCAGCAGTCTGAGTCGTCCCGGAAAGGTTGACCCTACAATTCTTGGCAAGATGCCCTGTCTTCTGACAACGCTCACAGCGAAAGCTCTCACAAGTACCAAAATGATGAAACCCACAACGTCCACACTTAGGGCTTTTCCCAGCATAGCCCCCCTGTTTCTGGTCCGACGATGGCCCAGAAGCTTCAGCCTTCTTCGCTGCCGGTTGTCGCTGAGTTCCCGACGAACCCTTATCCACGCTATCCCACTTCCTCTTGTTCTCAGTCGGCGCCTTCGCAGCAGAGCCTCTAGGAGGCAAGACACCCTCAGCAATCTTCAAATTGGTCATCTTGGTAGCTGACCGCACAGCCTCTGACATAGTAGTAGGATCCTAGCAGACACCAGTCCCGCAATCTCTGGCACCAAACCCGCAAGATACTGCTCTATCCTCCTATACTCCGGTGTAGACAAACCTGGACACATCACTGCTAGCTCGTTGTGCCTGATCGTGTACTCCTCAACCTCAGAACCAACCATCTTAAGATTCCCATATTCCTGTTCCAACCTCTTAATCTCCTCACGCGGGCAATACTCCTCCTTCAACCTACGCACAAAATCCGCCCAAGGCATGGCGTTGGCCTCCCCAAGACCAAGTGTCTGTGTGACGCAGTTCCACCACGTCAAGGCGGCTCCTACAAAAGTCCCGAAGCAAACTTCACCCAATCCACCGCTGGAGTCTCACATAAAGCAAATACCGACTCCGTCTTCTCCAACCACCTGAGTAACTCCACAGCTCCCTCCGTACCCTGGAAGCTGAGAGGCTGACAATCCTTAAACCGCTTATAGGCAACACCTGCCTGAACTGGAGGAGCAGCAGCACCCATGAAAGTCTGCTGGGCAGCCTGAAAAGCAGCTAGTGCAACACCCAACTGTTGCTGCATCATCTCATTGAGCTCATCATACGTCATAGTGATGTTACCACCACCTCTACCCCCACCACGGCGTCCACCTCCGCCACCACGGCGTCCACCTGCACGTCCACCAGCGCGACCAGACATGTTCTGCCAAAACATGAGACGAGACACTCAGTACCAATAACAAACCAAGCTACAAGTGACCAAACGAACGCAGAATGCGGTCCCAGCATGACCGTTAGTCCGAACACAAAGTCCACCAAGATTTTCATGCATTTCGATTTGTGATTTCGTGTGCACCCGAAATAACAAATCGCTCTACATGGTCCCCTAGGCGTGCTTCGAGCTAGAACTTCAAGTCACCCGATAACCACATCTCAGAATGATATAACCAACTCAAAAGATCGATAAATAAGTCCCCTCGGCTGTAACCCAGAGAAGAAAATAAAGTGAAGCTAAAAATAGCCAAGGATGAGATAAGTAATGTGACACTGTATGGTAAGGAGACCGACACCCCGACAAGGTTAGTATGTTTGCCCAAAAGACACGACTCAAATGTATGTGACCGTCTAGTGTGTGTGACTCGGCTATAGTCTAGACTCTACATGCAGTCCTAGTTCACTATAACCATTGGCTCTGATACCAATCTGTCACACCCTCAAATTTCCACCTGCGGAGTTCTACCGCGAGGCGTGTGACACACCAGGATCCAAGTCAACGGTCACAATAAACGACGTCTAAATGTAAAAACATACGTAAATAAGAAACCATGCATAAGTTTAAAACCAACATTCAAACAGTGCGGAAGCATTTAAAGTTTACAAAAGTCATGCATAAATAAAACATAAGTTCAAAAGTTCATGATTCCAAAACGTGCAGATGAGACCCTAGACGCGAGACGACTCCAGTGCGACCACGTGCGCCTATCCGACAGCTGCTACCTTAGCGACCTGAGAAAACATGCTAAAAGAGTCAACATATAATGCTGGTGAGTTCACAGGTTTTAGTTAAATGTTTACAGTAATCCTTCAAAAACCGTTACCATCACAGTTACTACTATGCTAAAGAGAACGCCAACCTAGGCGCAGAATGAGATACTCATACGGGTGAAACCATTGCTGACTAAGCCGAGTGTTACCCTTAATTCCTACGGGCTACCGTCATCGCCGGTAGACCTTGTTTTATTAGAGACAATATGCACCCGCACGGCTCCAGCCGTCGAGTGGGGCTTGTCAGTTCCCAATAGCGCTATCCACATTTCCCCGCCATATACCCATGTTAGTGGTTTCAAGGGATTTTCGATGAACCGTATAGTAAGATAAGTAAGCCATAGTATAACGTGATAAAGAGTCATGAGTCATAAAAGTTTAACAAGTCATAAGTCATAAAAGAGCCATAAGTCATAAAAGAGTTTGTAAGCATGTTTCTCACCCCGAAAGCAAAAACTGTAAAATGTGGGGCCGTGAACTCACCTTAGGTTGCGTATTCCGTTTAAGAGTAAACCGTATGCGTGATATGAGTAAACCGTCTGTAAGATATGATAGCCCCAACTATTGGCGACCTATCATAAGATATGTGTCAAGTTAGACTAATAACCCATCGGGTTCATTAGTCCCTAAGTCCAGTCCATGACCATTATGTGTCCGAAAAGTATGTTTAACCGACAACCAGACTACGTAAGACAAGACTCGACATCCCATTGGTGACCCGACATCCCACGTGTTCATCTTATACACAACATACACAACATACACAAAACATGCCACTTAATGCTTAACATGCGTTAAAGTTCAACGATTCTAACACATAGGTCAAATAACATACAAACAAGTCCAAACACGTGTTACTATGGTACTAGGCATGTCACGGGGTTCCTATCATGTTCCTAGGTGTCAGATCGGGTTTCGGGATGTTAAAATATGCATACAGCAGCATTACGCGCGATTAGGAACCAAACTAGCATTTAGGAAAGTCAACATGTGATTAGGGATGGTCAACAGGCAATTACAAAGGCTAATCGCCTATATATACACGAGTAGGCTTCCATATAGGCGATTAGACCTATTCATGAGGCATTATAGGCGATTATGGTCATAAGGTATGCAATTCGGGGCTTAACTAGTGATTAGGATCACAATTGCATGAAGTAAAGGCAATTGGACCCCCAATCGCCACTTATATACACGATTAGGCTTCCATATAGGCGAGTAGGCCTCCAATCGCCTATAACATAGGCGATTAGGATCCCTAATCGCCTATAGTGCAGCTGATGTGGTTTTTCGCGCGCCGAACACTCCAAATCAGATCCGAAACATGTAAAAACATCCAATAATCATCCTAACATATTAACAAACATATTTCAAGAAAAACCCCTAAGTTTTCATCATTCTAACAGTCCCGAATGCGAGCGTTTTCCCAAAATGGCAACTTAGCATGTAAACATCACATCAACATGCAAGAACTTGCCCTAAATAGCAAATATCCAGATTAAATCACATAACCACGTTGTCCGATAGCATCCTACTGTTCTAGCATCATCCTAGAGTAAACCCTAACATCACACAATCAACAACACACCTCATATCATCCTTAATCATCTAAAATCCTTCAAATGGGTCAAAATATCAAATATCAACAATACACCACCAAAACCATCCAAACTCCTAGGACATCATCATACTAACTTATCTCAGCAATAAACATCAAAATAACATAAGAACAACCATGATTCAATCCTAAAAATCCTATCTTTAAACATATATAACACATATAACACATGTAAAGGTGTGGGTTTGTTTAAAAACGGTTTTAAATGGATTTTCAAAGATAAAAAACATTTATAAGTCAGGTCTGGACGTTTAGGGAGTAAAACATAATCATTTAAAGGTTTGGGTTTGAAGAACACACCTTGAAATCAAGAGATGATGATGGAATAAGCTTGAAAATGGTGGTTTTGATGCAAAAACGAGTTCCAGAGGGTGTTTGGGTGTTGGGTTATGTTATGGGACGGCTAGGGTTGCACAAATGATGTTTTGGAGGTCAAGGGTGGTATTTATAGGCGTTTTTGGTCGTCCAGCACGTTACACGCGAGTATGCAGACTTATACGCGATTAGGGAGCCTAATCGCATGACTGTTCATGCGATTGGGGCCTAATCGCATGAACAGTGATGTGATTAGCCCCCTACTCGCTAGTACTCCCTCCTACTCGCCCCTATTACAGGCGATTAGGCAAGCCTAATCGCCTATAACCCCTGTGTTGGTGTGTTTTGCGCGTTAAACCCCGTTTTAACACATGTTAGCACATATTCACATACCGACAAGTCACATAATGATTGTAAACATATAATACATGATAAATAACACGTTCCCGCCCGATCACCAATTCCCGGAACCCGAGACTTGCGTATGTTAAAACTCTAATGATATGCGACTCGACTCGACCGACCTTGTTATGTGTAACGTATGCGCGACTCGCTAAGGTAGACTTACTAAGTTTTCAAAAGTTAGTTACCGAAAGTTGCCGGGTGTCACATAATCAATTAATTATCCTCATGAAATACCAACATATAATAAAGGCACTTGTTTTCATTCTAGAGTTTCCAACTTGACCATTTATTGTCTATTGTATCGGGAAAGAACAAAGAGCAACATAAAAAAAAGTAACAAATAAGATGAGGATAAGATGAGAGAGATGGATGGAAACATAAATTTTGAGTTTTGAATAGGTTTTTCATTGGAGTTATCGTGCTTATGGGCCAACAACTTTGCAAAATGGCTTTTTTAAGGCCCCGAATTTTTACTCCGCTTTAGGCCACCAAAATGGTTGAGCCGGCCCTGCCCCTACGCCATAGGTCGAACCAGGACTTGTGTCTTCCAATTTTCCAGTTCTGTCGTTTTAACGCATTTAAACCCATTCTAACGTATGATCATGCAATTCTAACACATGTTAAGCACATATAGGCACGTATACTCATGTTCACACCTTGTAGCACGTATTCTCATGTTATGTTACACGTGTGTGTTAATAATCTACTTGTCCTACCTGATTCAGTTCATGTAATTTTCACCAACAACGGGACCCGGTACTAGTGTATTCCCACAATGACTCCCAATGATCCTCCAGATCATTGAACCCTGGACAATCCTATCATAACCCGACTCAACTAACCTAGTTAACTCCGTTTATAAATGTTTCTCACTAAGGTAGACTTATGTTTTACTAAAATGTTTAAGCCGAACATGCCGGGTGTCACATATCATTTGATACCAATTTGGTTGTTTTTTTTCAGGTTCACATTGCAGCTTTAGAGTGTCTTGTGGAAGTGGCAACGTTGTACAAAAACTTTACTTGAGCAAGAGGTGCACATATAGAATTAGAAGTATGTTATATGGATTATTAAGTGTTGATCATTTACATAAAAAATAATAATAAATAATAATTTATGAAAAAATGGCGTATTCCTTTTTTAGTACACAAATTTTGTCACTTCATATTAGAATTACTTATTCTAGAAGCTCACGAGGATAAACTAGTAATTATGATATAAGAAAATTAAATAAAAGGTAATTAAACATATAGTTGATGTTCTAACATCCACATTTTTAGGATATATAAGATTGATTGAATAACAAGTAATATTTACAAGTGTTAATAAATAGTTTGTTGAAGTACAAATGAGCCAAAAGGTTATTATAGTCGAAGGATGGCACGATCATAGGTGCCATATGGCATCTATTGTAGGGTTGATTTATTTATTTTCTTAAGGATTTTAGAGTTTTTAAACATCACAAAGTATACGAATATATTGTGGCATCAATGTTGAATGGGAAAGTTTATTAGTTTATTATCACTTGTTGTGACCATTAAGAGATGATTTGTTTTAATCACAAAAAAAGGTATATTTTAATTTTTATAATATTCGTCCGTAAAAACACTAATCCTTAGCAAAATTACCATCAAATCTACCATATATGACTCAAGGGTATAATTTATTACATTTGTTGGTAATTCTTTGTTATTTGGTGACGGGTTAGCAAGGGGTCAATTTTACCTTGATAGTAGTCAACATACAAAAGTATTACCTTAGACGAGTGCCACACGGTTAGTGGATCACAAACTATAGTGTCGTCGGGCGTCGGCTTTATGTGAAGGGTCAGTATCACTTACACTTGGAAAAACTTTGTTTAACTTTCCATAAGGTCAATGTGACAAACACATTTAAGTTTCTCGCACTAATCACAATGCTTGGTGAAATTTGCAAAGCTAACCAATTCACAAACACTAGTGGGTAACACTTACATTATAAGTCAATCCATACAAGTATACAACTTCATCACAAATTCACAATATTTGTGTATTTTTTCATCTTAGTAACTTGTTAATTTGATTAGATGTAGTATATTGGGGAAATTTGATATTCAACGGATGATATGAGAGACTTGCAATCATTTTCAGATTCAATTATTTTGGTGGTTCTCTCGATAAATCTAGTCGGATACAACTCAGATTTGAAAAAAATCCAGTTGGATACAACTCAGATTTGTGAATTTGTGAACCACCATTAGCCACCCCTTTGACCCTACTCCCAGGGGCGCTGCCCCCGACCCCCCCCCCCCCCCCACAACCATTGAAACCCCCAAACTGTAATAACTCAAACAAGTGTCCACTCCCACACATCTGAACTTGCTTGATTCACTTTAGTCCCAAGTCCATTCCAATTACACAAAATAACCAACATGGTACTCAACCCATAGTGTCAGATAGAAAAAATTTTCTAGGGGCACAATACGGGTACTCTAAAAATGGCTTAGAAAGAAAAATGATAATAAAATAACATTGTTCATATATATATATATATATATATATATATTGTCACATCACGCCAATGGCAGAAACACGTGGCGCGACGTTCGAAGAGTATTAAACTAAGATTAACACAAACTACAAGTAATTAAGAAAAGGATCACTTATTTATACGTCGAAAAGTCGTTTTAAGTTTCACACACATCTTTTAACAACCATAGTTTAAACAAAAGTTAAGGTTTCTCAACTATATCCCAACCCGTGGAGAATAAGAGCGAAACCCCCCAAAAGATTCTGACGCTTGTATGATCCCTACTTCCCTAGCCATGTGAACTTCCAGCAATCAGTTACTTGAAAGATATATTAAAAATCGTCAATATATAAATATTGGTGAGTGCACAGGTTTTAATTTACAAATCATTTTAACAACATTTTTGGGAAAGAAACACAAGTAGTGACTATTGTAGGAGTTGAAATTCCTACAATCTACTTAAGCCCATAACCAAACCAAGACTAATAATGCCTCGCTTATAGTTGTCTCACGGAAAATAACAACTTAGTTCAGAATACGTGCACCCCTGGCATACATAGTTGCATAAATCGACGCTATCGATTAGGGGTGGGCCTTGTCAGGCACCAATAGTACTATCCAAATATTCCTTCGGTTTTCGATTTCATACATACACACGAATAAATGGTTACAGTAGCGAGGACTCACCCCGTGTGGCGAACAACAAACTCAAGTATTCGACATATCACCTATTTCCCTAACATATCTTTCCCCGAAAAGTAAAAATAGTAAAATGGAGCTATGAAACTCACCTCAAGCAAAGCAAGCAATCCAACTCAGAGAATAGCTCGTCCAAGGTCAAACACCTACAAATGTCCTAGACGTATAAATCACTAGGTCTATAGCGCGCGTGTTTCGGCAAGTTGTACGCCCAACTCCCAACACCATTGTTTAGTTCAATTCCCCGTCTAATTAAACGTGTATCCTAGGTTCGTTGGTGATGGATTACCTTGATATAAGTTACGCTTATACTCTTGTATTAATTAACTTGTTTTATATCATTATCAACTCGACTAACTTTACCGTATAATTATTTTCCCATTAAATAATTATACTAGGATTTTGTCGATCGATATTACATTGTCAACACTTGGCTCGACTCACTTTACTGTATATTTACTTTCCCATTAAATAAATATACTAGGATCTTGTCGGGCCGAACATTGTCAAGTTCTTATACTTGCTTTAAACGTGTAATCGTGGTAGATTATTTACGTTAAGTATCCCATGAATATATCTTCAACACTTAGGAAAGTGTCATGTATTTTCACCCAAGTTATATATTTTAGTTCATAAAATATATGTTTCATTTCCATATTTAGACGCAATAACATATATACGTATCTTGTAGGAAGTTATACAATATATACTTATTCGTCCGCTTTTACATTTATAGTCTGTTAACACGTCGTGGTATAAATATGTTACATTGATCACTTGTATTTATGTATTTTCAAGTCGCGAAATAATACAAGTTGTTCATATATATTTTGTAGGAATATATACTTGTCGTCGAAATATTATTTTTTCCTACTTCCAAAATATATATATATTTTGTTATTTTTCCTAAGTTTCCGACAATATATTTTCTTGAAATTAATCAACTTCTAATTTCTACATATTTTACTTGGAAACTTTATAAATAACATTTTATTTTTGAAACAAGACTTGATTATTTATAACAAAATACTCCCAACACTTTTGTATTCCCATATATACAAAAGTGTTCGCTTTTACACAAAAATTTACCAAGTCTTTAAGTTTCTAAATTTTTATAGAAACCTTTGTTTTTATATTTTTCTAACATGTTTGGTGATCAATATTTTTTTAAAACCTTATTTTATAAAATACATTATTATACAAAAATACAATTTTGTAAGTTTACTTAACTTTTACAAAACAACCTTGAAAGTTATCATCTACCATTTTTAACACCTAACTTTCCAAAGTCACATTTTTAGATCTAAGTTTCTAAAATGTCATTTTATGCCCCTTAACTTTTAAAGTTACAAAATAATACCTTTAACTTTCAAAAGTGACAATTTTTCCCTAAACTAGTTAACTTGTTGTTATCAACTTTGTCAATATGACTTATTATTATGTTCCAACACTAATAATAGTTCAATATAGCCTTATTAAGGTTAATAATATGTGGATTGGGTGTGTTAAGTCCATAATGTCCAATATGTCCATTTTTAGAGTTTCAAAGTTAGTGTTCTTTAAAAATGTAGTTTTTAGATCTTGTAATATTTTTAAGTTTCATCATGTTAATATGTTTTTAAATGGTTATATTATGATGATCAAAACCACTTTTAAACATGTTCAAGTTAATTTTATGAAAATAACTAAAACATCTTCTAAGACATGTGTATGTGAACTTGTAAAAACTATAAAAACACTAACATATTGATGAAAAACTTCTGGCCATCTTGTTATATTTATAAACCTTTGTTAAACTTGTAAAAACATATATTATTTCATGATCAAAGCTTAGTTAAAACATTATGCTAAAACCTTTAACATGTGTAAGATTATGTTAGCTTTTTAAACTTCACAAAAACATTAACATTATAAGAAAACTCACGACCCCTTTCTAACATTATTAACACTCCCATTTTAGTCTTGAAAAACACATGTTTTATTATGTGAAAGTTTATTATCCTAACCCATGTACAGCTTGTTTCTAACACATGTTAAATAAAAACTAACATAAATAAGAAGCAAGATTAAGAAACTTACAACTAGCACAAGGTTAGGGAAGACTCAAAATCAAGTGGAAATGAGGCTTAAGTGTTTCTTCCTATGGTTAAGCTCCCAGCTTTCTTGTACACACTTGATTTAGGTATGAAATAGAATGATTTTTGTGAGTTTTTTATTGAAAAACAAAATGGAATGTTATTAAAGTAGTGTTGGCGGTAAGTTTTGAGCAAGGAAAGGATGAAGTTTTGTTGTTTGAAGGTGGGGGATTATGGAAGGATCTCCATATTATAAAAAGCCACTTTGTACTAGGATATGCCAAAAGGTTAAGCATGCTTCTTAAAACATAATCATTTTAGAGGCCTTAACAAGGAACCATAGTGTGGCTTTGGCCATCCCTAAGAACCGGACCAAAGGGCATGTGTGGGTCCCACATGCTTTTTTCCAAATATCTCCCAATTACTAGTTAAGATCCAACTAAATCGATTAGGGTTTTTCGGGTTTTATCGCGTGTTTATTACAAGATATTCCGGACATATAATTGACTCCCAATTACCCTTAAAAATAAGTTATTTTAGGCATTGTTGAGTTATTTAGACTTTTATTGGGTGAATTTATAAGTTTCACGTGTATCGGGTGTGATATGATAACTTTATTCATTACCGGGAGATTTGTGTTTGGAGTTTCCACGTATGGTTTTGGAGTTCCAAAACTCAGAATATTTCATGGAAATTCCCTTTATTTTCATATCCCGGGTGTTCAGGATCGTTTTTAGTTAATTAATCGTTATCGGGTAATCACCAACGTCCGTGCCAGACAAGTTTATTTGCACTCTATTTCGTCGTGCTTCAACGTTAAATATGTGCATTCCTATGAATCTTATGGGGAATTTGCAATTCTCTATGGCTTATTTAAAACAATTAACACGAAATTGCTCTTAATTACGTTAATTACGCATAATTAGATTAGTACGGAATTACCTTAATTTTGTCGGTTGTCACACACACACACGCATATATATATATATATATATAAGAAAAGGAGTGGGACACATCGCACTCAATGAGGTCATCCCTCCCCTTAATTTCCCTCCAAAAGTATTAAATTATTAATTTTTTTCTCTCATGTGCATGGCACATGTACTTTCCCCGACGATTTTTGAACATTAATAACTTTTTTAAACGACATTTTTTCTTTGAAAAAAATATAAAAAATAACCCCGACTTTTTTATGTGGTGATTAATGAAATTGATACTTAAATTATAGATGAGTAGAGAAAATAGCCTGGAGACATGAAAAGTTACTATCGTACAATCTTTTTGGTCGATAGCAGTTGGATCATATTTATTTATCTCTTAAATGGATCTTTATTGCTTACCTATTAATTGTTTTATTCAGTGAAAATTGAACATATATGTCAATCATTGACATATTCTCACTTTACACGTCAGAATCATATATCATCATCATGATAAATCATTTGACACCAATTTGTTTTTTTTTCTTCCGGTTCACATCACAACTTTAGAGTATATTGAGAAAGTGACAGTTTTACAGAGACGAGTGTTGATCCTTTACAAAAAAAAATCTAAAAAAACGGCCTATTCATTTTATAGTACACGCATTTTGTCACTTCATATTAGATCTGTCTATCCTGGGACGCTCCGGGGGATAAACTAATATTTAAATATTTAATTTATATTTTGTAAGGAAACAATACGGATCGTCTAAAAATAGGTCAGCAAAAAAAAATGATAATAAAATAACATAGTTCAATAACTATTTAAATGTAATTTAAAAATACATTGATTATAATTTTAACTATGTATTTTTATCTTTTGGAAGCACTCGATTACACGTAACATTGAGAAAATCGTATACTTCTACCGCATAAATTACAAATACATTCTAGAAAGCATCTCCAATACATATACGCAATAAAACTGTATATAAAATAAATAAGATAAACGACAAAATGTCACCAACTCCATACAATAGTTGTAGAAGTGTCCAAGCAACTGTTAAAATATAAATGGCTTTAAAACAGTTTCTTTTGAGTCTGAGAAAAAACTAAGTTTAAAATATAAATGGCTTTAAACCAGTTTGACAAAATTACAATTTGTGTTCTTAATGTATCATTGAAATTATGAAACGTGTCCTTTATTATTTATTTATTTTTGCATTTTATGTTCAAAATCCAGTTTTTTGTTGCATTTTATGTCCTTTTTGACTAACTGGGATAGAAATCTCAGTTAACCTCAATACAAACCAGGGGTATTATTGTCCATTCATGTCATTTTGCTATAAAATCCCCCTTTTAACTCCTGATAACATCATAACCCTCATACACAACTTCTTCCCCAATTCAAAAACCCTAAAATCCCAAATTAATAATAATAATAATCTTTCTGTCAATACCACCAACACCCAACCATGACATTTACGGCGATCACCAACTTCATCTTCAACCTCCACCCCACCACCAACTTCATATTCAACCTCACCCCACCACCGTCAACATCCACCTCCACCCCACCACTGTCAACAGCCTCCACCCCAATACCCTTAAACCACAACACCTTCCATCACTTCTACCATCGTCAACCAAGAACTCCGGTCACCATTGTCAGCCACCGCCGTGAGTCCGTCACTTACACAACAAGAAAAGTAACTTTATGTCCAAATAACTCGATAGATTTCCTACAACATCATGGACTAAAAACCCCTTATACCCCATTTGATCAAAATCTCATCCTTTACCAAGCATCTTCTTCCCAGATGGCTTGTATGGCACCACTCACGATGGCAATGGTGAAACGGGAAGGTTCTGGTTCATGATGTTCCAACGATTGGCTCTAGGGTTGGTGGTGGTGTCAGGTTACTTCCTCGTCCGTGTACGACGACCTTTATCAGATCTAGTAGTAGAGACAGTGTCCGTGTTGGCAGTGACTGGGCTTTGAACGCTTAACTCCCGCTTTCGATGATGGCAACTAGGGTTCCGTCACACTTTCCCCCTTCTGGTAAAGCTTCGACAAGTCAGATCTCACTAGATTTCGTTTTTCAGGATCCTTGATTTATGATTAGAATTTTATTTGGGTTGAGATGGTGGTGTTAGTTGCCGGTGGTGGTTGTCGTTCCTCGCTGGTGATGTGAAGTGATGGTGACAAACGATGGTAAATGTAGATGGAAGGCATAGAATGATAAATACAGAGTTAAAGAGCTTTATGTTTGGTGGTATAAAGTAGAAAATTAGAGAAGGAAACAAAATTAATAAAGAATAAAAAAATAACTTTGACTGATGTTTAAAGGGGGTTTATAGCAAAGGGACGTGAATGGAAAATAATACCCCTGGTTGTATTGAGGTTAACTGAGATTTCTAACCCAGTTAGTCAGAAAGGATATAAAATGCAACAAAAAACTGGATTTTGGACATACAATGCAAAAAAAAAAAAAATAGTAAAGGACACGTTTCATAATTTTAGTGATACATTAAGGGCACAAAGTGTAATTTTGTCAACAGTTTCTTGGAGTCTGAGAAAAAACTAAGTTCAATGGCAGTCACAACTCATCTGAATTGAGAAGTAATGTGACAACCGGTAAAAATCCAGGTACTATCCGTACGAATATAAATAATTGTAAATATGATTGCATGATATGTGCTAGATCTATTTTGGCGATAACTGAAGGAATGTTATTGGAGATTGATATTGATTGAAATATTATGGGGATTTTAGTGAATTCCGTATCACGTAGTGATAAATTACCGTATTAAGCCTTGGTGACGACCCGACTAATGGTAGAAAGTCTAGTAAAACACAATACATGTTCCGACATGTCAAATAACTTATGGATGGATGTAATTATTATTATTGGGTTAAGGGTGAAAACCTTAGAATATTTAAGGTTTGTAGGTTTTATAAAGATAGGAGTGTGTATATTATGTGAAAGTTTTTATAAAAAAAAATAATATACCCAACCCCTCCCCCCCCCCCTACGGTTCGCCCCACTCCCCCTCTCTATACAATAATATTAAGTTATTATAATTATTGTTATTATTATTATTAATATTATTATTAATAATCCTAATAATTGGCCTATTTGCTCCATCCCAAGAACACACCACCTTTATTCTTCCACACTCTTCATCTTCCACACTCACTCTCTCTCTCTCTCTATAAAAAACCCTCCATATTCTCTCTTTCTCTTCCTCTCCCAATCGAAACACCCTCATCACCACCACTTTTCTTACTTTCAATCATGTATTCATCATAAGAAGCATGATTATATGAAGTGTTAAGCATTCTTGGTTATCTAGAGATAAAAAGGTTCAAGAAATAGAAGTTTAGAAGGAAAAAACCCCAAGTTGAAACAAAGGTGAGTACAAAAACTAAAACTATTTCAATATTTTAGTATTTTCATAAGTATTCACCAAATAAACAAAGGTTTTTCAATCTAAAACTAATGGGGAAATAAAAAGAGAATGTATATGTCACACCCTCAAATTCCCACGTGCGGAGTTCTACGCGAGGCGTGTGACACACCAGGATCCAAGTCAACGGTCACAATAAACGACGTCTAAATGTAAAAACATACGTAAACAAAAACCATGCATAAGATTAAAACCAACATTCAACAGTGCGGAAGCATTCAGAGTTTACAAAAGTCATGCAGAAATAAAACATAAGTTCAAAAGTTAACAATTCCAAGTCATGCAAATGAGACCCTAGACGCGAGACGACTCCAGTGCGACTCCGTGCGCCTATCTGACAGCTGCTACCTTAGCGACCTGAGAAAACATGCTAAAAGTGTCAACATATAATGCTGGTGAGTTCACAGGTTTTATTTAAACGTTTAAAGTGATCCTTCGAAAACCGTTACCATCACAGTTACTACTATGCTTGTGAGAACGCTAGCTAGGCGCAGAATAAGATACTCATACGGGTGAAACCATTGCTGACTATGCCGTTTACTGACCCTTAGTTTCCTACGGGGTACCATCATCACCGGTAGACCTTGTTTTATTAGAGACAATATGCACCCGCCCGGTCCAACCGTCGAGTGGGGCTTATCAGTTCCCAATAGCGCTATCCATATTTCCCCGCCATACGCCCATGTTAGTGGTTTCTAAGGGACTTTTTGATGAACCGTATAGTAATAATAAGTAAGCCATAGTATAACATGAAAAAGAGTCATAAGTCATAAAAGAGTTTAAGATGAAACCGAGCCATAAGTCATAAAAGAGTTTTAAGCATGTTTCTCCCCCGAAAGCAAAAACCGTAAAATGTGGGGCCGTGAACTCACCTTAGGTTGCGTATTCCGTTTATGAGTAAACCGTCTATGTGATATGAGTAAACCGTTTGTAAGATATGATAGTCCCAACTATTGGCGACCTATCATAAGATATGTGTCAAGTTAGACTAATAACCCGTCGGGTTCATTAGTCCCTAAGTCCAGTCCATGACCATTATGTGTCCGAAAAGCGTGTTTGACCGACAACCAGACTACGTAAGACAAGACTCGACATCCCATTGGTGACCCGACATTCCACGTGTTCATCTCATACTCAAACATACACAAATCATGCAACTTAGTACTTAACATGTGTTAAAGTTCAACGAGTCTAACACATAGGTCAAATAACGCACAAACAAGTCCATACATGTGTTACTATGTTACTAGGCATGTCACGGGGTTCCTAGCATGTTCCTAGGTGTCGAATCGGGTTTCGGAATGTCAAAATACACTTATAACAGCAGTACACGCGATTAGGAACTTAGCATGCAATTAGGAAAAGTCAACATGTGATTGGGGATGGTCAACAGGCGATTGTGATGCTAATCGCCTACCTTAGCATGCGATTGAGAGGCTAAGAGGCCTAATCGCCTGCCACATCAGGCGATTAGGAAGGCTAATCGCCTGCAGCTGCTGCGCGACGCAATTTCGCGCGTTTAACCCTCCAAATCAGATCCGAAACATGTGTAAACACCCAATATCAATCCTAACACATTAACAAACATATTTCAAGCAAAACCCCTAAGTTTTCATCATTCTAACAATCCCGAATGCGAGCGTTTTCCCAAAATAGTAAACTTAACATGTAAACATCACATCAACATGCAAGAACTTGCCCTAAATAGCAAATATCCAGATTTCATCACATAACCACGTTGTCCGATAGCATCCTACTGCTCTAGCATCATCCTAAAGCAAACCCTAACATCATACAATCAACAACACACCTCATAGCATCCTTAATCATTCAAAGTCATTCAAATGGGTCAAAACATCAAACATCAACAATATACAACCAAAACCATTCAAACTCCTAGAACATCATCATACTAACTTGTAACAGCCATAAACACTTTAATAACACAAAGACAATCATGTTTCAATCCTAAAAATCGTACCTTTAATCACATATAACACATATAACACACATAAAGGTTTGGGTTTGTTTAAAAACGGTTTTTAATGGATTTTCAAAGACAAAAACATTTATAAGTCAGGTCTGGACTTTTAGGGAACAAAATATAATCATTTAAAGGTTTGGGTTTGAAGAACACACCTTGGAATTAAGAGGAAATGATGGAATAAGCTTGGAAATGGTTGTTTTGGTGTAAAAACGAGTTCCAGAGGGTGTTTGTGTGTTGGTATGGGTTATGGGACGGCTAGGGTTGCACAAATGGTGTTTTGGAGGTCAAGGGTGGTATTTATAGGCGTTTCTAGTCGTTTAAAAACGTCAGGCGATTGTGCAGCCTTATCAGGCGATTAGGGCTGCTAATCGCCTACCCTATCAGGCGATTAGCCCCCAATCGCCCCCTAAGCAAGCCTAATCGCCCCCTAAGAAAGCTAATCACCCTCCTGTAGGCGATTAGGCTTCCCTAATCGCCTGCAGGAGCTGGTCTTGGGTATTTTGCGCGTTTAAACCCCGTTTTAACATATGTTAACACGTTTTCACATACCGACAAGTCACATAATGATTATAAACACATAATACATGAAAATAAACACGTTCACACTCGTTCACCAATTCCCGGGACTCGAGACTTGCGTGTGTTAAAACCTCAATGATGTACGACTCGACTCGACTGACCCTGTCATGTGTAATGTATGCGCGACTCGCTAAGGTAGACTTACTAAGTTTTCAAAAAGTTAGTTACCGGAGTTTGCCGGGTGTCACATCATCACCCTGTTTAAAGAATTTTCGTCCCGAAAATTTCCCGAAGTCGAAGAGAGAAAACAAATAAGAAGAAAAATTTTCCGGGTCGTCACATCATCCCCCTGTTGAAAGGAATCTCGTCCTGAGATTCTTTCGGCTTCAACAGTGATGAGTGTCGACTTCTGTGTGTGCCCAAGTAACGTTTCCCCAAAATACAACAAGTGAAGGTCATGAACCAAACGTGACAGTAACAACCGGGAAACCACTTTCCCAAATGTGAGTATGAGACAAGAGACCCCCGATCGAAGGCCTACTAGAGACTACTATGATCGGTATAACTAACCCACCGGTACCGCCCAAAGTAGCATCCCCAAAGGACCCTCATCGACCCAAAGAATGAGAAACAGAGACCAAACCACAAAGAAAACACCCGAAAACAAGAACGCACAACAATGCGGATAAAAGTAAAGCCAAAGCGTAACAAGAGATAAGAAAGAATACGTACGGGTAATAGTGTCTGGGTCCACCTGGTTCTCCCTAGCACCGATCACATAAGCATGAGCACGAGTAATCCGGACACCGCCTTCATTGTCTCTATCCTTCCCTGCAGTCCCTGTGCCCCCTTGATTCAACTTGGGACAGCTTCGCTTGAAGTGCCCCGCTTCTCCACAATGAAAGCAACCCTGGTTCCCCTGTGGAACAGGGGTAGTAGTAGCAACAGTCTGAGTCGCCTTGGACGAAAGGTTGACCCTACAATCCTTCGCAAGATGCCCCGTCTGCTGACAACGCTCACAGCGAAAACTCTCACAAGTACCATAGTGATGAAAACCACAACGCCCACACTTAGGGCTCTTCCCAGCATAGCCCCCTTGTTTCTGATCCGACGCTGAACCTGAAGCTTCAGCCTTCTTCACCGCCGGTTGTCATTGTACCACCGCTGAACTCTTTTCCACACTTTCCCACTTCCTCTTGTTATCCACCGGCGCCTTCACGGAAGAGCCTCTAGGAGGCAAGACACCGTCAGTGATCTTCAAGTTGGTCATCTTAGTAGCCGACCGCAGAGCCTCTGACATGGTAGTAGGATCCCTAGCAGTCACCAACCCAGCAATCTCTGGCACCAAACCCGCAAGATACTTCTCTATCCTCCTGTACTCTGGCGTCGACAAACCTGGACACATCACTGCTAACTCGTTATGCCTGATCGTGTACTCCTCAACCTCAGAACCCACCATCTTAAGATTCCCGTACTCTTGTTCCAACCTCTTGATCTCCTCTCGCGGGCAGTACTCATCCTTCAACCTACGCACAAAATCCGCCCAAGGCATGGCGTTGGCCTCCCCGAGACCAAGTGTCTGAGTGACGCAGTTCCACCATGTCAGGGCGGGTCCTACAAAAGTCCCCGAAGCAAACTTCACCCAATCCACTGCTGGAGTCTCACATAAAGCGAACACCGACTCAGTCTTCTCCAACCACCGAAGCAACTCCACAGCTCCCTCCGTACCCTGCAAGCTGAGGGGCTGGCGATCCTTAAACGCTTATAGGCAACACCCGCCTGAACCGGAGGAGTAGTAGCACCCATGAAAGTCTGCTGGGCAGCCTGAAAAGCAGCTAGTGCAACGCCCAACTGTTGCTGCATCATCTCATTGAGCTCATCATACGTCAAGGTGATGTTACCACCACCTCTACCCCCACCAGTGCGGCCTCCACGTCGTCCCCCAGTGCGTCCTGACATCTTCTGAGAAAGTAAGAAACAAAACACTCAGACCCAACACCAAGGCTAAAACCAAGAGAATATGAAAAGTTTAGGATCGGGTCCAAATGTGGCCATAAATCCCAACACGAGATCCACCAAGTCTTCCATGCATTTCAACTTATGATTTCGTGTGCACCCGAAATGATAAATTGCTCTACATGGTCCTCAAGGCGTGCCCCGAGCTCGAACCTCAAGTCACCCGGTACCCACATCTTAGGAAGATATAACCAACTCAAAAGATCAACAAACAAGTTCCCTCGACTGTAAACCAGAAGAAGAAGATAAAGTGAAGCTAGGAATAACCAAGAATGAGATAGGTAATGTGACACTGTGTGGTAAGGATACCGACACCCTGACAAGGTTAGTATGTTTACCATAAGACACGACTCAAATGTATGTGACCGTCTAGTGTGTGAGACTCGGCTATAGTCTAGACTCTACATGCAGTCCTAGTTCACTATAACCATTGGCTCTGATACCAATCTGTCACACCCTCAAATTCCCACGTGTGGAGTTCTACCGCGAGGCGTGTGACACACCAGGATCCAAGTCAACGGTCACAATAAACGACGTCTAAATGTAAAAACATACGTAAACAAAAACCATGCATAAGATTAAAACCAACATTCAACAGTGCGGAAGCATTCATAGTTTACAAAAGTCATGCAGAAATAAAACATAAGTTCAAGAGGTAACAATTCCAAGACATGCAAATGAGACCCTAGAGGCGAGACGACTCCAGTGCGACTCCGTGCGCCTATCTGACAGCTGGTACCTTAGCGACCTGAGAAAACATGCTAAAAGTGTCAACATATAATGCTGGTGAGTTCACAGGTTTTATTTAAACGTTTAAAGTGATCCTTCGAAAACCGTTACCATCACAGTTACTACTATGCTTGTGAGAACGCTAGCTAGGCGCAGAATAAGACACTCATACGGGTGAAACCATTGCTGACTATGACGTTTACTGACCCTTAGTTTCCTATGGGCTACCGTCATCACCGGTAGACCTTGTTTTATTAGAGACAATATGCACCGCCCTTCCAACCGTCGAGTGGGGGCTTGTCAGTTCCCAATAGCGCTATCCATATTTCCCCGCCATAATAACGCCCATATTAGTGGTTTCTAATGGACTTTTTGATGAACCGTATAGTAATAATAAGTAAGCCATAGTATAACGTGAAAAAAGAGTCATAAGTCATAAAAGAGTTTAAGATGAAACCGAGCCATAAGTCATAAAAGAGTTTTAAGCATGTTTCTCTCCCCCGAAAGCAAAAACCGTAAAATGTGGGGCCGTGAACTCACCTTAGGTTGCGTATTCCCGTTTATGAGTAAACCGTCTATGTGATATGAGTAAACCGTTTTGTAAGATATGATAGTCCCAACTATTGGCGTCCTATCATAAGATATGTGTCAAGTTAGACTAATAACCCGTCGGGTTAATTAGTCCCTAAGTGTGACGACCGCCGAAAAATTTTTCTTCTTATTTGTTTTCTCTCCTCGACTTCGGGAAATTTTCGGGACGAAAATTCTTTCAACAGGGGATGATGTGAAATCGGCAACTTCCGGTAACTAACTTTTGAAAACTTAGTAAGTCTACCTTAGCGAGTCGCGCATACGTTACACATAACAAGGTCGGTCGAGTCGAGTCGCACATCATTAGGGTTTTAACATACGCAAGTCTCGGGTCCCGGGAATTGGTGATCGGGCGGGAACGTGTTATTTATCATGCATTATATGTTGGTAATCATTATGTGACTTGTCGGTATGTGGAAACGTGTTTACATATGTTAAAATAGGGTTTAAACGCGCGCAAAACCCGGACACATAGGCTATAGGCGATTAGGCTATGTGTGATAGCCTAATCGCCACTTTTTTAGGCGAGTAGGGAGACAGTAGGGGCGAATAGGGCTATTCGCATGAAGCTTCATGCGAATAGCAGCCCTACTCGCGTATACTGCTGCGTACTCGCCTGAACTGCCCCGAACGACTAGAAACACCTATAAATACCACCCCTTGACCTCCAAAACATCATTTATCCAACCCTATCCGTCCCATAACCTATCTCAACCCACAACACCCTCTGGAACCTATTTTTACATCAAAACAACCATTTCCAAGCTTATTCCATCATCTCCTCTTGAATACAAGGTGTGTTCTTCAAACCCAAACCTTTAAATGATTATGTTTTACTCCCTAAAAGTCCAGACCTGACTTACAAATGTTTTTGTCTTTGAAAATCCATTTAAAACCGTTTTTAAACAAACCCACACCTTTACATGTGTTATATGTGTTATATTGTGATTAAAGATAGAATTTTTAGGATTGAATCATGGTTGTTTTTGTGTTATTATGATGTTTATGGCTATTACAAGTTAGTATGATGATGTCCTATGAGTTTGAATGGTTTTGGTTGTGTATTGTTGATACTTGATGTTTTGACCCATTTGAAGGATTTTGGATGATTAAGGATGATATGAGATGTGTTGTTGATTGTATGATGTTAGGGTTTGCTTTAGGATGATGCTAGAACAGTAGGAAGCTATCGGATAACGTGGTTATGTGATTTAATCTGAATAATTGCTATTTCGGGCAAGTTCTTGCATGTTGATGTGATGTTTACATGCTAAGTTGCTATTTTGGGAAAACGCTCGCATTCGGAACTGTTAGAACGATGAAAACTTAGGGGTTTTGCTTGAAATATGTTTGTTAATGTGTTAGGATGATTATTGGATGTTCCTACATGTTTCGGATCTGATTTGGAGTGTTCGGCGCGCGAAATTACACTACAGGACTGCAGAGGCGAGTAGGATCCTACTCGCATGAGGCTTTAGGCGAGTAGAATCCTAAATGCCTGATGTTCAGCCGAATACAAGCCCTAATCGCCTATATATAGGCGAATAGAGGCCTATTCCCTCAACAACTAGCATTTACATCCTAAATGCCTATACAACTGCATTTACAATCCTAAATGCCTATACAACTAGCATTTACAATCCTAAATGCCTATACAACTAGCATTTACAATCCTAAATGCCTATACAACTAGCATTTACAATCCTAAATGCTAGTTTGATTCTAATCGCGTATAATGCTGCTGTATGTATATTTTAACATCCCGGAACATGATTTGACGCCTAGGAACATGATAGGAACCCCGGATACACCCAATGACTTACTAAGTCCAGTCCATGACCATTATGTGTCCGAAAAGCGTGTTTGACCGACAACACAGACTACGTAAGACAAGACTCGACATCCCATTGGTGACCCGACATTCCACGTGTTCATCTCATACTCAAACATACACAAATCATGCAACTTAGTACTTAACATGTGTTAAAGTTCAACGAGTCTAACACATAGGTCAAATAACGCACAAACAAGTCCATACATGTGTTACTATGTTACTAGGCATGTCACGGGGTTCCTAGCATGTTCCTAGGTGTCGAATCGGGTTTCGGAATGTCAAAATACACTTATAACAGCAGTACACGCGATTAGGAACTTAGCATGCAATTAGGAAAAGTCAACATGTGATTGGGGATGGTCAACAGGCGATTGTGATGCTAATCGCCTACCTTAGCATGCGATTGAGAGGCTAAGAGGCCTAATCGCCTGCCACATCAGGCGATTAGGAAGGCTAATCGCCTGCAGCTGCTGCGCGACGCAATTTCGCGCGTTTAACCCTCTAAATCAGATCCGAAACATGTTTAAACACCCAATATCAATCCTAACACATTAACAAACATATTCAAGCAAAACCCCTAAGTTTTCATCATTCTAACAGTCCCGAATGCGAGCGTTTTCCCAAAATAGTAAACTTAACATGTAAACATCACATCAACATGCAAGAACTTGCCCTAAATAGCAAATATCCAGATTTCATCACATAACCACGTTGTCCGATAGCATCCTACTGCTCTAGCATCATCCTAAAGCAAACCCAAACATCATACAATCAACAACACACCTCATAGCATCCTTAATCATTCAAAGTCATTCAAATGGGTCAAAACATCAAACATCAACAATATACAACCAAAACCATTCAAACTCCTAGAACATCATCATACTAACTTGTAACAGCCATAAACACTTTAATAACACAAAGACAATCATGTTTCAATCCTAAAAATCGTACCTTTAATCACATATAACACATATAACACACATAAAGGTTTGGGTTTGTTTAAAAACGGTTGTTAATGGATTTTCAAAGACAAAAACATTTATAAGTCAGGTCTGGACTTTTAGGGAACAAAATATAATCATTTAAAGGTTTGGTTTGAAGAACACACCTTGGATTTAAGAGGAAATGATGGAATAAGCTTGGAAATGGTTGTTTTTGGTGTAAAAACGAGTTCCAGAGGGTGTTTGTGTGTTGGTATGGGTTATGGGACGGCTAGGGTTGCACAAATGGTGTTTTGGAGGTCAAGGGTGGTATTTATAGGCGTTTCTAGTCGTTTAAAAACGTCAGGCGATTGTGCAGCCTTATCAGGCGATTAGGGCTGCTAATCGCTACCCTATCAGGCGATTAGCCCCAATCGCCCCCTAAGCAAGCCTAATCGCCCCCCTAAGAAAGCTAATCACCCTCCTGTAGGCGATTAGGCTTCCCTAATCGCCTGCAGAGCTGGTCTTGGGTATTTTGCGCGTTAAACCCGTTTTAACATATGTTAACACGTTTTCACATACCGACAAGTCACATAATGATTATAAACACATAATACATGAAAATAAACACGTTCACACTCGTTCACCAATTCCCGGGACTCGAGACTTGCGTGTGTTAAAACCTCAATGATGTACGACTCGACTCGACTGACCCTGTCATGTGTAATGTATGCGCGACTCGCTAAGGTAGACTTACTAAGTTTTCAAAAAGTTAGTTACCGGAGTTTGCCGGGTGTCATAGTATATATGTATGTAATGTATGTATACGTGAGTATGTGTGTGTGTATGTGCAGTCGTGTGTGTGTGCGTGTGTGTGTTAGCATGCGTGTGTGTATAGAGTAATAATCTGATGTTTTGATGATTAAAATGTTAAGATCCTTCATATTTGGGCACATGCAAGAGAGTTTAAAGATGTTAAGACATCTGAATAATAACCAAACTTTAGAGAAATTACTAACTTAGATAAATGAGTTATTGGATAATCTAGTTGAAAGATGACTTATGGACCCTTATGGACTTGAAGTGGACTTGAAAGGACATAAGTTTGGGATGATTTTAAGTATAAATTCAGATCTGATTTTAATAAAGTTTTAATGGATTTTATGAACTTAAACTAATGCAAAACAAGCTTTGATAGGATCTACATGATTGGGAAACCTTGCATGTACGATCGAAACCCATTTTTTGGCTTAAAATATCAAAAACTAAGCTTTAAAATATGATTTTCTAAAACTGATTTAGAACAGATTTTTATAACTTATTTTGGTGATAAATAAGGTATAATAATGTTAACAAGAAAAACTTAAGGTTAAACCTTAAGAATAATGACTAAGGACGGTGTAAAAATGCATAATATCGATGGATTTGTGCACTAGAAACACATGCATATAGATCTGAATGTAAACTGATTATATAGGTGAAAATGTAGTATGTTAAGCAATAAGCGAGGTATATTAGGTGTTTACCTTGATTAGGGGCGCTTGCAGTGCAAAACTATGCCCTGAAAGTGGCCCGAAACATAGTTATAAGGCATAAAATGTTAATGTAAGGTAGCAAGACTTGAGTAGCAAATATAAGGTTGTAACTTGGATTGGATATTGGTTTTATGACTTAAGTAGAAGCTATACAAGAATCATAAGGTGATATGGAATATGCGTAGGCAAGTGATACGAAACTTGTGTAAGTAAGCTCTAGCATGTAAATCGGTGCTTAAGATTGAATTGCATGTTGAGGATTAGTTGTCAACAACAATATGTGAAGCTTGAAAATATTAGATAAACTACATGATGGTTAGACTTAGCCTCTCGTCACATGTCACCAATGGGTTATAGGGTAAGGGATAACTAAAATCCGGGAATTATTGTTTTACTAAGTCGGGATAATTTGGTGAATAACTTAATTGGACTTAGAATGGATACTAAATCAACCTATGATATGGGAGGTGATTTAGGTAAAGGATTGTGAACGGGATTGGAAATTTCACAGGATTATTGCACTAAGGTGAGTTTCACGGCCCTTTTTTTTTAAATGTTTTTTGAACGTTTTATAAATCGGGGAATTAACATGCTTATATGATACGATAGACTATAAATATTGAATATTTGATGCCATTTGGTTTGTGTACCGGTGCTACGTGTCACAGCGTATCACTAGTGTCAACCGGCAGGTTGCCACTCACCCTCCCCGCACATCTTAACCGTTAGCCTTCAGAAAAGGCCGTTGTTTATGTTGTAGTACTATTGGGTTGACGCCCTCGTTTTCATGATCAAGGTATTTTATTTGATTATCATGGGATCTGATTGAAAAATGAACATAAACATCAAAAAGTCCCTCTTGGATAAGAACGACACCCCGGGAATAAAGTTATGGATTGGTTAAGAGCCTTAGGATACATCATACTTGTGGATTTTCGCGACTCTACTTGATTCTTTTATAGCACTTATCTATCATATTTTTCCTAAACTTGAATGTTTACTAATACTCATAAACCTGTGAACTCGCCAACATATTGTTGATGTTTTTAAGCATGTTTTTCAGGTACTGATGCATAGGTTAAATGAGAGTGGTTTGGCTAGGGCACTACGGTGGACATGATGTTGGGACCTAATAATTATGATAACTTTATCTAAAACTATGTTTTTGTTTATGTTTTGTAATACAATATTAACTTATATTTTCGCTTCATCTTGGTAAAACTTGTTTTCTTGTTTTTAACAATGTTCGTTTACTACGAAAATAAAACAATGTTTCACTAGAGGGTGTTAGCAAGATGTCCACACGTAACTTTATGTGATCTGGTAAACCTTATGGTAACAACTTCCGTTACCTAATGACTTGCTTTCCGCTGTGCGCTGTCAGGGTGGGACAAGTAAAATCAACAAAAGGGAACAATTAAAAAACAAATATCACGGTGGGCACATGCCCACCCTATCCAAAGGCATGTATCTGCCTTTGTCTGAGATAGTGGTGATGGACTGATGGTAGTTAGGTGGTGAGGTTACTGAAGTTAGGGGGTGTGGTGGAGGCGGAGGTGCTGGAGGCGGTGATGGTGTCACATAACAGCCAATCTGCAAATAATCATGTTTTTCTGTCACATAAGTTGTCATGGTAGCAAAAAACTAAGTGAGTTAGACCCTAGTTAGAAAATGCTCAGTGGGAGAAAATATCTTGAAAGTTGAGACTGACCCCGGGGGCCAATTGGTCAGAGTTTGGAGTAGTAAAATCCAATATCCCTAAGAACATTATATAATTGTATAACTTGCGCGCTGATAAAATCAAAAAAATTAAAAGAGAAACACTTAATTGATTTTTTTTTCTTAATAAATATCAATTTTTTTGAAAGACGAATTTCTTGCTCATTGTGAGACTTGAACCCAAGACCTCACACTTTTAGTGTATTAAAAGGTTTTGCTTTGCCATTGGACCATCAACCCTAATGGTCTTAATAAATATCAATTGAGTGTTTCTCTTTTGATGTTTCTAGTAGATTAGGAGATTAGGGTTTGTCATTCACAAAAAGGTTGTGACGCAGTTTGTTGCCCGTCTGCTCGCTATCTTGATGTAATTTTCCCAATCTTGAAATGGAATGAAAATTGTAGAAAAAAAAAAAAAAAAAAAACTTATACATTTGGTTTCAATTGTTATCATATTGTAACTCCTTTTTTTTTCACACTAAAGACATGCTTGTTAAACCAACGTAAAATAATTATTTTATCATTACTATTAAAAATAGAAAAATTAACTTTAATGTTCTCAGAAACTCTCAACGTTTTTTTTTTTTTTTTCTCTTTTGCTCGCATTTTACACATATTTTGAGACATAATACAAAACAACTTTATAAATTTCTTATAAAAAGTTGTCAAACATATAAAAAAAAATATTTTAGTTATATATTTATGCCTGTAGTTATATTTGGTAGAAATTTGTAAAGAAAATTATCTTTTTTTTATTTATACAAAAGTAATTAAACACTAGTGTATACACCATATAATTAATGAATAGTAATTAAAAAAAATATGACAATATTCTTTGTTAAAATATACATTTCATATTTTCATGTCTTTGTGGACCCACTATATGTCCCTAAGTTGGCACTTTATATATTATTTCATAATGGTAATAATAAAAAAAGGTATTGGAGATAGTTGAGGAGCACAATTCCAAAAATGGGAACATCACGGGTCCTATATGCCAATCAATATCAAAACATAATTCCAACTTAAGGGAATAACTAAAATTTCAACACTTGTAGCCTGGTTGGTTGAGAGCCTAAAAGTTTTCTGTGGGAGGCTTGGGTTCAATTCCCAATAGTTACATTTGGAGGACATTGGTGGAGGGGAAATGAGGGATGACCCAGGCCATTGGCTTGGGTTCGAGTCCTGATACCGACCGGTTTTACCGATTATTTCACTGTCGTGCCTTCGGGCGGGTGAGTGGTCGGGTTTTCCCGGGAATTGGTGGCAATTGGTGGCCCGGGTACTCTCGAGAACCTGATTCGCCAAAAGGGTACCCGAGAGTGCTCGAAAATTGATTTGTTGGCCGTTAAAAAATAAAAGGGAATAACTAAAATCCTTCACAAACAAGGTAAAAGACACCTAAACACGTAACTAACATTTTTAAGGGACAGTTACATGAATCTCCCTATAAATTTTATAAATTACATATTTACACAACCTAAAAAATAAATTATATATTTCTCATTGTCAAAAGCTAAAAATATCAAATATACCCATTTAATTAAAAATATATTTAGAAATGACTATTTTACCTTTTTTCTAAGCCACTCAAATCTCAAATTTACCTTCTTTAACAATATTTTTTTTTCCTTTTTTTTCGAAGTATTTTCTTTATTTTTTTTCGTTATCAGTTTACTTTCCTTTTTTTTTTTCCAACAAAATCAATGTGCAAAACATGTTCCTGTAAAGTTAATTTGAACAATGATAAATAATTATAATTTGACAATGGCAAAAATTAAATTATCGCACCAAATGAATTAATGAAAGGTCGCCGGTTAAGATTGGTGGTAGGCCGGAGGGAATGAAAAAAGGTAGTAGGTTGACGGATGGTGGCAAAGAAAGGTCTTAGTTTTTTTTTTTTTTTTTTTTTTTTTTCAGAGGGTATTTATGTTATTTTGTTAGAATAGGGGGAATATGTAATTAAATTTTTAGGTTAGGTAAATATGTATTTATGGTTTTAAGTAAAGGGATATATGTAACAATTCCTATTTTTAACCAAAGAATTATTAAAATCATATAATACCTATACATAATGCATGAAGATTTAAAAAAAAAAAAATACAACTTTAACTTACATGATCGTCTTATATGTTAAAACTAATACATTAAATGCAAGTGTTTAACACTTCTTTTCTAAATTTTGTTACGGTGATGGTATTTTACATACCTTCAAATTATTTCCACACCCCCTATACATTGCGTATAGAATTTGCACAAGTTTTCATGCATCATTAATGTACATCAGTTAGAGACCTATAGGCTACGTATAGACCTATACACAACGTATAAGCCTATAAAAGGTAAATAGTCTAACGAAACTTTTCCGCCGATAGACCCTCCTTGTATGCTACGTATAGCCATATACGTGACGTATAGGAGCGACATCAGTTATATGGTGTGGGGGAGGGGGTTGTGCGCGCAAATATCCAAACCTTTTGTTATGTAACATCTGTGTCACATAATTATATCGTTTTGACTTTGTTAAAATATAATCACATAAATTATTTTATTGAGTTCTTAATGATATGTTGCTCGTCTTTGCATTACCTATATGGGATTAAATAAGTTTATTTTTTATTCTAAAATTACAACATTTATTGCTTATTTCTGTATTTTAAAAATCATAAATGGAAAAATAAAAAATAGCCTTTTTTTTTCCATTATGGGCTGCCTCGATGAAGTAGAAAGTTATAATTCCCTCCACTTTTGGAAAACGACAGAATGTATGCTTTAATTATTCTATATATGCCAATGATGTTCGGCCCAGCTGGTTGGAGGTGAAAGGTGAGGGGTTTACCACTGGGTGGGTTCCCACCCAGGTTAGGTCTCAAGTTAGATTCTCGTCCATCGAAAAATTATACCCATTAAGGTTGAAATGGACCGGTGTGTGGGAGGATTCGAACTTGAGACCCAGAGTTGTCAGGACTAGAATTTCACCATTGAACTACCTCTTCCAAAAAAAAATATTCTATATATAATATATAGTTTGTAATTCCACGAAGTTCCAAATACAAAATAAAAATACATATACTTTTTTCTATTTTCTCGTGGTAAATATATAATATTTTATGAAGATATTTGACACACCCTAAAATTCTACTTGCAAGGTTTTACCACAAGGTACGCAGTGGCGAAGTCGGGATTTTTTTTCACTAGGTTCCTTTTTTAGGTGTTTCAATTTCATATGATCAAACATAAAAATTTTGGGTCGGGTCAAGGGTTCAGGTCGGTTTATCGATTCGGGTCAGATAAGGTTCACCACATAAAAAAATACGATGCAATAATGAAAAAACCTGACATTAGAAATTTAAAACACATAATATAAATACGATTGTCTTTAAGATGATGATTCAATATTTGACGATGGTTGGCTTTGAAAAAAACTTGAAATATTCATCTGCATAGTAACTATAAACAGGGCGATGTACAGAACAATAAGTGTTAACACGCCATATTATTGAAGATTCATCTTCATCAACAAACTGATAAGATTGTTACTGTAAAGCTAATTAATTTCAATAACATCACATTAATCGCCTAATTTCATCTTCTTGTAGGATTGTTACTGTAAGAAGCTAATGGTAACTCACGAATTCAAGATTGATGGCAGAAACAAATGGAATATTGTAAGAACATTAAATAGATAAATAAACTTACAGAGCCAAGGAGGAGCCGAGGAGGAGGAGGGTAGCGACAGCCGGCAGGGAAGGAGGCGGAGGTCCGGGGGAGGAGGAGCAGAGGTCAAGGAGGGGCGGCGGAGGTCCGAGGAGGGGGACTGGAGGAGGGTAGCGGCAGGGGAAGGATTAGGAGGTTGTCTGTGTTTTTTTTTTTTTTTTTTTTTGTTTGGAAGGAGGAAGAGCTTGTCTGTGTATTTTCTGTTTGGAAGAAGGAGCAACAGAGGTCAAGAGTCAAGACTTATGGTTTTGTTTTACCCAACTTTTGAATTTAAAAAAAAAAGGTGGAAACATAAAATTTAAATGTGTGCGACGGGATCGAACTTGGAATCATTTGTATGTTGATGTCGGGTCTTACCACTAAGGCACCTACAATTTTTTTTGTAATGGGTTCCTAAGATTATTTTCTTATGGGTTCCCTTTTTCTATATACATTTACACTAATAACTACAAACTAAGTGGGTTCCCGGGAACCCATCAGATTGGCTGTAAATCCGCCCCTGAGGTACGTAACATACCGAGATCTAAGTCAATGGTGACAGCAAACGACAACTATATAAGAAAATAATGTTCAAATCAACCATGTAGTTTAAACGTTTTATCCAAATACAACGAAAGCTAAATAAAGTTTACAACCCATGATAATAAAAGACATAAGTTTATGATGAGTTCAAAAGTTATGCATATGCGACCAAGACGCTGTGCGACTAGTGTAAAATCCGCTACCTTAGCGACCTGAGAAAACATGTTAAATGTGTCAACATAATAATGCTAGCGAGTTCACAAGTTTTAATAAAAAATTGGTGTTTAACGAGACCATTACGTTTTACTATTTTATCAAACGTTAGTAGACGTTAAGTATTATACTTATGCGATTGTTGCCTTTTCGATTACCGTCATTCCCAGTAACCGCTGTGTGTTGGAGACAATATACACTCATCCAACCTACAGTTGACCCGGGGGTTTGATACGACCACACAAGACTCGACATCCCGTTGGTGACCCATTATATTAGTTTATCAGTCATGTATTAATTTCAGATAATCGATCACGTAAAAACATGTAATTGCACGCAATCATATGATAGCAGGTTTTTTTTTTTCATGCGAATGAGTCTCATCAATGAGTCACTCGCATGAACGTTTGCAAAAATGAGTCAAGAATCATGTCATTTGCTGTAACATAATGGAACTTTGTAGCAAATGTGTTATTCTAGGCGAAGGGGGCTCCAAATCTCTCATTCGCTAGAACGACCTAGTGAATTAGACTTATTCGCCCTGCACAGGTTGTTTAAAATTTTTGACGAACATAACCCTTCAAATTAGATCAAAACCTATCGAATCATAACCAAATGACCCAGTAACTTATATCTATTCTATTAACATGTTATTACAACTGATTGAGTCATCAGTTGGTTCACTTTGCACACAAAGTCACATATTTACCACATGGCAAATTATGGAGATGTCACATCAATTGCATGAAAAGTTTACTCAAATCGGAAAATATTAAAATCAACCTAAAAACATCATTTTTCAAATTATCCAACAGAGATTCAACCATCCTAATATGTTCCTAACATGTTATTATTACCATATAGCACGATAAAACCTAGATCTTCATAAAACCCCAAATAGGTCAAAACTCATAATCATTCATAACACATCAGTACATCACACATCATCTAAACCTGATTCTAACACTCATACAATCCCTAAATCAGCATGATAGCATCATACATCATCCAAACAATACAAAAATCCCAATTTTTAGGTCACCAATCCAATCCCCAAGTTTATATTTTGTGAAAACCATTTTTTATGTTTAAATCTAGTTAGGAAATGTTTAGAAAGGGGTTTTTATTTAAGAAAACACATTAGTATCAGATCTGGACACTTTGGGTTCATGAAACATTATAAAAATGGATGAAAAAAGGTTTAGATAAGTTGCACACCTTGAATCTTCACTTGATATTGTTTCCATACGTGATTTGGCTCAAGGAACTAAGAAATGAGGACAAAAACTTGTTTCTACAGGTTGGGGTTTGTAAGAGAGAACTTGGAGGCGAGTTAGGGTTATGAAAATGGTGAGAATGAGTGAAGGAAGGTATTTATAGGCTGTATCATTCGCATGGACGTTCATGCGAATGAGGCTCATTCTCTATAAATTCATGCGATTGAGGCTCATTCTCTAGAATTTTCATGCGAATGAGAGGTTTGGTGCTCATTCTGTCACATCACGCTATTGGCGGAAACATGTGGCGCGACGTTCGAAGAGTATAAATCGAAGATTAACACAAACTATAAGTAACTAAGAAAATGGATCATTTATTTATACGTCGAAAAGTAGTTTCATGTTTCATACATACTAAACAAACATAGTTTTTAACAAAAGTAAAGTTTCTCAATTATATCCCAACCCACGGAAAATAAGAGTGAAACACTCCAAAAGATTCCGACGTTTATAAGATCCCCGCCCGCTCTATCCATGAGAACTTCTAGCAATTAGTTACCTGAAAGATATGTTAAAAATCGCCAATATATAAATATTGGTGAGTTCACATGTTTTAAATTTACAAAACCTTTTAACAACAACATTTTGGGAAACAAACACAAGTAGTGACTATTGTAAGAGTTGCAAGGTCCTACAATCTACTTGAGTCCATAACCAAACCAAGACTAATAATGCCTCGCTCATAGTTGTTTCTCGGAAAATAACAACTTAGTTCAGAATACGTGCACCCCTAGCATACACAGTTGCATAAATCGACGCTATCGATTAGGGGTGGGCCTTGTCAGGCACCAATTGTACTATCCAAATATTCCTTCGGTTTCGATTTCATACATACACACGAATAAATGGTTACAGTAACAAGGACTCACCCCGAGTGGCGAACAACAAACTCAAGTATTCAACATATCACATATTTCCCTAACATATCTTTCCCCCGAAAAGTAAAAATAGTAAAATGGGGTCGTGAAACTCACTGCAAGAAAAGTAAGCAATCCAAACTCAGAGTATAGCTCGTCGAAGGTCAAACACCTACAAATGTCCTAGACGTATAAATCAATAAGTCTATAGCGCGTGTGTTTCGGCAAGTTGTACGTCTAACTCCCAACACCAATATTTAGTTCAATTCCCGTTTAATTAAACGTGTATCCTAGGTTCGTTGGTGATGGATTACCCTTAGTATAAGTTACACTTATATTATTGTATTAATTAACTCGTATTACATCATTATCGACTCGACTCGACTCGACTCACTTTACCGTATACTTATTTTCCCATTAAATAGTTATACTAGGATCTTGTCGATCGATGTTACATTTTAAACACTCGACTCGACTCACTTTATCGTATATTTACTTTCCCATTAAGTAAATATACTAGGATCTTGTCGACTCGATAACATATTTTATATTGTCAAGTTCGTAGACTTGTTTTAAACGTGAAATCTTGATAAATCATTTACGTTTATTCTCTCATGGATATATTTTCATCACTTAAGAAAGTGTCATGTATTTTCACCCAAGTTATATATTTTAGTTCATAAAATATATGTTTTCATTTCCACATTTAGACGCAATAACATATATACATATCTTGTAGGAAGTTATACAATATATACTTATTCGTCCGTTTCCACATTTTAGTTCGTTAACACGTCGTGGTATAAATACGTTACATTAATCACTTGTATTTATATATATTCATGTCCCGAATAATACAAGTTGTTTATATATATATTTTTGTAGAAATAAATACTTGTCGTCGAAATATTATTTTTCCTACTTCCAAAATATATACTTTTGTTATTTTTCCTAAGTTCTAACAATATGTTTTCTTGAAATTAATCAACCTTTAATTTCTACATATTTTACTTGGAACTTTATAAATAACATTTTTATTTTCAAAATCAAGACTTGATTATTTTTAACAAATGCTCCAACACTTTTGTATTCCCATATATACAAAAGTGTTCATTTTTACACAAAATTTTACCAAGTCTTTAAGTTACTAAATTTTTATAAAAACCTTTGTTTTTATATTTTTTCAACATGTTTGGTAATTTCTATTTTTATAAAGCCTTATTTTATAAAAATACATTTTTACATCAAAATACATTTTTGTAAGTTTACTAACTTTTTATAAAACAGCCTTGGAAAGTTAACACATTTTTAGATCTAAGCTTCTAAAATTGTCATTTTATACCCCTTACTTTTAAAGTTGTAAAGTAATCCCTTTAACTTTCAAAAAGTTACTTTTTCTACCAAGATCCTTCAAAAATGACAATTTTACACAAAACTAGTAAACTTGTTTTTATCAACTTTATCAATATGAATTATTATTATGTTCCAACACTAATAATAGTCCAATATAGTCTCATTAAGGTTAATAATATGTATATTTGGTGTTTTAAGTCCATAATGTCCAATATGCCTATTTTTGGAGTTTCAAAGTTAGTGTCTTTAAAGATGTAGTTTTTGGATCTTGTAATATTTTTAGGTTCCATCATGTTATTATGTTTTAGATGGTTATATTATGATGATCAAAACCAATTTTAAGAATGTTCAAGTTATTTTTATAAAAACTACTCAAAACATCTTCTAACACATGTGTATGTGAACTTATATAAACTATAAAACACTAACATTTTTCTAGAAAACTTTCGGCCATGATGTTATTTTTATAGATCCATGATGAACTTGTAAAAATATATATTATTTCATGATCAAAAGCTTAGTTAAACATTATGCTAAAACCTTTAACATGTGTAAGATTGTGTTAACTTTTTAAACTAACAAAACAGTAACAATACTCATTAAAACTCACGACCCTTTTATAAACATTAACACTCCCATTTTAGTCTTGTGAAACATATGTTTCATTATGTGAAAGTTTATTATCCTAACCCATGTACAACTTGCTTCTAACACATGTTAAATAAAAAAACAAACATAAACAAGAAGCAAGATTAAGAAACTTACAACTAGCACAAGGCTAGGGAAGACTCAAACTCAAGTGGAAATGGGGCTTAAGTGTGTCTTCCTATGGTTAAGCTCCAAGCTTCTTGTACACACTTGATTAGGGTACGGAAATGGAGTGATTTTAGGCAGTGTTTGATTGAAAACAAGATGGAATGGTGGTGATTATGTGTTGGCCATAGGTTTTAAGGTGGAGAAGGAAGTGTTTTGTGTCTTGAAGTGTTAGTGTTCATGTGCATGTGCTTACCCTTATAAAAGATTAACTTTTGTACTTGGAAAAGACAAGGTATAAGCATGCTTCTTAAACACCATCATTTTATCTAAAGTTGCAAGTTAACCTGAGTTTGCCGAGCGTCACAGTATTTGACATTTATTAGTGCACATTTGTATTTTTTCTTTTCTGTAATTTTATCTTTATTCAAAGATCTTTTAGATACTAATCTATATATATTAATAATCCAAAGGATTAAACCCTACATGGAACTCCATCCTCCTCCTTGAGTGTGTCATGTGGTATCCTCCTTATTTTCATCCAAAAGTCTCTTTCTCTCTCATGTTTCCCCCATAATGTTAAATCGTTGGTGATTCTATTTCTTTAATAACTTTTATATACGAGATTTTTTTTTACAAAAATTACACCAAATTAACAAACGTTTTATTATCTTCCCAACGAGTACCATAGCGCTATACAAAAAACAACTTTTTTTGATTTTTTTCATACAGAAAAAAACACAATGTGTTCAGGTAATTCATTAATCATGCTTGGGCAAGTCACTAATCATGTTCAAACTATAACACAATGTGTTCATGTGATGATTATTGATATAGATACTTCAATTATGTACGAGTAGAGAAAATAGTCGGTAGACATGAAAAGTTACTATCTTACATTCTTTTTAGTCGATAGCATTTAAATCATTTTTTATCTTTAACATGAAGGACCCGGGTTCGAGACTCCTTAACCACGGGTCTGGTACATCTTTTTTTTTTTTTGGAAATTTTCTATTATATGTTATATATGTATATATATATATATACACACACACACACACAAATACATTATTCTTATAATATTTATAGAAAATTTATTTTTGCTCCAAAAATTATAAAATTTAGGTGTAGTATTTTGACGCCAAATGGAAAATAAATTATTTTTGTATTTTTATTAATTTATATTGTTTTAATCACAATTAATTGGTTAAAAAACTCAATTGCAATGATTTTAATCTCAAAGTTTTTGTGAAATTAATTATTGACATCAGAATCTGAAATAAAAGTTATTTGTCTAGAAAATTATTATTTTTATTGATTTTACTATTTTTAATCAATTAAACATAATATAAATTCATTAAATCAGTTTTAAATGCAAATAAATTGAGAAATATTATGCAAAATTTATTTTCATTATTTCTCATCAGAAAGTATTTATTTTTCATATAAAATATTATTTTGGGATCATATCTTGTAACTTTAGTCTTATTTATGTCTAATTAGACATAATTAATTATTTATTTAAAATATTTAAAAATTTTTTTATAAATATTTTTCTTATAAAACATAAATGTTCCTATGTTTGAAAGTCATAAACCTCATTTGTTTGGATCATTTGTGTAACCCATAATTATTTGTTCAAATATTTATAATTATTGTATTTATTTACAATTTTAGTTAAAGTAATTAATTAAATTATTTTGTCTTAATTATTCGAAGCATATTTTTATCTGAATATTCAATTGGTAATATTTAGACTATCGTACCATATTCGTAGAGTTTAATCATCTATTATTTTGGTATACAAGTATATTATCAGTTTAATTTATCGCAAAACTCTAATTCCCAAAATATATTTAGCAAACCCTAATGCATTAGAACCCTAGAAACCTTAGACTTTTAAGACATTTCATTTATTCGTATTGTTATACATTATAGGTAGAATTCTTTGGAATTCTCATCCCTTAGCTCACGCCAGCTTAAGTTGGATTTTGATCGCGTTCGCAAACTGTGAGTATACTTATCCCCTTTTTGTTTTCATACACTTTTGGGGTGAACATGTACACCTATGAAACTTACATTTGCACATATTCATAAACGTTTTACATGCAATTCATATACGTGTTGTGCTTGAATTCTTGTGCTTTTATGTTTAAACATAAACGTAGTATACTTGTAATTATTACATATACTGATACCTAACATAAACATAATGTAAACTTATTCATATACCTTTGGGAGCCTAGTGGAAAGTACCCAAGCATGTGGGAAGGAAAATACCTATGCGAGAGGGAAGTCCTAGGTCCCACCTAATGGAAAGTTCCCGCATGTGGGAAGGAAAGTACCTATGCGTGTGGAAGTCCTATAACATTGTTGATTCTTAGTCTTTGTCATCATAGTGCTTAGATTTTGATTTACATTGTGTGCTTACGTGTTTACCATATTGCCTTGAATGAATCATGACACTTGAATTGTAAAACATTGTTATACATATATTATACGTATACAAACTAAGTGTACTCATTAGCATTATTCTTGACGTTTTATTTTTGTCCATGTTTCAGGGAACGTTTGATGATTGACAGTTAGGCTTGGACTTAACTTTAATAAACAAGCTTTATGTATCGTTTTGTTTGAGACTTGATGTAATGGGTTGGCTTTGATGTTTGACTCTTAATCATGAATTTTATAATATTTACACTTTAGTGCCATGAGATTTTGAACAATCGTCACTACGTGACACCTCGATGTTTCTATCATCAGGTGGAGTGTTACAGATTGCTAGAGTGTTGCTAGGGTGAAGACTTTCTTGGTATGGATTTATATAGTTCATGTTTATTTTAAGTGATGTTTTGTGTTATTGTTAATTCTTTCTACTCTTTCTTTGTTTGATGAACTAATTAATCAATTAACTAGTATTTGATCTTGTGGGTGTTTTGATAGGAAGTGGAGGGACTTATGAGTGTACTCGTGGCGTGTTAAAACCAGTGCACTTGTAAGCTAACCTAACTCCACGTGTAGAGATTAACCCATTTGTGTTTGTAAAATTCACACTTTGTGGTTCAATCCTCAACTATCAAAATCTCACTTAGGGTCAGTACAGTCTTTATACTTGGTCCTAATGATAAGCCAAGACTTGGTTGAGTGGCTTGGCTTCATGGTCTATGTGATGGCTTTGGCACAAACCAATGATTGGTGAACCCGTGTTAGAAGTAAACGTCTTTATTTACTTATATTATTATATTGGCGCATAATTAATAATAGGCTAAGCACTCTTTGAAATATTAATTAATTCAAATAGGGGATGAGCGTACGCGAGAGGCGGCGTCGCCACTACCATGTCAAATGGTAGCTTGTTGGTCATGCTAACGGCCTCCGAAAAGTTATTCATAAAATAATAAAGTCATTAGATGTCAATATCGCAACTTTGGGAGGTGGGTTCTTTAAGGTTGGATGCATACAATCTTAGGTGATTCGCCCCTCACCGTTGAGAGGTGAGCTCACTGGGGTAGGGAGACCCTCACAATAACAACTAAGAACATGAATCGTCTTTAAGTTATAGAGGTTATGCGTAAGTTGGGACACATCACATAAACTAGACATTTACTATTTGTTCATACCAAGACAAGTCGGATCCCGGAGCAACACTTTCGTTTGGTTATTGGTTATCATCTCGGCCACTTTAGTTACCTTTTATTTTTATTTATTTTTAAAGCAACTTAAAACTGAGTAATAAAAGTCGTGTATTTGGATTCGATACTCGGTACTTGCTCTTTCTATACTACGCTCGATTAGGGGTGTTCAGAATTCGATTCGGATTTGAAAAATTCGAAATTCGACTTAGTTCGATTCGATTACCAAGAATTCGATTCACTTATTAAGAATTCGAATTCGATTCAATTCGAATTCGAGTCCAGTAAATCGAATACGAATCGAATACGAATTTTATGATTTTAAATTCGATTCGATTCGAAATTCGAATAAAAACTGTACATGTATATTTTTTTAAATATATATACACATACATATTATTATATACACAAATATACACATTGAAAAAAAAAGAACTTCTAATTTTTTGTTAAACTCTAAAATCCATAGTGTCTACAACTTTTACCACAACCATATTTTACATATTACTTACACATCACAAAACTCTAACAAAATATACTCTCTACTATTTTTACTATTCCCGTACTTGACATATTGTTGTTTATCAATTTTGCAAATTTGTATTTTATATGTTAAAAATCATGAGTTTGTATTAGTTTTAAAACTAAAAGTGAATTTGAACTAAAGCGAATTTATTCGAATTCGATTCGAATTTGAGTTCCTTATTCGAATCGAATACGAATCGAATAAATTGATTTTAAGCGAATACGAATCGAATACGAATTCAGGTAAAAATATTAAAAATTCGAGAAATTCGATTCGAATAATTCGAAAATTCGTTATTCGATTCGTTGAACACCCCTACGCTCGATAGGTTCGCTTGCCTATTGCGTGAGTTTTAGATCCTTAAGCAACTATCATTTTATTTTATAAATTTAAAACTTGAAGTTTTAGTAAAACTCCACTCTTCTTGGGTCTTAAAAATATAAAGTTTTAAAGATCTTAGAAGTGTATTTTAAAATTTACTAAAACCACATATTTTGTTACTTCATATTAGATTTATCTATTCCGAAAACCTCTTAAGGAATAAACTAGTAATTTGATATATGAAATAATAATATTAACATTAAGCTAAGTAACATACTCTTAACAACCCCTACAAAGTGATACATTTTCTTGTCCGTTCTACTATTACATATTATGGACCGTGTCCTGGTTGTCCTTACACATTGTGGCAAATGCTTGCATTCATCCGGTTCTTACCAAATCTACATTTGCGAACCTTCCACATACTTCTTTTGTAGGTCTCCCACTCTCACACACACATATACAAAGGTTGTAGTTCATGAGAAGTGTAATATGGATTAAGAATTGACATGTGGGCATCACGTTTTGGGTTGTTTCACTAGAAAAACACTAAACACAACAATTTAAAACACAATGTAATGTTTTATAACCATGTAATTTAAAGCACAATTAAAACATAATAATTTAGAACACATGTTCTTGCCATGTTGTTTAAGCCTAAAATAATTGTTTTGTGTTTTTAATTGTTGTGTTTGATGTTATTTTAACCTAAACAATCTAAAACATCATGACTAAGTCTAAAAAATAATGCCTACATTAGGGATGAGATCGGTACCGTACCCGTATCGAAATATCGGTATCGAATTTGAACAAAATGGGTACCAGGTACCGTACCGAATATGCAGGTATGGTATGGATATCGGTACCAGTATTTCGGTACGGTACCCGTTTTGGTGCCGCTTTGATATTTTTCTTTTTTGAGCACTCGTACGGATACCAAGTAGGTAAACCATAACAAGAATCAATGCTATACGGGTACCGAAATGATAAAATTGGTACGAGTACCAATATGGTATACATCTACCAAATAGGTAAAATTTATATGAATACTATAAATGTCAAATACGAAGTAAAACATATTATCAAATTCATTAGTATATAGATTTCGGTACCCGTACCGATACCGAAAGTATCGAATACTGAAATCAATAAAAGTGGGTACCAATACCTCTACCGAGTACCTAAAATCGGTACGGGTACCAATACCGTAGGTACCCAGGAAAAAATGTTCAGCCCTAGTCTACATATCAATTCTTAATCATTTTCACACTTCTCGTGAAATATGGCTTTTATACACTAACATGACCATATATATATACTAGATTTTTGCCCGCGTGTACACGCGGTTCACCAACGTACTTCTAGTTAGAGAATTATAATGTATAAGAAAAATACAGTATAAATATTGTATTAAAGTATAAAACAACGAATACAAATTTTATTCAAATATCACTAAATATTTCTTTATACACCACATTTCTGGTTTTAGTTTTCACATTCCCATCACCATCAAGTATAAGTAATTTCACTCTTGCCCTGCTTTTAACTCTTGACAATGCGACATAAAGTTGGCCATGTGAGAACACATGTTCTCTTAAATACAATCCAACCTAGATAAAGACTGTCCTTGGCTTTTATTGACGGTCATTGCGAAACATACGCTTATTGGAAATTGACGCCTTTGGAACTTTACTGGAATCTTGATATCAGATGGTATCATATTTATTCTAGGAATAAGAGTTTGGATACCAATGTTTCCACCTGATATGTTTCGGCTTCAATAACACGCTTTGCAAGTTTGGTGATTCGTAATCTCGTACCGTTACACAAACCATTTTGTTGATCTATGTTTCTCAACAACATAACGGGAACACCGACCTTTAGTGATAATCGATGATTAGGCAACCCAGAAATTTTTAAACCATTAAGGACATCAGGAGAATATAAGTCTTCCTGCGAACGGTTATTAGCGTTCTCAATCTGACATATACTATCAGAGCTCAGATACTCGACTTCATCTCCAGGCAACAATGCAAGCAACCTTTCATTAATTTCATGTACTACTTCGTTTGTAGGTGCAAGTATTGCTCGTTCTCCAAAGTAATCTTTATCTTTGTAAAGTTGAAGAAGTGAAGGGTAGACGAAGTCAATTAATATAGAAATCGGATCTGATGAATCCTTAATAAGAAGATCATCTGGAATGTCCACATCTGCCTCATCATCATGAATTGAATCACCAACTTTACCCTCACCTAATTCAAGAAGCCAGTTTGCAAATGCCTTTGTTTCTTCGGATTCAGATGTGTTGTTGCCCAACGTTAACCTCATGTTTTTTGTTAATGTAAGGACTTTGCAACTATTCCAAATAGGAGAGGAAGTTATTGAGGCATTTAAAATATCTCTTTTACTCCCATTGGGAACAACAGGAAGGATCTGTCTAAAATCACCACCTAAAACCATAACCTTACCACCGAAAGGCAATTCTGAATTAACTGAAGAATTTGACTGCAAGACGTCTTTCATTGTACAATCAAGTGCTTCAAAAGCGTGTTTGTGAATCATTGGAGCCTCATCCCAAATAATTAACTTAGTTTGCTTCAATAAAGCAGCATCATCACTATTTGGCTTTATACCGCACAATGACTGTTCAGTAACATTCAAAGGTATACGGAACCTAGAATGCGATGTCCTTCCACCGGATAACAAAAGAGAAGCAATACCACTGGATGCAATGTTCAAAACAATTTGTCCTTTAGATCTAATACAGGCAGACAATGTTTTCCATAAAAAGGTTTTACCAGTGCCTCCAAAACCATAAACAAAGAATAGACCACATTTGTTACAATCAACCGCATGAATGATTTCATCAAAAATTGAACGTTGCTCATCGGTTAAAGAACATGCATTTGTAGCAAATTCCTCAGCTAGCGAACTTACTTGATAATTCAGCTCATCAAGAATCAAACCGTTATTTGCAGATGCTATAGAATCATTATTAGGATAAGGAATAGAAGGAAACCTACGTAGGCTTGAGTTATTCCGAAGCAACTGTTTCTCAATTTCAAGCAATGTAATGTTCTTGATTTGATCATCAGGAAGAGACAACCCTAATAATGATAAAGTTTGTAATTATTAATTTAAAACAAAAGGGACATAAAAAAAATTAAAATTTTAAACGTAAATTTTTTACCTTCAATTTCGAATAAGTCTTCGTGTCTACGCATAATACCATCTGACAGGTACTTCCATGTTTTTTCCCAAACATGCTCAGGCCTAGATAAGGTATTAGACAGCAACATCATAGCAAACAAATTACGAAGAGAGTATCCTGAACCTGTATAATGAGCTTCCTCGATAATTTCTACATATTCTTTATCATCGTCTAAGAGGCCAAGAGCATAACATGCATCACGAAATGTTGGTAAAACTTCTCCATTGACCGTTCTTATCTCCTCAAATGATCTAGGACCTTTTACTTTATTGAGAAGAACTCTCAAGAAATACACCTCACCCATAGATGGAGTAACCATGTGAACACGACCAATTGCCTTACCTATCTTTCGAAAGTCCCATTTTTTTCTTCACATTTCCTAACAAATTTTACTTGGGATTTCAATTTAACTTAGTTCACGTGCCACAGCTTCACTTTGGTTTAGTTCCATCCATTTTAGAAAAATTGTTGAAGACACTGTTGGTTTGTTGAGAACGTTTTGAAGATTTTCTTGTGGACCATATACAACACTTTGCTCACCGGGCAGATGAAATGGAAGCCTTATAACTGGAGGATATCTGCAATGCACTTCGTTTTTAAATATCCTCCATGAAACTTCACATGCTGAAAGGAACCTACAATTAAAATGTTTTTTGATTTCATCTTTTTGAACCACTTCTTGACCTTCTCCCTCATCTTCTACAAAAGCAACTTTAGCCCTATGAGGTCCCTTATTAATGTATTTGAATAAATACTTAATTGAAGCAGCCTGGTTACACCATTCAACATTGATATGAGCTTGGTAACGCCTTAAAAGTTTTGCATTATAAGGAACCACATTTCTGTTGTCTAACTTAGCAGTTCCTTTTTCAACAAACAGGCCTGACTCTCTTCTTCTATAAACCGGATAACCATTTGAATCTAACGTTGATACAGAAGAAAACTTCTTTGAAAATTTATTGGAGCACTTACCGTCAACCATGCACGGACAATTGGGATATTCACGTCCGCAGGGTCCATGAATCATAAAGTCACTCACAAGACTAAACAACTCCGGATCTACTTTCTTATCAGGGATTTCAGCAGAAACAAAACGATCAACATGCTCAATCGTGGGAAGCTTACTGTCATCTTTAAGAAACAGACAGATATGAGCGTGGGGTAGACCACGTTTTTGGAACTCTATAGTATAAACAGCTGCAATATTAAGTTAAAAAATGCAGTTAGAAACTTAATAAATATAAACATGGTACTAATTATACAAAGATATAAATATTTTATAACTATAAGTGAATTACGATGGTAATATATGAAAACGTATTGAAACTTAATTTTTTTCATAAATAATTTTACCTGCTTAAGTCTTGCCCAATAATGTTTTTTCACGTAAATCTTTCATGATTGAGTTTAGCTTAACTTTAAATATTCTATCTACAATGTCTGGACTATCTTCTGGATTTGTCTTCTTGTCCTTAAGATATCTTTTAATTTCAGGCCATTTGGGATTGCATGTGATTGTAATAAAAAAAATCAGGGTATCCATGACTTTTACAAATAGCCATTGCATCAAGATAATTTTCCCTCATGTAACGTGCACCACCAGTAAAAGAAGAGGGTAAAATTACAGGCGTCCCTACTTTTGATAAATCAGTAGGTCCATTTTGGTTCAACGTTTGAAGAGTGGTATAAGTCTCACACCTAAGTTTATGTTGCTGAAACGAACATAAAATAAGCGCTCACTCTCTATCATGGTATAAACGTCAACCAAAAACTGTTGAAGAAGTCGCCTTGCATTCAAAATCAATGAGAACTTACCAACTCTGTCTTGAATATGATAGGCAAAACACTCGAATTTTAGTAAGTCGTTAATTACAATAAATGTGTTTAAATTGAAGGTTATTATTGCAACTTTATAATTTGAAGGTAATAAATTCATTTTATTACTTACCATTTGTATATTAAACTACTAAAAATAAATTTTGTTAAGTATAAAGTTATCAATGAAATTTAATTATAGTTTTTGTAAAATTGTTTGATTAATATTATTAAGTGTATTACATGTGACTATTTACTGCAGTATTATCCATAAATATAAATCTGATTGAAAAATGTCTTATACATTTTTTTTTGTAAAAAACTACAAATGTTCTATTTGTAACCAATGAACATTAGGGTTATATCATAAAAACGCATTCAGCAATGTAAAATTTTCACCAACTTGATAAAAAGAAACGTAAAATGCAACCACACAATTTATATATGTAAAATAGTCTCAAAAACCAAACAAACCATTAATGAAAAACAAATTGTCACCAAAAATTAAATAAACATCCCGAAAATAAAAAAATTGTTTCTCAAACAGATCATTGTTTTTTATTTTTCAACCTTAGGAATCAAAAGATGGATCTCCGGTGATTTGTTAGAGTAGCCTTTCTTATCAGTCTTAAGCACTTTAGTTGTAGACTCGGATGCATCATCATCCACTCATACACTTTGTCGAGGCTACGCTTCACTTCCTACTCATCATGTATCAAACTAACTCTACAAGATGATTCCGGAGTATTGTTATCCCCAACAGAATCCTACACAAGTAAATGAAATACACAAAGTTTAAGAATAAAAGACATCAAAGTTTAATTGAATAAATAATTTAAGAAGTAAAAAAACAACCTTAAGAGACACTGCAATTTGTGTGGATGATTCACCTACATCCACTCCTTCAAAAGCATATTGATCAACCTACAAACATTAAACGTTTTATTTGTCTGACATACTAAAGTTAACCACTTATAGTATAAAGAAAATAACAATAATAATTATTCATAAAACTAATAATAAAAGAAATTTCTACACAACGATAACCTGAACATCAGAGAACCGTTCTTCTAGTGAAGATACTATTGCTGAATCATCTGTCAGTTTGCGTATACCATATCCATCTAGATGTTTATCAATGTTGAATCGACCAACTTTAATTTTGAACGCAAACTTTTTGTCTACAAATGAATGAAACTCAGCAGGGGTTCTTTTATCTTCACCAGAAACCTTGATAACAACGATATAAGTAATTTGGAGAAGAATAAGCACAATCTTAACCACTGAATTTAAATAACTTACATCTTTTGAGATTTCTAACAGCTACAATGCCGACATTCCCAACAATTTTTTGGCTTCGCGATCAAACAATGTCAGGGATGATATGCCAATAGAGTCCTGAACCCTTATTGGAATTCTAAAACTACATTTTAGAATTAAAAAAACATTAATAATGCATAATAATGTACGAATTTAATGTATGTATTTGAAGCAAGAATTTCATACACTGGATCAGCAGAAACGATGTGTTTCGGACATTCTTTATTTGTGCAAACCAACACCTGTTTAAATGACGTAACATCTGTTGCGTCTTCATCATCAGGTACAATTAAGGTAGGCTCTACCTTACGGTTACAGTTCTCGCAGCCAAGATAATACCACTCATCCTTATCATCGACACCCTTAACTGTTCCAACAACAACCACTTGTTTGTTAACCTGCAAAAGAAAGATTATTCACGTAAACATTTAACACAGTAAAAGTATAATCTCAATTTGTATAGAAGGCTATAATAATTCGATAAAGCTTTACCTCTGTTATCAAAGGTAGATCACGAATAGTGCTGAAAGGTGTTTTATTCAAGAATTCATCAGCAAGATTCATGCTACCAGACGATCCAAGAGATCGTTGAACAGAAGAGGATTCGGTAGCAATAAACTTTTCAATATAACTGTTAAAAGTCAAATTAGAGTATCAGTTATGTATATATAACAAAAAATATATGTATATATATTATAACAGAAAGATAGATAAATATCTTACCTTTTCTTAAAAGCAAGAATATCATCAATGTCTTCGTTGATAAAGAGCCGAGTGATATTGAATCCATTTTGCACAGTTATATTCCCTATAATAGATTAAAAATAACAAACGGTTATATATATTAAAAAAGTAAAAATATGTACAATCTAAAAAAACATTAATAAAGGACAAACCTTTGTAATTGTTAAAACTACCAAACTTAACAATCAGAACCACATGGACTTCCGCTTCATTATGCTTGATGTACTCAAACATCTGGTCAGAATACTCATCCCACAAACTACAGCTAATTTTGACACCACTACATAAAAATACATTGTTTATTAAAAGGAAAACATTCAAATATGGCTTCCTACCTATTGATAGTACACACCTAAATTAACATAATGTTATAGATGATGAAATAATAAACAATTTAATTGAAAAGATAAACCACATACTCTAGATCAATCAACACAAGATTCATCTTGTTCTTCCACCCAGATTTAGTTTCTGTTGGATCTGGTGAAGTCCATTCATCAACAAACCCAATGAAATCTAAAAGATAAAAAGTTAACTAAAATATTATAAACGAATAAAACCAAACATATATAAAAGTTTTACAGTGAGTAAACAAACCAATTCTATTTTCTGCAGACAGGTTTACCAGATTTAATTGTCTCAAATGAAGAAAAATTAAAACCATAACGGCTGCCTTGAAATTTTTTACATTTGGTTATATTAGTTTCAAAAGTAAATGACAGTATGTCACTCTTAGCAAAGTGTTTAGTAGATTTGTTATCTGCTAGTTGTGGTCTAAATATATAGTAAGCTTCATTTTCTTGTAAAAAATTTTCGTGTTTCTTCATATAGCAATTCCACACCATCGCTTGCATTTTAGAACCCTGTTTAAACATTAAAACAAAAACCAACGAAGTATAATCAGAAATAATATAACAACACTTGTATAAACAATAAATGAAAACCGAACTGATGATAGAAAATCTAACCTCTTCATCCATAACAACCATATCAATTGCAAGAGTTTCGCCCGGTATCTTCCGATTTGCTCTCTTCCAAATTCGAAGTACCCTCACTTTGATTGTATAATCACTAAGCCGCCAAGTAATGTCATTTAGAAAGGTGACATTGTTTGGATCCATGATCCTGCAATTTTATAATATGTAACCCAAGATAGAGTTAATGCTACATTGTTTGTATTATAGTGATATATAAATAAATAATGAAAGAAAAAAAGAGTAGATACTACCTGATCAAGTCTGCAAAAAAAAAAATTCACTCAAAAGTTGTTGATTAGATCATTCTATTTATAATGTATTTAATATTGTAATAAGAAACACGAAATGTATTTTTAGTATAGGTTTAAGAAATGGAAACCGAATTATGATAATGCAAATCATACTTAATATTGTAATAAAAAGAAGAAATGTATTTTTAGTATAGGCTTAAGAAATGGAAACCGAATTATAATAATGGAAATCGTACTTAATACTGTAATAAGAATAAAGAAATGTATTTTTAGTATAGGTTTAAGAAATGGAAACCGAATTATGATAATGGAAATCAAAATGATTTAATTTACATGTTTCCATATGAACTTTTAATTCAATATATATGGAAAAATTTCGAAATTATATAAATCAAAATTAAATTTAGTATGTTATTCAAAAAATTGCAAGTCTAATTATATACAAGTTTTGACTTTAATTTTTTTTATTAAATGCGTTTAATTTTTTAAATAATCGAAAATTTACCATGTTTACTATGATTTAATATGTTAGAAAAGGGAAATCTATACAATAAAAAAATGAAAAACTTTACAATATACAACCAATTAGTTTGATATTTTCAAACAGAACGATTATTATTTTATGATTGTAAACTTTATTATTTAACTTTTTTATTGTGATTATGCTAATAATGATTTATGAAAAACTAAAGTTGTTAGAATTACTTAATAATATTGTTGACGTTGTGTAAACGTTAGATCATAAATTTAAAAATACATAATCACATTTGATAAATTTAAAAAAAAATTGAATCTATGATTTCATCAATTCGTATGATATAAATCTATGAGTTTAAATGGTATAGATCGTACCATTTATTATGAGTTTAAATGCATATGGTCAACTAAAAACGGTTTTCTTTCAAATCTTTAATTTACATTGTGCAAAAAAATTAAACAATCCAAAAAATGTAGTTGAAATTCTTTGTGCAAAAGATGTTATTTATAAGTTTTAAGTTTGAAATACCATAAAAACTTTTTTAGAAAGTTACAAATTTAAAAGTTCATACTTAATTTAAAAGTTGACTAAATTTAATAATTAACTTGACTAAATTAAAAGTTGACCAAATTAAAAGTTGACTAAATTGTATATCAATAAGGACTTCAAAATAAAGTCAAAAAATGTATATTTTCATAAGTTAAAAAATTTAAAGATTTGAAATTTTATGAGGACTTCATATATAAAACCAAAAATCTAAAACATAATTACTAATTACTAAACATTAATATAGAAAAAATCGTTATAAAATTTTTTCCATTTTACCTAATTCATTGTAACTTACTATAATACTATAAGGTTGACAGATGGTTAACATACTTTACAAATCATTGCATTAACATTTACAATATTAGACTACTGTTAGGAATATAATATTCATGATCATATTGTCAACAAACCATAGCAGGATATTCGGGTTAAAAGACATAACATCCCCAAAAATACACAGTTTACTACATCAGTAGTAAACGGTGCAAAAGTATGTGACCACTAAGCGTTAATCATGTTCAAAAAAGTACCACCACTAAGGTGCAAAAACTTACCAACCAAAGATGTTTTGATCCCCAAAAAACTGCCACCACTAACATAACTAATTACCATCAACCCTAACTACTTTAGTTAGCTTGAACAGACCTTGTTTGTTGAAAAATAGGAAATGCATCTGATCGCCAGCCTGCAGATGCTTATCGGCAGCAAAGGCTGACATACCTCTGATGTTGTAACGGTAACTTCGCCTCGATTTTTCAACACCAACAGAAACTCCCCAAGTATAACCTTCACTATCTTTAATTGTCAAAGCCCTCTTCCTGTTCAAACCATTCTCCCTTGCCCAATCTACCTTCATACACTAAAAAAATTAAAAAAAAAATGCATTTTAATAAAAAAGGTAGATATAAATAAATATGATTATAATATACATAACTTAATATATCCCACTTACAAAATACTTGTCAACAGTGAAAACAACTGGAACGCTAACATCATCGACATACTCTTCCTCCTGGCCATCATCAGCTTCATCAACCTCATTGTCCATATCATCTCCTTCACTCGACTCTTCGGTACCATGATCGGAAACAAAAATGATCTCTTCATCATTATTTTCATCATCCTCGACCTTCATATCGTCCTCCCAAAGCTTGGGAGGAAGAGTAAGCTTGTTTTTCTTAAAAAAGGACACCTCAATTGTTTTCTGTTTTATTAACAAAGAAAAACATGAAAATATACAAATTAATGAAAAAAAAAAAACATATGGCATTGCAATTAACATTAGGATAAATAATATAATTAAAGTACTTAGAAATTGACAAACAATTCTCACTGTAAATTTCAAACACAATAAGATGATCGCTTGTTATCTCAAACGTCTTCTTCATATCAGGCCATCTTTGAGTTGTGTAAATAGCACCACCATCATATTCAAGCCGGATCTGGAAAGCATGATCTGATGCAAAGATACATACATTTTTAAAAAAACAATCATTCAACATCCGATATCAGGGAATCAAGGCAACGGAAGCAGCGATATAGAACATATAAACTCTGAAACATAAGCAAAGGATTCATAGTAAAGGTCACTATGAATATCAATTGTAAAAAGCTTTCAAATCTTGAAGAATTTAACTAAAATATAATTGTTTTAATCTCTATTAAACCCAACTAAAGACACTTTCTCATGACAGTATGAGAAACAATTTTAATGAGAAATCATTCAAGCCTAAATAATCTATACATGACATGGACCTATGTCTTCCCATAAATATCAAATTAAATGAGAAATTTGGATTTGAAAACATGACCTGGAAATGAGCTGCACAAAAGTGGATCCACAGGAATTTCTCTATTGTATAATCCATGAAGAACAAAGCAACTGATTTGCTGAAAAGTGTAAACATTGTTGAAACATTAATACATTTTTATTTATTTGATTTGTTATATAATGTAGTTAAATGAGAGTAGAAAACACATACCAGACGTCTTTCATCAGTCAGTGGGTCGTCCAGCCTGCAGTAGAAAAATTTACCGGAGCAGCTACAACATCCTGATGAAAGGAGATCATTCTGAAACAGTTGATAATCTCCTTGTATTCGAAAACAAAGTTGCAATCAGACGGGTAATTTAGTGTTGTAACCATGTGCTTCTATCCATTGTAAAAGAACCATTTTCCAACAATCTGCATCACCTTAATGTCAAAGATTTTTTCATCCAATGTGTGAATTCTGGTTTTCCCAGTTGGGTAGTTGTACTGCTTAACCAATTCATTATACTCCGAAGGTAAGCCCTACACATAAAAGCAAAAAACAGTCATATGTAAATATAATGAATCTGAATCAAATGACATCTAGGATAGTCGACTGACTCCAAGAAATCTAAAAGTATTACATAACAAAGATTGTAACATTGCTTACCAAACATACACGCTCGTTGCTTTCAGACTTCACCCAAAAACCGTAAACCATTATTACTGAATCCTTTGAAAAACCTGTATTAGTAAACAAACATGTAGCTGAAACATAAGGAATGAGAATCAAACAACAATCTATACAACTAACAAAACATAAACATGAATAATTATAAAACATGAAACATATTCTAACAAATACCTATATTATTAGAATCCAAAAATCAGTAAAAGGAAAAGCAGATTAAGACTAAATAATCACAAACCAAAAAACATAAAACCTAATGTATACCTAAACATTTAATCGGCAAAATTTAAATCACATACTTAAATCAATAAACAGTTAGAAACAGGGGATTTCATGTATACATATGAACCCTATTTTCAGTAATCTAAAGCTGAAAAGAAAAAAAAAACAGATTAACCACAAATAAGTTTTAAAAACAGATTCAAATAACATAAAGGATTCAAATCACGTATACAAACAGATTAACCCTAAATAAATTTTAAAACATCATTCGAACCCTATTTTCAGTAATCTAACGCTGAAATTTAAAAAACATATTAACCCTAAATAAGTATTAAAAACATATTCAAAGAACATAAAGGATTCAAATCATGTATAAAAACAGATTAACCCTAAATAATTTTTAAAACATCATTCGAACCCTAAAACATCAATCGAACACTAAAACATGAATATAAATAAATCAAACCCTAAAACACGATTGATTAAAATAGAATGGAAGATATTACCTTGTAGAAGATATTAACACAATGATGTATCATATAAACCCTAAAAAAATAATCGAACATCACGTATCATACACGAAGCATACAACATGAACCCTAAAACTAAATATTAATAAAACTGACCAATAATAGATGTAAAAGCAAGTATTATAACAAATAATTGAAATCAATCAAAACAGACATAAAAAACATTAATCGACAAAGAATCAGTAACAAAGACCAAAATTAGGAGATGAAGAAGAAGAGGGTAGGATAGAAGAGATAATACCTTGATAGGAGATGAAGAAGAAGACGGTAGGACTGCTGATTTTGCCGATCGCCTATTTCTAGGGTTTGGTTCACGGAGGCGAAGATTGTGATTGTGTAATCCTTGTTATGTCCGCGTCTTTTTTTTTGGGTTATATATTTTCTGTTTTTTTTAAATAGAAAAATGTTATAAATTCTCACACTTGGACACTTGGCACAAATTGATAGGCTAGATAATTGAAGGATCAACATGGGAGTGCCATGTGTCCACATTGAGTTTATTTTATTAGTTGTATAGATAGGGTAAGGTTTCTGTAGGAAAATTGTTTTTTGTAGGAAGGGTAGGAAGTGTTTTGATCCATTGGATGTTGAGATTGATGGTTGAGATTAAAAACCTACATGTGTTTAATTTTTAATTAATTGTTTATAGTACTTGAGGGAAAGATAGTACAATCAGTGTTTTATTCATGGGCACTATAGTAATTGTGTGTGCTTTATTTAGAGAAAACCAATTTCTCTCTCCTATTAGTTTTTGAAACCATTCTCATAATTCCTTAATTAATGCACACTAGTTTCTCTCTCATATCAGTTTTAAAACACTTTTACTGTTTTAAAACACTTCTACTGTTTTTAGTTTCAATATAAAACACTCTTGATGTTATTATAAAACACTCCCGATGATATTATAAAACACTCCTTATTAATGCATACTAGTTTCTCTTTCGTTATAAAACACTCCTGACGTTATTATAAAATAATCCTGATGTTAACCTTCTGCCATGACTTGAATAATCGAACAAGTGATAGAGATGAGTTATATGTTTGAAGAATCGAACAAGTTTTTGGGTATTGATCAACTTATTTGATATGAATATCTTATCATTCTTATGAAAAATAATGAATAATTAGTTAATTTAGAATGATTAATCTTCATAAATATCCAGATGTTAGTTTATAATTTAGTGGGTTCGTAATAAATAAAAAAATAGACAAAAAGTCTATAATGTCCTTCATCTAAAGATTTAATCAGATTTGATCTAATGGTTGAAAATACTTCCTACACTTCCTACACAAAACAATTTTCCTACCGGATCCTCTACCTATATATATATATATATATCGGGGAAGGTTACCGTAGAAAGTCTCCAAAACGTGCGAAGTGTGCGAAGTACATCATAATTACGTAATGTTTTTGTCTGTTCATGGAGACTTTGTATTTAAACTGGTACCTACACACACACACACACACACACACACACACACATATATATATATATGCAGGCTGAGAAGTTAGCTAAAAAGTTCATTTTTTTTCTAAAAGGGGTTAGAAATCTATGTTTAGCAGTGTTTTAATTTTTTTAAGAAAATATTTTATATTATTTTGATAATGTTATATAGAAATTAATAAAAGTAACAATTATAATATATTAATAGACAACTCTATTTGAACAGTGATTTTATTATTATTTTGTTCTTTTTGTTATGTTAAATACTTATATTTTCAAATACTTTTAACATGTTTACCATTGGTGTAGTGGTTGTGTTGGTTTATATATGGTGAATACTTGGGTTCAATTCTTGCAACTATCCCTCCTTTTGCCTTTTTTTGCTTGCATATTTTTATAATATATAACAAAAGTAAAACATAGCCTAACACTTTTTTGTCATCCAATGTTTAAAATATTTAAGAACAACACAATAAAAGTTAAGAACTGTGATGTATAGTGTACAAGTCACGTGTATTAAAAACACATTCTTCTAATTATTCCCATATTGGTTGAATTTTGAATTAACATATTTGTTACGGAATTGAATGATAACATGTTGGGCATTGAGTAAGTTTGTTTAAATATTGAGTTTAGAAAATCCGCATTAACGCATCATGTGAAAAACGCACAACGCGTGTATTAATACACCTAGTTTGAAAACAATTAATGTACATTAAATTTGAAACACCATGCAAAGAAACATAATCATTGTGTATTATAGATAATCAGTGTATTTTAAAATTTAATGTTTATATTTTATTTTATTTTATTTTATTTTAAATTTTTACTTTTGTTGTTTTTTCAAAAAACACAATGCCAAAAGAGTATAAAATATTTCACCTAAAGTTTAAATTACAATGTCTATATAAACTTCTTACACTTTTTAAGAAAAATAGACTTTTTAGCCAAACCTTATATATATGTGTGTGTGTGTATGTGTATGTGTGTGTGTGGGGGGGGGGCTAAGTATAAAATGAAAACCACCTTGACTTGAGAAAACCATGAAAATCCATGTAAAAAAACTCTTTTTGTTTGAAAAAAAAAACATAATGTAATATAGATGTTTTTATGCTTATATGATGGGAAATAAAACAAAAACGCACTGATTACATAACTTTTTAGAGAATAACTTTGCTGTAACATTAAGGTACAACATATAAATAGACAAGTTACATCACACGTAACAACACAACTTTGTTATTTAAAAAAAAAAAAGACCCCATCAGCATTTTTTTGGTTTTTTCATTATATATGCTTAAAAACATGTATGTTACATCATGTTTTTTTCAAAGAAAAAAATTTATGGAAAAAGTTGAGGTTTTTAATGGAAGGTGAATTTGATGTGACGCTGAGTTGAAGGTTTGTAGGGTTTTTGAGATTAGTACATTGTCGGTGTTGTTATGCCATAATTTTACACCAATGATTAAGGAGTGTCTAGATGTGTTGTAAATTTTTATCGGGACTTACAAATTAAAACCATTAAGTTAACTAATAAAACTCTTGACTAATGTGGATGGTGACAATGGCAAAGCCTTTAGAAACACAAGGTTGGGAGGCTTTGTGTTAAGTCCAACAAATTATAGAATTAAAGAAATATGCCATTCTAAAAAAAACCCTTTTATTTTATGGTTAAAACAATTAAAAACATGTTGTAACAAGCACACACAACCAATAAGTCCCAAATCAATTGGTTTAGGATGAGGCAGCCATGTGGCATTCCCATGTAAAAGTTATGGGTTCAAGTCTCACTTGCTGCAATTTGCTCCATGTAGGTTAGGTGTTTTATCGCAGTGAGCCTTCGATCTTGAAGTTTTCTCTGAAATGGTGAGATGGCCAAGCCATTAGCGTTGCCCACATTCAAATGGCCTGGGTGGCCTTTCACCAATAGGTTTACCCGAAAGGCCGGACTTGTATAATATTTGTTGGCCATTACACGAAATAGACACACACATAAGTGTCTATTAGGACAATATTTAATTACGTACGGAATGCATTAGGTTTTTAGATGGAAGGATATTTATATTATTTTTGAATGACGATTTTTTACCAGCTTAAATTCCATTTTTACTTTACATTTGCAAAGATTTGAACCCACAATTTTATATTTGTAAAGGGAGACGCTATATGACTACACCACTAAGTTATGAGTAAAGTTTCTTTTTGTGATTCGTGTTCTCACTTCATGTGTAATTTCTATTTCAAATCTATTTTGCTTGTTCTTTGATTTCCTCATGTCAAAGTACGATATGACTATTAATACCTCTAAGATACATGACATATACACCACTTATTTAGCCACAAACTAAAAAGAACAAAATTTAGTTTCTTCTTTAATGTTAAATATATCTTATCGAAGATAGTTACGCTTGTTATTAGTGTATGTGTAGTGGTGGGGGGTTATAGGGGTTATAGGTATTAAAATATTAAAAAGTAATAGAAGGGGTTATGAAAAAAGAGGGTGTAGTGGGAAGGGGGGTTATAGGGGGTTATAAATGATTGGGTAATCATTGGTTAATTATTTATTTTCTTATTTAAATAAAAATATTGACAAAAGAAAAAATAATAATAATAATAATAAATAAATAAAATAATAAAACGTTTGAATTTCAAATTCCCTCCCCCCAAACGTTTGAATTTCAAATTTTCCCCCACACACGTTTGAATTTCAAATCCCCCCCCCCCCAACGTTTGAATTTCAAATTCTCCCCCCCCCCCCAAACGTTTGAATTTAAAATTCTCCCCCCCAAAACGTTTAAATTTCAAATCCCCCCCCCCCCCCAAACGTTTAAATTTTGAATTTAAAATTCTCCCCCCCCCCAAACGTTTAAATTTCAAATTCTCCCCCCAAACGTTTAAATTTCAAATTCCCCCCCCCCCCCAAACGTTTCAAATTTTGAATTTCAAATGTTTTCCCCCCAACCAGTCATATTTGTAACCCTATAAATACAACACCAAAACTGATGTTTCAGTCACACCTCCAATTCCTCATCCTCAAAACAATGAATAACATGGGTGCCGGTTTTCAATCAGGAGCTGCCGGACCGTCTAATATCCGGCAGTACTCTCGCCGGGTCCGGGGACGGGTCCGCCCCCGGAGACTACCATTCACCTCCTCTACTCCTCCTACTGCTGCACAACCTTCTCTTTCTCCTCCTCCTCATCCTCCACAACATTGGTTATATCCCCCTCCTCCTGCTGCTGCTGCACAACCAAGCTTTCCTCCTCCTGAAGCCGATGATGACTGGACGGATGAGGAAATGGTCTGGGCCATGGATTATGCGTTGGCCCAGAAAGAAATGGAGCGTCTAATGTTGTCGGCCCCTACCCCCGGACTGCTGCTATCCCCACCCTCACCCCCTACCATCAGACTACCCCCACCCCTACCACCAGACTACCCCACCCCCTACCATCAGACTACCCCCACCCCCTACCACCAGACTTCCCCAACTGAGGGGGACTTGGAAGTCCTCAGGGAAATTGAGGAGGAGGAACGCCTCTGGAGCCTTCCTTCCCCTCCTCGTGAGTACTGCTATTTCCCCTCGGATGCGAGATCCGATGGACGGGATAGCTCACGTTCCTTGTCCCCCGAGTACCCCACACTCGAGGACTGGGACAACTACTCTCCATAGTGGAGAAAATTAGGATTAAATAAGTAATTTAGGAATATGTAATGTTTAAATAAGTAATTTAGGAATATGTAATGTTTAATTAAGTAATTTAGGAATTATGTAGTGTTTTATTAAGTAATTTATGTAATGTGTTTTTATATGTTTTATATATTAATGTGTTTATGTTTCATAGTTTACAAAATAAAACACTAAACATTAAACATAACATTAAACATAACTTTAAACATTACAACCTGCCAGGATAAGAAAATAAAGCCTAAACATTAAAAATTAAACATAGTGAAAACGCATCAGAGACCACGACAAAAGATTGGTGATGGAGAAGTCGCTGTCGTATTGTTGACGGTAGGCGTCGTGTGTCAACTGAATTGCCATCTGTTCGCTAACCCCAGGGTGCGCCTGCATCGTCGCTTCATAGACTCCATGCCATCTGTTAACGTTATTTCGTATAGCAGACCACTTACTGGTGATCTGATCAACGGTACGGTGGTTCGTTCCGGTGATTTGGTTGAACTCGACCAACACATTGCGCCAAAAAGACTCCCTATTGGCTGGCGGGATCTCCTTAGCGTTCATCCACGCCCGCACCAACTCGAGTTGCTCTTGATTCGTCCACGCTGCCATAGGTTTGGTTTGTATTTGGGTTGTGTTTAGTGTTAGTGTGGTGGGGTGTTTGATGTTTAATGGATGGATGTATGTATGTATATATATATATATATATATATATATAAAGAGAGTTGGAAGAAAAAAATAAATAAATAAAACAAACAACCGTTGGAAAACGGTCGAATGGCACAAACATCAACACCCCCACATTTGAAAACGCTCGTTATACTCACAACTCTCCCCCCCTATAACGCCTGAAAACGCCGTGGGAGGCGGTGTTGAGGGGCTTTTTGGGGCATAAAACGCCCTATAACGTTTTCACTACACATACACTTATAAGACAACTTCTAATTGAACAATATGTATATTAGTCTCCATATACGGTTTTTAATCCCCTAAAAGTTAAAAACATAAATCCAAATAGAGTTCATCTCTATTTTTTTTTTACCTTATTACATTTAAATAACATAAAAAAAAATCAATGAAAAGTTTCTTTAGGCAATAAATGTTTTATTCTACATAGAGTTTAAAATTTGTCATACTCATATCCCATTGTGTTTAACATTCACTGAAACCAACTAACTTCTTAAAAGAATCAACCAGTGACGAAGGATAATGGGGGACAGTGAAACCAACCCCCAAACAGTTTTTGGCTCAGTGATAGAAGTTTGGGATTTTTTTAGACAATTTTTATATGAATTGAATACGACCCCCACTGATTTGATCTTCCGGCCCTCATCAATAGAAAAAAATTTGGGTCTCGTGATTCTTGACTCCACCGCTATTTTTTTTCAAGCTTCGCCACTGGAATTAACGTAACATTGGAAAAAAAAAATTACACCATAAAAAGCCAAACTTGTTTTATAATTTCAAATAACTAAACTAATTAAATTTTGGAAAATAAATTTATTATTAATCTAATCTATAACAGTAAGTTTCTAAATATCCTTATAAAAATCCCATATAAATGAACAACTTGCAACCCCATGACTTCAGAAGGGGGCCTGTTGCACTTTTATATCTCCTACTGTCTTTTGTGTTGTGTAGTGATGTAATTTATCGTTTTGTTATGTTCTTTGCTTAATGTGAAAAGGACTCTCTTTCTCTCCACTAAAAGCCAACTGAGTGTGTGCTCTTTTACCTCAAAGCTTCAACCTTTATTGAACCACACTAATAATAATAATAATAATATCAAGAAAAGAGTTTTTGTTCAAAGAACCAAACATGTATGCAGAGACTGGCCTTACCTTCCCTAATTTCCAGACCTTCTCACCTGATGTTCAACAGTTTTATGATTTCACTTACTCACCCAAATCCAATGCTTGCTTGGTATATCCTTGTTTCACTACTTTTATATATGTTTGGTGTTTAGTTTATGTTATTAGTTGAATGATGATATGCTTTTGTCTTTGTATCTTGAATTGATATGAATATTATGTCATATTTATCATTTTCTTGTAATAATATGCAAAAGTATGTTAGGAAACAGAAACCCCTTTATGATTTTAATGGAAAATTATATAAGAAATGGAATTTAAAGTAGTTTTTTGACTGAAATTATAAAAAGTCATGTTCTTGATTGTTCTTGAATCTTGATTGTTCCAAGATTCATGTTTTTTGTTGATTTGAATGCAGGGTAGTGTAGTTGAGAGTTGTAACATATCAGATTATGATCTTGGAGGTGAAGGGGATCTTTTCAAGGCGCCCGAACCGATAATTGAGCAGTCTGTGATGACCGTTGACCCGATGACAGCCGCTATGGCAGTGATCACTTGTGGAGAAGATGCCCTCTCACAACAAGAACTGAATGATGAATTTCTGAGTAATGTTTTCCATGAGTATAAGGAAATCTTGGAAAAAGATGTAGAAACCGAAACATCGCCACTTTCAGAGGTTTTGAATTATAAATTCACAGTTAAGACAGATGAGAGTTCAATTGTGAAAGAGCATGTTCATCCTCCTGGTCCTGGACAGATCACCAAAAGTATGAGCTCAAACTGTCTAGATTCAATGGATCTGGTTCAGGGAGAGCGAATCAAACCCGGTTTTCTTGAAGTGGACTTTGAAAATGTTTACGGCATGCGAAGGGCCTACAGTGATGGAGACATAAAGGTTTTTCTGTTACATATGTTTATATTGTTTATGCCTAATGTTTTAGCATATTTGGTACTATTTTAAGCTTTTGATTTTGATATATATGTATGTTTATATTATGTTTGAGCCATTAACTTATATTAAGAGGCTACAATGCCACTTGGGATTTCGATGGTTTGAATCCTCTGGGTGTTGTGGTCCTTTGAACCATATCGTGTCATGTGGTCATATAATTAGATCCGACAAATTAATCATGTTGTCCTATTGACTCACATGTTGTCCTACTAAGTCGCGTGATAGGATAACATGATTGACTGGATTTAAGTTTGCGACCTCATGACATGATATGAATTTGTGTACATGCATACATATGGACATGAAAGACAACATGGTTTGCTAGATTTAAGTTAGTGACCACATGACATGATATACTTGTGTACATGCAACTATATAGGTTGATTCCTCATTAAAGTGTGTTATAGTGTATAATAATACTATAATGAAATCGACAGACTCTTGCTAATGGAAATGTAAACCATAGCCGTTCGTCTCTTGCTCAACCACAATTGATGAGTCACCACGTCGTTGAAGACCGTTGGCAAAAGCTTTCGAGATACAGGAACAAGAAGTCAAAGAGGAATTTTGGTAGAAAAATTAAGGTATTCATCTATCAAACAGCTACTAATCTTTCTACATTGGCATGACTGTTTGGCTTGATTTTTTTTTTTTTTTTTTTTTTTTTTAAGTATGCATGCAGGAAGGCATTGGCAGACAGTCAACCAAGGATCAGGGGAAGGTTTGCCAAGACAGAAGAAAGTGAGATATGGAGAAAGTAATGTAAAAAAGCTTAGGAAATAATTATAATATACTAATATGAAATATTTCTGGTCAAAGTCAAGTCAAAGCTAGTTTCCCTAAATAAGCTTTATTTTTTATGGTATGTTGTTATTAGATATAATAATAATAATAATAATCTTGTACATCCCAAATGTTGAATGAACTCGTGTTGTATACTAGTTTCTGAAATGCTACTTCTACTTTTTATTATAAATCAAAGTCAAAATGATGAGTTGACCTATGGAATGTATATTTTTAGAGGTGAGTATGGGTTGGTTTGGTTTAGTTATGGGCTAAGAACAAATCTTTAACTTGTGTTTGCTTTTAGATTTGTGTAACCGATTGCTTTAGTTACAAGCAATGTTTTCAAAACTAGGTCGGACATCAAACCGGAACCCCCTCCCCCCCCCCCCCCCCCCCCCCCAATTACCGGTCCAACCCCCTTTTACCTATCCCAACCACCGGTTTGCCAGTTCAGCCCATGGTCACTATATGGGCGGTTCCACCCATGACCCACACTGGTCTAACCACCAGTTCCTGGTCCAGACCGGTTAAATTGCTTAATTGTTGCTTTAGGCATGGATCAGGACAAGCTCATTTAATTTAATTAAAAATTAAGTTAGGTTTTGGGGTAGGTAAAAGGTTTAAAGCTTGTTAACTTATAAAGGAGAAGAGGACAACTTATAAAGGAGAAGAGGACAACTGATATGATATTTATAAAAATATCAACTGATATTGATATTTACAAAAATACTTACTATCATATAATATAATGAAAGCTTTTACGGTATATAATACAAAGGTTAAAATCAAATACAAAGTACAGTGAAAGAAAAATAAGATGTCGTATAAAGGGTATCAAACAAACTCCGATTGAACTCATTCAAACGACATTGGAACTGTCTCATCGAACCCTACGATCTTAGTTTTTTGGCTTTTGATTTTTTGGATTTTTAGCTTGTAGTTTTAAAATTTATGTTATTTCATTGTGTCTTTTATGTAGTATTGTGTCTTTTTCTTATTTTCATCATTATGTCATTTTTGCGATTTATTGTGTCTTTTTCCTTTAGTATTGTGTTATATTTTTCGGCAATGTGTTATATTTTATGGCTTATTGTGTCATATTTCGTGATCTATTGTGTTTTTTTGTATCCATGTCACTCTTATCTTTTTTATTACACTGTGTAGGATAACTTGATCCATATAATATGTTACTTATAATTATAAGAGTGGGTGTTAATAACTGTATGGTAATTTTGGGTTATTCTATATACTAACATTTTAGATTGTGAACAATATTAATTCTTAATTGGACCAAGTTACATGATGCAGCCACATCTACCCATTAACTACTTATTTTTTAGGTTTTACAATAAATGAATAATATAATTTATCCAAAGAGGTTTTCTTTAAAAGCATTAATTAATTAAGAAAACAATTATTGATAGTTTATTTTAGGATGTGATGATAAAATTATATATAACTAGGTGCTTTGATAGCTTCGTGTTGTGCGGGTTAGCATGACGTTTTTTAATTAGTTCGTAACATGGCACATAATAGAGTTTTTCATACTTAGCTGCATACATTTTGGGTTGGGTTATTCTACAAATGCTATAAAAAATGAGAAGGATGAGAATGATACAAAAAACACAATAGATCATCAAATATGACACAATGAGCCACAAAATATAACACAGTGCCAAAAAATATAACACAATGCTAAAGAAAAAAGACAATGAATTAAAAAAATGACACAACGATGAAAATAAGAAAAAAAAACAATGGTACATAAAAGACATAATGATATAACGCATATTCTAAAAACTACAAGCTAAAACCCCAAAAAACGAAGACCTAAAAACTAACGACGTAGGGTTCGATAACACGATTCCAATGCCGCTTGAATGGGTTCAATCGGAGTCCGTTTGATACCCTTCCTACGACTTCATATTTTTCTTTCACTGTATATTTGATCCTAACCCTACAATGCATCATACTTGGCTGCATACAATTGGACACACAAACATGACTATTCCTTACATACGTAGATAACTTTTTTTTTTTTTTTTTTGCCAAATTTGAAAGGCTTATGTATATTAGTCCTAACATGCTTCTACCATGGTGCGTGATTAAAAGTTGAAGCAAAACGTGTGAGTCCTGTCGCGCCATAAAACTTGTCTAATTTTAGACTTGCTTATACACAAATATACTAGACCCTAATTATACAACACGGCTAAAAATAAAAGTTTATAACCGTTACTAGTTTCTCAAATGTTATTTTAGTCATTTTTTCGAACATGGTTTGATTATGGTCAAACGATAGGTTTTTTCTACTCTAATCTTGATGTTTTATTTTGGGAGTATTGGATTTAAATAATCTTAAGCAAGGCCGGCCCTGAAGGGGTGCGAGGAGGACTCCCGACCTGGGCCTAATTTCTAAAGGTGTACTTTGAGCGGCGACGGGTGTTTTCTTTCTGTAAGTATCTTTTTATGTTTTCGACCCAAAAAAAGATCTCATCTTGAACATCACTGATTATAAATGCAAGAAGGTGAAGAGTAGATAAGGAGGAAGATGAGTCATACATGATAAACTAGATTAGAATGATACGACAAAATTAAAAAAAAAGTTGAAGTGTGTTATTTGAGATTTGTGTCGTGGTACAGTAATTGTGCAGCTTTTATAGTAAATTTTAATATATAGTAGTACTACAAAACAGTAATTGTCTCACACTTTTGCACATGATGCAAATCAAATTCATTTTATTAAAAAACTTTTGAAGTCTAGACATCAAATAGTGGCAAATTATTATGGAATTTTAAGAAATGATGGTTTTTTATGTGGCAATTAGCCAAACATATTAAATTTTATAATTATGATGACACTTTTAGTTCTATATTCTGTTCAACCGACCTGACTAGGGAACCAGTAAGGACACTGGTTCAACGTCCGCTTCAGTTATGATAACATTTCTTAAAAGACCTAAGACTAAGGGGCACATATTTCACGGCTCGGCCCGGGCACGTGAATTTTCAGGGCCGGCCCTGATCTTAAGTATTAGCTATTGGCCGCCAATGGTCCCAAGTAATAAGATATGTGCTGGTGGTTCAACCTTTTAGTATATTGTTTACTAACGAACCATGACTAACGGAATGTAGATGAATAGGGTTTAGGATGAAGATGGTGGGGTAGAACAGGGATGAAACATAAGAGGGAATTTGACATGCAAGCGTGCCATATCATCAACAAGCAACAGAGTTAGTATTCTATAAGTCATAGTTCGTTGGTGAACAATATATTAAAAGGTGAGATCGCTAGCACAGATTTCGTTAGTTAGAACTGGTGATTGCAAATAGCTAATAGAGAAGATATTGTACAATCTCTCTTTCTCTTGATCGAGCATTACACATAAAAATAGCACACTATCAAAAAAAATCCAAACACTCCTTTATCCTTGTGCTTATTAGACCATGTGTAGTAGGGCGTTATTGGGGCCTTAAATCCCAACTTAGCGTCCAAACACCGTTACACATGGGCCTTAAGGGGCGCTATGGGGCTTGGAAATTCCAAAATTGAGTGTTTGGCGTTATAACTATAACGCTTGTTTTCTCTTGGATTTTGTGCCACATATTTCAACCAATCACAATTGAGGGAGGGGCGATATATTTGTTTCCCACTACAGGTGGACTTATGGATGTTAGAAAATCAGGTCATTGATGGAACACAAAAACATGAGATGAATGTACTTGCTCGTCTCTTTTATTATATGTACTTACTCGTCTCTTTTATTATTAATTGATGAAAGCACACAAGTTATGATAACTTAACCATCTATTTATACTAAGCTTATCTTAACGTAACTCAAACTCTAACCATCTATTTATACTACGCCCCACTTACGGTGTGCGCATATAATGTATATATGTGTGGCCCTTGGGGGGCAACAGTAAAGTTGCACTAATTTTAACGTTATTTTACTAATTTCGTGAAAATAACGTTAAAAACGACAGACGGTTAATCATGCATCATGTAGTGGCGTGGATAGCCAAAAGACAAAGGGGTACATGCACCGATCGGGTTTGTCCCGATTGCTAAGTGTTCTGTGCCTTATGTCCAAGGCTTGATACCAAACCACATCGAGCCGGAGGTCTCACTGGAAGTAGCCTCTCTATTCTTAGGGTAGAGGTAAGGTTGTCTAAATTTTACTCTCCTCAAACCCTACCTTAGCTTTGCTACAGGTGAGATTAACTGAGTATGATAATGATGATGAATTAAAAATTAAAAACAATTGCATGGACCAATAAGTGATGACGAGGAGAATGAAAATGATGAAGGTTTGAAGAAATATGTGATGGAAAATGGATCTGTATCAAGATGCTTGCACCTGGGCCTATTGCAATTAATGGCCTAGTGAGAAGCTTAGTACAACTAATAAGACAAAATGTAGTGGTGATAAAAATTCACGTTTAGGGCCGATTCTGAAAATTCAAGTGTTTGGGTCGAACTGTAAAAATTGTGCCCTTAGCTTTAGCTTTAGGCCTTAACGAAATAAATAACATAAACTTTTTTTTAAGTTACGATTAAAATAATATCAAATTGATAGATCGAATTTTGTTTTCCATCTAGGTTGTAGTATAACGGTAGAGGGAACAAATCCTTTTATGAGAGGTTGGGAGTTTAAATCCCACAAATGGTGAAAATATAAATAGGTTAAAGTTTGCAATTAATTTTTTTTTGTTTCATAACAAAAATAAAAGTTAAAAAGGATGTCAAAACCAACCGGTAAAAAGCAAAAACAAATAAATGTGAGCCCTCTTCATTTCATCGTCTTTATCCTCTCTAGTCCTACACTCATTAATAAACCTGCAATTTTTTTTCTCAAACCATTTCATTTTCTTCTTTAATTCTCAACCTCTCTCAATATTTCTTTACTTTCTGTTTTATATAAAATACCCTTCATTTTGATTAATACTTGTTTAACAATGTTGGGGTTCAAACATACAAAAATCCATCGAATTAAGGACATCACTGTTAAGAAAACTTGAATGCCGAAGGGCCAATGTGTCCCCGAAAAATTGGGCCCGTGCCGGGAGTCCTCCCCGCACCCCTTAAGGGCTGGCCCTGTCCTCCACTCTAAATGAGAGAATGTGATTGGATCTAAAAAAAAAAAGAAAAGAAATTCCACGCGGTGAAAAATTTCACACTAAAGCCAAAAAAAAAAAAAAAAAAAAAAAACGCCCTGGGGAAGTGTTGAGATATTGTGAGGCGTTTTTGAAGCAACCCACGCCCATTTCACATTACCACTACACCCGGTCTAACAAAAACTTCATTTTCACATAGGAAAATAATATTTTTTACAAGCAATTTTTTCAGAGGTTTTGTGTATCTATACTATATTATAAAGCATTTGACAAGGACTTCTTAAAATTTAAGAAGTACAAGTTAATTTGCTTATGATATAACATACAATGCACATAATAACTATATTTTAGGGGCAAATTGGTCTTTCAAACACCATATTTAATCTAAATGAATTCAAGAGTCAATAGATGTTTATGATAGCTCATGACATTTATTTCTACAATTACTTTGAACATATGAAATAGAAAACATATAAAAAACAATTTATAATGCTACATGTTTTTTTAATATTATCTTGTGTTTAGAAGAAAAAGAAACAAGAAGTTCCATGATTGTTTCTATTTTTATATACGTTTCAATGTAAGCTTCGTTTAAAACAGAGTTGCGTGTGATAACACATAAGTCATCGAAGCATAGACGAACAAGTCATTAAAGTTTTTCTTAATTTGTTATTTCCTTTTTATATGTGGATTTGGTACGGTTTCGACTTAGTTTTTTCTATGATAATTTTTAACTTTTTGTAATAGGGCGAGTAAACTTGCTACCATGTGTGTGCGCGATTCAACGTTTTTTTATCTATTTTTTTGTTCGGTTTAACAGCCCCGCCGCAGCGCGCGGGTTTCTCACTAGTAAACAATAAACATACGTAGAACTGTAGAAGCTGGTAAATAGAAAAACTTTTTTTCTTACAACCAACATGTAAGTGGCCCATCATTGCCTTTACCTAACAACGAAATGCAACAATAAAACCAATAAATTTGCATGTTATAGAAGCCCAAATAAAATAAAGGTATAAGTGGTTAATGATCACCTTATTTTTGCTGGTTCTTGAAGCCCAAAATTTTCTGTGGCGTTAATCGAATCGAATTTGGCACTCTCCAGTCCAGAGTCCAGATCCAATGCTAATTTATGGTTTCGTCATAAAAGCTCAACAAAAGGTACATGTAAAAAGAAATTTAGCTAATGATTGTGATAACATTTTATTATTTGAAGACGAGAATACCAAAATCAACTGTATTATGTACGCAAAAATGATGTAAAAAACGAAAGCAATAAAATGGCTCATGTGATTAAAATAAAAAGCTTTTTAATCGAACGGTTAAAAGAAACCTTAAAGGTCATGTAACTCAACCCTTCATGTTTGTATTTTCTTGTCATTTTCATCCAATTTACTAACCCTTCATCTATTTTTAATGTTAACTTACCTGTTTACTTAGACATTTGTTGTTGTTGCTGTCGTTGTTGGTCGCCGTTGTTGTTGTTGTATGTGTTTATCTATACTATATAAAAATGTATCTCTTATGGCATAATGGTAATTTCTAATAAAACAACTTTTTAAACCTCATTTACAAGTTAGTATTGGGTCAGATGTTGAAAGGGTGTAAGACGCACCCAATGTTATTCTTCAAGATGTTGGTTTTAGTTTGATGGTGATTAATGGAAGTAAATGCTTCGGTGATGAAGCATGAAGCATCGTCGGCGATTACATGAAGAAGTCAAGCATCTTCAGTGAACACATCATATTCTTTAAGACGTGCCTCCTCATTCAGAGATCCACATTGAGGATCCTCCCTTCCACTTTAGATCGTTTTCTTCAGGGCGTCAAGGAGGTCAAGGAGGTAAAGCATTTCGCCCATGTAAATCTAATTACGAATATTGCAGCTGACATTTTGACAAGCGGTTGATTACACAAATACTATAAGATTAGATGCGAAGTCTTCAATGTAATTGAGTTTTTGTGAAATTTGCTTCTTAGATTTTTTTTTATTTGGTATTTGTTTCATTCATAAACCCACAAAGAGATTACAAGTGGACGGCTGGTAAGCGGGCAACAAGCTACACCGTCACCCCCTTTTGGATAGCAAAACCTACTCTACTAAAAATAAACCTTTGGTCCCTGACTATCGAGCAATTACTATGTGTCACCTTTTGTACCCGATCTAGAAATCGGATGGCTTCGGGGGCAAGGCCCCCAAGGGTATCAAAAGCGAAGGGTACGAAGACATGCTGGTTTTCTAGGCAAGCATTTTCATGTTTAGCGACTTTCTTTGATTCAGCTTTCAAGACTGTCACACCCTCAAATTCCACATGCGGGGTTTTACCGCGAGGCGCGTGACACACCAGGATCCCAGTCAACGATCACAATAAACAAACAACAAACATGCATTCATATATATTTTAAAACCAAAACATCATGCTTTGAGCCGTAAACCAGCAGCGGAAGCATTTCTTGTTTATAACCAAAAGACATATTATAGTTTACAAAACATTGTTTAATATGCTTCAAAATTCTAGACGCTGTGCAAGACTCCGTGCGCCTAGTCCATTAACTGCTACCTTAGCGACCTGAGAAAACATGCCAAAAATGTCAACATATAATGCTGGTGAGTTCACAGGTTTTCTTTTATAACAGTGTTGTATAAGTTTAAAAAGATCATTCCCGTTACTACTAGGTTATAAGAACGTTAGCTAGACGTTAAGTGTTTTTACTACTACGGTTGGGAACCCATTACTAAACATGTACCAATGTTGAATCCAGCTCAGATTGACTGGGTTACCGATGCCTTGATAACCCGAGAGTTAGAGACAATATGCACCCGCCCGGCATCCCCGCCGTCGGGTGGGGTTTGTGAGGCCCAATAGATCTATCCACATTTCCCTCGTTGTACATCCCCGCACATTCATGGTTTCCCCCTGGGACTTTCCGTAAAAGCCGTATAGTAACATGAAGTAACCATAGTATAACATGACCTTTAATAAGTAAGCAAGTAGCATGTTTCTCCCCCGAAAGCAAAACGGTAAAAGTGGGGCTGTGACACTCACCTTAGATTGTGTTACTTGAAAACAGTTAAGTAATTATGCTATGATAGCCCCAAATAGCGGCGACCTATCATAAGATGTGTATAAGTATCCGGACTAATAACCCGCAGGTTAACTAGTCCCCGAATGTCCAGACCATAACCATAAACGTTTGAAAACACCTTTGACTGTTAAACCGACTGTACCAGACAAGACCCGACATCCCATTGGTGACCCGACGTCCCACGTGTTAGCCGAATATAAGACATCATGCAACATATGTAATTACACACTTAGTACACGCAAGAATTCACCTAGTCTAGCATAACGATCAATTAACACATAAATGAGTCCAAACACGTGTTACCAAGTCATTGGACGTATCCCCGGGTTCCTATCTTGTTCCTAAGTGTCAAATCATGCTCCGGGATGTCAAAATACGCTTACGACAGCAGTACACGCGATTAGGAAACAAACATGCAATTAGGAAAAGTCAACTGGTGAGTAGGGGAAAGTCAACAGGCGAATGGGGGCTAATCACCTGATACATCAGGCGATTTGGCTGTAATCGCCTGATACATCAGGCGATTAGAGCCCTATTCGCCCCCTGTATTGTTTTCGCGCATTTTCGCACGTTAAACCCTCCACATCAGATCCGAAACATGTAAAAACACCCAACATCAAACCTAAACCATTAACCAACCCATTTCAAGCAAAAACCCCCAATTTACCTCTGCTCTAACGGCCTCGGTGCGATTATTTCCAAAAATGGCAATGTACTAGGTTTCATTAACTATGAAATCTTTCCTTAAATGGTAAAGGCCAGATTACACCTCCTAAAACTTGCAAATCATCATCTCTATGTTATAATATCATTCTATTGTGATTCCTAGCAACAAACAAGCAATGAATCATATCATAACATCCTAATTTTTCAAGAATCATCCAAATAGGTCAAAATGCATACTTTCATCAAAACACTATAACAATAGCTCAAACCCTTAGATAATCATCCTAATAACTCCTACACATCAGAAGTACATCAATTTCATAGAAACATTCATGTTATAACCACCAAAAATCATCATATGCATAAATACTTCACATATAGCAAGTATTATGGTGTAGACTTGTTTTAGAACTCATTTCAAAGGTTGTTAAAGACACATACTTAGCAAAACAAGGTCTGGACTTTTGGGGAACCAAAACAATAACATTACAAAGGTTTGGGATGAAGAACACACCTTGGATTTTATCAAAGAAAGGTGTGTTAGCTTGGAAATGGTGAGTTTTGAAGTAAAACAAGTTCCAGAAGTGTTTTGAGGTGTGTGGGAGGCTTAGGATCGGTTAGGGTTGCACTAAGGGTGTTTGGGGAGTCAAGGGTTGTATTTATAGGTGTTTTGACTCGTGCATAGCAGGTCAGGCAAGTAGGGGAGCTGATTAGGCGATTAGGAGTCCTAATCGCCTATATACTGGCGATTAGGAGCTCCAATCGCCCCTAATCCCTACCAATCGCCTATAATACTGGCGATTAGGCTCCGGGTTGGGTTTTTGGCGCGTTAAACACTATTTTAACATATATAAACACGTATTCACATACCGATGAGGCACATAATGATTACAAATATATAATGCATGATAACTAACACGTTCACGTCCGTTCACCAATTCCCGGGACTTGAGACTTGCGTGTGTGCGTTAAACCCGGTGATTCTGCGAATCACCAATCCTTGTACCCATGGTTATGGACCGACTCCCGATGATCCCGCGGATCATCGTAACGACTCCCGATGATTCCCCAGAATCATCGTAACGACACGACTGACCCAGTTAAATACGAAATATGTATGACTCGCTAAGGTAGACTTACTAGTTTAGTCAATGTTACTAACCTGAGTTTGCCGGGTGTCACATCATCCCCTTGTTGAAAGAATTTTCGTCCCGAAAATTGCCCAAGGCCAAAAAGGAAGAGACGAAAGAGAAGAAAAATTTTCCGGTTGCCATATCATCCCCTTGTTGAAAGGAATCTCGACCCGAGATTCATTCAGCTTCAGCAGAGACATGTCTTGATTCGAACGCGCGCTTAGGAAATAAATGAGGATACTTAGCTTTCATCTGATCCTCCTGTTCCCACGTGAACTCCGGTCCACGATTTGAGTTCCAACGAACTTTAACAATGCGGATTTTACTCCGACGAAGGCTACGGATCTTATAATCAAGAATCTCAACCGGTTCTTCCACGATACGCAGACGATCATCCACCTTGATCTCTTCGAGAGGAACAACCAAAGATTCATCCGCCAGACACTTCTTGAGGTTAGAGACATGGAAGACATTATGAACATTACTGAGTTCGGCTGGCAGATCAAGACTGTATGCTACCGGTCCAATCCATTCCAGAATTGCGAACGGTCCCACATACCGAGGATTCAATTTGCCACGCTTCCCAAAACGTATAACGCCCTTCCACGGAGATACCTTCAATAAAACCCTGTCGCCAACCTCAAACTCTAAAGGCTTTCGACGACGATCGGCATAGCTCTTTTGACGATCCCGAGCTGCTGCCATGCGGTTACGAATTTGTACGATCTTCTCGGAAGTCTCGTACACAAGTTCTGGACCGGTGAGTTGGCTCTCACCCACCTCAGCCCAACAAAGAGGAGACTGGCATTTCCGCTCGTAAAGAGCCTCGAACGGAGCCGCCTTGATACTAGAATGGTAGCTATTGTTGTAGGAGAAGTCCACCAATGGTAGATGACTCTCCCACCCCTTGCCAAAGTCGATCACACATGCCCGAAGCATGTCTTCTAGTGTTTGAATCGTCCGCTCACTTTGACCGTCAGTTTGCGGATGATAAGCTGTGCTCATATCTAACTGAGTACCCAAAGCCTTATGCAAGGATTTCCAGAAATTAGAGGCGAACCGAGGATCACGATCGGAAATAATAGAGACAGGCACCCCGTGCCGAGAAACCACTTCCTTAAGATACAAACGAGCCAAACGCTCAAGGCCATCAGTTTCCTTGATAGCGAGGAAGTGTGTAGACTTTGTCAACCTATCGACAATCACCCAGATCATGTCACAACTACTGGGCGACCTCGGGAGTTTGGTCACAAAGTCCATTGTAATCCGTTCCCACCTCCACTCGGGAATTTCAGGCTGTTGCAGAAGGCCGGACGGCTTTTGATATTCGACCTTGACCTTGGCACAGGTCAAGCACTTGCTTACATATGAAGCCAGGGTGAATAGAGTACCGGGACTTGTGAGCTTCATCAAGAACGAGCTCCCGCAAGCCCCGAATAAAGGGACCCAAATACGTTCAGTGAAATAATGTAGGCCATCGGACCTGAGTTCAAGGTGGCTATCAGCACCATGCATGGTTTCAGCTTTAAGATTTTCCTCCTTCAAAGCTTCTTGCCGCACCGAACGGATTCGGTCAGGTAAGCCGGAATCGATAGTGAGCTGAAGAGCTCCAACACGACGAGGTTTAGCGGATTCCTTCCTGCTCAAGGTGTCTGCGACAACATTTACCTTGCCAGGATGGTATTTAATAGCACACTCGTAATCATTAAGAAGCTCAACTCAGCGACGCTGTCGTATGTTCAACACCTTCTGATCAAAGGTATGCTGGAGTCTCTTGTGATCGGTATAAATGGTGCACTTGGTACCGTACAAGTAATGCCTCCAGATCTTTAAAGCAAAGACTACTGCACCCAACTCTAGATCGTGGGTGGGGTAGTTTTTCTCATGGACCTTAAGCTGACGACATTGTGACACCCGACATATTTGGGTTAAACACTTTAGTAACATCTAAGTCTACCTTAGCGGGAAACGTTTATAAACGAACTTAACTGGGTTAGTTGAGTCGGGTCAAGTTAGGATTGTCCAGAGTTCAATGATCTGGAGGATCATTGGGAGTCATTTTGGGAATACACTAGTACCGGGTCCCGTTGTTGGTGACATTACATGAACTAATTAAGCATATGTGTAGATTATGGGTCGTGTGGTGGATTATATACATAGATGTGTTTAAATGATGTGTAAATGATTATCCGTGCTTAAATATGTTAAACATAAACTAAGGTTGCATGCTCATATGTTAAGGTATGTTAGAATGCGTTAAACACGACAAACTGGAAAACTAGATAAACATGGGTTCTGGTTCGACCACTTCGAGTGGTCGAAGGAAGAATTATGTTTTGGTTCGACCCTTTGTAAATGGGCGAACCTGGGATGTGGAATTGAAAGAATTCCCTTCGACCAGGACATGGCTCATTCGACCCTATGGAAGGGTCGAAGGAGGCTACCTTCGACCACTGATAGGGGGCGAAGGAGGATTAGTATAAATACCAAACTTTGTCATTTTTCACCATTTCACAAACCCTAACCGTCTCAAAACACTCTCAAACGATTTTAATCACTAAGGAAGGAGTTTTTGCTCTTCTTTTTCATAATCTAACCTATCTACAACATCTAAACAAGAATCCAAGGTGTGTTCTTGATCCTAAATCCTTTTTAAAGCATTTTAATTCGTTTTCATATAACCCTAATTGTCCGGATCTGTTCTAAGGGTGTTTTCATGATTAAAAACCTTTTAAACATCTTTCTAAATCAAAACCTTATCATTTAAACATAGGTTTTCATGATGATAAACATATGTAAATTGTGTATTATGTGGTGTTATGTGTTGTTCAATGATTTGTTGCTGTATCTATGATAGAAACATGATATAGGATTGTTATTGATGCTAGGTTATTGTTGTTTAGGGTTAGAATTGGATAGATGGTGATGTTATGGGTATTTTGGAGGTTTTAACAAATCTAGACTTGATGCATGATATTTATGATCAATAGAACTAATAAGGAAAAATCGAACACTCGACAAACTGAGCATTTTAAGTTGAATATGGATTGATTTCAAAAGTTTCCAAATTGGGTAAAGAATCCATGCATGATTGTGACGTTTTCATAATTCTTACCATTTTGGGAAAGGGCTGAAATGGACATATTTTTGGGAGAAATCGGTGGGGTTTTGTAGGGATAAGTTATCCATACTTGACTGCTGTGTTTGATGATGTTTCGAGGTGTTTCGAATGTGTTTGAAGCGTTTTTAGGAAAATTTGTACAACAGGGGCGAACCTGGACTCCTTCGACCAATCGTATGGGCGAAGGAGAGAATCCAGGGTCGAACCTGGGAAAAATTTTGGCGAACGTGGTCAAACGGTCGAAGGAGGCATCAAACGGTTGAACGAAACATAAAACGGGCGAAGGAGACTTAAAACGGGCGAAGGAGACTTAATCTGACTGGTTCGACCGTTCTGATGCAGAAATGAGATTTTTGATACAAACTAAGTGTTTTATGCTTGAACCATGTGTGTAATCTATGTGTACTTGATTAGTTAGGGTAATGAGTCACCAACGGGATATCGGGTCGGTCTAGTGTGTCGGTTAAACATTTAAACACGCTTTAAAACATACTTGGTTACGATCTGGACAATCGGGGACTAGATAACCTTATGGTTATTAGTCGGAACACTTATGTGAACATTTTGATAGATCTCCGGTAGAGGGATTATCAAGGGCTTAGCATTTTACTAGTAACCGAAGAACGCTATCTAAGGTGAGTTCACGGCCCCATTTTTACTGCTTTAACTTTTGGGGGAGAAAACATGCGCTAAACTATTTTGGTAACATATGTCATACTATGGTTTTTAACTTTGTATTGCTATACGATCTTTGGAAGTCCCGGGGAAACCATGAATGTGCGGGGATGCACAACGGGGGAAATGTGGATAGATCTATTGGGCGTGACCTGCCCCACTAATCGGCTTGGAGGGCCGAGCGGGTGCATGTTGTCTCGAACTGGAACATTGGTATCATGCTGAACATTCGGGCTGCTTAAACATATGCTAAACATTGCTGAACGTGTCTAGTAATGGTTTCCAATCGTAGTAGTAATAAAACATACGCCTAGCTAGCGTACTTGGTAACACTAATATAGTATGGACATGGTAACGTTTTGGTAACACTTGGTAACATATTGAACAAACCTGTGAACTCACCAACATTATATGTTGACGTCTTTTGGCATGTTTTTCTCAGGTCGCTAAGGTAGCAACAAATGGAACTAGGCGCACGGGTCTGCATTGGTGTCTAGGTTTAGTTCATCTTTTGAAATAAACCCTTGGTACATTTGGGTCTATGGTTTGTAACTTGTCTAATGCTTCCGCTACTGATTTTAAGTTTATGAAAACTATGTCTTTTGGATATCATGTATCTTCATATAGAGTTGTTTATTGTGACCATTGACTTGGATCCTCGTATGTCATGCGCCTCGCGGTAAAACTCCGCAAGTGGAAATTTGAGGGTGTGACAGATTGGTATCAGAGCCAATGGTTATAGTGAACTAGGACTGCATGTAGAGTCTGGTCTATAGCCGAGTCGCACACACTAGACGGTCACATACTTTGAGTCTATTAATGGGATACGTACTAACGTTGTCGGGGTGTCCTTACATCATCATCATACCTCTCCGTTACATCATCCGCTTTTACTTGGGTTCTTACCTACTCTTGCCTTCTTCTTCTGGATTGAAGAAGGAGGGGTTGATTTGTTGGTTCTAGCACACACATGCCTTCTTACACTTACACCTATCGTAACACGTTACTAGGCGACGATATTCGGTGACCGGAGTCTGGATTAGGGGTACATCTGGAGGACCATGTAGAGCAGTTTATCATTTCGGGTGCACACGAAATAATAAACTGAAATGCATGAAAATCCTGATGGACTTCGAGTTTGGATGTATGGTCCTGGATTTGTCCCTAAGTTAACTCTTGTAAATTTCTAGTGGTTAACACTAGAAGTGAATCTGAATCCCTCGATTTCTTGATTTGTTAGATCATGTCTGGTGCTTGCGGTGGTGGACGTCGTGGTGGCGGTGGTGGCCGTGCTGGCGGCAGGGGTCGTGCTGGAGGCAGTGGTCGTGGTAACATCAACATGACCCAAGCGGAGCTGAACAACTTGCTACAGCAACAAGTGAACATGGCTATGGCTAATTTCCAGGCTGGAATTAACGCCATGGGTGGTGAGTTGATTTCTGTCGACCTTGCCTCATTCTTGGGTTTCACGTCCTTTCGTTTGTGTTTTACTCGTGTACCGTGTTTCAGGTATTGGTGCCAATCCACCCCCACCTCAGTGCTCTTATAAGAAGTTTCGAGACTGTCAGCCCCATAACTTCGCTGGAACTGAGGGAGCAGTGGGACTGCTCCGATGGCTGGAGAAGGTTGAGTCTGTGTTCGTCATGTGTAACTGTCCTGCTGGGGACCGGGTGAAGTATGCTACTGCGACATTCGAGGGGCCTGCACTGTCGTGGTGGAATGCTACTACTCAGAACATGGGATTAGGGGAGGCTATCGCTATGCCTTGGGCGGAGTTCGTGCAGTTGTTGAGAGGTGAGTACTGTCCGAGGGACGAGGTACAGAAGTTAGAACTTGAGGTCTGGAGCTACAAGATGGTATGGGGAAGAGTGTTGTACTGGCGCCATCTCAGCCAGCGAAGAAGTTTGATTCATCTGGGTCTTCTTCTGGGCAAAAGTCAAGTGGGTATATTGGAAAGCATCCCAAGTGCAACAAGTGTGGTTTTCATCATTCTGGGAGTTGTCATCGGTGCCATCAATTGGGGCATCATGCTAAGGATTGCAGGGTGGCACTCACCCCAACTCAGACTCCTGCTGCTGCTCCTACTCCTGCTGCTCAGGGGACTCCAGGAAAGCAGGGGTGCTATAACTGTGGTGATACGGGACACTTCAAGCGTGAATGTCCTAAACTGAAGCAGGGCGATAATGGGAGGAGCGGAAACGGTAATGGGAACAATGGCGGCGGAGGCAGGACTGCACGTGCTTTCGTCATTGGATCTGCAGAGGCTAGGCAGGATCCAGACACAGTTACAGGTACGTTCCTTCTTAATGATCGCTATGTTTCTGTCTTGTTTGATTCTGGTGCCGATAAGAGTTTCGTATCTATGGACATTAGTCGATTGCTAGATATAGTACCCACACCTTTAGAGGCTAAGTACTTAATAGAATTGGCTGATGGTAAGAAAATCGAAGCGACACACACCCTTAGGAAATGCCGCTTGGAACTATCGGGTTTGTCTTTCCCCATTGACCTTATGCCGGTACCCCTGGGTAGTTTTGATGTCGTTGTCGGCATGGATTGGTTATCGTTGTATCGTGCGGAGATCGTTTGCTTCGATAAGATTATTCGGATTCCTCTCCCTGATGGAGAGACTCTTTCGGTTCATGGCGAGAAAAGCGGTGCTCCGCTGAGTATCATTTCTAGCATGAAAGCCCGTAAGTACCTTTGGAAGGGTTGTTCGGCCATTCTGGCACTTGTTAACGTTTCTACTGACAATGAGAAGAAGATCGAGGATATTCCGGTGGTTCGTGATTTTCCCAATGTGTTTCCTGATGATTTGCCTGGTCTTCCTCCCCATCGTCAGGTTGAGTTTGGTATTGATCTTACTCCGGGTGCAACTCCTATTGCCCGAGCTCCGTATCGTATTGCACCTCCCAAGATGCAAGAGTTGTCCAGCCAGTTGCAGGAACTCTTGGAAAAGGGTTTCATTCAACCGAGTTCTTCCCCGTGGGGAGCTCCTATTTTGTTTGTGAAGAAGAAGGACGGAAGTCTTCGCATGTGTATTGATTATCGTGAGCTGAACAAAGTGACCATCAAGAATCGTTATCCTCTTCCTCGCATTGATGATCTCTTTGACCAGCTCCAGGGCTCCAGCTACTATTCGAAGATTGATTTGCGGTCCGGTTATCACCAGTTGCGCGTCAGGGAAGCTGACATTCAGAAGACTGCTTTTCGCACTCGTTATGGCCATTTTGAGTTCTTGGTCATGCCTTTTGGTCTCACTAACGCACCGGCGGTATTCATGGACTTAATGAACCGCGTTTGCAAACCTTACCTTGATAAGTTCGTCATCGTGTTTATTGACGATATTCTGATTTATTCTAAGAACAAGGCGGATCATGAGGAACACCTACGGTTGGTCTTGGAACTTTTGAGACAGGAGCAGTTGTATGCTAAGTTCTCGAAGTGTGATTTTTGGTTACGTGAAGTTCAATTCCTAGGGCATGTGGTGAATGAACTGGGAATTCATGTCGATCCGGCTAAGATTGAAGCTATTAAGGACTGGGAAGCACCAAAGACGCCATCTGAGGTGCGGCAATTCCTAGGTCTTGCGGGTTACTATCGTCGTTTCATTGAGGGATTTTCGAAGATCGCTCAACCCCTCACTACTCTTACCCAGAAGGACCGAAAGTTCGACTGGGGTGAACCACAGGAATCAGCATTTCAAATGTTGAAGCTTAAACTTTGTTCTGCACCTATCTTATCTTTACCTGAGGGTACGGATGACTTCGTTGTGTACTGTGACGTTTCTATTCGTGGTCTCGGTTGTGTGTTGATGCAACGCGGGAAGGTCATCGCTTATGCTTCTCGTCAACTCAAAGTTCATGAGAAGAATTACACTACTCATGACTTGGAACTGGGTGCGGTAGTCTTTGCGTTGAGAATCTGGAGACATTACTTGTACGGTACCAAGTGTGAAGTATATACCGATCACAAGAGTCTTCAGCATATTTTCGACCAGAAGGTGTTGAACATGCGGCAGCGTCGCTGGGTTGAACTCCTGAACGATTATGACTGTGCTATCAAATACCATCCTGGCAAGGCGAACGTTGTGGCGGACGCCTTGAGCAGGAAGGAGTCTGCGAATCCTCGCCGTGTTCGAGCCTTACAGCTCACCATTCATTCGTCGTTGCCTGACCGAATCCGTTCTGCACAGTTGGAAGCCTTGAAGGAGGAAAACCTTAAGGCTGAGACTATGCACAGTGCTGACAGGCATCTTGAACTCAGGACCGATGGCTTACACTATTTTGCGGGACGTGTTTGGGTCCCATTGTTCGGGGGATTGCGCGAGCTTATTTTAGATGAAGCTCACAAATCCCGGTATTCAATTCACCCTGGCTTCGATAAGATGTATCAGGATTTGAAGATACTTTATTGGTGGCCAAACATGAAAGCTGATATAGCTTCTTACGTCAACAAATGCTTGACTTGTGCTAAAGTCAAGGTGGAGTATCAGAGGCCGTCTGGTCTCCTGCAACAACAGAGGTTCCGGAATGGAAGTGGGAGCGAATCACGATGGATTTTGTCACCAAGCTGCCAAGGTCACCTAGTGGTTATGATATGATCTGGGTGATTGTTGACCGGCTGACAAAATCGGCACGTTTCATACCTATTAAGGAAACCGATGGACTCGAGCGGTTGGCTCGACTTTACCTTAAGGAGGTGGTTGCTCGGCACGGGGTGCCTGTTTCTATTATCTCTGATCGTGATTCTCGTTTTGCTTCGCGTTTCTGGAAGGCTCTGCACAAGGCTTTGGGTACTCAGTTGGATATGAGTACGGCTTATCATCCGCAAACTGATGGACAGAGTGAGCGGACGATCCAAACCTTGGAAGACATGCTTCGGGCGTGTGTTATCGATTTTGGTAAGAGTTGGGAAATTCACCTACCGTTGGTGGAGTTTTCCTACAACAACAGCTATCACTCTAGTATCAAGGCAGCTCCGTTCGAGGCTCTATACGGACAGAAATGTCGATCACCACTTTGTTGGGCTGAGGTGGGCGAGAGCCAGCTCACTGGTCCGGAACTTGTGTACGAAACTTCGGAGAAAATCATACAGATTCGTCACCGTTTGGCTGCTGCACGAGATCGTCAGAAGAGTTATGCCAATCGCCGTCGAAAACCTTTGGAGTTCCAGGTTGGGGACAGGGTACTTCTGAAAGTTTCACCATGGAAGGGCATCATACGCTTTGGAAAGCGTGGCAAGCTTAACCCTCGATATGTCGGACCATTCACAATCCTGGATCGGATTGGACCGGTGGTAAACAGACTTGACTTACCGGCGGAGATCGGTAGTGTTCACAACGTCTTCCATGTGTCTAACTTGAAGAAGTGTTTGGCTGATGAATCTCTCATTGTACCACTGGAGGAGATCAAGGTTGATGATCATCTTCGCATTGTGGAGGAACCTGTCGAGATTCTCGACTACAAGATTCGTAGCCTTCTTCGGAGTAAAATCCGCATCGTCAAAGTTCGTTGGAACTCGAATCGTGGACCGGAGTTCACGTGGGAACGGGAGGATCAGATGAAAGCTAAACATCCTCATCTTTTTCCGAAACGCGCGTTCGAATCAAGGCATGTTACTGCCGAAGCGGAATGAATCTTGGGTCAAGATTCCTTTCAACGTGGGGATGATGTGACAACCGGTAATTTTCCTTTTCGTTTCATTCTTTTCGTTTCTTTCATTTTGGGGCTTTGCGCAATTTTCGGGACGAAAATTCTTTCAACGTGGGGATGATGTGACACCCGGCATATTTGGCTTAAACACTTTAGTAACATCTAAGTCTACCTTAGCGGGAAACGTTTATAAACGAACTTAACTGGGTTAGTTGAGTCGGGTCAAGTTAGGATTGTCCAGAGTTCAATGATCTGGAGGATCATTGGGAGTCATTTTAGGAATACACTAGTACCGGGTCCCGTTGTTGGTGACATTACATGAACTAATTAAGCATATGTGTAGATTATGGGTCGTGTGGTGGATTATATACATAGATGTGTTTAAATGATGTGTAAATGATTATCCGTGCTTAAATATGTTAAACATAAACTAAGGTTGCATGCTCATATGTTAAGGTATGTTAGAATGCGTTAAACACGACAAACTGGAAAACTAGATAAACATGGGTTCTGGTTCGACCACTTCGAGTGGTCGAAGGAAGAATTATGTTTTGGTTCGACCCTTTGTAAATGGGCGAACCTGGGATGTGGAATTGAAAGAATTCCCTTCGACCAGGACATGGCTCATTCGACCCTGTGGAAGGGTCGAAGGAGGCTACCTTCGACCACTGATAGGGGGCGAAGGAGGATTAGTATAAATACCAAACTTTGTCATTTTTCACCATTTCACAAACCCTAACCGTCTCAAAACACTCTCAAACGATTTTAATCACTAAGGAAGGAGTTTTTGCTCTTCTTTTTCATAATCTAACCTATCTACAACATCTAAACAAGAATCCAAGGTGTGTTCTTGATCCTAAATCCTTTTTAAAGCATTTTAATTCGTTTTCATCTAACCCTAATTGTCCGGATCTGTTCTAAGGGTGTTTTCATGATTAAAAACCTTTTAAACATCTTTCTAAATCAAAACCTTATCATTTAAACATAGGTTTTCATGATGATAAACATATGTAAATTGTGTATTATGTGGTGTTATGTGTTGTTCAATGATTTGTTGCTGTATCTATGATAGAAACATGATATAGGATTGTTATTGATGCTAGGTTATTGTTGTTTAGGGTTAGAATTGGATAGATGGTGATGTTATGGGTATTTTGGAGGTTTTAACAAATCTAGACTTGATGCATGATATTTATGATCAATAGAACTAATAAGGAAAAATCGAACACTCGACAAACTGAGCATTTTAAGTTGAATATGGATTGATTTCAAAAGTTTCCAAATTGGGTAAAGAATCCATGCATGATTGTGACGTTTTCATAATTCTTACCATTTTGGGAAAGGGCTGAAATGGACATATTTTTGGGAGAAATTAGTGGGGTTTTGTAGGGATAAGTTATACATACTTGACTGCTGTGTTTGATGATGTTTCGAGGTGTTTCGAATGTGTTTGAAGCGTTTTTAGGAAAATTTGTACAACAGTGGCGAACCTGGACTCCTTCGACCAATGGTATGGGCGAAGGAGAGAATCCAGGGTCGAACCTGGGAAAAATTTGGGCGAACGTGGTCAAACGGTCGAAGGAGGCATCAAACGGTCGAACGAAACATAAAACGGGCGAAGGAGACTTAAAACGGGCGAAGGAGACTTAATCTGACTGGTTCGACCGTTCTGATGCAGAAATGAGATTTTTGATACAAACTAAGTGTTTTATGCTTGAACCTTGTGTGTAATGTATGTGTACTTGATTAGTTAGGGTAATGAGTCACCAACAGGATGTTGGGTCGGTCTAGTGTGTCGGTTAAACATTTAAACACGCTTTAAAACATACTTGGTTACGATCTGGACAATCGGGGACTAGATAACCTTATGGTTATTAGTCGGAACACTTATGTGTACATTTTGATAGATCTCCGGTAGAGGGATTATCAAGGGCTTAGCATTTTACTAGTAACCGAAGAACGCTATCTAAGGTGAGTTCACGGCCCCATTTTTACTGCTTTAACTTTTGTGGGAGAAAACATGCGCTAAACTATTTTGGTAACATATGTCATACTATGGTTTTTAACTTTGTATTGCTATACGATCTTTGGAAGTCCCGGGGGAAACCATGAATGTGCGGGGATGCACAATGGGGGAAATGTGGATAGATCTATTGGGCGTGACCTGCCCCACTCGTCGGCTTGGAGGGCCGAGCGGGTGCATGTTGTCTCGAACTGGAACATTGGTATCATGCTGAACATTCGGGCTGCTTAAACATATGCAAAACATTGCTGAACATGTCTAGTAATGGTTTCCAATCGTAGTAGTAATAAAACATACGCCTAGCTAGCGTACTTGGTAACACTAATATAGTATGGACATGGTAACGTTTTGGTAACACATGGTAACATATTGAACAAACCTGTGAACTCACCAGCATTATATGTTGACGTCTTTTGGCATGTTTTTCTCAGGTCGCTAAGGTAGCAACAAATGGAACTAGGCGCACGGGTCTGCATTGGCGTCTAGGTTTAGTTCATGTTTTGAAATAAACACTTGGTACATTTGGGTCTATGGTTTGTAACTTGTCTAATGCTTCCGCTACTGATTTTAAGTTTATGAAAACTATGTCTTTTGGATATCATGTATCTTCATATAGAGTTGTTTATTGTGACCGTTGACTTGGATCCTGGTATGTCATGCGCCTCGCGGTAAAACTCTGCAAGTGGAAATTTGAGGGTGTGACAAGTAATGCCTCCAGATCTTTAAAGCAAAGACTACTGCACCCAACTCTAGATCGTGGGTGGGGTAGTTTTTCTCGTGGACCTTAAGCTGACGAGATGCATAGGCGATGACCTTCTCGCGCTGCATTAACACACAATCGAGACCCCGGATAGAAGCGTCGCAATACACCACAAAATCATCCGTGCCTTCAGGCAAGGACAAGATAGGAGCAGAACAGAGTTTGGCCTTTAGCATCTGAAAGGCTGACTCTTGCGAATCACCCCAGTCGAACTTCCTGTCCTTCTGGGTAACCGAGGTGAGGGGCTGAGCGATCTTCGACAATCCCTCGATGAAACGACGATAATAACCTGCAAGACCCAGGAATTGCCGCACCTCAGATGGCGTCTTTGGTGCTTCCCAGTCTTTGATAGCTTCTATCTTAGCCGGATCGACATGAATTCCTTTTTCATTAACCACATGACCAAGGAATTGGACTTCACGCAACCAGAAGCTACACTTAGAGAACTTGGCGTACAACTGCTCCCGCCTCAAAAGTTCCAAGACAAGACGCAAGTGTTCCCGGTGATCCACTTTGTTCTTGGAATAGACTAGAATATCATCAATGAATACAATCACGAATTTATCAAGATAGGGCTTACAAACATGGTTCATCAATTCCATGAATATGGCGGGCGCATTGGTGAGACCAAAAGGCATGACCAAGAATTCAAAATGGCCATAACGAGTTCGAAAAGTGGTCTTCGGAATATCAGCTTCTTGGACCCTCAACTGATGGTACCCCGATCTAAAATCAATCTTCGAATAGAAACTAGAACCCTGAAGTTGATCAAATAAATCATCGATGCGAGGAAGAGGATAGAGATTCTTGATGGTAACCTTGTTCAATTCACGGTAGTCGATACACATACGCAGGCTTCCGTCTTTCTTCTTGACAAACAAAATAGGGGCTCCCCACGGGGATGAACTAGGTAGGATGAAACCCTTCTCCAACAGCTCCTGCAACTGGTTAGACAACTCCTTCATCTCGGGAGGTGCAAGACGATATGGGGCTCGGGCAATAGGGGCCGCACCTGGAGCAAGTTCAATACTGAATTCGACCTGACGATAAGGTGGGAGGCCAGATAAATTTTCAGGAAATACGTCGGGAAAATCACGAACGACAGGAATATCTTCAATCTTCTTCTCTTCCTCTGACGAAACCGAAACAAGTGCCAGAATGGCAGAATACCCCTTTCGAAGATACTTATAAGCTTTCATACATGAAATGATACTCAAAGGGACCCCGCTCTTCTCACCATGCACCAACAGAATTTCTCCATCAGGGAGAGGAAGTCGGATGACTTTATCAAAACAAACGATCTCAGCATGATATAAAGATAACCAATCCATACCCACGACAACATCGAAACTACCCAAGGACACCGGCATAAGGTCAATAGGAAAAGAATAACCCGACAATTCAAGGCGACACTCCCTAAGGACGTGCGTCGCTTCAACTTTCTTACCATCAGCCAATTCTATCAAGTACTTAGCCTCTAAAGGTGTAGGTACCCTATCAAGCAATTGACTAAATCCAAGAGATATAAAACTCTTATCGGCACCAGAATCGAATAAATCCGTAGCATAGCGATTATCAAAAAGAAACGTACCGGTAATAGTGTCAGGATCCTGTTGAGCCCCGCTCGAACCAATCACGAAGGCGTGAGCATTCCTGCCTCCGCCCCCGTTGTTTCCATTACCCGATCCATTCTTCCCATCCTCGCCATGCTTCAACTTGGGGCATTCACGCTTGTAGTGACCAAGCTCACCACAGTTATAGCACCCTTGTTTACCCTGGTTTCCCTGGGGAGCAGCAACCTGAGGAGCCGGGGTAGGTGTAGCAGGTGGGTTTCGGTTACCCTGAAGATTAACCCTACAATCTTTAGCCTGGTGCCCAAGCTTATGGCACCGGTGGCAGCGGTTCCTCTCATCACAACGACCATTGTGGTGAAATCCACACCGGTCACATTTCGAAAGTTTCCCAGTATAACCCCCCGGTTTCTGCTCAGACAACGATCCCCAACATCAGACCTCTTCACCTGTTGAGGCTGAGCTGAACTCGAGCCTTTACCCACGCCTTCCCACTTTCGCTTGTTGCCTTCGGGAGCCTTCATAGTAGCACCTCGGGGAGGCAAGACTCCTTCAGCTACTTTCATGTTGGTCAGCCTGTGAGCCGATCGAACAACTTCAGAATAAACAGTAAGATTGCCCGCAGCTACCAACCCCGCAACCTCTGGCACCAACCCAGAAATATAGTGCTCAATCCTCCTGTATTCCGGTGTGTGCAAATCCGGGCACAACACCGCCAGCTCATTGTGCCTAGCTGTGTAAGCTTCAATCTCAAACCCCACCATCTTGTGATTCCAGACTTCATGCTTGAGCTTCTGGATCTCATCCCTCGGGCAGTACTCATTTTTCAAAAGCTGTACGAATTCTGCCCAGGGCATAGCATGAGCTTCCCCAATACCCATGGTCTGGTTGGTGGAGTTCCACCAAGTCAGAGCTTGACCCTCAAGGGTCGCAGAAGCATACTTCACGCGGTCGCCCGCCGGGAAACTGCACATAGAGAACACTGATTCAACTTTCTCCAGTTATCGGAGCAGTCCCACTGCCCCTCCAGTTCCACGAAAGTCGTGGGGATTGCAATCCATGAACTTCTTGTAAGAGCACTGAGGTGGATGGGGGTTGACAGCACCACCTGGGACAGACACACAGGTAAATTACAAGAAAAGATAAAGTACCCTGGAACAAGGTAGAATAGGTGGAGATCGACTTACCACCCATAGCATTGTGAGCAGCTTGGAATGCAGCCAAGGCCGCGTTCACGTGCTGCTGTAGCAGATTATCCAACTCCGCTTGGGTCATATTAACGTTTCCACGGCCACCGCCACCACCACGGCCGCTGGCACGACCGCTAGCACGGCCGCCTCTGTGACCTCCACGAGCTCCTGACATCTTCTGTCACAACATGAAACAAAAGACTTAGGCTTGCCCGTGGTATAACCCATTAGGAATTTCAAGAAACTAGACCGAGTCTAGTTCGGGTCTATCCGTTCAAACACAAAGTCCACTAGGGTTCCCATGCATTCCAGTTTATGATCTCGTGTGCACCCGACATGATAAACTGTTCTATGTGGTCCTCCAAGTGTACCTTAAGCTTGAAGTTCAAGTCACCGAACACTAGCACCCAATCATGGGATTATCATAAGTATATGTATAGGATAGTATGCATAAGGACGAGCGGGTCTATTGGGGCATAGGAGGGAGATGTCCGAATCCCTGGACAGATCTTAAGAGTATGCCGAAGCTACCCCAATGTACACCGCCTCCAAGAAGGTTCAATAGTATATTGTTTGCCTTCGAATCATGGTAAGGATGGGTCAAGAAATAGAATGATAAAGAGTAAACAGATGATGTAGCGTAGAAGATGATGACACCGACACCCCGACAAGTTATATTGTTACCCACATGTTAAGACTCGACAATCTGTGACCATCTAGTGTGTGCGACTCGGTTATAGACTAGACTCTACATGCAGTCCTACTTTACTATAACCGTTGGCTTTGATACGAATCTGTCACACCCTCAAATTCCACATGCGGGGTTTTATCGCGAGGCGCGTGACACACCAGGATCTCAGTCAACGATCACAATAAAGAAACAACAAACATGCATTCATATATATTTTAAAACCAAAACATCATGCTTTGAGCCGTAAACCAGCAACGGAAGCATTTCTTGTTTATAACCAAAAGACATATTATAGTTTACAAAACATTGTTTAATATGCTTCAAAATTCTAGACGCTGTGCAAGACTCCGTGCGCCTAGTCCATTAACTGCTACCTGAGAAAACATGCCAAAAATGTCAACATATAATGCTGATGAGTTCACATGTTTTCTTTTAGCGACCTGAGAAAACATGCCAAAAATGTCAACATATAATGCTGATGAGTTCACATGTTTTCTTTTATAACAGTGTTGTATAAGTTTAAAAAGATCATTCCGTTACTACTAGGTTATAAGAACGTTAGCTAGATGTTAAGTGTTTTTACTACTACGGTTGGGAACCCATTACTAAACATGTACCAATGTTGAATCCAGCCCAGATTGACTGGGTTACCGATGCCTCGATAACCCGAGAGTTAGAGACAATATGCACCCGCCCGGCATCCCTGCCGTCGGGTGGAGTTTGTGAGGCCCAATAGATCTATCCACATTTTCCTCGTTGTGCATCCCCGCACATTCATGGTTTCCCCCTGGGACTTTCCGTAAAAGCCGTATAGTAACATGAAGTAACCATAGTATAACATGACCTTTAATAAGTAAGCAAGTAGCATGTTTCTCCCCGAAAGCAAAACGGTAAAAGTGGGGCTGTGACACTCACCTTAGATTGCGTTACTTGAAAACAGTTAAGTAATTATGCTATGATAGCCCCAAATAGCGGCGACCTATCATAAGATGTGTATAAGTATCCGGACTAATAACCTGCAGGTTGACTGATCCCCGAATGTCCAGACCATAACCATAAACGTTTGAAAACACCTTTGACTGTTAAACCGACCGTACCAGACAAGACCCGACATCCCATTGGTGACCCGACGTCCCACGTGTTAGCCGAATATAAGACATCATGCAACATATGTAATTACACACTTAGTACATGCATGAGTTCACCTAGTCTAGCATAACGCTCAATTAACACATAAATGAGTCCGAACACGTGTTACCAAGTCATTGGACGTATCCCCGGGTTCCTATCATGTTCCTAGGTGTCAAATCATGTTCCGGGAGGTCAAAATACGCTTACGACAGCAGTACACGCGATTAGGAAACTAACATGGAATTAGGAGAAGTCAACTGGTGAGTAGGGGAAAGTCAACAGGCGAATGGGGGCTAATCGCCTGATACATCAGGCGATTAAGCTGTAATCTCCTGATACATCAGGCGATTAGAGCCCTATTCGCCCCCTGTATTCCTGTCCCACATTTTCGCGCGTTAAACCTTCCAAATCAGATCCAAAACATGTAAAAACACCCAACGTCAAACCTAAACCACTAACCAACCCATTCCAAGAAAAAATCCCCAATTTACCTCTGCTCTAATGGCCTCGGTGCGATTATTTCCAAAAATGGCAAAGTACTAGGTTTCATTAACTATAAAATCTTTCCTTAAATGGTAAAGGCCAGATTACACCTCCTAAAACTTGCAAATCATCATCTCTATGTTATAATATCATTCTATTGTGATTCCTAGCAACAAACAAGCAATGAATCATATCATAACATCCTAATTCTTCAAGAATCATCCAAATAGGTCAAAATGCATACTTTCATCAAAACACTATAACAATAGCTCAAACCCTTAGATAATCATCCTAATAACTCCTACACATCAGAAGTACATCAATTTCATAGAAACATTCATGTTATAACCACCAAAAATCATCATATGCATAAATACTTCACATATAGCAAGTATTATGGTGTAGACTTGTTTTAGAACTCATTTCAAAGGTTCTTAAAGACACATACTTAGCAAAACAAGGTCTGGACTTTTGGGGAACCAAAACAATAACATTACAAAGGTTTGAGATGAAGAACACACCTTGGATTTTATCAAAGAAAGGTGTGTTAGCTTGGAAATGGTGAGTTTTGAAGTAAAACAAGTTCCAGAAGTGTTTCGAGGTGTGTGGGAGGCTTAGGATCGGTTAGGGTTGCACTAAGGGTGTTTGGGGAGTCAAGGGTTGTATTTATAGGTGTTTTGACTCGTGCATAGCAGGTCAGGCGAGTAGGGGAGCTGATCAGGCGATTAGGAGTCCTAATCGCCTATATACTGGCGATTAGGAGCTCCAATCGCCCCTAATCCCTCCCAATCGCCTATAATACTGGTGATTAGGAAACCCTCTGGTTCCTAATCGCCTATAGCACTCCGGGTTGGGTTTTTGGCGCGTTAAACACTATTTTAACATATATATAAACACGTATTCATATACCGATAAGGCACATAATGATTACAAACATATAATGCATTATAACTAACATGTTCATGTCCGTTCACCAATTCCCGGGACTCAAGACTTGCGTGTGTGCGTTAAACCCGGTGATTCCGCGAATCACCAATCCTTGTACCCATGGTTATGGACCGACTCCCGATGATCCCGCGGATCATCGTAACGACTCCCGATGATTCCCCAGAATCATCGTAACGACTCGACTGACCCAGTTAAATACGAAATATGCATGACTCGCTAAGGTAGACATACTAGTTTAGTCAATGTTACTAACCTGAGTTTGCCGGGAGTCACAAAGACTGCTTGCCCACTACGAACCCTATATCCCGAAGCCCCACCAGAGGGGACACCCCAGTGAGATCAACACACGCATGCTTACCTTGAGCCCATGCAAACACTAGGACATCCGCTGGTCGTAAGGTGGACCGCCCGTCTAGCGGGTCCGTCAGAAAATTAACATGAAAACGCTTGCCTGGAAAACCAGCATATGAGTCATGTAAAGAAAATTTGTTGTTGTCAAACCAGTGCAATTTTATGATTTTGTTGTTTTCAAGTTGTGTAGTTTTATGTATTTAATTGCTGTGAAAAATAGTGCGTTTTGTAGAACGTTTATACCCGAATGTGCTGGATTTTTTAGGGTGGGCGGGGTGGTCCGTGATGATCACTGTGTGATGGCCGTGACCATCATGACCACCGCCCCTACCAAACCATCACGGGCGTGAGGGCCAATTCTCGTGACAGCCATCATGGTAGTGTGAGAAGTAAATAAAGGGGGTTGTTTGTTTGGGGATAAGGTGTGATGGTGTGATACACCACTCCATGTATTTAGTGATGGGTGTGATGAAATGATAAAAATTGAGGTGACACAATCTAATTGGTTGTGATAAAACCCACTGTGATGGCCACCACGTGTTAGAGTAAATATACAGTATGTTAGTATATCTATCTATAGCCATCTCAATCATTTATATAATAATGGTCAATTACTAATATATCCCTAAGTTAATAATAGGTGATTCCTTGATGGACGGAACTACCCTTAATGACATAATATTAGGTTGTCCTCTGTATGTATAAATAGAGGGATTACTAGAGGTTAAAGGGTTGACGCAATAACATAACACCATAACCTAATAAGCTGTCACCATCACCTCTTTCTCAAATTGAACTCATCAGAGTTCATTAGCCATCATAGCGACAAACACTAAAGGGAACCCGATCACACTAACAAGGATGTAGTCTTCCTATGCTTACAGCATCAGTCTCAGGTCTCACCAATCTGTCAGGTACACGTTTATTGCATGTTTTCCATTACATATAATCAGAACTGATCAACATGTGGTATCAGAGCAATGTTGCTCGCTTTGATTGTTTTCCATTAGATCTGGAATTAAAATCGAAAAAACAGTTATGTTAAAAGCCAATTAATGGTGATTACGGGTTCTAAAATTTTCGGCTAATAAACTTATGTTTTACAGTTAATGGTGTTTTTTTTAAAAACGGTGATCATTGATCTCTATCAGTTTTTCGAGATTTTGAAGATCTATGGTTTTTTTTTTTTCAAAATCTGTTTATAAAAATTAATATTATCAGATTTCGATTTTAGATTATGTTTATGTTTAATGTTCATGTTAATTTTTCGGCATAAGAAAATCGAAAATTTCTTATGATTTGGTTCAAAATTGGATTAAAATTTTGTTTCCGGTATTTTAGGATAAAACTTAATCTCCAAGGAATTTTTTTTTTCAAATCAAAATTGATAAAGTCAAAGATTTCGAAATCTTAGGAAATCTTTGGAAATAATTACTCCCCATTTAAAAAAAAACGGAAATAAATATTATGTAAATCCATAAAATTTCGAACCATTTTTTAGTATTAGTTTTCGATAATAATAGGTTTTCGGTTTTAATGTTTACGAATTTAGTTCTTGGATTATTAGTTAAGTTCCAGATTAAGGTTCTCGGTTTTAAGGTTTTCGACTAGGTTCACGGATGGGGAGTTCTCGGTCAAGGTCATCATCATGGAAAACCATAATTTTCTTGAGAACCCATAATAACTTTTGGGAACAATCATTCATTCGAGAACTAGGATACAAAACCGAGAAGCAACAATAAATATCGAGAACCAATCATGTTTTTCGAGAACTGTTACAGAATCCGAGAACATCAGTATATTCAAAAACTCTTTAAACCACCCAAGAACATCATAGTATTTGAAAACCTCAATTTCCGGGAACTCCTTATGTATTCGAGAACCCATTAATATTTGAGAACAATACTAAACCAAGAACTAACTTTTTCTTGGGAACTCACTTATTTTTTTGGGAACTCATCATGAGTCCAAGAACCCCCTAGTTATCCAAAAACCTCATTTTCCGCAAACTTGAACCTTCTAATATGAAAACCTCATTTTCCCCCTCGAACCCCCTAGCAGGGGCATGCCCCCTGCAAACCAACCCCCCATCCCCACAGAGAAGATTCCGTGGGTTTTCAATCTACAATAACAGGAGGTTTTTTGTTAACTAATTAAACAGTTTTGATAAAACCTTAACATTTCAAGTTTTTCAAAACCTAATTTGCCTAACTTGAATAACACACATATGTTTCACTTCTCCCCAAAAGTGATGTGTTACACTTATGATGTTATTCAAGTCTCGTTAGGCATTATCGTTTGGTTCACATAACTTTCATAAGGTATCATTCTACCCAAAGGTGATTGATACATATTATATCGGTGAACTAAGTATCTTGAATTAAAACTATAAATGTCTCACTTCTGCCCAAATGTGATGTGTTGCATTCACTGTTTGTAAAATTTGTACTTAAATAAATAGCACATATAGCCAAAGCGAAACTGCATGTTGTTTAAATAGCTTATGATTTGGTGTTATAATTAGTTATTACAGCTTCATTAGTATAATGGCCTTTAGTCCTGCCCACCTTAGATAATTACTTGCCCCTTAGATTATTCCACTATTAGCTCTCAGCTGTGGCATCACAACCTTAACTGGTTATAACTTTGCTACCTAGAGAGATTCACTTATGTTGACTTTGGTGTTGCTGGATTTCGATTAAACACAGAGAAGGGATGTTCCTCTCGAACTCACTGATAAAAGCACCGCTGCTGAGAAATTGGTGCATGACAAATGGGAAAGGTGCAACCGCATGTCTCTCATGTTCATAAAGAACTCCATTAGCATGCCTATTAGAGGATCTATTCCAGATTCTAAAATTGCTAAAGACTATCTGGTATCTATGGAGGATCAGTTCAAAGGAACCTCAAAGGCGCATGCTTCCACTCTAATTCTGACACTTGTGACTACTAAATATGACGGGAGAAGCAGTATTCGTGAGCACATTATGACACTAAATGACATGGCCCATATATCAAGGGATTAGAAATGGAGATCATTGACGGTTTCCTGATGTATTTCATAATGACTTCGTTTCCTTCTGCTTATGACGCTTTCAAGATCAACTACAACACACAAAAAGAAAAGTGGACAATGCAGGAGTTGATCGCTATGTGTGTGCAAGAGGAGGAATGGATGAAGCTGGAGAAACCTAAAGTTGCTTAACTGACGACTGCTAATCGAAAGAAGAGGAAGAGGCTACCAAACAAGAATCAAATTTCTAAAACTCAGAGAAATGATGCAAGTACCTCATCTGGCTATAAGAACTCCAAAGGCAACTTCTCGTTACATGTACTTGTATCTCATTAAGGAAAAGTATGAATAACTAACAACTTTAAAATATTATAAAGCCGATGTTGAAAAGCAATTAGATCGTCAGATAAAAGTTGCTAGATCAGATATAGGAGGTGAATATTATCGTAGACATACTGATGTGGGTTAAGCCTCTAGCCCATTTTATGAGTTTTGTAAAAGCCAGGGGGTTGTGAACCAATACACCATGCCAGGTACTCCTCAGCAGAATAGTGTAGCTGAGCGAAGAAACAGAACCTAATGGACATCGTGCACAGTATGTTAGCCAACTCATGTTTACATTTATTCCTCTGAACTGAGGCCTTAAAGGCATCCGTTCATATACTGAATAGGGTTCCTACGAAATATGTCCCCAAAACTCCTTATGAACTTTAGACAGGTAGGAAACCTAGTCTTAGATATATGAAAGTACGGGGTTGTCTTGCCAAAGCTAAATTTTAAAACCCTTTCTTACGAAAGCTTGACACAAAGACCATCCGTTGTTTCTTCATCGGATATCCCGATCCCTCTAAAAGTTATAGATTCTATTGTCCTTTCCATGTCACTCTTATTGTGGAAACCAAGCGTGCTACATTTCTAGAGGATTTCAAGGTCAGTGGAAGGAGGGAAAAACCTTATGACGATTTGCATGAAGTACAAGATGCGGGGGAGATAGATTCGTCGCTTACAATAACTCTGATAATTCCTCTTGTACCCAATGATGCACTTAATGTCACTACACCAACACCGACACCTTGTGATGTGCCATCATTTACACACATTAAACATGCATAAATAGTCTCATAATAGAAAAAAATGGGGCTAAAATTGATAATTAAATCTACTTAATCGTTTCTATTTGTGTTTTTCAGGAAATTGGAGCTCCAACCCAAAAAGAGGTGATTTTTGGGTAAAAATAGCTAAAACTAGAGATTCCTGAAGATACGAGACCTGAAGCATGTTCCAAGGATGTGTAAAGACCTTCTTGGGGCTTAAACAATGATAAAATCAGTCCGGGGTTGACCAAGCATGCCCATGCTCAGTGGTACGAGGCCCTCCCCAGTAGAAGACAAAGCATCCAACTTGGGGGATAAAGAAAACAACTTTTGTCAACCTGCACATCCGTGCCAGACATCAAGGACAAACATGACTGTTCCCTGCAGCAACAGAATGTACGTCTGGAAGGTGCACGCCCATGCCCACCATCATGCACGACCGAGCTTGCCCTGATCAGCGTATATATAACAAGCTCAACTCAACCATTTGGTGTGCCATCTTGGGGTCTTGTGGGAGGCCTTAGGGCCAACCTAACACCTCTCCAAGGTTAGGAGCTTTCCTACCTTGCATTCTTGATCAAGAAATGGCACCGTAGGAGTAGTTTTCATGCAATAAATGTCAAGGGTTGCGAGAATCACATTAGATGCATGGGATCAAGGATGTTTGAAGCTTGTCTATGAGTGGAAGACCTTCATGTTCTTGTGTGGATTATCTCTATATGGTTGTATCCATCCAGTATTCTCCAAACCTATTTGATTTATTAGACTTTTTATATTATTAGTAGTGTATTTTTAGTTATTGGTGTGTTTATCTTCTTAACTAATTCTTGTTTGTTTATCTTTTGTGGCAGGTTCAATTCGTGGTTAACTTAAAAATCCTAAAATCAACCTAAACTTAACTAATATAAAAACTATAATGGGGTTCGATCGGCTTCTGGTAGTCCCAAGCTAGATCTAAGGCGAGGAAACCGGTAATGAAACAAATCCTTCGGACTTCTGGTGTCTAAACCAGATAATAAGCAATGGCTTCTGAAGTAGACCAGATCCAGGTGACAAGTTTTTGGTATCACACCAGTTGTGTGAATGGTTTTCTTGGCAAATGGAGGATTCTCTACGGGTGCGCCAATGATCTTTAGATTACACACTTATAGGGTTATATTCCACCTTTGTTAAGGTTATCATTCACAAGTGTTAGGGGTTAAGGGTTGAAATTATTAAAGTCTTTTAATCACTTTATATTTACTTGATCAATAAATATTTATGTTGTCACTTTTAAAGATAAATAAAACAAGGATACTTTAACCAATTCTCGTTAGTACAAGATCGTTAACTTCTTAGAGGGTCCCCCACCACACATGCTAATGGTATGTGAGATTCTTCAGTACGGGAAGCAAGAGTAAAGAGAGGTGGAAGGGATTCCTGGTCGGAATTAAGCCTCTACATTAATTTAGGAGGGTGAAGCAGAGAACCCATTGTTTAAATGAGTGGTTTTGCGGTGGTTTGGGAAGTGCCTAACAAGCAGGACTCAAACTTTACATGACTTATGTGCGTTAGGCTCAATGACACTTGTCAACCAGAAGAAGACCGACTAACGGGCCAGCAGTCCGAAGAGACCTTTATGGGGACTTGTACACTTTCCCTGTGCGCGACCCATTTAGTTGCTAGAACATCATCCCTTATTTATTTCTCTTCCCATCTCCTAACTCTGAAGGGAACGTTCAAAACCCGTTATCCTCATCAATAATTAAAACTATTTCTACTTTTAATATAATTATTCTACTTATTCGGAGGATTCCCGAGACTTGCATGTTTTTTAAACTTACCATTTTTATCTTTCAATTTTGAAATAAAAAACCTTTTCAAAAACTATTTTTCTTTTAGAACCCCTCCGTTTTATTTTCCTTTCTCAAAACCCGATTAACAACAGTGATGAAAGTTTGAGTAGGGGAAAGTGTGTTATCTGGAATATGATACTCGGTATTTACCCTAGAAACCTATACTATACACGTCAGGTTCTCTGTCTATGTGTTGATTTTAGTTTCTAAGTAATTATTGTTTACTTATATATTTAAAACTTGTTAATGGTATAGTAAAAATCCTCTTTTTCCTCATTTTGATTTGTTTGTCTATTAGTATGTTAAGCTAGAATAATGACACACAAATCAACAATTAAGTGCATAACTAAAATTGACCCTAACGTTATATTCTGAATTTGGACTGTAGTATGATTAATGGGGGTCCTAAGTTGAATATTGACTTAACGACTGTATTTCTCTTCTACAGTTTTGGCTTAGAGCTAAAATGAGTATCAATCTCAGCAGACTTATGTAATACTCATAATAAATGATTACTCGGCTAAGTAGGAGAATGTTAGAATAAATATACATTATGTTAGTATATTTATCTATAACCATCACAATCATTTAAATAATAATGGTCAATTACTAATATATCCCTAAGTTAATAATAAGTGATTTCTTGGTGGAGGGAATAACCCTTAATGACATAATATTAGTGTGTCCCCTGTGTGTATAAATAGAGGGATTACTAGAGGTTAAAGGGTTGACACAATAACATAATACCATAACCTAAGAAGCCGTCACCATCACCTCTCTCTCAAATCGAACTCATCAGGGTTCATTAGCCATCATAATGATACACACTAAAGGGGACCCGATCACACTGACTAGGATGTCGTCTTCCTGTACGCTTACAACATCAGTCTTAGGTCTCACCAATCTGTCAGGTACACGTTTATTGCATATTTTTCATTACATACAATTAGAACTGATCAACATCACGGACCACCCAACCCACCCTTAGTGGTAAACTTGAGGTCATTGTTATCTTAAGTGTCGTAGGTGGTCAATAAATTATTTGACAATGGAAAGAGAGAACAGGTACCATGACTAAATAAGAAAATAGAGAAGACGATCAAGAGTGGGAGCAAGCAACCGGCAAAAGACGAAGGAAAATTAGAAATCTACGGTACAACCCTATGAGTTCGACAAAGCAACAACATTTTATGTATCCAACCTACCAAGTTACTGCACAAAGGGGGATATCTGGAAGGATTTTAGAGTTTCTAGTGAACTTGTGGATGTATTTATGCTTAGAAGTCTGGACGCCACCAGCAACAAGTACGCCTTTGTGAGGTATAAAAACATTGGAAACCTGGAGAAACTGATTTAAGTACTAACTTGGTAAGATTAAACGGATCCAAGCTTACTGTTAACAGAGCAAAGTTTCGAAGAGATGGTAAGTCTTTTAGTGTATCAAAGGAGACATAGCCTCATGTTGAACAACCACCACCTAAACATTCCGACGGGTACCAAGGGGCCAACGACCATACAACCTTTGGTGAGAAAACCTTCAAGCATATTACTACGGGATTGACGAAGGAACAAGGACGACGTTTGATTTATCAAACATGATGACCAAAGCAACACGTGCATGGTCGAAAGCCTCTCTTCTGGTTGAAGCTCGAGACCTTACTATCCTTTGCAACCTGGATAACGTTATGAACAATGCTAATAGATACTTATCTGGTCTTAGATATGTGAGGGGGCCTAAAGTTTCTGATGTCATTTACACAAGAACAATACTGTGATGCATTCCTATCCTACTTCAAAAATTAACAATCCAGGTGGTTTTCAAGCATTGTGAAATGGCAAGGCAATGTCGTCAGTTTTGCGAGGATTGCTTGGCTATGCATCGATGGAGTATTAGTGCATGCATGGGACTCGGTTGTCTTTAACAGGACTCGCAACCATTATGGTCGGGTGTTGTTTCCTTCCCTGGTGCAGACCAAAGACTGTTGCTTGTCCTTTGAAATTATTGGTGTTCTGGTGAATACCGGGAAGGAGATTAGATTTCAATGATGTGGAGCAATTTGGAGTATTCCGTTTGGATTTCTGAAGTCATGATGGATTGGGTCCCGGATTTCCTCAAAGGGGCACTAGACTACCTAGCGGAAAGTATGTTACACAGCTCATGGCCCTTGACATGTTCTCTGATATGGGTCAAGCGTCTGGCAGCAATCAAAACGGTGGATTGGAAAAAAAAATGCTCCGGCAAAAGATGCGGTGCCGTCTACTACGTCGGGAGTTTCAACAGTCGGCAAGGTAAGACTATCTTCAATGCTAAGGACACCCTTAGGCGCCCTTACCTGCTCAGCCAGCTGTCACATCATATTTTTACGAATCCCTAAAAATCCTTATAAATCCTTAAAAACCCACAATTTCATCTCCAACGCTACAAACATCCTTACTTATCCTTACATTTTCCGTATCATTACATATTTTTACTTTTAACTTAAATACCTAAATTATTATCATATATTTAGTATAACTAACTAATTAATTAATTAATACAACTACTCAAACAATATATGATCAGAATTGAAATACATGTATTGCTAGTTTTATATTTTAAACTTCATAACATCAATAGTGTATAAATAGCGAAAGATAATTAAAAGAACCAATAAATAACTAATTATTAAAGAGAGTCTAATTGAAAAGAGATCTTCTGTGGACGAAGTGGGGGCAGGAGGCTGCAATTAACGCATTTAACATGGGGATATGCAAACACACAAGTCCCTAGAAATGAAGACTTTAAGGGGATGGGCACTCCACTTAGAACATGCGTAGTGTAGCGTTATTTGAAGCGTGAAGAGCATCATAGCGCCCCCAACATCATTACATGGGGGCGCTATGAGTTAAAAACCGGTCAAAGCGTTATGTTTATAACGCTGAACATCATGTTTGAAAACCAATCAAATGTAGCCACGTGTAGAATTCAAACGTAAATATTAGTAAACGGTCAAATTGTTTTCAACCCCCCCCCCCAACGCTTGCAAACGGTTAATTTATATATATATATATATATATATATATATATATATATATATATATAGTGGAAGTATATAGAGAAAACCCTTGTTATATGGAAAACTCTGAAAACTCTAACTTCCCGACTTTTTTTTTATGAAAATTTTAGGGTATGTAATATACATTTTTTAAGCATTTTGAGCCAAAAAAATCGAAAAAGCGCCAAACGGTTTATTTTTAAATAAAAAACGTCTACTGTTAACATATAATTAATACATGGTTAACACCTGTTATTATCGCTTAACATGTGTTAGTCAAAATTTTATTTTTTATTTTTAAAAAAAACTACTCGACGCTTTTTTAATTTTTTTGGCCCAAAATGCTTAAAATCATGTATATTACTTGCCCTATTTTTTTCAAAAAAAAAATAAAAAAAATTGGGAAGTCAGAGTTTCCAGAGTTTACCGAATAAGAATGGGTTTCCAAAATATCCTAACCCTATAATTTTTTTTTTTGCATTAATCGCACATTTTTATGCAAGGAATTTTTTTATTATATTTGAATTTTTTTTTCATTTATACATATATGTATATAGCAGTTATACATATGTGTATATTTCAGTTATACATATGTGTATATTGCATTATACATATGTGTGACACATGTGTATATTGAAAAAAAAAATACAAAAAAAAAATAAAAAACTTTTTTTTCTGCATATAACGCAGTGACTAAAGCAAAAAAAAAAAAAAAACAATTTTTTTTTGCCTTAGAGAAATTTGTGGTCCAGAATGGTTCTCTCAGTTCTCAATTTGGGAAAAGGTTCTCATTTGAACCAAATCCTATATCTATACTATATTAATAAGCATATAGGAAGGGCAGAAATGGTCATTTGCCACTTTTAAGAGATGTACAAGCCTTAAAAGCATGTACAAGCCCTTAATGCAAAGAGAGAAAAACACGGTACATGAATCTGATTATGATTTAGGGTTTCTCAATGACAAAACATCCTCATTTATCCGCCCCTGTAAGTCCCAAATACTAGATCTTGTTAAGTGCAAGAGATTGTTATCATTTAGAAACACCTATGGATTATGTGTTTTAAGTGATTAATCTTCTACAATCAAAGAAACTAGATGAATATGATAAAAACCGACACACAAGATGAATAATAAGATGATTCCATTGTTGATTTGTTACTGAAGAACCATGGAATGACAACAAGTACGCACCTATTCAAAATGTGCTACAAAGATAATCCAAAACCCTAACCCTAGAGCTGCACACAAGCTTTCTTTATATAGTAAGTCTGATGGGCCTGCGCACTTAAGCTAAGTGCACAGGGCCCGTGTATTAAGTGCGCAGCCTAGGGTTTTACATAAACTATTCCATAATTACATAAACAACCCTTTAACTTACAAACTACACAATAAGCTATCAAAAAGTCTTTGTTCTGGTAACTGTGGTCTCAATATAACCCAACAATACTCCCCCTAGACCACAGCTTCCAGTTCTTCTATCTCAATCAATCTCTACATCGCTTGGCTCCCCCTCTGCCTGACCCGGAGGGTCTTGAATGAAGATGGAGGCAAGATCTTCTTCAACAACATGTGGAACTTGAGTAGACTCAGCTGCAGGTCTTTTTGGATCAGTTGCTGTTGCAGGTTCTTGTATCTGCACCTCTGAAGCGGTTTCGGCTTCAGTTTCTGTTACTTCTGCAGCCGCAGCTTGGGCAGCTTTCTCCTTTTGTTCTTTTGCCGTGTCCGCTGCGTTGATCCTCTCTGCTATGTGAAGTAACTCCTGTTTCAGCTTCATCGCCCGATCCACTGCTCTCCTGAATAGGACAGCTTCCTCAAATAAGACATTCCCAGCACCTACATTGATCTGATTGGCGAACAGCATATTCAAGTCCGATAGATTAAAGGCAAACACATCTACCGGATCAAGAATCCTCATGGCCTCTGAATCATCCTTCAACTTGATAACGGCTTCACCAGTATTACTGTCATAAAACCACTTCTTTAAGTCTCTTAACATGACTGGAAGCTCAGGACGTATAGGAACTCGTGTGACGACCTGGGGGGGGGGTCAATCACATAAGTAATCATTCCTTGTCCTGTGGTAGGATCGATTCGCTTCTTCGAGATCCATCTCCTCGGCTTTTGTGGCTTGAAGATCTGAAAATCATATTCACACTCCTTCTCTTTGAACCAAGCAAGCATGGAGCCGGTGGTGTCATTGGTGTGGTTGATGAAGGGGGCTCTACGAAGTTCCCTGATGTCCCAACGAGGGAGAGGCTTCAGTTCAGTTCAACCTCTGAAGTACTGGATAACTCCCCCTCGTCTCTTTATCGCGAACAACTTTTTCACCTCGTCATACTTCCATGAGATGATCCTCTCTTGATAAGCTTCTCTTGTATGATGGATCTTCTGATGTAAAGCTGGAATAGTGATAGGCCTTCTGGGGAACCATGTTGATCTTTCTGGGTCCAACTTATGCGCATCCGACGTCTCGTACACCGTTTCCTCTTCCATACCCATCTCTACAAACTTCTCAGGCATCTCATCCTCGCTGATTTCATCAACATCACTTTCTTCAGCTAATCTCTCTTTCTCTTTCTCCTCCTCAAGAAATTTCCCAAAATCAAATAGTTCATCGGATGTCATGCTAGGAGCACCGGTCTGCTGTTTCTGCAGCTCCTGAATCATATCAAACATCTTCATCTGAACCTGAGTCTGAAACTTGATCAGATATCGTTGATCCTTCACAACTTTCTCCAAATTCTTGTTCTTGTGCTTTAGCTTCTTGACTTTTCTTTTGAGCTCCTGGTTGTTGTGCACAGAACTCTTTAGGGTACAAATCTCCCTAGAAGCAGTCTTTCCAACCTCCTTGACCAACTTCTCGTATAGTTCCTAGTGCACCGGTTTGCGGCGTTGTGCAGTAGGAGCTGAGGAGGAGGGTTCTGTTGGCCTTTGTGCTGGTGCTTTAGGGGCTGGAGCAGTAGTTGTAGATGGTCCTTGTTGATCTTCTCCCCCGAACATAGATTCTATAATCACCTCTGCCTCAAGATCATCCTCAGTCATCACCCGAGGGATCTCAGACTCTAGTAGTTGTTCCCTCCGTTTCTTTCTTTCTGCCCTTTTGTACTCAGCACCTTGTCCTAGGGCCTCAGCAGTCTCAAGTTGTTCCGGTGTCTGTGATTCTCTGCCCTCTTGTAACAGACCAGTTGGCCTTTTCCTCTTGGTGGGTTTTGATGGAGCTGCTTCAGTTGCCACCCTTTTGCCCCTTGCCTTTTCTTGAGCAATCTCTTCAGCAGTTGGTTGGGCTGAAGAGGGAGCAGGGTCAGATGGTGCAGGTGCAGTGGTGGATTGCTGACGAGCTTCTGTTACATCCTGCTTCCTTTTCTGAATCTTGTTATAGAGTTCCATGACCATAGGATAGCGCTGAGCTGCATACATGTTCTCTAGCATAGGCTCCCAATCAGCAGTATTGCACTCAGTGAAGAATCGTGCACCTTTGGTGAAGTTGTACTGGTCACCAAGGGGCAGATTCTTGTGCTGTGCATTAATCATCATCTGCACAAATCTGGGGTACATAGCCCATTTGCTAGAGTCAGTCTCAGCATTCTTCACCAGATAATCGAAGATCATACCCGACAGATTGAACGGTTCATTCTTGCAGATTTTGATCATAGCTGTCGACCATTCTGTGCTAAGAGCATTATAACCTCCTTTTCTGTGACATAGAGACATGATAAACACGTGACTGATGAGTCTCCAGTCTCTGGTCAGCTGGCTCTTTTTGGTATCCCCTCTTTTGTCGAACTCTCCTTTGTATCCGAAATTTTTGAACTCACGGTGAACATCGGCTTTAGATAGAAATCTGACTGTTCCTGGCTGGTCTTGAAGTCTCAGCACGCTTCTAACAGTATCTTCAGTGATGATTACAGCCTTGTTTCTGACTGTAGCGTTGATTCGTTTGACGCGATCAACGACTTCTACTCGAGCAGATCTCCAAAAATCTTCAATGTGAGAGCAATAAACTAGTAGACTATGCTCCACAGCGTATCCGATTCTGCTTCGTCTGATCCAGGTAACCACGTCTTTGAACTTTATGTCGTCGGTCTCGAGGTGCATTGGCTGATTATGCATTCCTCTTGGATCCCAATCAAGTGCCATCTGTTTAGGTCATGTGCACGAAAAACAAGTTAGAGCTCTTGATTGTAAGTGGACGACCAAACGACTGACCTTAGACTTCGACGGATAACGCACTTAGACTATTATTTTTATTTTAAGTTTTTCATGTGTTGTGTTTTGGACAGTCATAAGATTGTGTTTGATTGATTTGTTTTATCAGTGTGCAAGATACATTTGATTTTGCAGTTTATGATCATTAACGTCCAGGTTTAATTGCACGGGTAAACAAGTCTAAATACGCAATCCGGTCAAGTGTTTTGGATAGTCAAGTTAATGGTCACATGTGGTTCAAGTACGCATGACACTTCGTCATCAAGTTCTCAGTCAAGTACGCAGCCAAGTGCTCAGCCAAGTGCTCACCTAAGTGCTCAGCCAAGTGCTCACACAGTGGGCTGAGCACTTAGGCAAATGCGCAGTCCAAGATCTGGGATGCACGAGAAACCTAAGTGCGCAGGTCAGTCATGAATTGGGCATGGTAAACCCTAGCTATGACAGACCAATCTTCATACTATCCAAGTACGCAGATACTTAAACTTTCGTTTAAGATTTTAAGGGCGCAGCCCAAGTATGCGTAACATTAGGGTTTCAGAGGTTTGAATAAGGATGAGACAAGTGCGCAGTTTCTTAAGAAACAAGTACGCAATGTTCATCCCTAAGTACGCAGAATTCAAACTTTAAACCAATCTTCAAAAACTGAAACCACGACTGATTTCTTTTAAACTTTAATATGCTCCCTGTAATCACAAACACAAGACAATTAGTACACATAATCTACCTTATCAAGAATGAAGATCAACAATAATGAGAAGAATGGAACAGATTAATGGTGATTAAGTGCGATTAGAGGCTGATTAGGGTTTAAACTTTGAATGATGAACGATGATTGAAGATGAAGATTTGGGTAAAGAAAATTAGGGTTTGTAAGAACACAGTAACTGTTGATAAAAGAAATTTTACACAGTATATATACATAAGCCATATGGGCCTGCGCACTTGGGTTAAGTGCGCACGGCCCATCAAGTACGCAGCAGTTCAGATTTCAACCCAATAAGAGTTCAAAAGCCCAATTTCATTTTAATAAGTGGGGATTCACCAAAACTCACCTTCTGCATTCAAGATCATACTAATCATACCTGCCAGAACACGTTTCAACTTCCCGTTGGATAGTTGCAGCCTAAGAAAAATTGTCGGTATGCTTGTCCACTTAAACCCATGCCTTTTCTCTTTCAACATGTGTTTGGTGATGATGTTTATCATGTTTTCGGTAATATTGACGAAAATTTGTGGACCCCACTTGTGCTAGGTATGAGCCTACCGATCCTCAAGGTTTATCGAATTATAATGATGAGAGCTTCAGGTCTATGTTACCATAAGCAAAGAAGATGATCATTATCTTAATCAGATGATTAGAGCTTCAGGTCTATGTTACCATAAGCAGAGAAGATGATCATCTGATCGTTTGGTGAGCTATCTAAATATGTTTGCACGTCACTAACATTGCGTGTCTTTTGCTGCTCAGTTGATTAATTTTCTTAGCCCCACATTGGTAGCTTGCACTCTTAGGTGTCTTTTGATTTACCTATGCACAAAATTTTCTGTGTCTTTTGATTTCTCAACCTGTGTATGACCGAACTCAACTTGTGCAGACCTATAGCATAGTGGGAATCCAGCTATCCGTGTAGATCTATACTGTTAATCACCTATTAGCAGTTTACTTGATTCCAGGCTGAATCTACCGACACATCGTTGCTTGAGGCCACAACATCCTCTGGGTCCTATTCACATGCTGACGAAATATGATTAGTTTCTATCATTTCTTGAATTAATTTTTTTTTTTTGAAATTTTGCAGTAGGGATGGACCGGTTTAACTTTCTCCCTCAAAAATCTTGTTTGAATCAAAAAGAAGATTTTTTTCTATATAATATACACAAAACAGGTTTTTTTTTTTTAATAATAATCATTCAAAATTAATCATCTCCAGCCATGTTACCAACTGATGAAAACATGTTTTGTCAAAAGCTTTTGTGAAGATATCTGCCTTTTGATCAGCAGTATCTATTGGCAACACCTGTATATATCCTTTGTCGTGAGCATCGCGAATGGAGTGAATCCAAATTTCAATATGTTTGGTTTTAGAATGATCAATTGGATTCTTCACGATGTCACGACAAGCATCATTATCAATGAAAATAGGTGTGTGCATGACATTCAAACCGTAGTCCAAAAGCTGATTTTGGTTTCATAACACTTGACAACAACAACTGGATGCTGCTGTGTATTCAGCTTGAGCAGTGGAGATGGACACTGTTGTCTGTTTCTTGCTCTGCCAAGACACCATCCTATTACCCAGAAATTGACAACCACCAGAGACAGATTTTCTGTCAATCCTGCAACCTGCATGATCACTATCAGAGTAAACAATTAAATCAAAATTATCACTCTTAGGATACCATAAACCAAGTTTCGGTGTCCCTTTGAGGTAGCGGAAGACTCTTTTAACTGCAGTTTCATGCGATTGCTTGGGATTTGACTGAAAGCGTGCGCAGCATCCAACTGCCCACATAATATCTGGTCTGCTGGCTGTAAGATACATCAGTGAGCCAATCATTGATCGATATGTGTGAGGATTCACTGAAAGGCCTTGAAGATCTGGTACAAGTGTTGTTTGGGCCGCAAAAGGAATGTTGGACGGCTTGCAATCAGACATGTTGTATTTTGCCAGGATGTCTCTTGTGTTTTTGGTTTGATGGATGAGAATTCTGTCTTCTTTCTGCTGAACTTCCAGGCCTAAGAAAAATGACAATTCTCCCATCATGCTCATTTCAAACTGAGACTTCATGATGCTTTCGAATTCCCTGCACAAATTTTCATCAGTGGAACCAAAGATAATATCGTCAACATATATTTGAACAAGAATATAGTGTTTGTTGACTTCTTTGGTGAACAGAGTCATGTCGATCTTCCCTCTGGTGTATCCATTTTGCAGCAAATACGAGGATAAGGTCTCATACCAAGCTCGAGGAGCTTGATGAAGTCCATATAGAGCCTTATCCAATTTGTAGTATTTGTTGGGATGATGAGGGTCTTCAAATCCCGGTGGTTGACAGACGTAGACTTCTTCCTTGATTTTCCAGTACAAGAATGCACTCTTCACATCCATCTGAAAGACTTTGAAGTTCTTGTATGAGGCGTACGCCAAGAAGATACGGATGGCTTCAAGTCGAGCAACTGGAGCGAATACTTCCTCATAGTCAATACCTTCCTGCTGACGAAAACCCTGAACTGCCAGACGAGCTTTGTTCTTGATCACCACACCACGTCATCCATTTTGTTGCGAAAAACCCATCTTGTTCCGATAGGATACTTCCCTTTAGGTAGATCCACTAGCTCCCAAACCTTGAGTTTTCTAAACTTAGACAGCTCTTCCTGCATGGCTTCTACCCAGCTTGCATCTCTGACTGCATCTTTAATGCTGAAGGGTACTGTCTGAGATAAGAATGCTGAGAGTGCAATATTGAGCTTATCTGCCTGATTTCTAGTAAGAACACCCTCAGAGATTGGTCCGATGATGTTCTCAACAAGATGATTCTTAGATGATTTAAATCCCATGTTCGGCTCTTCTTGAACTTGGGAAGGCAGATTTGAAAGATGATCTACAGGGATTGATGAGCTGGATGGATCATTTACAGACTGTTGTGCTGAAGATGTTTCTTCTGAAATTGGAGTATTTTCAGGAGATTGTGTAGTTTCAACAGTTGCATCACCATTTGTGGATTGAAGAGGAACAGTTGGATCAACTACTAATGGAGAGAATCGGGTGGTGAAGGGTGCAACATCGTCTTCAGAAGAGTAAAGAGTATCTTCGAGACGAGAAGGAGCGGCTGCTTGATTGTCAGAGGTTTGTTCTTCAATGATACTGAAATTGTTGAAAACAACGTCCACGTCAAAGAACCAGTCAGGACCGGCTCCTGTGTTAGTGAAGTTGGATTCCTGCCAATCAACATAGAAAGATTCGAGAACCATCTTGGTGCGTTTGTTGTATACTCTATAAGCCTTTTGACTTGAAGAGTATCCAACAAAGAAGCACTCATCTCCAACTGCATCGAACTTCATTATGTTCTCATAGTTGTTTAGAAGAGTACATGAGCATCTGAACGGCCTGAAGTAATCAATCAGAGGTTTTCTTTTGAAAAGCAATTCATAACCTGTTTTCCCGCGCGCCTTAACAATTAAGACTCTGTTAAGAACATAACAGGCGGTATTCACAGCTTCTGCCCAGAAGATGATCGGCAACTTGGAGTCGATTAGCATAGTTCTGGCAGCTTCAATAAGTGTACGATTCTTCCTCTCAGCAACTCCATTCTGTTGAGGAGTTCTCGTAGCACTGTACTAAAGATGAATTCCTTTGTTGTTGCAGAAAGTCACGAAGCTTTGATTTTTGAATTCAGTCCCGTGATCGCTTCTGATTGGTCTAACTTTTGTCTTCACTATGTTTTCAATAAGAGGAACAAACAGCATCAATATCTTGGCAACTTCACTTTTGTATTTTAAGAAATACACCCATGTAAAACGAGAAAAGTCATCTGTTATCACCAAACAATAAGATTTATTAGCTAAGCTTTTAACACTAATTGGACCGAAAAGATCCATATGCAATAGTTGAAGAGGTGAGTCAATAGAGTTCACTGTTTTGGACTTGTGCGATTTCTTGTGTTGTTTTCCTTTGGCACACGCTAAACATTTTTCAGAAAACGGGAATTCCTTGGAAGGAAGACCTCTGACCAAATTTAGTTTAGAAAGTTTGTTAATGTTTTTAAAGTTTACATGTCCCAATCGCCTATGCCATAACAGTGACTCTGACTCGGATGCCTTGGAAAGCAAACATGTCATTTGACATTCAGACTTGGCATCTCTCATATTTATCACATATGTGTTATTCTGCCTAGGAGCTTTTAGCATAATCATATTGGTGGGTGGTATGAATCCAGGCTTCAGAAAGATGCACTCCATGTCATTGAATAACACTGAGATTCCTTTGTCACAAACTTGTGATACGCTCAAAAGATTGTAGCACAATTCTGGAACATAATTCACATCTTCTAAAGTCAGTGCGTCGGAGATCACATCTCCTATTCCAACTATCTTCCCGCCCTTTTCATTTCCGGCGAAGGCAACGAACTCTCCATCAATAAACCTATAGTTCTTGAGGAGTTCCTTCAGACCAGTCATGTGTCTTGAAGCCCCGCTATCAACATGCCATAGATATCTCATGAGTGCGATCAACCATTTCTGTAGTTTATTCTGAAATACAAATGAAAACACAAGAAATACACATATAAATACAAGAGACTCTATGTACAATCATGACTCAAACCTTTACTTAGTTAACTTTGGGAATCCAGGTCTGCTTTAGTTTTGATCTGTCGTGATTTTCACCCAAAATTGACTCTTGTCTTTTCAAAATTTTTGTGGTTTTAACAAAACTTTTTACTGTTTCTTGAAGGTTTTTAATCTGATCAGAAAAACAGTTTAGTGTTTTGACGTCATTAGATTTCAAATGACATTTTTTAACCACATGACCCTCATTTCCACATCTAAAGCATTTTGAGTGCTTTGGCTTGATCTTTGGAGAGGGTCTGGATGATGATGGTTGTGATGCTCTTTTCTTGATCTTGCTTGAGCATGAGCTTTCACTTGAACATGATTCATCAATGTTGTTATTGCTTGATTCTTCGTTTGTGTTGCAGTCAGGCTCGCTGATGTCGCTTTCTGTATCACTCTGTGATTCTTTAGAAATTGAGTTATCTGTTTCACTTTGTGATTCTTCAGAACATGAAATATCTGTGGATGATGGAGTAAACTCTGGAATTTCTTCAGTGAGAAATTTCCCAAACCTGTTTCGTTTTAGTTCTGGTACAAACACAGATGGTCTATATACATTTTCATTATCAGAGAATGCAGCATTAAGATCAACACAAACTGGCATAACATTGTTAACACAAACATTTGAGCGTTTGACAGGATTCTTCATATCATCAGGTACCACAACACCCTTTAAGTCAAGTTTAGAAGTTAATGTAGTACAGTCATCCGGCCTAGATAAACTATTACAGTTATCCATCCAAGACAAACTATTACAATAATCCAGCTTAGTTAAATTATTACATTCATCCGAATTCAAAATAGTTTTAGACTTATCATTACTCCAGATGAACCAATTCACTGTAGAGTAATTGGCACCCGGGTGACCTAACCCCATTGTTTGTCCACCACAACTCTCATCATCGTCCACCTGATCCTGTTGGGTCACATCTGCACTGCTTTTACTTATATTAGAGTTTGACTCAGATTTGACACATTCTTTTTCAAAAAGATCATTTTTTGGATGAGGTTTTGGAATGGGTATATATTCACTTTTGCTCAAAAGTAAAAACTGAGATTTTTCAATTCCCTTTTAATCCTTATACCCAATTCCATCTTTGACAAATGATTGCCTTGAGCAATCTAAGATATCTGTATAAGCATGTTTACTTACATTCCATTTGTCCACAACAATTTCGAGATGATTTGTTTCATTTCTAGATTTTTCTAATTTTTCTGTTAAGTCATTTATTAAAAAATCTTTTCTCAGGACAAAATCTTTTAGAGTTTGCATTTCAGCTATAGTTGCATTTAACTTTCGCTGATATGCCAACTCATTTTCTTTCATTTCAGTGTTGATTTTTCGGATGTCATCCATTTATCTTAAAATTCTCCTATTGTGAGACAAACAGTAAGCAACAGCTGTAACACACCTTGGTGAGCACAACTTTGATTTTATTTGAAGAGGAATACTTACCAGATCTCTTTCCTCAACTGTCTTGGGCACGTTCTGCGGCTTCTCATCTGCTTTGCTGGTGGAAGTCTTCTCGGCTACGAGTGCTTCCTCAGAAGCGGCTTCTTTTCCCTTATCGGCCACCAGTACTTCTTTCAGACCCGCATTCTCTAGCATTCCACCCTTTGGCATTTTAGCCGACGACCCTTCCAGAGAATTCACACCGTGTGTGGATTTGGTACAGATTTTGGCCATCAATGCCTTGTTCACATCAGCTTCAACCGCAGCAGCCTCCTCTCCCCAATCAAAGTCCTCAACCACCTACGCCTTCTGTTGATTTGCTTCCCTTCCATCAGTTATCGCCACCATTCTTTTTGCCGGCTTGATCTCTGCTTGATTTAGAGTGGGGCACTCATACTTGAAGTGCCCAAGAGTCTTGCAGTTGTAGCATCTAATCTTTGACTTATCAAAGCCAGCTTTTCCCATTCCAACTCTTCGACCGGTTCTATCTTGAAATCTCTTCACCCTCAGAGTGATCATAGCCATCTGCCATTTCAAATCCATTTCCTCCATATCATCCGGGTCAACTTGATACATATATTCAGGATTCATCATCTCACTCTTAAGGTCACCTGTTTTCAAAGCCTCAAAGCTAGTCATGAATGTGTTGAAGAGTTCAACATGTTCGTTTGCAAGCTTTGTGAACTGTGGGTTGAGTGTCTTTGCAGCTGAGTCAGAGTATGAGACTGTCTTTCCCGAACTTGAACTACCACCACCCATTGCATCCACATATACATGTGACGAGCTTGAACCTATGTTACCTACTGGAGTCATTAGTGCCAGATTCTTCATAGCAGTGCTAGGAACGACTTTCGGAGCAGTCTGGTTCATTTCTCTTTTGGTGATATCCATTTCGAATGACTTCAGAGTGTTGATGAGGTCAGCCAAAGTAGATTGAGCATCTAGATACTCTTTTCTAATCAACATGCATTGTATGCTCCATTCTTTGGGCAGGGAGTCGAGCAGCTTCTTGATAGAGTTTCGGTTGTTAACAGGAATTCCTGCCTTCTTCATCTTGGTTAACATACTCATGAATCTTTCAATATGTGAGCTCAAGCTCTCACCACGAATGCTACCGAACATATCATATTCTTTCTGCACCATATCTTGCTTATATTGGCGCATTTCTTCATTCCCTTCATAGTACTCGTTTAATGCAAACCACAGGTCATGTGCAGTCCCATATTCCTCAAACATGTTATAAACGCCGTTTGATAAGGCCATGGTAAGGGCACCATAAGCCTTATGGTCTCTCTGAAGTAGCTGTTTGTCGACATCAGTGTAGGTAGATGGATCAGGGTTGAACTCTTCCCCTGTGGCAGTGGTTCTCATCGGAATGTGTGGACCTAGCTGGATAGAAGTCCATTGAGTGAAGTCTGTGACATAGAAGAACGACCTCATTCGGTTTTTCCAGGTTCCATAATCTTCTACACCCTTTAATTTAGGAACTCTAGTCCTTGTTCCGGTTTCAAGTTCTTGCTGGGTTATAGGATTTATAGTTGAGTTGTTATCGTTACCGGCCATGATTTAAGTTAATTTTATGAGATTTGTTTTCAAATTTTATAGGTAATAGTTCAAATAATTGTCCAAGTCCTTAAGTACGCAATCAAGTACGCAGCAAGCAAGATCTAAGTGCGCAGCAGCCTGTAACAATATAAACAACCTTGTCAAGATGTTTGTCTTCTGATAAGTGCACAGTTTTGCAAGATACACGAGTAGCTGTTGTTTCTTGATAAGTACGCAGGTCAGGCAGCGTACTAAACAATGTACACAGACACTTAAACTCTCGTTTAAGATCTTAGTGCGCAGAAACCCTAGCCAAGTACTCAAAACTGCACCTCTTCAGTAAGTACGCAACACAACCAGAGATCTCTGTTTTAGTGCGCAAAAACCCTGGTTATGTGCTCGTAGACAGTGAAACCAATAAGTACGCAGAAACCCCAGTTGCGTACTAACACAACAAAGATCTAAGTGCTCAGAGAAGCACAAGTATGCAGTTTATGAGCTAAGTGCTCAAAACAAGAAATAAGTACTCAACGTATGAAATAAGTTCGCAACTCAAGAAACAAGTGCGCAAAAACAGTCTGTTGAAAAGCACAAAAACTCAGCTGAATCCTATCCAAAATCTTTTCATTCCATTCTGAAATGCTTGGATGAAATTTCTACTTATAATGAACAACTTTTAACTCTTAGAAACACAATTTCCACGAAATTTTGAAGCAAATATATAAGAAGAACACCCTAATTTTTGAAAAACACAAAAGTTTTTAAAAATCTTAATAATAAAAACTAACAAGATGAGGGTTTTGGTATCTTTAAGTAGATACAATCTAGAGCACAAAGGCTCTGATACCAAATTGTAAGTCCCAAATACAAGATCTTGTTAAATGCAAGAGATTGTTATCACTTAGAAACACCTATGGATTAGGTGTTTTAAGTGATTAATCTTCTACAATCAAAGAAACTAGATGAATATGATAAAAACCGACACACAAGATGAATAATAAGATGATTCCATTGCTGATTTGTTACTGAAGAACCATGGAATGACAACAAGTACGCACCTATTCAAAATGTGCTACAAAGATAATCCAAAACCCTAACCCTAGAGCTGCACACAAGCTTTCTTTATATAGGAAATCTGATGGGCCTGCACACTTAAGCTAAGTGCGCAGGGCCCGTGTATTAAGTGCGCAGCCTAGGGTTTTACATATACTATTCCATAATTACATAAACAGCCCTTTAACTTACAAACTACACAATAAGCTATCAAAAAGTCTTTGTTCTGGTAACTGTGGTCTCAATATAACCCAACAGCCCCCATCTCTGGTCTAGGCGATTCAAGATCCTAGGGTTTTCTCCAAGCCTATTCAAGATCCTAGGGTTTTCTCCAAGCTAATTCAAGATCACTAGATCGATGAATCTCTCTCAATCCAACACCAAATCCACTGGTTTCAACCACTTGGTATCGTTTTTCCTTAACTATATCTTTTTCTCTCTCTGATATCAATATTTCTCTCTAAACTTAAAGACAAAGAAGATGGTGTTACCTGAATTCGATGAAGAAACCGTAAAGAAAATCAGTAGACATGTATTTTATTCATCTCTCTTTCTCTCTTATAAGTTGTTGATCTATATCCTCTGCACTTTTGACTTTTTTTTATATATCTATAACTCTTTCAATTGCAGGCTGAGTTCTATTTTAGTTATAGTAACCTCCCAAAAGACAACTTTCTCAGGAATACCATTTCCGAGAGTGAAGATGGCAGTATCCTTCGATTAATATTCATTTTTTTAATAATAAAGCGCAGATTTCATTCATGTAAGAGTGTTTTGTTTTATTCTTAACTGAAAGTATAGTGGTAAGCTTGGCTTTGATCTGTTCTTTTCATGGATGATAGGTCATCTTGGATTAGGGGATATAAAGGTTGAAGATGTTTCTAATGAGATAGTGGAAGCTGTACTGATATTTTGAAGACCAAATCAACTACTTTTAAAATAGGGATGAGAACTGGAATGGATACAACCGGGGCAAGAACTAGGGCTTGTAGTTGCAGGTACTAGACTTTGTGTTTTACGGTTTGATTTTTGACGTTTGTGAAGTTTTTTCTGTGGTTTTGTTTTATCAAACGTGATTATGTTAAATTATGTGTTTATGGTTTTCGTAATTGAATCTTTTTATGGTTTATTGGCTTGTTGGTTCTTGATTAGGGCTGGAAAGGGTCTTTGAGGATGTGGTGTTATATTATTTCTTGAATACTAATCATCATACTTGCTAAAATGCAAATGAACAAGATAATAGATGCAAGTGTTATTAACTTTGTACATTCTTAACATCTAGGTATGGGTTCAATGATTTGGGTTAGAGCTTTTAAGCTTATATCTGGCGCTGACATGGATACTGCTGGTGAGATAACATTGACCTGGTGTCTCAGCTCATACTATCTGGTTCTGAGGAAGTGTCGAACCAAACCATCGAGAAAGCCAAGTCGAGTCTGGTCAACCGGGCTTCATACACCCACTGAATTGTCATCCGAATCTAAGAATTGGTAAGTTTTTTATGTATATATATTAAGTGTGCTTTGTGTACGTTCTGAAGAGGAAAGTAAACTTGTTGAATCTGAACATTCTATTAGTGAAAATAATTTTGATTATCTGCTAACTTGTAACCTGGGGCTTAGGTGCAACATTGTAAAAGGAAATTTTCATTTAACTGGTCCATAAACACTCTAATAAACTCGGACTTATGTTCAGTTAACTCTTGAACATTAACATCTTGAGTTCCTGGTGGAGGGGATATTTAATTACTTAAATGAGCTTACACACCTCTGCTGCTACACTTATATATGGTGAAGTAAATTTTGGTTTGAAAATCCTATCTTTTTTATGAATTTTTATTATTATTTTTTTTGGATAAACAAGTTATTTACAGGGGGTAAAAGGTTATAAAACTTGCGCTTTTTATACTTGATGATTGATTGACTTTCTGTTTTCTGGAACGTTTGTACATTTATTTTTACACCTTTTATTTGTTGGCCTTATATTTTCTTACTCTTCATATTTATGGGCCATTTTATAGAACTTGTAAAGGAAAACCGTGACACTGTTGAAGATTTCTTGGATCTCCAGCAACAAAGAGTTTAGTATATATACTATGCTCCTTTGTTTAGTTACATATGGTCGGTCCGATGAAATAAGAGTATTTACTTATATTGTTCGATAAAAATGTATGACTATTTGTTGATTTAGGATTTGCGTAAGAATAAATACACACCGGATGTAGCACACGATGATTGATAAGTTAACTACATTTCATACATACTTTCATGTTTATTGGTTTTCTCTCGGTATATGTAAAAATCAGTAGTCAAGGAAACCCTTTTTGGACACTTTCATTCTTTAGCAAATTTATGGTCAAAGTATGATAATAATGAATTAATGAGTCTTTCTTACACACTTACCTAATAGGTTTAAAAATCTACTGTTTCCAAGGTTCTCTTTTTTTTTAACGACCAACCAAACTTTTATTTCCGAACTACTAGCAAGACGCTAGCATAAATTTTACACAACCGAAACAAATCCGAGTACTCGTACAATATCAAAACTAAACCCGTTCAAACCTACAAACAGAATAATTATATTAAGGCCGTGGTTCGGACCTCCCCATCTTTACCGTGTCGAATCTTCGCCATGCTTCCCATGTCATATTCCCCATTTACGCCCGATTCGTAATCCACAAATAACTCATGACCTTAATCTCATCAACGATCGTCTGAACCGAAGGCTCTTTATTGCTAAAATGGCTTCATTTCTAGCTCGCCATAAACTCCGAAAGGTTGTTAACACCACCGCGTACAACGTCTCTCTCTGCCGATGTCCAGTCAAAGCCAAATTATGAAGCCCGATTAGGTCTTTAACATGGAAAACCAACTAAGACGGGATGTTACACCACCTCCATATTTGTTGCCAAACTTCCATGACGAAAGGACAGCCCGTATACACATGTTTAGTAGACTCCGAATACAACTGACAAAGGTGTTATTATTCATGGCAGATTATATAAAAATGAGATTTTAATCTATTTGAATTTGGTTGCAGAGCTATGAATAATATATCACATCAATGCTATGAATAATAAAGTTGTGTAAGGCTTATGTCATAGATAAATCACACCGATGATATGGATAATAAAACTAACATACGTACTATACAATATATTATGAGACGATTGATAAATTAACAGGAAACAAGAACTACGTTGTAAATGTTGCCGCCGCCGCATCGCGCGGGTTTCCTACTAGTGTATATATATATATACACTAGTATATATATATATACTAGTGTGTGTATATATATATATATATAGAGTCAAGATCCTGTACAAAGTGTTTTTTTTTGTGAGAAGTGTGAGAAGGTGTTTTGGCCATTAGATCATCTTAATCAATGGTTTGGATTAATTAAGTGGCATTTTGGTAATTAGTGTTATACTATTAATAATAAATTACATGGCTGAGTGGTATTAAGGTAATTTATGCACCCACATTAATATCAAAAATTGGATAACCGTATAAATCTCCCATCTCTCTCTCATAATTGACAAACAAACATCCCTTATTTTTAGCATCTCTCTCTCTCTCTCTCTCTCTCTATATATATATATATATATATATATATATATATATATATATATATATATATATACTCACGCCCAAAAAATACACAGATTCAAGAATGGATTTTTTTTAACGTGATTTAAAAATGGATTAGTTTCAAAGGATTGATTTCATTATTTATCCAAAAATTGCAGCAGCGTAATAATGAAGTACCACATATTCAAGGATTCTCTATATCCTAACCATCAAGAATGTTTATTTATCATCATCTTCTCCAAAGAATCCTAATCATCAAGAATGTTTATTTATGTTCAAAGGATTATTTGTGGTTAAGTGTTTTTTGAATTTAAAACATATTTTGGTTGTATGTATAGCTTGTTCATGGTGTTTTAAAGTCATAACACTATGTTGTTTTGTTGTTGAATGGTTTGAGTATAAAACACTTTGGATGGTTTAAGTATAAAACACACTCTTGATGGTTTTGAATATAAAACACACTCTGTATGGTTTGAGTATAAAACACATTCCGGGTTGTTTTGTTGTTGGATGGTTTAAGTATAAAACACTTTGGATGGTTTGAGTATAAAACACTCTCTGGATGGTTTTGAATATAAAACTCACTCTGGATAGTTTTGAATATAAAACACACTCTGGATGGTTTTGAATATAAAACACATTCTGTATGGTTTGAGTATAACATGAATTTAAAACACACTAAAAATATAATGACGATTTTCTCTGTGTGTGTTTGTGTGTTTTTTTTTTCAGAATTTGTATGCTTACATGGTTGAAGCAAACTCGAAATCTTGAACAGAAGAATTAGATTCGTATGTACACATATTGATCGAGAATATAGTTGTGGAAAAAATCCCTAAAATCTCTCTTATCTAATTAATGATAGATATTGTCATATAATTGATTGGTTATGTAATTACCTTAATGCCCATAAGAGTAAAATAAATGAGTGACACATGCCACTCCATGATTGGTTCTCACACTTCTTACAAAAAAATGAATTTGTACAAGAACCTATATATATATATATATATACACACACACAAACACAACTATTTTTTAACAACTGCACAACCCAACTACAAAGCAACATTTTTATACCCACTATCAAATAAAAACCCAACTACAAACCACAGAATATTCAAAGATATGGGTGGTGGATATCCTAACGAGCCTGCTGGACCTTCTAATCTCTGGCGATACTTGCGTCGGAGACGTCGTCTACCAGTCTTCTTATCTCCTCCTCCTCAACCAATGTTCTCTTCTCCTCCTACTTCTCAACCAATGTTCTATTCTCCTCATCCTCCTCAACCAATGTTCTCTTATCTTCTCCTCCTCCTCAACCAATGTTCTCTTCGCCTCCTCCTCAACCAATGTCCACTCCTCCTTCTCCTCGACATCGACTAACCCCCATTCCCCCTCTACCATGTTACACTCCCCCAACTCCAGATTCTCCTCTCACAGATGAGGAATACATCTGGGCTGTGGACTATACTATGGCTATCATGGGATTAGGGCAACTATGACTGGTGGAGACCCAACCCCAACCCAACCCCAAACCCTTATGCTCTGGAGCCAACTGAGGAGGAGTACAAAGCAGCTAGGAGTATGGATGACGAACCATACTATTTTCCAAGTCCTGACTATGGCCGCATCCGCTCAGATGCAAGATCGGACGGTCGCGATAGCGAGCGTCCTGTGTCCTTGCCGGAGTACACACTAGAGGACTGGGATAATTATTCTCCATAGAAAGAATTTTCGGTTTAATTACGTAATGTTTTAATAAGTAGTTTAGGATCATGTAATGTTTTCATTTAATAAGTAATTTAGGATTATGTAATGTTTTAATTAATATTAGTTGTGTGTTTTTAATATTATTTGTAACTTTTTTTTTTAATATTATTTGTTTTTTTTTTTTGTAGTTTTAGTTGATTAATTTAAAAAAAATTAAATAAACAATCAATAAAAAACAGGGGCCTTAAATTCCCCCCCCCCCCACCACTACACCCCATTTTGAATTCAAGATCATGCTGACTCAGCTGCCACGTGAACCAATCAGAAAAGGGTGCCTTATATTTTTCACCCCCACTACACATGGTCTTATGTTTTTTTCACTTCCCTGATTTCTACCAATCTTGCACTGCCACATCACTTTACTGATTCACTTCCCATAAACAATTTTTTAGAGGTAACACTTCACTGATTCACTTCACTTAAATGTTTTTTTTTCTATTTTTTTAATAAATATTAATTACACATATTATTTGACTAAAAAAATAAACTTACTTTATTAAAACTATAAAAAATTATAGAAATGCAAACACACATAAAAGTATGGTTAATAACTTATTTTCATTTAAAATAACTTATACAATAAAATATTTGTAGCACATTTACGTTTTTCTCTACTCCTTTTAAAAAGCCAAAAAAAAAAATTGAATGTAATGGTTAAATTTATAGCCCATTTACCTTTTAAATATCCCAAAAGTTATAATATATAAACACTTCTCAATTAGGTTAAAATTTTCTTGTCTTCTACCTCTGTTCATCCCCCACACACGCCACCTTAGTTTGCAATTTAAATGTTGGTGAAGCTTCCAAACTTGTATATCATTCTGCCATGATATTTTGTTTGGTAAAGTTTAGCTTTCTTTGTTTGACATAATATTCACAAAATAAATATCTATATTTCTTTGTTTGACATCAACCGTGTACTATTTCATGGAAATCCTTCACAGATCCATTAACAGCATCATCGGCGGCCCTGTTATCATGATGGTATTGGGATACCCGTGAGACGTGAGATACTTGTGAGATTCACGATAAGCGTCCCTCCCCCAAGTAATTAAAGAACGTGGATGTGGGGCTTGAGGAGTATTAGGTAAATGTTGGGCATAATAATAATAATAATAATAATAATAATAATAATAATAATAATAATAATAATAATAATAATAATAATAATAATTTTAGATGGTGACATCATTATGAATAACAATATTTATTATTTTAACTCGGCGAGGCATGGTAAGATAGCTAAAAATGGTCATGGTTTGGTGAGACATAAAAATAGGCCCAATAATAAAAGTCTAAGCTCGGAAGGTAATAGGCCCAAGAAAACGCACTAAAATGGAAGCTGATGATCCTTTTGACCTTAACAGTTTTTTGGATATTGTGTCGACTCGACCTCAAGTGGAAGATAATAATATCAATTCTAAAGACACGATTGATATGGTGGGTGAAAAGGAAGTGGGAAGAGAATAAGAAGATACGATTGATATGAGCGCTCTGATAGGGATGGATGGTGGTGAAAAGGTGAATCAGAGTAATTGTACAGAAGAAAAGGTGAAAAAGGAGGTCGTTGTGACTATCAAAGCGGGATCGGTTAACGGAGATAGTTCTTTAAATGGTGGCAAGGATGGTCAAATGATGGAAAATAATAAAAATGGTCAAATTTATTTCTACGGTTCAATGGAAAAAGAGGGTCAAAGGGGTGAGACTATTTTTAGAAAGTGGTCAAGGCGTAAGAGAAACTCAATCCAACAAAGCCAAGCACTTACACGGAATGGTGAGGAGTACAACTAGGGGTGTAAACTAGTCAAGCCGAGCCCGAGCTTGACTAGGCTCGAGCTCAGCTTGGTTCGAGCCGACTATTCTAAGCTCAAGCTCGGCTCGAAAGTAAAACTTTAGAGCTCTAGCTCGCCTCGGCTCGAGGTAATTTTAAAAATAAAAATTAACGACCTAAAAGCTCGGCTCGAGCTCGCTTCAATAACTTAAACAAGCAAAAGCTTAGCTCACCAATATTATTAATTGAGATTGAACATGTTCAAAGAACAAAATTGCATACATAAAAAAACAATATAACATTTTCTTGGGCTCCTTTAGGCTCACGAGTGGGACACCCATCGAAATCACATGTCATATCCGTACACTTAGCTACATGTATACAGTGTGCATAGCATTACATGTCATCATAGTTGGACTATACAGGGTTCCAACGGGTTAATCCCAAAGCATACAGTCTAACAGTAGACGCACTAGTTAGTCCAAGGCCTTAGTTAGTCCAATAAGTCATGCTAGACTACAGGAAACCTATGCAAGACCATGCAATTGAACATACGATTTCACATTTGTTGACCCGACAAGAACAAAGACAAACAATATTTATTCACATGAGGTTACCAACATATGATTGGAAATAACAAAATACCTCACACATACATGTATACACACACGGCCACACACACACACACACACAAACACACACACACACACACACACACACACACATATATATATATATATATATATATATATACATGCACACTCACTTACTAGTCACCATTCTTATCCTAACAAGAGTTTTTACACAAGAATGGCATCCACAAAAATTCTACAACCTCCAAGTCATGTTGACTTACCACAAGAATCATATTTTCTTTCCTCATTGTCACACCCTCAAATTTCCACTGCGGGGTTTATACTGCGAGGCGCGTGACATACCAGGATCCCATAGCCATAAGTCATAAGAACGACTCTAAATGCCCAAACCATTTAGTTCGTTATTGTAAAACCAAGTTTAAAAGTTTTAACCAAACCAGTTTCAAAGTATAGCGGAAGCGAAATAACAAAACAGTTAAATAAAAGTCTGCGCAAAACACCGTGCCCAAAACCATAAGTAAATAGTTAAATATTTAAAAGTAGTTTATGTGTTCATAATCCCATGACATAACATGATGCATGTCCTATCGTGCTCCGAACCTAGAGACCTGCAAAAGCATGCTAGAGTGGGTTAACATAAAGTTGGTGAGTTTACAAAGTAAGGTAAGTAAAAGTGTAGGTTTCCCAAACCAAGAAATAGTAGTTAGGTTTCCCAAACCCAAATGTAGTAATCAACAACCAAAACCAAGAACCAAGTACCACTAGTTCAACGTATGCCAAGGGTAGCTAACCCATTCATGATAACTAAACAATGTTATACCGAATTGCTATTCAAACGATGCACTCGCCCCACGAGATGGTTTTTGCCTTCCATCATTGCCTATCAACAATGATAAAATTTAAGGTCGTAGTTCACACCCGGCTCCCAGCATGGTGTGAGGTTTGTTAAACCTAATAGCACTATCAACTAGTAACCCGCTTGCCACCCGGCAACTCATTCGGTAAATAGTGAAGGACTTCCGTGATAGAGTGTAGTTTAGTTCATCAAGGACACAGAGTGTGAAACTAGCAAGGTCCGATTGCTCCCAGGAATCAACCCATCAAAAAACCCGAGATAAAAATAGTAGTCCCAAACCTGGACTAGTATAGTAAGTAAGTTGTCTCCCCGAGACGCATGCTTTTGAGAAAAGAGTAGTGGAACTTACCTTAGTATGCAAGCAAGTAAATCCAAATCCCAAAGTAGGGTGTGCTACCGACTCCCTATTACATGTGTTACTAAGTGAGTATATGTGTAATATCATTACACCATATAACCCGTTTGTCCAAGACGTTTAAAAGTTCAAAACCGTGTAAGTGACACCTAACAATTCTACATGCATTAGTTTTAAAAGTTCAAAACCGTTGGTGAATATGTTGGTTATCATCCTCAGTTTTACACTTCATATGCATCTCATATAAGTGTCCATTCAAGTTCACGTCCATTAGATACCACATAAGACTCCAAATAGTCACATAAACACGAAATACACAATCTATGTTTTTAGGACAGATTATAAGCTATAAAAACTAATTTATTAAAAATACTTATCCTGTGAGTTAGACTCCCAAAATGTTACTAAATATTCTAGGGGGTCTACTGGACAAATTCATATTTTTATTTTGTGATAAAACCTTGTACAAAAATTATGAAAAATCACGCAACACAGCTATGTCCAGAAAATACACACAAAAGATCAGTTTAGTAGAAAAATTCCCAAAACTTGTGTATTCATCCAAACAGGATGAATCTACTTGGAAAAGCCAAGTTATTCCAATTTTAACCTAATGTCAAAATTTCATAACTTAATTACTTGTAAAACTCGAGTTATGATTGTTTAAAGTTGACTCAGTTTGTTAATCCAAAAATCTGATATGACCTTTAATCAAAGAAAATTCCAAAAACATATCAAACGACATCCAAATCAGATGATTTTGCCCATTCTAAAAATCTAAGACCATGTACAATCCATTCATGCAAAGAAATCATCAACACCATCATGTTTATGTTATGTAACAGACCCTACAAGTTGACCTAAATATTCTGTCCAGATTTTAATCATGCATAAACTCTTATTTAAACGACCCACGTGTGCGTATGATCGATCAACAACAATCAATAATCATCACAAAACATTGAGAAGACCTAGCATGATCAGAACCTATCATAACACATGCAAAAATCATAAACCCTAACGATTAAAACATCACAAACTTGCGCAACAAGCAACCTATCATACTACTAATCGTATAGGATCATGTTTAACCCATTAAATCTTTATAAACTTCAAGTTTTTATCTTTATAAAAAGGTTTCAGACCTGGACAAACTTAGTTATAAGGTTTTTATAACATATCAAGAATATTAAAGCATAATAGATTAGAGTTATACCGCAAGCTCTTCGAAACAATCAACCGAATGCTCTTGAAGCTTCCCGATCGATGTTCTTGCACCTTAGAAGGTGTTTAGGGGTTAATATTTCGTAAATAGGGCAGTAGGGCGATTAGGGTTTGAGTTTAGGAGGTACAAGAGGCTTAAGGTTGCTTAAATACAAGTTTAAGTCGGTTTGGTGATATCAAATGCCCGCACGAGGCCGCTCGTAGCCTGTGAGCGGCCGCTCACAGGGCTTTGGCCTGCGCCGGGTTACCTGCTTCGTCGTAAACGTCTTTTCATCGATGTTTTCGCTATTTTGGACCATAATACATGTAACATCTTACCGGTCCACCTATTACGATTTTTATTAACGTATTCGGTTTAAGTTCACGTAATCACATACGGTTTGCACATAGTTTCACAGAGTATCATAGTAGCACATAATTGAAATCAATCTCAATCAATTAACTCACAATTATTTAACTTCATCGTTCACCAACGTCCGAGGTTCACTAATCATGTACACAGTCTGGTAATTCCCCGAATTACCACTTCATGCAGTTATTACCCTATAACTGTGCGACGTGTGACTTAACTAGCTAACCCTAGTTAAGTAGAATGCATAGAATGTAACTAGAGTTAAGTTAAAGTGAGAACATGAAATTGCGGGGTATCACATCATCCCCAAGTTGAAAAGAATTTCGTCCCAAAATTCAGTAAGTAAACAGTAAAGTTGGCGTCAAGTGAGAGAAAATTCCAAAAAATTTTCTGGTGTCACATCATCCCCAAGTTGAAAAGTATTTCGTCCCGAAATTCAGTTCGAGTTTTCGGTTACGTGCTCTGAGTTCTCCTAAAAGAGAGGTGCGAACGCTGGCGTTGTTTGGATGTCACTGGCCAGATAAGATTTCCCCCACCAGAATGAGGGACTCCAATCACTATCTTGTGCCAAGGGTTTAAGTTCATGGCTGGACAATCTATCCATGCCCATGATGTTTTCAGAGCTACGAAGGGCAGTTGGGATGATAAGATTGATACCTAATGGCTAGTTAAACCGTACGGGTTTGTAATAGAGCTAGGTAACTTCAATAAGCTTACCATCAGCTAATTTTATGGTGTGTTTGAATTCAAAGAGAGTTGGGTCTAACCCTAGAGTTGCACTAAAGTCCAAAAGCACACGCTCAATCAGCATCAGATTCAAAATACGACTTTAGCAAATTGCTTATTCATAAGGAACGTACTCGTCATGCGTTGTTGTCATCATTATTCCCATTGTTGTTGCCACCGTTGAGCTGGGGACAGTGCCTTTTGAAGTGGGTTTCACTCCCACACTGGAAACACCCTTTTCCAGTATATTGACGATTCTGCTGCCCCTGCTGTTGCTGCTGATTCTTTGGGAATTGTGCACGACAGTCCTTAGCTGCATGACCAGCTTTTCCACATCGTTCACACTTTCCGTCCTCACATGGACCAGAATGATGATAGTTGCACCGTTCACACTTCGGGTGCCTCCCCTTGTAAGTACCATGGTTATTGTCAGAAGGGGTCTGGTTGTTGTTTTCGTTTGCGGCTGACCTCTTCCGCTGCTGCTGATTGCCGTCACCACTTGAGACCTTTCCTGAGCCATCTTCCCATTTTCTCTTGTTATATTTAGTGGTAGACGATGAGGTATCCCGTGGGGGCAAGATTCCTTCTTCCACCTTCTGATCCGTTAACTGGTGAGCTAAGCGAATGACTTGCTGAATGTTGTTGAAGTTTGCAGCAGTGACCATCCCCTTGATCTGAGGCACCAAGCCCTTGATGTACAGTTCAATTCGTTTGTAGAGCGGAGTGAAGTAATTAGGGCACATGGTCGCCAACTCATGCGACCTAGTAGTATAAGTCTCAATCTCCAACCCCACCATTTTCAGGTTAAGGTATTCAGTCTCCAACTTTTGAATCTCATCTTGAGGACAATACTCCTCCTCCATCAATTCCTTGAAATCCACCCAAGGTGTTGCATTAGCCACATCAACACCTAATATCTGCACCTGAGAGTTCCACCAGGATAATGCCAAATTTTCGAGAGTAGCAGTGGCATATTTCACCCTGTCAGCTGGTGGACAGTTACACATAGCGAAGCAAGATTCCAGTTTTTCGAACCACCTCAGTAGCCCGACAGCCCCTTCAGATACTCCGAAGTTCTGCGGCTTTCAGTCCATGAAAGACTTGTAGGTACAAACAGGCGGGTGATGAGCAGGTTGACTAGCTTGAAAGGCTGCAAGGGCTGCAACTACCCTTTCGTTAATCATTGCGTTCAGTTCTGCCTGTGTCATGTTGATGTTTCCCCGTCCATGCCCACGTCCAGCCATAGTGATCCTACATTCACCATAAGCTCGTAAAAATATGCGGGCCATATGATCGTTCACACGTAGTGTAGGAGAACTGGAATAAAGAACAAACTAAGAGAACAACTCAGTCTCGACTGGGTCTAGAATAAAAGAAACAAAGATCAAGCGAATGAAGATAGGAATCAATCGTCTCCGTGCTCAGCTAAAATAATAGCGTCTCCATATTCAATCTCTTCAGGTTTGATGGATTCGGGTTCCTTCTTTAGTTCCCATTCCTCCTCCTATAGTGGTGTAAGTGTTATCTATAGTTATTTGTGTATAGTACTAACTTCCTACTCGTTCCTCCTGGTAGCCTTCCTCTCTCACCTGTAATGTTGAACCGTGTTCAATGGTTTGTTCTCGCACTTGTACTCGATGGCTAACTCCCCATCCGTGAAGCTGGTTGGAATCTCAATCTCAATTGATGCGCCACATGGCCTAGCCTTCGTCCTTCACCAAGGATGTGCTCAATATCGAATTTAGTGTTAAAGGATTATGTATCTCCTATAGTCTGTTAAGCAAGTTTACATAGCCCGAAAGCTAGTTGTGCACTTAAGCTGTGAGTGTACTAATGCAATGCTTATGCTATGACAGTTATAGACTAGACTCACCATGCAGTCCTAGTTCACTATAACCAATGGCTCTGATACCAATCTGTCACACCCTCAAATTTCCACTGCGGGGTTTATACCGCGAGGTGCGTGACATACCAGGATCCCATAGCCATAAGTCATAAGAACGACTCTAAATGCCCAAACCATTTAGTTCGTTATTGTAAAACCAAGTTTAAAAGTTTTAACAAAACCAGTTTCAAAGTATAGCGGAAGCGAAATAACAAAACAGTTAAATAAAAGTCTGCGCAAAACACCGCGCCCAAAACCATAAGTAAATAGTTAAATATTTAAAAGTAGTTGATGTGTTCATAATCCCATGACATAACATGATGCATGTCCTATCGTGCTCCGAACCTAGAGACCTGCAAAAGCATGCTAGCGTGTGTCAACATAAAGTTGGTGAGTTCACAAAGTAAGGTAAGTAAAAGTGTAGGCTTCCCAAACCAAGAAATAGTAGTTAGGTTTCCCAAACCCAAATGTAGTAATCAAGAACCAAAACCAAGAACCAAGTACCACTAGTTCAGCGTATGCCAAGGGTAGCTAACCCATTCATGATAACCAAACAATGTTATACCGAATTGCTATTCAAAAGATGCACTCGCCCCGCGAGCTGGTTTTTGCCTTCCATCATTACCTATCAACAATGATAAAATCTAAGGTTGTAGTTCACGCCCGGCTCCCAGCACCGTGTGAGGTTTGTCAAACCTAATAGCGCTATCAACTAGTAACCCGCTTGCCACCCGGCAACTCATTCGGTAAATAGTGAAGGACTTCCGTGATAGAGTGTAGTTTAGTTCATCAAGGACACAGAGTGTGAAACTAGCAAGGTCCGATTCCTCCCAGGAATCAACCCATCAAAAAACCCGAGATAAAAATAGTAGTCCGAAACCTGGACTAGTACAGTAAGTAAGTTGTCTCCCCAAGACGCATGCTTTTAAGAAAAGAGTAGTGAAACTCACCTTAGTATGCAAGCAAGTAAATCCAAATTCCAAAGTAGAGTGTGCTACCAACTCCATATTACATGTGTTACTAAGTGAGTATATGTGTAATATCATTACACCATATAACCCGTTTGTCCAAGACGTTTAAAAGTTCAAATCCGTGTAAGTGACACCTAACGATTCTACATGCATAAGTAAACCCTACCGACCCGTTGGTGAATATGTTGGTTATCATCAGTTTTACACTTCATATGCATCTCATATAAGTGTCCATTCAAGTTCACGTCTATTAGATACCACATAAGACTCCAAATAGTCACATAAACACGAAATACACAATCTTCGTTTTTAGGACAGATTATGCGCCATAAAAACTAATTTATTAAAAATACTTATCCAGTGAGTTAGACTCCCAAAATGTTATTAAATATTCTAGGGGGTCTACTGTACAAATTCATATTTTTAGTTTGTGATAAAACCTTGAACAAAAATTATGAAAAATCACGCAACTCAGCTATGTCCAGAAAATACACACAACAGATCAGTTTAGTAGAAAATTCCCAAAATTCGTGTATTCATCCAAACGGGATGAATCCACTTGGAAAAGCCAATTTATTCCAATGTTAACCTACTTTCCAAATTTAATAACATAATTACTTGTAAAACTCGAGTTATGATTGTTTAAAGTTGACTCAGTTTGTTAATCCGAAAATCTGATATGACCTTTAATAAAGAAAATTCCAAAAACATATCAAACGACATCCAAATCAGATGATTTTGCCCATTCTAAAAATCTAAGACCATGTACAATCCATTCATGCAAAGAAATCATCAAAACCATCATGTTTATGTTATGTAACAGACCCTACAAGTTGACCTAAACATTCTGTCCAGATTTTAATCATGCATAAACTCTTATTTAAACGACACACGTGTGCGTATAATCGATCAGCAACAATCAATATTCATCACAAAACATTCATAAGACCTAGCATGATCAGAACCTATCATAACACATGCAAATATCATAAACCCTAAGGTTCAAAACATCACAAACTTGCGCAACAAGCAACCTATCATATTACTAATCGCATAGGATCATGATTAACCCATTAAATCTTTATAAACTTCAAGTTTTTATCTTTATAAAAAGGTTTCAGACCTGGAAAAACTTAGTTATAAGGTTTTTATAACATATCAAGAAGATTAAAGCATAATAGATTAGAGTTATACCGCAAGCTCTTCGAAACAATCAACCGAATGCTTTTGAAGCTTCTCGATCGATGTTCTTGCGCCTTAGCAGGTGTTTAGGGGTTAATATTTCGTAAATAGGGCAGTAGGGGCGATTAGGGTTTGAGTTTAGGAGGTACAAGAGGCCTAAGGTTTCTTAAATACAAGTTTAAGTCGGTTTGGTGATATCAGGTGCCCGCGCGCGACCGCTCGCCTGTGAGCGGCCGCTCACAGGGCTTTGGCCCGCGCTGGGTTACCTGCTTCGTCGTACAACGTCTTTTCATCGATGTTTTCGCTATTTTGGACCATAATACGTGTAACCCCATGTGTTAAGACCCCAACCATCTTACCGGTCCACCTATTACGATTTTATTAACGTATTCGGTTTAAGTTCACGTAATCACATACGGTTTGCACATAGTTTCACAGAGTATCATAGTAGCACGTAATTGAAATCAATCTCAATCAATTAACTCACAATTATTTAACTTCATCGTTCACCAACGTCCAAGGTTCACTAATCATGTATATAGTCTGGTAATTCCCCGAATTACCACTTCATGCAGTTATTACCCTATAATTGTGCGACGTGTGACTTAACTAGCTAACCCTAGTTAAGTAGAATGCATAGAATGTAACTAGAGTTAAGTTACAAGTGAGAACATGAAATTGTGGGGTATCACACCCGTGGCCATCGATCACCACACCACCATCCAACAATTCCAAAAACAGGTGTTTCACTAATAACAGACCTTGTAATCTCACTACATGAACCAAGAAAGCTTTAACTTCCTAAATTGTTCACTTACACCTACACAATTTCGGCCCATGTGTTCCCAAGATAAGCTAAGTGAAGCAAAGAACCTAACTAGCCTACACATCTACACTATACACTTATACATATACACGCATGCATACATCCATGGACAACCTCCTATTTCAAGTCCCTAGACATGTACACAAACATGGAAGCAACATAAACCCCATGAGACTTCTACACTTTGTCAACTTACAAAAATAGGTGTGTCCCTTCCCGATGCATGTTTTGCCCCCCCCCCCCCCCGCCTTTCCACTCTACACAACCAAACAAGTGCCCAAGTCAACCAATTTCACCTAAGTGGAAGTGTAGCCTTTTCACCACACAAACGTTGAGGGTTGACTTACCTTGTTTATTAACAATCATCCAAGACTTTCCTATCTCCCTCTCGCCTAAAAATAGTGGCCAAAGGAAGCAAGTGATGCACACCATAACACTCCTCAAACACTTTAACACTTGAAACCACCCCTCTTCTCTTGAAACCCACTTGGCCGAAGGAAAAACCCCACCTAAAAGGCTTCTTCGATCGACCACCATCATTGTTTAGGAGCTTCAAGTATCTAGCAAGTATCTAGGAGTTGCATTGCGAGGAGTTAGCTTGTTTTCTTTTATAATTTTCGGCTATAACACACATGGTATAAATATCCGAACCATTATTCACTCATTTGTATAAATGCTCGACCATGACAAGCTCACCCGAGGCACACACCTTCACACACACTATAACAATAAGTTTTTCAAGTTATCCTAACTAAAACACTTAAGTTTTATGTTAAAAGTTCAATGTTGTAGCCTATGCGTACTCACTCACACATATATACGGTTTCATACATGTTAGAATCCATAGATGGACACTTACGTACCCCACACATACACATGAGTGTATGCGTGAGAGTATGGGGTCGAGGTCGGCCCAAGCCTAAGCCAAAATCGTTTAGTTTTATAACTTACACTAAAGCTTACTTTATAAACATGTGTTAAGGAGACTAAAAACATGTGTAAACAAGCTAAACACAAGAGTTTTCGTGGAAACCAATGTTATACACTAACATGTGGGTATAATCAAGGACAAAATACTTAAAAATGCCATTTTATACAAAATTGTCAAAAAATGTGTCCATATGCCACCCTAGACTTACATAACTGAGACATAAGTGACACTCGGTAACATTTAGTAAGTCAAGACACTTGTTTTACCAAAAATAGACTAAACATAGTCACTTTAACGACAAGACAAACATTTCTAACACAAACAGTGTGTGACACACATGGATAGTGGTACAGAAGCCTTTAGTCCATAGGTGTCCTAGTCGGGTGAGCAGTTGCATGGTAGTTAGAACACAACATAGACTTAAGGTTGCCTTTAAATGAACTTAGGGCATCCCAGACCAGACACACCATACCAGATTTAGTTTAGCCTAGCATCCAGATACCAAGTGAGTATTTCATGGCCCCCTTTTACAATTTTTACATTTTTCTGGGGAAAACATGCATACAGTTTTCAGTTACAATTCATGACTATTATGTGAAAATGAGACATTACGGTTTAGGATTCATTAAGCCCTCGTGTCATACATCATACCATAACCATTAGCTATGGACTTATCCATGAAACACCGGGATAGATCTATTAGGTTGACACCCCCACTCTTGGTCAGTCGCTCTGACCAGATGACAGATATCAAAAGAGTTCTTGTATTTCACATTATTTCATTGTCTTTAGTGTGCAATGGGCGATGTACATCATGTCAAGGTTTGGTTATGGGCTCATGTCAGATCACATATTGATTATTGCCCTAGCTAAGCAATGATTTAGTCGGTTTTAGATTACATGTCCACCATATAGAAACCCGTGATCTCACCAACTTTATGTTGACCTATATTTCCTTTAATGCATGTTTTTTTAGGAAATTAGCATGGATAGTGGAACTTGCGGGGGTCGCATTTGAGCATTTATGGGATACCTTCTTTTGGACCGTTGTGTTGATGTTTTAATACTAGACATTTACATACAATGGTTTTGATTTTAAACAATTATCTCTATGTTGAACAAATTTGGTTTTTTAATGAAAGTTCCCGCTTTATTTTAATTGATGCTCATGTGACCTTTGTGCTTGGAAATCTTTCGAAATCACACCTCACGTTTCCGCCTTGACGGGGTATGACAGATTAGTATATGAGCACGAGGTTATAGCGAACTGAGATTCTTTTGAGTCAAACTATAATCTAAACAAAAGTTGATTTCAAAATGTTTTCCAAAGAAAGAAACACAACACCCATCCCTACGCGCTACGCAAGTTTCATGCTAGTTACATATCTCACACGTTAGTAGATATACTAAGTACACCACATGATTACTGACACGCACGTTTGTTCATTGATTTCCAGGATCATGGCACACCAAGTCGACGCTATCATTCTTTCGGATTCTGAGGAGGAGATCGTATCGGATAGCCCTCCAGCCGACGTTCTTCAACAAGGTTGTGAGCCCGATTCTAGCGACTCGGATGTCGAGGATTATCAGATGCAGGTTGATCATGTTGTTTTGGACGATGAGGATGACGTGCCTGCTGGTGAGGCACATGAGGAGGAGGATGCACCCCCGCAGCAGTCAGAGCCCTAGGTGCCGTCCTTTCGACCATATCGCCCATGTCCGGGCGGGGCGCGTATGATGTACACCCCCCGGAAGCGAGTACGCCCTCCACCGGCTCCTATCGCTCCAGCCGAGGCTCCTGCCCCGATTGACCCCGAGCCTCCGGCACCAACCGATCCCCAGCCACCAGCTCCAGAGGACCTAGAGCCACCTAGAAGGAAGCTTCTCAGGAGGTCCCAGGCTTGTAGGAGGACCTATTTGTTGATTGTCGATGGATTCCTGGCTTACTCTGATGAGGACACTAACGGCAAGGCTCCCTCTACCTTTGAGATCGGAGGTCCATCTCAGCCACCCTCAGACACCCCACTACCTACCGGCTTCGAGCCAGCTCCTGTTCGCCACACTCACTACTCCGTCCATGACATGATTGGGCGTCACGACACGGAGGTAGCATTGTTGCGTGGGAGGGTCCAGGGGATTGAGGATGACCTGTATCTGGCTGGCAGTACCAGAGATCCTATTCTCTACCGACTGTCCGATTTGGGTACGCGTGTGCATGGGCTGAGCAAGGACGCGTCGCAGCAGAGGAGCGTGTTGCCGAGTTTGAGGCTAGATTGGATGACATCGAGGTGAGGATGGTTGCTGCCGTCGCAGTCATATCTGCTGCATTCCCACCCCCGTCCCCATAGGATACTTTATGTTATGTTTTGATTTATTAGTTTAAAACTTGTAAGGCAGTACGCCAATATTATTATTGTATGACACGAAACTTATTTGGTATGCTTAATTATTTATTAGAGCTTCGGTATTTTGGGTTCCTATGTTATTGTTGTTGTTGTTGTTCCATGCATTTGTGATCTTGTGTTGTCATTGGTGTTAATTGTATAGTTGTTTGCTTGGTGCATGTGTTGACAATATTATACAGTGATATGTGTCTCATTCTTTTAATCATGTGTATTAGAAGAACATGCCTCCCAAAAGAACTACCCGATCGACTTCTGAGGAAGAAGATTTTCCGACCACCTCAGCGGACCTAGCCAGGGTAATCGCAGAGGCTATTGCGCAACATGAAGCGAACCGCGTCGATTCTAATGGTGGTTCAGGCGTTGCAGGTTGACGCAAAACCCAAGAACTTGAGACTGGTAAAGCTTTTGCCTATTCCTCCCTAGTCTTGATCGTAACTTATGCCTATCAATTCGTTGACGATCCAATCTTTCTGACGCTGCAGAAGTAGAGAATCCCATACTTGGGTGTTCCTACAAGACTTTCATGGAATGCAAGTCCTAGAACTTTCATGGGTCAGAAGGAGAGATTTCTATTGTCCGATGGATTGAGAAAACAGAATCTGTGCTCGATATCAGTGGTTGCCCAGAAGACCAGAAGATTAAGTACGTCACCTGTACCATCCAGGACGAGGCGCTGACATGGTGGAACCTACAAGTGCAGACCTTAGGTCGTGAAGCCGCCTACAATCTTTCTTGGGTCGAGCTGAAGTCGTTGCTGACGGACAAGTATGGCCCGCGTAGTGAGCTGCAGAAGTTGGAGACTGAATTCTGGAATCTGTCCATGAATGGTGCGGACATCACGGCCTATACCACTCGATTTCACGAGCTTTCTCATCTAGTTCCACACATGGTTACCCCTGAGTACAAGCGGGTAAAACGATACATCTGGGGACTTTCTCCTAAGATTCGTAGCATGGTTACCACCACTGCTCCAGCTTCCATTCAGCATGTTGTCACCCTTGCTCATAGACTTACCAACGGTGCAGTAAGCATGGGATCCCTGACCCAAAAGGAAACTAAAAAAGGTGAAGGCTCTGGAAATAAGTGTAAGTGGTCCCACTTTAAGAAGGGGAAAGGTGCAGAGGGTGATTCTCGCAAGAAGCCCGAAACCATCAAAGCTTTTGTTACCACCGCTACTAACACTCGCAAGCCATACAATAGGCCCTACCTACTTTGAGACAAGTGCACGTACCATGCTAAAAGTGCAAGCGGATGGGACATCCCACAGTGCAGTGCCGGGCCAAAGCAGTTGTGGGTTCTGATGGTAAACCAGGATGTTTCGAGTGTGGTGCTACCTACCATTTCAAGAAAGACTGCCCCAAGCTGAAGGGTCAGGCTCGTGGCAAGGCTTTTGTAATGGGAGCTAATGAAGCACGCAAGGATACTAACGTCGTCATGGGTACGTTCCTCGTAAACAATCGTACTGCTTCTGTACTATTTGATACCGGTGTCGATTGAAGCTTTGTGTCAACTGACTATAAACGGACCCTCGGATTAGAGTCGCATAAGTTACGTGAACATTTCTCCATAGAATTGGCCAATGGTAAGACAATTAGGTCTGAAGAAGTAGTTAAGAATTGTGCGTTGAGGTTAGGAGATCATGAGTTTAGTATCGATCTTCTGCTGATCGATTTGGGAAGTTTCGACATTGTGGTTGGTATGGAATGGTTGTCGAAGAACCGCGCAGAGGTCATCTGTTTCGCGAAAGTGGTTTGAATTCCGTTTCCCAGTGGAGAAGTTTTATCCATACAGGGGGCGTAGGAAGACCCCGTTGCGATTGATGTCTTGCATGAAGGCTCAGAAGTGCTTGCGAAGAGGTCATTTTGCTTTCCTAGCGCTTGCGCATGAGAAGAAGCCAGAGGTGAACAAGATCGAAGACATCCCTGTCGTGAGGGATTTTCCAGAGGTTTTTCCCGATGATCTGCCAGGATTGCCACCCGCGAGGCAAGTCGAGTTTCGTATCGATCTCATTCCCGGAGCTGCTCCCGTAGCCCGTTCACCTTACCGCTTGGCTCCATCCGAGATGCAAGAGCTGTCCACGTAGTTGCAGGAGTTGCTTGACAAAGGATTCATCCAACCAAGCTCGTCACCTTGGGGAGCTCCAGTTCTGTTCATCAAGAAGAAGGATGGATCGTTCAGCATGTGCATCGACTACAGAGAGTTGAACATGCTTATGGTGAAAAACCGTTACCCTCTTCCCAGAATAGATGATCTGTTCGATCAATTGCAGGGCTCTAGTTCCTACTCGAAGATTGATCTGAGGTCAGGCTATCACCAGTTACGTATCCACGAAGAGGACATACCTAAGACTGCTTTCAGGATTTGATGAACAGGGTGTGTAAACCTTACCATGAGTAGTTTCAGAATCACTCTCAAATGCTACACAACCCATAACCTGGAGTTGGGTGCAGTGGTGTTCGCGCTCAAGATATGGAGACACTACCTCTATTGGACTAACTGTACTATCTTAACTGACCATAAGATCCTACAACATATCATTGACCAGAAGGATCTGAACATGCGTCAGAGACGATGGGTTGAGCTACTCAACGATTATGATTGTGAGATTAAGTACCATCCAGGGAAGGCAAATGTTTTAGCAAACGCATTAAGCCGAAAGGAACGTGCCAAAACGTTACGTGTTCGTGCATTAGGCATGACCATTCATACAGATCTCACTACTCGTATTCGCCAAGCTTAGCAGGAAGCTCTTAAGGATAGTAATAGTGGACATGAAGCTCTATACAGTCAGGTTAGTCAGCTGGAGACGAGGCCTGACGGGACAAAGTATTTCTTGAATAGAATATGGGTTCCTTTTTATGGAGGTTTGCGTGACTTGGTTCTTGATGAAGCACATAAGTCCAAGTACTCAATACACCCCGGCGCAGACAAGATGTATAAGGACCTCAAACAGTTCTATTTGTGGCCTAACATCAAGGGTTGTATTGCGTCATATGTCAGACGTTGCCTAACGTGTTCAAAGGTCAAGGCAGAGTACCAGAAGCCGTCAGGTATGCTTTACCAGCCAGAGATTCCTGTTTGGAAATGGGAGCAAATCTCTATGGATTTCATCACCAAGTTGCCAAGAACATCTCGTGGTCATGATGCGATTTGGGTAATTGTTGACCGTTTAACAAAGTCTGCACATTTCTTGCCGATCAAAGAAACATACAAAACGGAACAATTATCCCGACTATACATCAATGAGATTATATCAAGGCATAGCGTGCCTACTTCCATAATCTCTGATCGAGATAGTCGCTTCACTTCGAGATTTTGGCAGTCACTGCAAGAACAGTTACCACACCAGCATCAAAATTGCACCTTTCGAAGCGTTTTATAGACGCAAGTGTCAATCACCCGTGTGTTGAGCTGAAGTAGGGGACAAGCATTTGACAGGTCCCGAAATCATCCAGGAGACAACTGACAAGATCTTCCAGATCAGGGACAGATTGAAAGCCGCCAGAGATAGACAGAAGAGTTATGCTGACAAAAGGCGCAAGTCCTTAGAGTTTCAAGTGGGTGACAAAGTTTTGCTCAAAGTATCTCCATGGAAAGGGGTTCCCAGGTTCGGAAAACGTGGGAAACTCAATCCCAGATACATTGGTCCATTCGAGATCCTTGCACGAATTGGACCGATTGCATACAAACTCAAGCTGCCACAAGAACTCAGTGGTGTCCACGACACGTTCCATGTCTCGAACCTCAAGAAGTGTCTTGCTGATGAATCATTGGTTATCCCACCAGAGGAAATCTACATCGACAAACAACTTCATTTCATAGAGGAGCCACTCGAGATAACGGATTGGAAGGTTCAGAAACTTCGCCTCAGTCAGGTCAAGTTGGTTAAAGTACATTGTAATTCCAAACGCGGACCCGCATTCACGTGGGAGCGCGAGGACTAGATGAAACGTAAGTACCCACATCTCTTGCAGAAGATTACCGGTTTAGATGACCCACACCGAAAATTTCGTGGACGAAATTCCTCTAACACAGGGAGAATGTGACACCCGTTGAAATCAAAGGTCATATCCGTACACTTAACTACATGTATACAGTGTGCATAACATTACATGTCATCATAGTTGGACTATACAGGGTTCCAACGGGTTAATCCCAAAGCATACAGTCTAACAATAGACGCACTGGTTAGTCCAAGGCCTTAGTTAGTCCAATAAGTCATGCTAGACTACAAGAAACCTATGCAAAACCATGCAATTGAACATATGATTTCACATTTGTTGACCCGACAAGAACAAAGACAAACTATATTTATTCACATGAGGTTACCAACATATGATTGGAAATAACAAAATACCTCACACATACATATGTACACACACACATCCATATATATATACACACACACAAATATATATATATATATACATGCACACTCACTTACCAGTCACCATTCTTATCCTAACAAGAGTTTTTACACAAGAATGGCATCCACAAACATTCTACAACCTCCAAGTCATGTTGACTTACCATAAGAATCATATTTTCTTTGCCCATGGCCATCGATCACCACACCACCATCCAACAATTACAAAAACTTAGGTGTTTCACTAACAAGAGACCTTGTAATCTCACTACATGAACCAAGAGAGCTTTGACTTCCTAAATTGTTCACTTACACCTACACAATTTCGGCCCATGTGTTCCCAAGACAAGCTAAGTGAAGCAAAGAACCTAGCTAGCCTACACATCTACACTATACACATATACATATACATACATGCATACATCCACGGACAACCTCCTATTTCAAGTCCCTAGACATGTACACAATCATGGAAGCAACATAAACCCCATAAGACTTCTACACTTTGTCAACTTACTAAAATAGAAGTGTCCCTTCCCCATGCATATTTCGGCCGCCCCCTTCCACTATACACAACCAAACAAGTGCCCAAGTCAACCAATTTCACCTAAGTAGAAGTGTAGCCTTTTCACCACACAAACGTTGAGGGTTGACTTACCTTGTTTATTAACCAATCATCCAAGACTCTCCTCTCTCCCTCTCGCCTATAAATAGTGGCCAACGGAAGCAAGTGATGCACACCATAAGACTCCTCAAACACCTTAACACTTGAAACCACCCCTCTTCTCTTGAAACCCACTCGGCCGAAGGAAAAACCCGACCCAAGAGGCTTGTTCGATCGACCACCATCATTGTTTAGGAGCTCCAAGTATCTAGCAAGTATCTAGGAGTTGCATTGCGATGGGTTAGCTTGTTTTCTTTTATAATTTTTGGCTAAAACAGACGATGTATAAACATCCGAACCATGATTCATTCACTTGTATAAATGCTCGACTATGACAAGCTCACCCGAGGCACACACCTTCACACACATTATAACAATGAGTTTTACAAGTTATACTAACTAAAACACTTAAGTTTTATGTTAAAACTTCAATGTTTTAGCCAATGCGTACTCACTCACAAATATATACGATTTCATACATGTTAGAATCCATAGATGGACACTTACGTACCCTCACACATACACATGAGTGTATGCGTGAGAGTATGGGGTCGAGGCCGACCCAAGCCTAAGCCAAAATCGTTTAGTTTTATAACTTACACTAAAGCTTACTTTATAAACATGTGTTAAGGACACTAAAAAGATGTGTTAACAAGTTTAACACAAGAGTTTTCATGGAAACCAATGTTATACACTAACATGTGGGTATAATCAAGGACAAAATACTTAAAAATACCATCTTTATACAAAATTGTCAAAAGATGCGTCCATATGCCACCCTAAACTTACATAACTGTGACATAAGTGACACTCGGTAATATTTAGTAAGTCAAGACACTTGTTTTGCCAAAAATAGACTAAACACGGTCACTTTAACGACAAGACAAACATTTCTGACACATGCAGTGTGTGACACACGTGGATAGTGGTACAGAAGCCTCTAGTCTATAGGTATCCCAGTCGCGTAAACAGTTGCATGGTAGTTAGAACACAACATAGACTTAAGGTTGCCTTTAAATGAACTTAGGGCATCCCAGACCAGACACACCGTACCAGATTCAGTTCAGCCTAGCATCCAGATACCAAGTGAGTATTTCACGGCCCTTTTTACAGTTTTTACATTTTTCTAGGGAAAAAACATGCGTACAGTTTTTAGTTACAATTCATGACTATTATGTGAACATGAGACATTACGGTTCAGGACCCATTAAGCCCTCGTGTCATACATCATACCATAACCATTAGCTATGGACTTAGCCATGAAACACCGGGATAGATCTATTGAGTTAACACCCCTTTCATGGTCAGTCGTTCTGACCGGATGACATATATCAAAAGAGTGATTGTATTTCACATTATTTCATTGTCTTTAGTGTACAATGGGTGAGGCACAACATGTCAAGGTTTGGTTATGGGCTCATGTCAGATCACATATTGATTATTGCCCTAGATAGGCAATGATTTAGTCGGTTTTGGATTACATGTCCACCATATAGAAAACCCGTGAACTCACCAACTTTATGTTGACCTATATTTCCTTTAATGCATGTTTTTCAGGAAATTAGCATGGATAGTGGAACTTGCGGGGGTCGCGTGCGAGCATTTATGGGATACCTTCTTTTGGACCGTCGTGTTGTTGTTTTAATACTAGACATTTACATACAATGGTTTTGGTTTTAAACAATTATGTCTATGTTGAACAAATTTGGTTGTTTAATGAAAGTTCCCGCTTTATTTTAATTGATGCTCATGTGACCTTTGTGCTTGGAAATATTTTGAAGTCGCACCTCGCGTTTCCGCCTTGGCGGGGTGTGACAGCGAGACTAAACGAGCATTGTATATAAGGCTTGATCTCGAGTTCGATAACCAATTGAGTCATATTTCAGGCTTGAACTTGAGCTCAGGCTCGTTAAGGCTCGGCTCATTCGAGCTTTTCACCGAGCCAATCCTGAGTAGCTCTCGAGCCGCTACGTGTCATGTACACCCCTAAGTACAACAATCATAAGAATGGGGTAGGTAACCCATAAAGATGAATATGGTGTATTCGTCTGATGGTATCTTTGGAGGAATGCCTTTCATGGGTGTATTATGGTACAAACATAGGGAAAATGATAAGTAGAGGTGAAAATGAGTTGGTTGGATTGGATTGATTGTTGGGTTAGGATAGGTTTGGTCAGGGTGGGTAAACTAAAAAAGGGGTTAGGATGGGTTCGGATCATGATGGGTCGGAAAAAATTGAGATTGAACATGTTCAAAGGACAAGATTGCATACATAAAAAATAATCTAACATTTGCTTGGGCATCTTTAGGCTCGCGAGACTAAACGAGCTTTGTATATATGGCTTGCTCTCGGGCTCGTTAACTAATTGAGTCATATTTTAGGCTTGAACTTGAGCTCAGGCTCGTTAAGTCTCGGCTCATTCGAGCTTTTTACCAAGCCAATCCTGAGTAGCTCTTGAGCTTCTACGTGTCATGTACACCCCTAAGTACAACAATCATAAGAACGGGGTACGTAACGTGAAAAAAAGTGAATATGGTGTATTCATCTGATGGTATCTTTGAAGGAATGCATTTCATGGGTGTATTATGGTACAAACATAGGGATAATGATAAGTAGAGGTGAAAAATGAGTTGGTTGGATTGGACTGATTGTTGGATTAGGATCAGTTTGGGTCAGGATGGGTAAACTAAAAAAGGGGTCAGGATGGGTTCGGATCATGATGGGTCGGAAAAAATTGAGATTGAACATGTTCAAAGAACAAAATTGCATACATAAAAAATAATCTAACATTTGCTTGGGCTTCTTTTGGCTCGCAAGACTAAACGAGCTTTGTATATATGGCTTGCTCTCGGGCTTGTTAACTAATTGAGTCATATTTTAGGCTTGAACTTGAGCTCAGGCTCGTTAAGTCTCGGCTCATTCGAGCTTTTTACCAAGCCAATCCTGAGTAGCTCTTGAGCTTCTACGTGTCATGTACACCCCTAAGTACAACAATCATAAGAACGGGGTACGTAACGTGAAAAAAAATGAATATGGTGTATTCATCTGATGGTATCTTTGAAGGAATGCATTTCATGGGTGTATTATGGTACAAACATAGGGATAATGATAAGTAGAGGTGAAAAATGAGTTGGTTGGATTGGACTGATTGTTGGATTAGGATCAGTTTGGGTCAGGATGGGTAAACTAAAAAAGGGGTCAGGATGGGTTCGGATCATGATGGGTCGGAAAAAATTGAGATTGAACATGTTCAAAGGACAAAATTGCATACATAAAAAAAATAATATAACATTTGCTTGGGTTCCTTTAGGCTCGCGAGACTAAACGAGCTTTGTATATAAGGCTTCCTCTCGGGTTCGATAACTAATTGAGTCATATTTCAGGCTTGAATTTGAGCTCAGGCTCGTTAAGGCTCGGCTCATTCGAGCTTTTTACCGAGACAATCCTGAGTAGATCTCGAGCCGCTATGTGTCATGTACACCCCTAAGTACAACAATCATAAGAACGGGGTAGGTTACACAAAAAGATGAATATGGTGTATTCATCTGATGGTACCTTTGGAGGAATGCCTTTCATAGGTGTATTATGATACACACATAGGGATAATGATAAGTAGAGGTGGAAAATGAGTTGGTTGGATTGGATTGGATTGGATTGATTGTTGGGTTAGGATGGGTTTGGGTCAGGATGGGTAAACTAAAAAGGGTTAGGATGGGTTCGGATCATGATGGGTCGGAAAAAATTAAAAAGATATATTTAAAATATTAAAAATTTAAAAATTCAAAAAAAGAAAACCTAAAAAATAAAAAAACAAAAGTATTCTAAAGCAAGTTATTCTAAACCTTGTTAGTTTGTAATGAAACTACACAATTAAAATTATACAACCTATTCACTTGATGGATGGAGAGTTTTATCCTGGCTCAGGATGAACGCTGGCGGCATGCTTAACACATGCAAGTCAGACGAGAAGTGGTGTTTTCGGTGGCGAACGGGTGAGTAACACCTAAGAACTTGCCCTTGGGAGGGGAACAACAGCTGGAAATGACTGCTAATATCCCGTAGGCTGAGGAGCAAAAGGAGGAATCAACCCGAGGAGGGGCTCGCTTTTGATTAGTTAATTAGTGAGGTAATAGCTTACCAAGGCGATGATCAGTAGCCGGTCCGAGAGGATGATCAGCCACGCTAGGACTGAGTCACAGCCCAGGCTCCTATAGTAGGCAACAGTAGGGAATTTTCCACAATGGGCGAAAGCCTGACGGAGCAATGACGCATGGAGGTAGAAGGCCTACGGGTCATCAATTCCAGCCCAACTATCTTCCAATTCTCTTTTTATGGGACACTAATACTAATAAAGAATAATATGGGCATTTAGTGTTCGTCAATTCCAGCCCAACTATCTGTCAATTCCAGCCTAACTATCTATAGAAAATCTTTCTCCTTTATAGAATTGATTATAGATTCGTTGCTAGAATTTTGACATGTGTATATTTAGAATTCAACTGAATTTATTGATCATTACATATAATTCAATTAAGATATTGTATGAAAGTATAATTTTGTCTATTCTCCTGTGAGAATTGGAGGGTTGTTGATTGAGTGGAAAAAGAAGGATTTTTTTGTCTACCTTACTTTCATCATTTTTCCTTATATCAATAACTCAATCAATATGCAATTATCTTGACGAAAAAAAGACTATTATGCTTAATATCTTTAGTTTGATCTGTCTTAATTCTGCCCTTTATCCGAGTAGTCTTTTCTTCGCCAAATTGCCCGAAGCATATGCTTTTTTGAATCCAATCGTTGATGTTATGTCAGTTGATGGTGCATGGGTTTTAACAAAACTTAAACTTCTTTCTTAAAAATGGCAAAGTCCCGGAGGAGGTGCCAAAAGCTTTGGTGAAAAAGGGATTAAGTTAGAAAACAGTAAAACGCTTACAAGTTTTAAATTTATAATTTAAAACGATAGTTGCTCAACGTTCTAGACCCAACACAACATGCAAGTGTACCTATCGTGGGTAGTATAGAAATGTACAAGTACCGAGTATCGAATCCAAGGACACGATTTTTACTACTCAGCTTTCCTAAAAATTACTAAGAGACTTTTAAAATGCGAGAAAGAAAGTAAAAAGAGAGATGTAAACTGTAAGAGAAATCAATAAAAAAACAAAGGTGTTGCTTCGGGATTAGATGGGACCTGGTATGAAATAATAGTAATCTTATATCAAAGTGGGGTGTTTAAGTTGTGCACTTGTGCTTAACTTAGAGTTGCATAACTACATTCTCTAGAGGTGACTGTTTTCGCATAACTGTATAAATGACTTGTGTTCTTAAGGTTTTTATGAGGGTCTCTCAAACCGGGCAACTCACCTTTCAACACTAAAACGAAAATGACTCGAGACTGTGTCAACCCAACTTTGAATTACCCACTTCCCAATGTTGCGATATAGACATCTAACTACTCTAGACTTTTATGAATAACTTGTCGGTGGCCGAAGTGTGACCGAACAAGTTACCACTTAATATCATAGAGGAGTCGTGACTAACCAGAACACGTGCATCCCTACTTGATTTACTTAATTTATCAAAAAGTGAGTGGTCTATTACTAATTGTGTGGCAATATAGTAATGAAAGAAAATAAAGACTATTTTCTTTCAACACAGGTTCACCGATCCTTAACTAGCGCCAAAGCTTTCACATAGACAATGAAGCTAAGTCGCAGAATTAAGTCTTGGCTTATCACCAGGACCGAGTATAAATGGGCTAATCACTACTCGCAGGATTAGGTTAGCTTTCACATAGACAATGAAGCTAAGTCGTAGAGGATTAAGCCACTAAGTGTGTGTATTTCTACCCACAAATGGGCTAATCACTACTCGCAGGATTAGGTTAGCTCACAAGTGCATTGGTTGTTACACACCATGGGTACACTTATGAGTCCTCCCACTTCCTATCAAGACATCCACAAGACCAAAGACTAAGTGATTTATTAATTAACTCATTAAACAAAGTTTAGAATAGAAAGAATTATTAAGAACACAAAACACCACTTTTAAATAAAAGATAAACTATTTAATTCATACCAAGTTTCCATCATCACCCTAGAAACACCAAAAGAAATCTAGCCTAGAATGGTTGATACAACAAGCTCACAAGGTTGGGTTTGTGTACAAGACATGGTGAGGGGTTGTGTTGGATCAGTATTAAGCTGCTCTTATATTTGAACTTGCTAGTAGACACTTAAGTGTTTAGCAAGTTCTTTGTGAGTGTTAGCACAGCGGAATGTTTATAAGTTTATAGCTACACTTTGTCAACAGGAGTTATTACTCCCCCTGGAATCAAGAACAATAAATGAGAAGTGTTTATTGAGAATCTAAGTATTGAATGAGAATGAAATACTTTGATAGATTCTCAGTAAACACGAAATGGAAATAACAATAATAAGTGTTGAAGGATTTCTTGTATTAAAATCAATGTCTAAAACAGAAGGATGAATCCTTCTATTTATAGACTTTACAAATACATGAACCTTGCCAAAAAGCAAGTTCAGAAACAAGTTGCAACAAGTTGCAGTCTTGGAACTTGTACATAAAGCAAAAAGAAATACTAAAGTATTAAACTACTAATATACAAGGGCGGTGGAAAAGATCTTCTTTAAGTACTGATGAATGACAAACTACTGATGAGTAGTTTGTCTTCAGTAGTTCTTCAGTTGAAGTGTCTGGTTTGAACTTCAGAACTTCTGATGACTTCTTCTTCTTCAGTACTTCTGAATCTCTTCTTCAGCAGTTTGATTCCTTGTCTTCAGCAGTTCCATACTTAGAGTATTTTGACAGAAAGTGAATTAGACTAAGGTTTGCAAAAGTGGTTTCACCAATCCTTTTTGTCCTAACAATCTCCCCCTGGATTGATGAAGCCAAAACCTTACTAATTCCTTATTGTTCCTTTCTGTCCTTCAAAATTTTCCCTATTCCTTTGAACATGGAATTCTTGAGCTGGTTAAGTTGATCATCAGTAAGAGACCCTTGTCTTGGTTCCAAGTGTTGGATTGTAAGCAGGTCTTTGGTTGATAGTTTCTTCAGTTCTTTCATCGACCTATATTCCCTGCTTGTTTGATCTCTTCTTGTCACAAGTACTGAGTTGTTATCAGTAAAGGACCATCTGATGACTGGTACTTTAGACTTGTCAAAGTCTGCAGTGTAGGGAACCATGGTGGTACCCTGGGTTTCTCCTGAGTGTTGAATGTTTTCAACTTCAGTGACTCTCAGGTGGGATTCACCTCCTTGCTGTTGTTCCATCACATTAGGTATCTGAAATGTTGGCAAATGATGTTCAGTTGTTACCTTAGTATGCAATTTGTCTGTGATGGTCCTCTGGATTTGATATGCAAAGGTGGAAGGATCCCTGAATTGTGTTAGCAGAGGCTTCTCTTCTATGTCAAAATCAGAATGAACTACTGTACTACCTTCTAGTAGTACCATTATGAAATCAGTCTTTACATTTTCCTCTGTCTTCTTTCTTCTTTGGGTAGCTGGTCTTCGGTTCAGTAGTTTGAAACTTCTCTGGATTAGCAGCCCTTGCAGCCTTGTATTTTCTGTATGTGTCCACCAATCTTTCTTCTTTCCACTTGGACACTGAGGCTTTTGAACCATAACCATTGGCTACCAGTTCTTCTATCATCTGAGCTCTCTTGGCCTTTGTGTCTTTACCTGTTGCAAGTTTATCTGCAACAAGTTGAGCTCTTCTTGTCAGCTCTTCCACAGAGAGTCTCTTCAATGTATGGGCTTTGACTTTGCTGTTCTTCATAATGTAAGACATCAGTTGATGTCTTTTGTCTTGTTCAGCAATCTCATCAAGGCTAGCCTGCCTTTGTAGTTCAGCTTCATAAGCCTGAAGTTTTTCTTCATGGCTCAGGTCTAAGTCATCCCTTTCTTCTAGATTTTTCCAGATCAGATCTTCTCTGGCCTTCTTCTGGGCTGCAACTAAACTCTTCTCTAGTAATTCAGCTGATTGAGAGATTGGAGAAGGGTTTAGCACAGTCATTGTTGTAACTGTTGTAGTAGGCCTGATAGGAGCAGATGTTGGTTGAATAGGAGCAGTTGTTCTGGAAGGATCAGCAGTTTGAGTCTTGGAAGTGTTAACATCTGATGGGTTGACAACTACTGAAGGTTTGTCAACTACTGAAGGATTGTCTTCTGTACTTTCTGATTCTTCATCAGAACTTTGGCCATCAGAGGTTTCTTCATTATGCCCTTGGGTTTCATCAGCCTTTTCAGCATCTTCTATTTCTTGAATAGAGACACCAAACTGTTGTGCCAGTTTCTCTTTTCTGGCTTGATCTTGTTGATCTCTAGCTAGGATGGCCACTCTTGCCTTTCTTCTGGCTTCAAGTGTATCCATAGGTACCTTGATTTTCTCCCCCTTTTTGGCTTTATCACCTTTGGAAGTTGAAGCTTGGGAGAAATGACCTTGAAGATGAGCAATTTGTTTGCTGTTGTGATCAATCTTGTTGGACAGATCATTCATCTTCGTCTGTATCACTCCAAATTGATTCTTTATGGACAGCTCCAAGTCAGCTGTGTATGTTTGGATGTGATTTTTGATGAGGGTGTTCATCAAGTGATACAAGGGACCATCTGGGCTGCATAGTTGGTTCAGGTCTATGCTAGATTGCCCAGGGAATTGGGTAGGCATTTGTAGTGAGGGGTGTGTTTTTGGTTGATCTCCTTGTTGTACAGGAGATGCCACTCTAGGGGAATCATGGATTGAGTGGGCTTTAACCTGAGATGGTGTGACTAGCTTCTTGAGCTTAGAGACACCAGGTGCAGGACCTTCACTTACAGTCGTCAATTCAGTAGTTTTGAGTGTTGAAACATCATCCAAATTAATGGAATCATCTGAATCCCTGATTACATCCTCAATGAGGATTGTATCAGTTACATCATGAGCTGAGCCCAACTCAGTTGTCTCATGTACCTCTTGTTCTTGGTACAGAGGATTTCCTACCTCAGGCATTAAGCCTTCATCAGTAGTTGCCACAGTTGAGGTCCTAGCTGTTTTACTTCTGTCCTCAGGTCCACCACTGGGTGGTAAATGAGTAGTAGCAGCCTCAAAAGTACCAAAGGTTTCTAAGTTTGGGCTTAGAGACCCTGGTTCATCCTCATCTCTTTGGTTGGGGCTATGAGTGTCCACATCCATGTCAATGTCTGAGTCTATGTCCCTGTTTGATGTGGTTGATGGGGACTGACATGTGTTGATGGGACTTTCTCTATTAGCCCAGAGAGAAGTTTGGCTATTTCTATGTCTGGTTCAGAAATTTGGGGTGCTGGTTCAGTAGTTTGGGCAGTAGGTTCAGCAGTTTCAAAAGAAGAATCTATTGGAATAGTTTTTCTAAGTCTTTTTCTTTTGAAAAGGATAGTTATTGGTGCTCTTGGTGGTATTTGAGATGGATGAGACTGAGAGGATGTTTCAGTCACATCTTTTAGAAGTGCAGATTGCACAGTAGTCTGTTCAGGCATCTCAACCTCATGAACAGCTTTTCTTTTAGGTTTGGTGGGTTTTTGTTTTGTTATCTTGGGTTTCTTGGCCTTTGGTGGAGTAGGTTTGGAAGATGAGGGTTCCATGGGGACTGGTGCTTGTTCCCCTTGGTCATCTTCTGGCCAGGCAGCCTGTTTGTTGTGCCTTGAGTATGCTTGTGAGGTTAAGGGTTTTAAATTTTCAATTTTACCCACAAGCACCTCATTACCCAGTTCAGATATTATGCACTGCATAATGAACCTTGGATATAACAAAAACTTTTTCTTAGTGTTATTGTGATGTAACACCAACTCATTAAAGAAAAGTTTTGATGCCCTGAAATTTGTTTCATTCACAATGGAATGAAATATTGGTTGAAAGGTTGAGGGCATCTGGTCATAAGACCCAGTTTTAGGACTCAAGCACATAATAATATAATGAAACAAAAGTTTATATTTTGGTTCAAAATACTTTTTAAAGATTGTAGCTTGTGAGAGAGTACCTTGATAACCACACTCAGTCATGGTTAGGTGGATAGCAGAGTTGTCAAACTTCTCAGGGGCATTCACATCATTCAACCTCAGTTTGACTGCAAGTATGGCCGGTGTAATGGCCATTTGTCTTCCTTTTATTGTTGAGTTGAGGGAGATAACTTCATCATCCACCATCACTGTCTCAGCATTAGCCCAGAACTCATTTAGAGTTTAAGGATGAATTGGTGGGTCTATGGTGAGAGCGGTGAAATATTGGGATTTGATGACAAGATCAATGATCTCATCGTATTGGGACCAGCCTTCTTGTTTTTCTAAGTAGGCTCTGAGATTGTGTCCCTGTTTGAGAACTAAAGCCATGTGGTTTGTGTGTGTTGATGAATCGAACAGTGATTTTGTGTTGCAAGTTCAGGGGTTTGAGAGCTTTCTTGAGAGAGAAGGGGGAATTTTTGTGTTTGAAAGGATAAGTGTTGAAAAAAGATATTTATCAGAAGTTTTTAACCGCTTGGATCTTCTTTATTAGAAGTTTTTAAACCGCCTGGGTTAAAAATCTCTTTATCAGAAGTTTTAAACCGACTAGGTCAAACTTCTGATGATGGGAAAAGTCAGATTTGCCCTTTTTGACTAAACTGTTGATGAAGGATTATCTTCATCAGTAGTTCCCATTTCCTCTTCAGTAGTTTTAACAGCTGATGAGAAATACCTTATAAATACTTTTATTCATAACTTCTGAAGTTTATTTTATCAGAAGTTATTCACTTTTCAGAAATTATCCCCATACTGATGTTTTGTTCATCAGTAGTTTCTTTCTTTTCAGAAGTTTTTCAAGTGTTTTGAAAACAGATGTAAGTGAAAAACAAAAAAAAATGTGCAGAAAAAAAAATAGAAACACTTACAAATTTAGCATCCCTAGCATGGATACTAACTTCTGAAATGTTGATGTGTCAAGGGGTTTAGTGAAAATGTCAGCTATTTGATTAGCTGTTGCTACATGTTTCACTTCAATCTTGCCTTTTTCATAGCAATCTCTTATGAAATGATACCTGATCTCAATGTGTTTAGTTTTTGAAAACTGAACAGGATTTTGAATGATGCTAATGGCAGATTTGCTGTCTACAAGCAATGGTGTCTTGGTCTCTTTGATTCCATAATCAAGAAGTTGATATTGGAGCCATTGTATCTGTGATGTACAACTTGCAGCTGCAATGTATTCAGCTTCAGCAGTTGAAGTTGCAACAGATGTTTGCTTCTTTGATTGCTAGGACACTAGACAGTTTCCCAAGAATTGACAACCACCAGATGTTGATTTTCTTGACATTTTACACCCTGCATAGTCACTATCTGAAAAAGCTGATAACTTGGTATTGCTTGAAGCAGGATACCAAATTCCAAGTGTGGGAGTTCCTTTCAGATATCTGAAAATTCTTTTGACTGCAATAAGGTGTGATTCCCTAGGAGCTGATTGATATCTAGCACAGACACATGTTGAAAACATAATATCTGGTCTAGAAGCAGTTAGATATAAAAGGGAACCTATCATACATCCGTACATGGTTTGATCAACCTGTTTTCCTTGATCATCTGGTTCAACTTGTGTGGTTGGTGTCATGGGGGTGGAACATGATTTACAGTCTTGTAAAGAAAATTTGTTTAATAATTCTTTAACATATTTTGATTGATTTATAAAAGTTCCATTTGTTTGTTGTTTGATCTGCAGTCCCAAAAAGTACTGCAGTTCCCCCATTGTACTCATCTCAAATTTGGATTGCATGAGTTTCTTAAATTCATCACACAATTTTGTGTTTGTTGAACCAAAAATGATATCATCAACATATATTTGAACAAGTAAGATATGATTTCCAACATGTTTTATGAAAAGTGTTTTATCAATGGCACCTCTTGTGAAGTTATTTTTGAGTAAAAAGGTTGAAAGTGTATCATACCAGGCTCTTGGAGCCTGTTTGAGCCCATAAAGAGCTTTGTCTAGTTTGTACACCCACTCAGGATGAGAAGGATCCTCAAACCCAGGTGGCTGACAAACATACACTTCCTCTTTTATCTTTCCATACAAAAATGCACTTTTGACATCCATTTGATAAACTTTTATTTTGTTGGAAATGGCATAGGCCAGAAATAACCTGATGGCTTCAAGCCTTGCAACTGGAGCAAAGGTTTCATCATAGTCAATTCCTTCTTCTTGAGAGTAACCTTGTACTACCAGTCTTGCCTTGTTCTTTATTATCATACCAGCTTCATCTTGTTTGTTCCTGAAAACCCATCTTGTCCCAATTGGTTGCTTGTTTGGTGGTAAGGGACAGATTTCCCATACCTGTTGCTTGTTGAATTGAAGTAATTCATCTTGCATTGCCTGCACCCAATTGTTGTCTTTGAGGGCTTCCTGGTACTTCTTTGGTTCCAACTGTGAAATAAATGCTGAGAATAGACAAAAGTTGGAAAGCTGGTTTCTTGTAAGAACACCTGATGCAATATCACCCATGATTTGATCAAGTGGATGATCTTTGTGTTCGATCAGTTGTTGTAAAACACTGACAGGTGTTGGTGGCTCATGTTCTTCAAACAAACTACTGAGGTCTATTATATCTGGTTCAGCAGTTTCAGTTTCTTCAGTAGTTGCAGGTGCTGAAGCAGATGTTTGAGTTTGGCCTTCAGTATTTGTTGAATCAGAAGTTTGTGAAACTTCTGATGGTTTTGAAGTTGACTTAATGACTGTTTGAGGAGTCCATGGTGCTGGATCCTCATCATCAAACCTTTGATCACCATAATAAGTAGGTTTGGATGAAGTGACAGTCTTTTCAGGTTCAAAATGAAAGTTGTCAAGGTCAAAGAGTTCAGCAGGATGTGCTGGAATGAGAGTGTGTTTTGACTCATTGAACTTGACATTCAGTGTTTCTTCTACTATCCTGGTTTTTGAGTTAAAAACCTTGTAGGCTTTTCTAGTTGATGAATAACCAAGAAAGTAACCTGAGTCAACTTTGGCAGCAAACTTTGAAATAGATTCCTTGATGTTCAAGATGAAACATTGACATCCAAAAGCCTTGAAAAAGGAGATAAGGGGCTTCATGCCATGAAGAACTTCATAGGCAGTCTTTGAATGTCTCTTGACAACAAGAACTCTATTTTGAACATAACATGATGTGTTAACTGCTTCTGCCCAGAAGTATAAAGGTAGGCCAGAATCAGCTAACATTGTTCTTGCTCCTTCTATTAAAGTTCTGTTCTTCCTTTCTACCACACCATTTTGTTCAGGAGTTCTGGCAACACTGAATTGTCTAATAATCCCTTTAGACAAATAAAAGTCATTCAGAGTTTTGTTCCTGAACTCTGTCCCATTATCACTTCTAATGGTTTTGACAGGTAGAGAGTATTGCTTCTGTACTTGTAGAATGAAGAACTTGATGATTTCAGCAGCCTCATCCTTGGAAAATAAGAAGAATACCCATGTAAATCTTGAGTAGTCATCAATGATGACTAAGCAGTACTTCTTTTTACCAAGGCTCATGATCTTTACAGGCCCAAATAAGTCCATATGGAGTAGTTGAAGACATGCAGTTGTTTTTGATTCTTCAATAGACTTATAGGAGGACTTATGCTGTTTACCCTTTAAACAGGATACACAGTGTTCTTGACACTGGTATACTTTTAAGGGTAGACCTCTGACCAAGCCCATTTTTGTGACTTTATTTATGGTTTTAAAGTTCACATGGCCAAGTCTCCTGTGCCAGAGATCAGTTTCTGAAGTTGATGCCCTTGAGAAGAAACAGGCAGTGTTGTTCAGTACTTTGTCTTTTTCAATGTCCACTGCATAGACATTGCCACATCTTTTGGAAATTAACAAAGTATGATCTTCAATGATCTTCTCTATCAACTTCTGGCCTTCTGGTGATATGATCTTGCATGCTGTCTTTGTGAAAAAGGAAGAATATCCTTTATCACACATTTGTGACACACTAAGCAAGTTGTACTCAAGGTTTTCAACCAGATTGACCTTGTCAAACTGTATTTTGCCAGAGGAGACATTGCCATGTCCTAGCACATATCCCTTAGCATTGTTCCCAAAGTACACAGATCCATCTCTTTGACTGATAAAATTGTTTATCAGGTATCTGCATCCTGTCATGTGCATTGAGCCTCCACTGTCTACATACCAAATGCTATTCAAGCCTCTGGAAACTCTCTGCACAATATAGCAAATTAGTTAGATTTAGGAACCCAAGCCAGTTTGGCTTTGGGTTTGCTCTTGAGAACATTTACAGTTTGTTCTTGACCAAGTTTAGAAATCCATGTCTTTTTGGCAATGGATTTTGCATTAAGCACAATGGTGGTATCCTTTTGAGGACCACCATCAACTTTGGTCATTAGTAGTTGTACCATGTTCATAAGATCTTTAATCTCAGCAGTTTGTGAAACTGCTGATGATTTAGGTCTAACTACTGAAAGAGAATTTTGAGAAAAAGACTTTTGTTGAGATTTTGTCTTTTTCTGAGAAAGGCTTTTTGCTGGTTGTTGTTTCTTGGGAGAAAAGGTTTTTACATAATCATTTTTTATTTGTTCCCCCACAACCAGTTGTTGATTTTTCTTATTAAACTGAATGCCCTTTCTATATCTGCAAAATTCTGTTTTGTGGTTGAACAGACCACAAATTTCACATTCTTTTGTCTTTTCTTTCAAAGACAAATCTCTGACAGTTTTGATTGGTTTTAGGTCATCAGTAGTTTTCAGGTTCTCAACTCCTGATGTAGTTGAAACTGCTGATGACTTAAAGTCAGATTTGATCAATATATCTGAAGAACTTTCTTTGTGTGATTTTAGAAAGTTTTCTCCCATCTTCCTCTTCAGAAGTTTCACCTGAAACAATTTTTCTCCCATCTTCAGTAGTTTTGGGAGAGAAATCAGTTGGTGTTTCAGTGTGATTGTACCCTATGCCAAACCTAACATTTGAAGCACTTTGTTTGTTTAGCAATAGTTGGTACCCCTTACAATATTCCACCCATTTTTCACATGTGACATTGGTGTCAGCAAGCTCTTGTCTGACATTTCCTAGGTCATTAATCATTATTTTGATTTGTGCTTGGGTTTCAATAGCTGAGTTAGTCAATTTAGAAACTTCTTTAGTTTTTGCAGAAAGTTTTCTTTATAAATCACATTTTATCTGAGTGAGTTTTCTCTCCGAATCATTAGCTTTTCCTTGTAAGTGCACATTTGTCTCTCTTATGAGAGCAAAAGATTCTTTGCATGAGTTTGAACATAATTTTGTCAAAGATTCTTTTGATACCTGAGACAAGGCAGATTTTGAGGAGCATCCCTCAAATTCCATTAAGGCAAAGTTCTTTCTGCCATTGTCAGGCTCTCCCCAGTTGATGTCAAACATTTTGTTGTCTGCATCAGGATTGCACTCTGTGGTGTCAAAAGGAAGACTGCTCCAGTCAACATACCCTGAGGTAAATAAACTTTGTTGAGAGGGTTGTTGTTGCTGTGGAGGTTGTTGAGCAGCTGGAAAGGGAGGGATTGATTGTTGGCTCTGCATCTGTTGAGCAGGCATCTGTACATATTGTACTTGTGGCACATATTGGTGTTGTGGAGCTTGTGCCTGCACAAAATGTGCACTCCCTTGAGTTCCATTATTCCTGTTATAATTGGGGTTAAAATTGTTTCCAGACTGAGATTGGTTAAAGCCAGAGCTTCTACATTCTCTAGCAAAGTGTCCCAACTTTTGACACTTATGACATCTAAGTTTAGATTTGTCAAAACCAATTTTTGTAGAACTGTTAAGTCCTAGAAACTTCCTTCCTGGCCTTTTGTAAAATTTATTTGTTTTTAAACTTAACATGGCCAGTTGGTGCAAAATATCCATTTCTTCAAGGTCATCACTGCTGAAACTATTTAAGTCATCCATGATAAAACACATGTTATCAGCAGTTTGACCAAAGTCATTATTGTCATAACCTAGGAATGATCTTTCAGATGAGATCCCAGCAGTTATGTCAATGTGGTCAAAAGATCCAAAACTATTTGAACAAGTTGGTGAGTCTTGTCCCAATAGTGCTGTACTACCAGGTAGATAGTCATCAGCAGTTTTACCAGAGTTTTGTAACTTTTTCTTTTGATCAATTTCTCTCTCAAAAGTAAGTAATCTCCCATGAAGTTTTGTAAGAGTGAGGGAGCTAAAATCTGGTGAAGATCTTAAGACTATTGAGTATGTTTCCCATTTATCAGGTAAAGACCTTAAAAATCTATGAAGCATAGATACAGTTGTATAGGTCTGACCATTTAGTTTTAGCTCAGATATTAATGAGGAAAATCTTTCAAATTGCTGAGTTAAAGTTTCCCCATTAATGTGAGCAAAAGTTTCATATTGTTGAGCCAAGATTTCTTTGGTGTTGGCAATCACCTCTTCAGTTCCTCCAAACTGTTCTTTTAGGCAGTCCCAAAGCTCTTTGGCACTATCACAATGTAATAGGCCAGAATAGATTTCATTTGGGAGTGCCATTGCCAACATAGAAAAAGCTTTTGTATCAAGCTCAAGTTTTAGGAAATCATCATCAGTATAGTCTTTTGGTTCTTTTGGAATCTCTTCCTTAGTTTCAAGATTTATGTTTACTGGTTTATGAGGACCATATATCACAGATCTCCAACAACCTGTGTTGGTTTGTGACAAGGTATGTGCCATTCTCTTTTGCCATATGTTATATTCATTTCTTACAAGCATGGCAGGTTTAGTGGCAGAACCAGTATTATGAGGATCCATTTTAAAGAGTATTGATTTGTCAAATATCTCTTAAAGTGATGGATGTTGAAAAAGTGAGCTTATAATCCTTTATTGAATATCAACAAGAGCCTGTGTCTGATTCTCAATTTGTTAGATTGATTTGTGATCAGATAAACCAGTGCTCTGATACCAATTGTTGGATCAATATTAAGCTGCTCTTATATTTGAACTTGCTAGTAGACACTTAAGTGTTTAGCAAGTTCTTTGTGAGTGTTAGCACAACGGAATGTTTATAAGTTTATAGCTACACTTTGTCAACAGGAGTTATTACTCCCCCTGGAATCAAGAACAATAAATGAGAAGTGTTTATTGAGAATCTAAGTATTGAATGAGAATGAAATACTTTGATAGATTCTCAGTAAACACGAAATGGAAATAACAATAATAAGTGTTGAAGGATTTCTTGTATTAAAATCAATGTCTAAAATAGAAGGATGAATCCTTCTATTTATAGACTTTACAAATACATGAACCTTGCCAAAAAGCAAGGTCAGAAACAAGTTGCAACAAGTTGCATTCTTGGAACTTGTACATAAAGCAAAAAGAAATACTAAAGTATTAAACTACTGATATACAAGGGCGGTGGAAAAGATCTTCTTTAAGTACTGATGAAAGACAAACTACTGATGAGTAGTTTGTCTTCAGCAGTTCTTCAGTTGAAGTGTCTGGTTTGAACTTCAGAACTTCTGATGACTTCTTCTTCAGTACTTCTGAATCTCTTCTTCAGCAGTTTGATTCCTTGTCTTCAGCAGTTCCATACTTAGAGTATTTTGACAGAAAGTGAATTAGACTAAGGTTTGCAAAAGTGGTTTCACCAATCCTTTTTGTCCTAACAGGTTGGTTTTCGAAGTGGGAACTTCGTGAAGAAGTGTTGGTTTTTGAAGTGTGAAGGGATGCTCAAAATGTGGAGTGGATGACTCTATTTATAGGCAAATCAGGCCATGCATGGCCGTGCTTGGAGTTGCGGCACGCCCATGCTTGACATCAGTTACTGTTGCAGAGTCCTTTCACGCAGAAATGTCGACCTTCAGGCCTTTCACGGCCGTGCCACATGTAGTGGCACGCCCGTGCTTGCTGGTACGTGTAACTGTCTTGTTAGTTTGGTTGGTTTTAAGCCTTGGAGAGCATGTCTTTAAAGTGCACGGCTGTGCCCCGTGTTTTGGCACACTTGTGCTTCTCCTGCAAGCTGACTTTTGGCCTCTGTTGACTTGGAAATGTCGACTTGTTGACCTGGGACAATTGCCCGATCGTGCACGGCCGTAAACACAACCGTGTTGCATCTGGCAGAGCTTCAAAGTCTTCAATTCTTCGTCTGTTAGTGCCGTTTTTTCCGTTTTTCACTTCTTTTCACCTCCTGACCTCCAATCCTGCAATTATCAAAAAAAGAGATAAATCATAATAAAACTAAGATAAAAGCACGACATCGGGCGTATGATAAGTGAGAATATGTGTGGAAAACATGTCAATTTCTTGGCACATCATCATACCTCATACTTGAATTTTTGCTTGTCCTCAAGCAAACCAAACCTTAGGCATTTTTTGTGAGATAAAAATTGTAAGTTTAACTCGATGTGCCAAGCTCAACTTATCTCCTAAGAGTCTCGCTTAATAAACCTTCGGGATTTCGGGCTTGGTTTGTGGTGAGACTACTTAAACACTTCCTAAGGTGCCCCTCTTTCCTTTTTCCTCACTCCTCTCATTTACTCGGGTTTTATTTGGGGGTGAACACTCAAATTCACCCGATGGACGACACGAATCATAGGCTTGTGTGCAAATCGCAACTCTGCCACTTTTGTTGAGGCGATGCATGTGAATCAAAAGGACTTTTTAAGGGTGAGTTTAGTGAGTTAATGGAAGATAGGGTCGGAATGAAGTCTACCACCATGACTAACTTCGGGTTTGGTGCTTGAGGTGTTTGTTGAAATATCGCTGATCTTCTAAGTTGGCTTTGCTGATCTCTCCTTGGACTTCATAGCTCGACTGTGGCATACTCTCATGAATCGTTCGGCACGAGGGCCGTCTAATATCCTCCACTAGGCTGGGTCGATTACTTGGTCTCTTTAGAAAGTCTTACAAAACTTCTCTTTTGAAGGTCTCTTGATTCCTTTAGTTCCGCGACATCTTTTTTCACTTTTTTTTTTCACGAGTATAACATATTACACTTAATGTTTTCCGGATGATTATTGACACTTGGTATGCTCTTTTGATGGCTTTCTTTTGTAGCCTCTTTACAATCGAGATTCTGGATTCTTGATGTGCGGCTTATGCTTCAAAGTCCCAAATTTGCCAAAGAGCTTCCTCAACACCTCAACACTTCCCTGGTTTCGTCATGGCGGGGGCTGAATGGATGCAAGGAAACGAAAAGGCTAAGGCTCAAAGGTGGGTGGCTAGGGGTGGGGAAAATATATGGAAGGCCAATGGTGACGGAATGGGTAAGTCCTAATTGCCTAGATCATTTTCACACACTCACCTATGATGTGGTCTTATAGCGCATAAGTCACACATGTTCTAATCGCACCATGCCAAAGGGGAATATCTCTCAAGACAAATGAACAAGCATGTGTAGTATATACGTAATGGTATGCTCAATAAGGCTCAATAATACTCACATGTAGGGATATGGGTTATTTAAGGAATTGGGAACACCTTAGACTGTTCTTTTGACTACCAAACCCCCCCCCCTAATCTCCCGCGAGATCGTTAGGCGGACTCAAAGGGTTTAAAAATATTTTTGTTTCCAAAAAAACTTTTAAAGACTTTGCCTTTTTAGTTACGGTTTGCTGACTGCTTTAAGGTGCTTTAAATTTTGCAACAAATTTTAAACACCTCACACTTAATTCTTTTACACAATTTTTAAATTAATATTAGTGATATGTGTGTGCAAAGAAAATAAGCGGGCAAGTCAAAAGGAACAAGTATCTCCCTTTTTTGCTCTCCAATGGTCCGCGTGCGGTCGATCCCCGCAACTGCCTCAACACGAATGCTTCCTTGAGAGAAATCACTTGGCATGAACTTCAATAATTTATTAGTAATGAAAAAAAATAAAAATAAAAACAAGCTACTGGTCCTAATGCCGAGAGGGCATACCTAGGTAATAGAAAGTATCAAGAGTGAACGACCATACCTGATGGTTCTTGACCAACTCTTCTACCGTATGCACCAACCTCTCAACTTATTCATCCTATGCTACTGACCTGGGATGCCTCCACACGTCTCTGGCTAGACAAAACGTGTGATGCTCAGACTGCTTCCTTCCATGCCTCTAGGACACTGATGGTATTTTTCTTCTGTCCACTTCTTTTTTGCCATCCAGTCTTCTGACGGTTTTCCCAGTACTCGTCTATCCACTTGGTGTTGTTAAGCCCCGCTGCTATTTCATCTGGTGGTGTCACTGCTGCGCCTTTGGCTTTCTTCAATTGATAGTCAAATTGTTTATCAATGAAGTTGGCCACGTCAAATGGGTCGTCAGACACGTATTCTTTTCCACCTGCTGTGTAGTGCAATTTGTTGTTCCCGACCCGGAGTGTAAGAATTCCCTCACTCATATCTATAGTAGCTAGGGCAATAGCTAAGAACGGTCGACCGAGAATAATAGGAACATTATTCTTGCCCATGTTGAGGATGACAAAGTCGACGGGGAAGACGAATTTTCCTACTTTGATAAGCAGGTTTTCGACAATCCCCTTGCGTGTTTTTATGGTACCATCAGCCAACTCGATCGTAGCTATCAAAGGTCGTGGGTCGCCCAAGTTGAGTTGTTTGTAGATATAAGTGGGCATAACGTTCACACTTGCACCGAGATCTGCTAAGGCGTAATTCGTAGGCAAGTTACCTATAGAGCATGGTAAAGAAAACTTCCCTGGATCCGTTAGCTTTAGAAGGAGACTTTGCTGGAGTATTGCCGTGCACTCCAGTGCGTTACCCTTTATTGTTGCCTCGAGATTTCTTTTGTTGCTCAAGAAGTCTTTTAGGAATTTTGAATATTTGGGCATTTGTTGGATGACTTCTATAAAAGGCAAGTTGACGTGGATTTGACTTAGGAGTTCAGTGAACTTCTGGTACTTCTCCGTCTTCTACTTCATCAAACGTCCGGGATAAGATATGTTAGGCCGATATTCCCTCTATACCGTCTTCGATGGTGGACTGGCGGTTCTTGCGGCGGAGCAATTAGAGGATTCTGGTTGGCTGCGAGGCCTTCATTAACCGGCATTGGTGAACTGGCGATCGAGTTTTCTAGTGCGACGATATTGGGAACGGTTATGGTTGGAGCGGGTTCATTTGTGAGTGGGTTGGGTGGTGCAACTTCTTCATTGGTAGGTACCACTGGTTAGGGATAAACGCGGCTACTTCGAAGAGTTATTGTACTCACATTGGCTTTTGGGTTAGTTTCAGTGTTGATTGGAAGGCTTCCGACGGGTCTTTCTGCTAGAGACTTGGTTATCACACCAAATTGTACTTCCAGGTTCCTGATGGTGGACTCGAGTCCTTGAAGCCTCTTGTCCGTATTGTTGAACTTCCCGTCCATTCGTGCTGGTGATCGGGCTTTGAGTTTTGCAAGCCTTTCATCTACAGACGGATAACCGTTGTTTGGAGGGCGTTGTTGGTTGTTTTGTTAACTGAATCCGGGTGGCTGCATAGTGTTATTGTTGTTTTTCCACCTGAAGTTTGGATGATCCCACCAGCCAGGATTATAGGTGTTGTTGTATGGATTTGTACCAATGAAGTCAACTTGCTCTACGGTGGCCTGAGGAAGATTTCCGTCTTGCGGCTGCAACTCTGATGAGGTGATGGCATTGACTTGTGCTTTGCTCAGTTGGTTGAGTCGAGTTGATAGCGCCTCAATTTGAGCTTGCAATGAAGTGGTGGAATCGATCTAGTAGAGGTTGGTCTTTGATGGCCAACTTAGGGGTTGTACCACTGATAGTTGTTGAATGCAATTTCCTCCGGTCTCTTGTTCCCGAAAATTCCTCCTGCGGTCGCGTCAAGTGTCTGCCTTGCTTGGTTTGTCCTCCCATTGTAGAAGGACGAAACTTGTAACCAAATTTCGAGTCCGTGATGGGGCATTTCCTCAGCATATCCTTGAATCTTTCCCAAGTCTCGTAAAGTGACTCTCCTTCTTCTTGACAAAAGGTGGTGATTTTGTTTCTTAGCTTTGCGGTCTTAGCTGGGGGAAAACATTTTGAGAGAAACTTTTGGGCAAGGTCAGCCCAGGTGATAATGGAGCCTGCGGGTTGCGAGTTTAGCCATGCTTTGGCACGATTCTTTAGTGAAAAAGGAAACATGCGAAGTCGGATAGCGTCAGGAATGACGTTATGCAATTTAAAAATATCAAAAATTTCGAGAAAATTTGCGATATGGGCATGGGGATCTTCATCGGGTAGATTGTGAAAAGTGCAGTTTTATTGTATCATGTGGATAACATGGGACTTAATTTCGAAATGGTCGGCATCAACGGCGGGTCTAGTGATGCTAGGGCCCAAAGCGTTGATGGAAGTTCTAGCAAAATTAGAGATGGTTCTATCAACTTGTGCCATTTTTAGTTTTTGTTCTTTTCTTCTAGCTCTAAAATATCTTTCGGGTTTTTCAAGAGGAGTTTTAAGAATAGGCGAGGGACGCAAGTTCATACACTACTCGAGAACCTTTAAGATAAAACTTTTAACAAAAATATTAAGAAAAAGTGTTAGGATATGAGTTTGATTGTTTTGATTTATTTATATAAAAGACGTGAAGAACGAAGTGAATATAAATGGAAAGTGCAGCGGAATGATAAACTATAAATCAAAACAAGAGAATAATTGTTTTTAATCGAATGCTTTCATTAATTGAAAGATTACAATATTACAAGTACTCCCCCTCAGCCTGATCACTCTGTGATTGTTTGTCTGAGAGAATGTTTCGAGTGATGAATAGAACAGTACAAGCACTGTTCTATTTATTGACAAATCTAAACCACTGATGATCTAAGCTGACGTCACCTAAGACAGTGACGTCTAACAGAATAACAACATAAAACATCTGTTAAATGCAAACTACTGTTACATTGTAAAACACTGTAAGGTAAACTGCTGTTGAGGAAAACTCTGATGGTCTTGTATCATCTGTTGGAGCCTAAGTGCCGTTGGCTTCAACAGACCTTTAGTCTTCAGCACTTTAGTCAGCAGTTGTTCTTCATCAGACCTTTAGTCAGTAGTTGTTCTCTAGCAGTTGTTTATCTAGCAATCCTTTGCAGCAGCAGTTGTTTTCAACAGTTGTTGAGTACAACAGATGTTAGGGTCAACAGTCTTTTGGGAGAAGTATCTTATAAATGTTGTTTATTTCTAGGATCAACTGAGTAGTATATTTTGGCTTTCCAATCATCTGTTCTTATCCAGGTCAGCAGACCCAACAAAAAGAAAAAGTATGTAATTTTAAGAAAACATTTCTCTAAAACAGTCGTGTTCCTGGCAACGGCGCAAAAAACTTGATGGTGCGTGGGTTTTAACAAAACTTTAACTTCTTTTCTTAAAAATGGAAAAGTCCTGGAGGAGGTGACAAAAGCTTAGGTAAAAGGGGGATTAAGATAAAAAAAACAATAAGACGCTTACAAGTTTTAAATTTATAATTTCAAACAATAGTTGCTCAACGTTCTAGACCCAGAACAACAGGCAACTGTACCTGTGACAACCGGCAAATTCTGTACAACGATTAACGTGATTCTAATCATGTATTCGACGTAATTAACATGGTTGAAGGTTAATTATGCTTAGATGAGCCGTTATGAGTCCTACGATGCCCTTCTCAAAGTTCGTAGAAGCCTTAGTGCCTTTAAAGAAAGACTTCGCGTAATTAACGTTAACGAACTGACATAAGTAAAAATCCATAAAACTAGACTAACATAAGGTTATTCTATGTAAATACGACACGTATTAGCTATTGATGCGATCGGATATACATTGGTGTATATCATATTCTTTTTTTTTCATTTATCATCATCATCGACACAATATACAATCAACACATATATACAATGGTGTATATCAGTTTCTTTTTTGTTTTTTCATTTATCATCATCATCGACATAGATATACATTGGTGTATATCAGTTTCTTTTTTTCTTTCATTCATCATCATCATCAACACAAAATATACATTGGTGTATATCCGTTTTTTTTCCAGCTTACATGACTATAAATTGTACACACATATACATTGGTGTAAATTAAAAACGTATCTAATGTAAAACCAAACTGAAGGTACACAAGTGTATGTATGCATACCCTTCAATGATTAACAACTCTCAATATTTATCATCTTCAGTGCTCAAATACATAGATATAAATAATTTTTTGACAAATCCATTTATATATGCAAATAGTAGGTTACCTTCGAGTTCTAATTTTATTAACTCTTAGAACAAAATTTTGACTTACAAAAACTACATATAAGTCAAAACAAAAATATTGCAGATTCAATTCAAAGGTAATAAACGATTTTGCTAAACTTGATTCAATTTAAAACCAAACAAACAAAATACACAGCAACAAATGACCAAATACATGATATTATCAACTTCTTATACTTCCCCCGTCACAATTTCATCGTCGTCAAATAAAAAGAACTTCAATTTAAAATGTATGCAACTAATTCAACCTTTTTGTAAGTATATTACTCAAAAGAAAAAAAATAACAAAATTGAAAAGGATAAATGATGGCTTCGATCATGTGTGTTAATAATATGAATTGAATTAGAGATAATGTGGATGAGAAATTTAAGGAAACCATGTAACTGCCATGATTAACAATTATAATTATAAAAAAAGATAACTATTTAAATGTGCATTTACACTAATACCCTTTAGATTAAAATCAAATATGGAAGGTTAAGATTGGTTCCTATGGTTCCTAACTATGGTGGTGGTTCCTAATTGATCTCAATCCTATATATATATATATATATATATATATATATATATATATATATATATATATATACATAGGGAAGGGTTAGAATGAAAACCCCAAAAATTTGAAGAAACCCATGGAAACCTCATCCTTGCCATTGATCTCTAAGATCAATGGCTCTTGTTTAATCAAGCTTATTATATTCATTAATTGTATACTAGTGGACAAAAAAAGGGTACAATGAATAAATAACATTTTTCTGAAAAAACATCTATGACAAGTTGACCTGACACATGTCACATCATCTCTTTCGTACTTTTGTGACCATTGTCCTAAATCTGTCAGGACGTCGTGTAACATATGTAACATATGTAGTGTTGCATATGTAAACATATGTAGTGTTGCATATGTTAAAATTGCACATACTCTGGTCTCATATGTGATGTCTTGTTGCATACGTTAAAGCAGATAGATTGTATAAAATCACTTAAAAACTTTACAGAACAAAAAACATTCAAAATTACACAAGAATGTTTCTTACAAATGCTAAAAACAATCAAAACAGTCATTACAATCAACAAATGCTAAAAAAAACTATCATAAAAAAAAATTTGTCTACACTTCATTCTTGATAAGCATCTTCATCTTTAATGCAACAAATATGTTCACCTGCCAAAAGAAAACAAAATCATCAATTTACATGTACCCCCCCCCCCCCCCGTATTAACATATGCAACTAGTGTTAAAAGTAAACATTGTTTTATCTATTTAGTTAGCAAAAATAATCAAACTTAACTTAGGATGAATGTTATAAAAACTGCATAGATGTGTATCATACGCAACATAGATTCACTACTTTTTAAAATTCACTACTTTTTTATTCAAAAGCTTAGATGTGTATCATACGCAACATAGATTCACTACTTTTTAAAATTCACTACTTTTTTATAAAAACTGCAACTTAGTTCTGTTACATACGAAACAGACGCAACATAGATTTACTACTTTTTAAAATTTACTACTTTTTTATTCAAAAGCTTATATGTGTATCATACGCAACATAGATTCACTACTTTTTAAAATTCACTATTTGTATCATACGCAACTGCATAGATGTGTATCATACGCAACTTAACAAAAATGTGTACCATTGCACACACTCCATATGAATTTACTTTTTAAAATTCACTTCTTTTTTTATTCAAAAGCTTAACTCATCATCGACAAAAACATGTTCTTCAACAACAACAACAACAAAATAATAATAATAACAATAATAACAACAAACCATTAAAATATATAATACCCTTCCTTAGTAACATTTTAACTGATATGGTTTGTGAAAATTAGATTAAAAAGAATATTTAAGAAAAAAGATACAGTGTTACATATGAAACAACATAATTCAAATTTTAATTCACACACATCTATAGAGTCCAAATTAGTTCCAAATCATATAAATAACAAATTCATCAAATTCCACATTATTCTTCAACCAAAAACAGCCAAAAAAAACTTAAAAAAAAGTTACGTGTTAACCTACATTAATAATTCTTTACTTTCTACCTCTGTTTTATCTATTTACAAAAAAAAAAAAAAAAATAGAAAGCTTCTTGTTTCCATTAACCCTTTATTAATAATTCTTTACTTTTCAAGCATCTGGGATGCAAAATCCTAAACGTATAAATGTTCTGTAATGAAATGTGGTTGCTTTAAGTTTCACATTTTTTGCTACTTTTAACCCATCTCCCAAAACAGAAAACAGAGCATACTCTGTTTAACCTCCTTTTCATACTCTATTCTGTAAAAGATAAAAACAGATCAAATGGAGAAGCTTTTGACAATGGGAGTAAAGTAACAAAAAAAATGACATGAATAAGAAGCTTGAGATTAAAATACTAAATTTGACCTTTATTTTCTTGCTCCTTCCTGCCAATGGAGTAAAGTAACAAAAAAATGACATGAAGACGGTGGTGGATGATGGTGGTGGATGATGGTGGATGCAGGATAGGGACGGTGGTGGATGATGGAGGATGGAGGATCGACGGAGGAGATGTAGGATGGGGACGGTGGTGGATCGATGGTGGATGGAGGATGGGGATGGTGGTGGATGGAGGATGGGGATGGTGGTGGATCTGATTGTTAATAGAGAGAAGAGAGAGAAAGTGTGTGTGTGTGTGTGTGTGTGTGAGAAAGAGAGAGGGATCTTCTTTATACATGATGGAGAATAAAAGATTCAAATGTTTGAATGGGGGGAGATAAAATGACTCGTATGCCCTTCAAGACATAAAATAATATAATGCTAATGGGGTGATGTGGAACAATTAGAGCCACTAGATGGGTTTCCATGGGTTTCTTCAAATTTTTGGATTTTCATTAAATACTAAGCCTCTATATATATATATATATATAGGATTTGGATCATTTGAGAACCACCATTTAGGGAGAGAACCAAAGAACCAAGTGTGAACACAAAAACCCCTCCACCAAAAAATAAAAAAAAAATAATAAAAAATTTATATAACCTAAAAAAATAAAAAAATAAAAAAAAAGTAAAAACACCCAAATGTTTTTTTAGTGTTAATCTTTCTGAAAAAAATAAAAAAAATAAAAAAAATAAAAAAAAACAAAAAAATGGCCTTTTTTACGTCATAATTACGTCATATACCGTATGCACATGTGCATTTCACTATTAGAGCACACTTTTGAATAAATTATCAATTGTCATAATGAAATAATCATTAAATGGACGTGATATGATATATACGGTGGAAAAAAATTTATTCAATGATCTTTAAGTAAACGCGAAGTGCATTTCACTATTATAGGTAGGTTTTTTTTCATGGGTTTAGCTTTAGGTTTAGTTTTTAGGTATGATGGGAATGGGGTTAGGTTTTTTGGGGTTGTTGGTTATTAAACTTAAAAAAACCCCTATATAAAACTATAAAATAAGATAATTGTACTACATGCACATGTGCATTTCACTATTATAGTTAAGTTTTTTAATGGGTTTAGCTTTAGGGTTTAGTTTTTGGGTATGGTGGAAGAGGGGGTATCTTTTTAGGGGAGATGGGATGGAGCGTTTTGGTTTTTGGGGGTGTGGGGTTAGCTGCACATGTGCATTTCACAATTGGGGTGGGGGGGGGGGTTGGGCCGTGTGGGGATGGGAGGTTTAGGTTTTTAGGGAGTGGGGTGGTGGGTTTAGGTTTTTAGGGGGTGGAGGTGGGGTTTTTAGGTTTTTTTCGTTTGTGTTGACAATGGTTCTCTGGTTCTCTCCCTAAAGTTGGTTCTCGTATGATCCCTACCCTATATATATATATATATATATATATATATATATATATAGGTAGAGGATCCGGTAAGAAAATTGTTTTGTATAGGAAGTGTAGGAAAAGTTTTCAACCGTTGGATCAAATCTGATTAAATATTTAGATCAAGGGCATAATAGACTTTTTAGTCATTTTATTAATTATCAAAACCCACAAATTTAGCAACAACAATTATGGATTTTAATAAGATTCAATTATCTAAAATAACTAATTCTTCCACACAATATTCAATCCCTTAACAATCAATCGGTTCTTCATTTTTTTACAATTAATCGATGATGGCATAAGTTTTTTAAGATCTTTCGAATGGTAAGTCTTGTTTTATTTTTTTAGATCAATTTGATTTGTATGAGGTTTATTCAGATTTGATAAAAAGTCTACATTTTTTTTATTATAATCAGATTTGAAGTCGTATAGATCGATTCCATCTGTATAGGAAGTTTTTTATGTTTTTTTTATTTTATTTAAAACACTACAATAAAAACACCATCTACAAAATTATCTAAAACCAAAAACTTAGATGTTCTAACGAGTAAACACTGAATAAAACACTATTTTAAAACACTATTTTAAAACACTATTATAAAAACACCATCTACAAAATTATCTAAAACCCAAAACTTAGCTGTTTTAATGAGGAAACAAACGTATAATGTTTCATATTATATAAACACTGCATAAAACACTATTATAAAACACTATTATAAAAGAACACTATAGATATTAGGTTTATTTGATTTGTTGTTAGTGATAAGAAAGAAGATAGTAAAAGACCTTCGTTGATATTAACAGAGAGATAGAGAGAGGGGTGAGTAAAAATAGGATATATTTATTAATTATGCTTGAATTAAGGAGTGGTTAGTAGATATATAAATTAAAATGACTTTTCTACCCTCTTTTAAAACACTAATTAGACCATCCTACCCCTAACCATTAATTTATAATTAGTATAATATTAACTAACCTAAACTTTTAATCTAAACCATCAATTTCGAGATCAAACGGTTGAAAACACTTCCTACTCTTCCTACACAAAACAATTTTCTTACCGGAACCCTACCCTATATATATATATATATATATATATATACACACATAACTGGTCCTTAGGACCAGCTCCGGTTTCCCAGTTTTCTGCAACCTACACCTGCCAGTCGTTTTCTATATTGCCTTTGGCCCTTCAACTCTCTTCTTCGAAGTTCTTCCTTCTCCGGTCGGTCGAAACTCTGTTAGCCACCGCCTCACTCCTTTCGTTTCATGCGTGCGTTATTGGTATTTTCGCATATATTTTGGCCTATGGTTTTTTGACGACAATGGAAGGTTGCGACGATGGCGGATCTGGTTTCGGCACCGAATACCGACTGTGAATGGTGGCAACAGTGACTAATCTGATTATTGTTACAACCGTTTCTAAATTCTTTCACACATTCAGCGTGACCGTGATGAGTTTGAAGTCATTTCCGACAATAGATGAGGATGGCGGCGTAAGGTAGTTGGATGTTGGGTTTAGACCTGCAACCCGCCTTGCGACCGTGTTTTTTTTAACTCTGAGCCAAAGAACGAGCAAATCAGCTCTCATTTGACTTTGGATTTCGCTTACTGAGAAAGGGTTGAATCTGATTCTTTATCAATCTGTGATAATCAAGTAATTATTTGAGCTAGAGTTTCTACCAAGGTCCCTCAATCATGGAGTTAATATGAAGGTCTATCACTTTATTGATTTAGAATTATGTTACTGAATTAGTTTGCTTTTTTCGAACAGATGCTTTCGAATATAATCACAATATATAGTTGTTAAAATGGCCATGGTTACTGATTTATTTTGTGAATATGGTAAGAATAAATGGTGAATGGAATTGTGGTAGTAATGTAGTATTTAATTTACACAAAATTACACACATTGTTCTTTATTTATTACTCAAATTGCACCTCATGTCCTTTGTCTTTCATTTTCACTCATTCTGTTCTTTATTTTCTCAATTTTCTACACCATCTTTCCTTTAGACTAACTAAGTTAAAAAAGTTGGTTAACTTTATTTTCTAACTTTATACTTTTAGCCCCTGTAGTTTTAAATCTCTCCGTTTACTTTCCAACTCATTTCGGATGCATGACGCCAATTAATTCCACTTTGATTTACATAATAAACTTACAAAAATATTATTATTTCATATACGATTGTTCAAAATATTCAAATTCTACCTCTTTTCTGTTTCTTTTCTGAATTTCGTATAAAACGTACGATGATCAAACTTTTCATTTTATTTCTGTATTAATAAATAAAATCGATTGGACTCAGGTTGAAAATCCACCTTTTAACATGTAATTGGTTGTTTGTTGTCTCTTTAAAAAAAACTTCGTCCGTATATATTATTCCTTTTGGTGTAAATGGTGTTGGATTAATCTTGACATAATTATCTAAATTGGATCATAAGTTTAGTTATCTATATTTTTGCATGGAATAAGGAAAACACAAGTCTCACCTTCACTGCTTTGCATGGCTGGAAACTCTAATATTATAACACATACACACCCATACTTTTTATAAAAACCCACACAAATACAAACCATTCTCTCTCTCTCTCTCTCTCTCTCTCTCTCTCTCTCTCTCTCTAACTCGTACATGACACACACCACACATTATGAAACCTCTTCTTTCATAACTCACCCACACAGCACACCATTTACTATCTCTCTCATCTCACACACACATGATCTGGAAACAAGGAGAAGAAGCTAGAAAGAGAATGTGACCGAAGAGAGAGAGACCGGGGAAGAATCATCACTGGCCAAGGTCTCCGGCCATTCCCCCTCATACTCTCCGACGGTGGTGGTTCTGGCGGCGGTACCGCCTTTAGAACAAGGTAAACCTCAAATCCACCTATTTTCCTTTGATGTCCAACTATGAACTGGACGGTGGTTTGGTATGGGTTACAGGGGTCACGATGGTGACACGGGGGTTCCTGACAGAGGGTTGTGGTTGATGGTGATGGGTGTCTGTTGCGATGGGAGACGGAGGGGATACTGTTGATGGCTATAGTCACAGTGGTGCAGCAGTAAGGCAGGGGTGGTTGTCACACCACGCCAATGGCGGAAACACGTGGCGCAACGCTCGAAAGCATATCAAAGTCAAGATTAACACAAACTATATTTAATTAGAAAAGATCAATTTATTAGAATGTCGGAAATGAGTATCTCGTTACAATATTGCACAAGGCATTACTTAAAACGATGAGCATTAAGTTTCAATGTGGGTATTTCCGTTTATGTTCCAATCCGAAGGTAACAGTGAATGAAATCCCGACCAGTATCCGACATCCCGAATTCCACCGCACTAGCCCCATATCTATTCAGCACCTAGTTACCTGAAAGATATGTTTAAAAAGACGTCAATATATAAAATATTGGTGAGTTCACAGGTTTTAGTTACATAACAATAACATTTTCACAACCATCGACTCGACTCACTTTACCGTATAATTACTTTCCCATTAAGTAATTATACTAGGATCTTGTCGATCGATATTCCGTTTTTACAACATGTGCGAAACCTGCACAACTTGTGGCCTTTGTAAGGAGTAGCTAGCTCCTACAAACTATAATGATGAGCAATCCCTTGAGCCCCATAACCAAACCAAGACTGATAATAATGCCCCGCTCCAAGTCGTTACTCGGATTTCCCACGACTTAAGTTCAGAATATATGCACCCCAGGCATAACCTAATGCATAATCGACGCTATCGATTAGGGGTGGGCCTTGTCAGGCACCAATAGTACTATCCAGATATTCTTTCGGTTTCATTTCCCTGAATTGATGATTATGGAAGAGAGGACTCAACCCCGAGTGGCGATCACTGCTCAAGTACCCGTCATACCACTTATCACATTTTAACCTTTGAAAACATTTCAACATGTGACAAACATTGGACAACATATCTTTCCCCCAGTTAAAACAGTAAAATGGGGCCGTGAAACTCACCTGAATCACTGTCTGGCTCACTAGGTAGATAGCATAGAGGGTCTCGCACCTACAAACGTCCTAGACGTATAAGTCACTATTCCTATAGTGCATGTGCCTTGGCAAGTTGTACACCCAACTCCCGACCACAAGTCATTCCAAATCCCGTTTAATTAAGCGCGTATCCTAGGTTTCGTTGGCGTTAGATTACCCTTTGTGTTACAAGTTATATATTACTCTTGTTAATATTTCCTTAACTTGTACTTTATTATCATCGACTCGACTTCACTTAACATATAATTATTTTCCCATTTAAATAATTATACTTAAGATCGCATCGCTCGATATAATATATATTTCAACACTCGACCCGACTCACTTTGCCGCACATTTGTTTTCCCATTTAAACAAATATGCTAAGATCTTGTCGTTCGATTGTATATTCTTAACACCCGATTCAACTCACCATACCGTATTTATTTTCCCATTCAAATAAATATACTAGGATCTCGTTGATACGGCATACACATATATATATCTTTGTCTTTTCGTCGCGGCTTTCCTTCCCACATATCTACTTTCCCATTAAGTAGATATACTAGAATTTTGCCGAGACGAGCGTACATATATATAAATGTGTAATTTTCTTGTTAAGTATATACGTTTGTTTAACGTCTTATTTGTTTATGTTATACTTTTCTCCCACGAATAATTCCCTTAACACTTAGGAAAGTGTTTGTTAGTTTTCACCCATGTATATATATATATTTTACTTCCCAAAAATATATATTTTCTCATCTTGCCGCAATGGCATTTTTCTCATGTTTTGTCCGTGTATGTTTCGTTAACGCGCCTTAGTTCGATATCTTAGTTTGATTAGTCAATTTTCCAAGTCTTTCCCAACATGTGTTTCATAGAAATATTATCCACATTTCTAACCCATGTTACTTGGAAGGTTTGTATTTTAGCCCAACTTGTTAACTTAGATACAAAAATGCTTCCAATACTTTTATATTCCCATTTATATAAAAGTATTCATTTTTGTATAAGTTTCTCAAGTTTGCTTAACATTTTTATAAAATCTCTATTTTATAAAAATCCTTATTTTAAAACCCTTTGTATTTTTATAACTTTCAAAAATACACTTTTATACAAAATACCCAAGTATTTCTACTAGTATTTACAAAAATCATCCTTAGACTTTATTACTTACATTTTTGACACCGAACTTTCCATACTTGTATTTTTGGACTAATAGTTTCTAAAATATCCATTTTAGTCCTTTAACTTTCAAAGTTACAACTTTAGTCCCTTAACTTCCAAAAGTTGCATTTTTCCACTCTAACTTCCAAAGTTAACATTTTTCACTCAAAATAGTAAACTTTGAAGATTCAACTTTTTATTGGTAAGTTATTTTTGTATCAAAACACTTATGTTAGTCTTGTATTTCATGTGGAAGACTACTTATGTGTGTGTTTTATGTATTTGTCCATTTTAACAAAATATCATTCATCTAAGTAAGCTAACTTAGATTTTCCATCTTCTTCATTCATGAACTTCTAACATGTTTTACCACATATTACACCATGTATGATCATAATAAGATGATTTAAAGTTACTTTTAACACATTCAAGTTCATTCCACAATTTTAACCAAAACATCATCCTACTTAGTCTTAAATGTAAACTTTACATATTTTCAAGACTAATACATCATCATCAACAAATCCATGGTTTATTTTCATATCTTTAATCTTCCATTTTACACATGTAAAACCTATTAAAGATTATGTTCAAAACCACCTTTTAAACCCTTCATGTACAACTTGCTTCTAAGAACACATACATGAATAATAACAATCAAAAACAAGATTAAGAAGCTTACTACTAGCACAAGGCTAGGGAAGACAAAACCTTGGATTTGAGAGGGGTTTAGTGTGTTCTTCCAAGTGGTTTAGCTCCAAGCTCTTGAAACACACAATAGGGGTTTGGATGATGGATTGTTTTAAGTGTTTTGGAGATGTAAAAACTTGAAAGAATGAGGTATGGGGGAGGTAAGAAGCTCACGGCCAAAAGAACAAGGAAGGAGAAGAGTTTTGTTTTGATATCCAAACCTCTAACACATGTTTATATATAATTATCACATGTAATCTTCAAAGATTTAAGAAATCTTATGAAGGTTTGTATGTGTACTTGGGAATCTTGGAGGGATATGAAGTGTGTGTGTGTGTATATAACCGTGTATGTATGTATGCATGTGGGAGGTTGCTTGTGAATCTTGGTTAGTCTTTGCAATCTATCCTAATCTTTATATAAAATCTCCATCCATGCACATGCACACACTTAGGCCATGATGGCTAGCATTTTGTCTTGGATTTTAGTGGCCCTTGGCCGAAATTTGCAAAGGAGGGGACAAGGAGTGGCATGCTTTTGTACTTGATAATTATTCATGTTTCTTACACCTTTTGCATGCTTTATATGTAGGTTAATAGATCATTATTATTAACACTTGCATGGGCACCACCCTTGGCCTTTAGGCCGGCCCCCATGTGGGTTTGTGTGGGGTCCACAACTTCAAATTATTACCCATTGTTTGTTATGTTTAATCCCCCGTCGTTCGGGTGTCGTTCGGGTATTTTTCGGGTTTTAATCACGCGTTATCCGGACATTAAAAATACCTTTAATAACCCTTAAATATAGTCTAATTTAAGCGTTGATTGGTTATTTAGGCCTTTGCCGGGTGAAATTATGAGTTATACGCGTATCGGGTGCGGTACGCGCATTTTATTCGTTACCGGGAGATTTGTACAAGACGTTTTCATTTATGGTTTTGGAGTTCCAAAACTCATTATATTTCCTGAAAATACCCTTTATTTTATATCCTGGGTGTCCGGGATCCGTTTCGTTTATTTAATTATTACCGGGTAATTGCCAACGTCCATACCGGATAGCTTATTCGCACATGATCCAATCATGTTTTACCATTAAACGTATGCATTCCTATGCACTATTTGGAAATTGCTATCTCCTAAGGCCTTGATAATTAAATCACACATAATTGCATTTAATTACGTTAATCATATACTAATTAATCTGTACGGAATTACCTTATTTTTGCCGGTTGTTACATTCTCCCCCCGTTAAGAGAATTCCGTCCCGGAATTCAATTCAAGTTACCCATCACAATAGTATCCTTGAACAGGGCGGGGTGTTTGCGCTTCATGAGATCTCCTCTTTCCTAGTGAGCCCAGATTCATGCTCGGCTCACGCTTAGTGCTCTATCAAACACAGTGTCATAGTTCAACTACGACTAAGCTCTTGGTCATCCCACCTTGACATATCTATCGGTTTTCCCGAAATCGTAGAGCTTATTGTCAACCGGACTTCCGCCGGTCGAGGAATTGACCAAAACTTCCTCAGGCCAGACTTGCGGGATTCATTAAGAGTCCCACTAAGCTCTTGCGACAATTCAAGCTTATTCATCACGAGGCCAATTTTGATCGATATCTCCGTACCACCGAAGTATTAAGAACTTGGCCTACTACAATCTCTAAGCTTATTGACACCTCCTCGGAGTATGACTCTCAGTGAAAACCTATTATTAGACCGAAGTTCTTAAGGCCTACGCCTTGTCTGTATGACTTCTTAATAGGTTCGCATCTCATCCAAACAGTCTTTAATCTGCAAGATCTACTGGCCATCTCTCGAATAACCTAAACCAGGTTATGTATCTATCTCCGTCTGTCAATCGACGCACTGGAGATTTACACGTATGCCCTCCAAGGGCTTTGAGTAGTACACCCCGAACACTGGGATGCTAATTCCTATCACATAGGAAATTTTGGTGAGGAAGCTCATGGGTTTGATCTGCCACGAACATCAATCGTGTCAACACGGAACAATTCCGTCAAGTACATTCAATTTTTCCGAGAATGACAAACCATACTCGTCTCAAATTGAGTATCCCATGCTTGTGTACAAAGTTTGTCGAACTTGAGGTAGAGTGACTACTACAATCCGATATAATGTAAGTCGGCAATTCGGTGCCTAGCCATGACTCTCCGAGAGTATAGGTAACTATCCAATGCCTCATCTCGAAGCTACAGGTGAGTAAGGAATGAGAGGGTTCCAAACAACAATCAATCATCACTTGGGTCACATCTGACCCCGGGACACCTCGGGTGTCATGGTGATGTCAAACAGGTGATCTTACCGCACCACATAAAAGTCCCCTTGGAAACCTCGTCGGGTATCCCTTTTTTTTATCCTTCGGCTCGACTCACTTTACCGTATATTTACCTCCCCATTAAGATAAATATACTAGGTTCTTGTCGACCGAACAACCACATTCAAAATGGGACTTTATTTCCGTAGAATCCTCTAGGTACTGAATTGCTGCTTTCCTCCTGAGTAATTGTGGTTAATGGTACTAGGACGCTTAGTATGGACTGATGGAGGTCGAAAGTTTTTGCGTCGCTTTCACCCCTCAGTTCCCTGACATTAAGCAGTGTATACATGACGCCCGGGCCGTACAATTCCACAATCCTCGAGTAGAACGAGTCGACTCATCACCAACGACAAGATGCTTCCAGCACAGGGGTCTATACCGAAAAGAGTTATATGAAACATCATAAATTGTTGTCGCAATGAACAACGTATAAGGTTTATTATGACATATCAACACGTTGGCCCCCATTGCGACAAGTATACAGAACACCAGTAGCTACCCAACCATGGGTATCCAGTACCAGTTCTGTTATATGTGCTTCATGGGCACTAGTGTTCTATCGTCAATAGCAACCTAGTAAATCAATTCCGAATAGTACAGGCCACATGCCCTTACATTGACCTTCAGATCTTATGCAGAGATCTGAGTGAAAGGAGTCCTGAAACCAAAACCCTCATTCATCGAAGGTTCCATCCTTTCGGAATCTTTTTATGTAAATGGTGAAATCGGGTCATAGATGCATGCATTTAGCATAGATTTCACATTTGGCTTGACGGCTTCATGCGCTCAAGTCGTTACTTAAACAAGCGAGCGACTGATATCGTACCACAAGTAATAGTCCTGAGCCTTCCCATAAGGCATCCCATTCAATGCCTCAGTAGTCACACATATGGGCGGAATATGTAAGCCTTCAAGCTCGTCCTGATTAGTCCGGTGCCATACGCCCTGACCTGGCAGCTCACATTACTATGGTGCCTCTAACAGCGTCTATCAAGGATAAGGGGTTTTGCTCTAGTGTGAGCAATGCTACTTAAAGATGACTGGGAACACCACTATCGACTCAAGGTCGAAATTGTATTCCATTGTTCCAAGAATCTACGCCACGACACCAAGGTAGGATAAACCTTCCATCAAGGGAATAACAACATTAATCGATGGGTCGAGACGATCAACCATCTCAACCCAGTAGTGTGGCACCTTTAAGGAGTAGATAATGTTGCACGCCCTTCTGGATTCAGGGTTCATAAAACCTCTTAATCATGTACCAGGGACTTCACCAATGCACGCCCATGGGTGGGTCCATGACGGTATTCCCATAACCATCAGTATGGTACGTATGACTCCAAATGAATCCACTGGTGTGAGCAATAAATGAATCGAACCTTTCAACTCTTGCTAGTCCCAAAGGTATAGATCATAATATCGCTCATAATTGCTCGATACCTTCAGGTTCGAGACGTATTCGAAATCCCTTATCACGAAGGCAAGTCTCGTCTTGACACGTGTAGATCACAGGGTTTCTTCCCGACATTGATTTGCATAACCGATCGCTGGGCGACCAAATTGCACGTAACAGGTTAGTGCTGGACATAGCGTCACTGGTGCCTCGGATTCCGAAGATGTACCGTTCACGAAATTCGTGAGCATATACAGGGGTCGGCACATGATTTGGTCACTTACTCAGACGACCACGAGATTCAGACCTTAGGGGAATACACATGTAATCACTAAGGCTAGAGTGTCTAAGCACGACTTTTAGAAAGTCCGTTGAACACCGGAAATCCTACATAATCAATGTCGGCACTACACAATCAAACAAATAGAAAAATGACGGCACGAGGGGTTTAGGTGATGTCTCCATTCCGAGAGAAACAAGAGCAATGTAAACGACAAATCATCACGTCGTCGAGGTAATCCAACAGCTGTAGCAATACGCCCTCTGAGCAACACGACAGTAGAAACAACATGGCAATGCCAGCAACATATCCACGAAGCACATCAACTAGGGAACACCACACAGGAGCAACATGACAACAGAGAAGTATGACGACAAGGCAACGCCGCAATAGGGACCGTACGACACAGAGAAATACGACGGCAAGGCTACACTACTGCAGGAGCAGTAAACAACAGGAATGCATCATTGACAATGCAGCGTAACCACCTGGATACGCAACTAGCAAAAATAATGCAACTGCAAGCATGCACAATGGCTGGGGGGTAACACAGTAGCACGAATGCACGCGACAATATGACGCTCAACATGGAGAACCCATAGTCCACACTACCATAAAGCTCTGTTATGGTGAGCACGCATCCCCGTGCGTCTCAGATCACTTGTGGAGGTGGGAATTGCATTCGTACCTTCAGCCTCGAGTCTATCCTCCATAGGCCCAATGGTAGGAATGGTTGGGTTGGCCGGCGCACCAATCGTCATAACATGAATGGGAACGACGGGTTCCACATAATTTAGCTGACTTCTCAAGCCGATATTGTTCATGGAGAGAACGACCATAGGCTTGTTATGAGTCACTCAGACAATGGCAACAGAAACATCGACAGTTTCCACTGAGGCTTGAGAACCATTGACAATGTTAGGCTTCCTAAGAGCCCAAGGAATGATAACTAGTAGTTCAATGAAAGCCTCAAAGGGAATGGAATTAATAACAACAAACTCCACAAAGACACATAGATGGTCATAGCGGCCTGGAAAGGGTCATAGAGACGTCTTCGTTAATATCATTTACTTCTGCAGGAGCCTCAAATATATCAACAACGTCAACCTGAGCAGAGCCATAGAACAACATCATCAAGCCCAACATGGACTGTACAGACAACGACAACAATGAACTCAACAACAAATAAAGAAACGATGATATCAAGCTCGATGAGTGCTATCGAACCACTGACAACAACAAACTCAGCGAGAGCTACACTTAATAGCGTCGACAGGACTCGTTTGAGCCATAGGATAATAATAGGAGCAACAACGTCAGGCTCGACTGGAGCCTTAGACTCGTCGTAGCTATTATATGTGTGGTGACTGGTATCCATAGGACCTGGAAACCAACCTACATCTTTCCCGATAACAAGGATAGTGGTCACAATGAGCATAGCAAGTAGAGGTAGAAGGATCACGATTCCACGATAAAATGAAAACGATACCGACTCTGGCAACCCAGCCGAGTCATTCTTCTCATTAGGGTCTCCTTACATGCTATCTAGCATCGATAGTAATTAGCTGGAATGCCTCTCTGTCACTCAAGCGAGGCCAGTGAACCTTCTTCCTGATAGGCCATGCCGTGAGAGTATCGAAATACGGCAAGAGATTAGACAGGTCACCGTGTCCACAACGAATGGACCTTGCAACCTTAGTTTATAAATCACCGTAACGAGGGGACGCAACGTCTCCATAACTTCGGGGATTGACAAATCACTTTCCATCAATCGTCGACCAATAAATAACTAGTCTCGTTACCGCGACGACGGACGGTGATGGATACTCAACATTGCAACAAGAGCAATGGAATTGTCGTCCTATGGGTAAGCTTACCAGATAAACGTGACCACTCCCAGTAGTCCGTCATTCAATTTTCAAGGGGGATTTTAATGTCAGCAAAAAGTGTCTTGCAACATTCAGACAATCACAGACACTCTTACGATTACGATTTCCCAAAGTGTGGTTCCACTTTCTGGGATTTATGACGGATTTAGGCACAGTACATGTAACGGCCTACTCTGGCATTCCTCGACTGAAGCGAGACCACCAACAATCCTTGGAAAACAAACAGGAGGTAGATAGAGAAGTCTTATGATAACCTTTGCTCCTCAGGAAAATAGTATGACACAAGTACCATCATGCTGAGCCCATCACAATTCATTTTCCGAACACGATCCAGCGCTATATCAAAGGTTGTTAATCCACACTTGAATACTCAATACGCCGAGTAGTGGATTCCCCACGAGTTAATCGTATGCACTTCCGAGTGAGTACATCGCCAAATGTCGACTGGGGCTTGCTGTTCTACTACACGCCGTCCTCCTAACACTGGCAAACGATGTCGTGGTCATGATTAGTGGCCGAAATTCTGACATCATCAAAGTTTAGCAAAGCACTATGACTCGCGGATGTTCAATGCGGCATGCTGATTTCATCAGCAGTCCATGACTGCCTGGGAACAACCAATACTGTTGATCCAGACAAGGGCTATCGAACATTCAGGATAATAATGATCAAGCTTCCTAATCCCGTGACTTCGATTCTGTTCTCCCTACAGGAAAAGAAAAATACTCGACCCTTGAAGACAACCTGGGCATGCGTTAAATCGAACATGACTTATTCACCATGATAACACCGCAGCACACGGCCACGAGTCTCATATTTAATCCACGCAGGGTCCCGTTCTCTAGACGCACTAGTCTAGCAGGGACGCACCCTAAGTCTTCACTGGGTTCCAAGTTTAGCATTCCTCACATCGTACCAGGCATTCATCTCTTCGGTAGGCGGCGCATCCTCGTATGCCCGCTCCTTTGGAAGAACTTTGTGGCGGAGGCATTCCACCCCTATACAAGGAAGTTTTCGTCTCCCGTCACTATCCAATGCGTGGGTTTACGTCAAATTTCTCACATGAATAGACGTTCGAACTCCTCCGTGTTCGTACCTTAAAGGTAATGTCGAAGAAAGCTTATTAGGTTAGCTAGGATCAAAATAAAGGGACGTCGACGAGGCCTCCCATTTCACCTATTGGCCAATCAGAACCAAGACTGAATCTAAAGAACAAGAACAACTAAGACAAGGAGTGATCACCAATCCCGGCCCTAGCGCCCACCAAGGTTACCGTGCACCCCAAACTATTATTACGTGTGCACCCGTAATGATAATTTGTGTTGCCAGGTAATCTTGTTGCCCGCTAGTTCCGAGCTTCCTGATCCAAAACCGAGATTTCATACCACAAAGACTTGATCTAGTTTCGCCTTTAAATCATAAACAACGTGGCGACATCCATTAACGCGATAGAGATTAGTCCTTCCGATCATCCCGTCTACAGGCAAGCAGGTAGGCTCCTCGTAGACCACAGTATCCTTCCTCTTGGCTGGTGCCGGTGATCGATGCAGGAGTGTGGACTAATGTGAAGCGTGACACAACAACCTTACTGGCAAAATATCCGTACTACGTATATGTATTAACTTAATCTTAGAAAATCGGATTCCTATGCAACATAAACATCTTATCCGCATTTTCTAATACTTCATATATTGACACACAAGGCTAGTCGGTCGGAATTTCCCCTTGTACAATCCATGTACAATCTTCTTTCTTTTCTGAAAATATTTCGTTGTGTTTTATTTTTGAAAACTTCGTTTTCGAGCCAAAACCGGTTATAGTCTAGATTTTTCAAAAATGCTAGTTCGCTACAACCTTGGCTCTGATACCACTTCTGTCACACCACGCCAATGGCGGAAACACGTGGCGCAACGCTCGAAAGCATATCAAAGTCAAGATTAACACAAACTATATTTAATTAGAAAAGATCAATTTATTAGAATGTCGGAAATGAGTATCTCGTTACAATATTGCACAAGGCATTACTTAAAACGATGAGCATTAAGTTTCAATGTGGGTATTTCCGTTTATGTTCCAATCCGAAGGTAACAGTGAATGAAATCCCGACCAGTATCCGACATCCCGAATTCCACCGCACTAGCCCCATATCTATTCAGCACTTAGTTACCTGAAAGATATGTTTAAAAAGACGTCAATATATAAAATATTGGTGAGTTCACAGGTTTTAGTTACATAACAATAACATTTTCACAACCATCGACTCGACTCACTTTACCGTATAATTACTTTCCCATTAAGTAATTATACTAGGATCTTGTCGATCGATATTCCGTTTTTACAACATGTGCGAAACCTGCACAACTTGTGGCCTTTGTAAGGAGTAGCTAGCTCCTACAAACTATAATGATGAGCAATCCCTTGAGCCCCATAACCAAACCAAGACTGATAATAATGCCCCGCTCCAAGTCGTTACTCGGATTTCCCACGACTTAAGTTCAGAATATATGCACCCCAGGCATAACCTAATGCATAATCGACGCTATCGATTAGGGGTGGGCCTTGTCAGGCACCAATAGTACTATCCAGATATTCTTTCGGTTTCATTTCCCTGAATTGATGATTATGGAAGAGAGGACTCAACCCCGAGTGGCGATCACTGCTCAAGTACCCGTCATACCACTTATCACATTTTAACCTTTGAAAACATTTCAACATGTGACAAACATTGGACAACATATCTTTCCCCCAGTTAAAACAGTAAAATGGGGCCGTGAAACTCACCTGAATCACTGTCTGGCTCACTAGGTAGATAGCATAGAGGGTCTCGCACCTACAAACGTCCTAGACGTATAAGTCACTATTCCTATAGTGCATGTGCCTTGGCAAGTTGTACACCCAACTCCCGACCACAAGTCATTCCAAATCCCGTTTAATTAAGCGCGTATCCTAGGTTTCGTTGGCGTTAGATTACCCTTTGTGTTACAAGTTATATATTACTCTTGTTAATATTTCCTTAACTTGTACTTTATTATCATCGACTCGACTTCACTTAACATATAATTATTTTCCCATTTAAATAATTATACTTAAGATCGCATCGCTCGATATAATATATATTTCAACACTCGACCCGACTCACTTTGCCGCACATTTGTTTTCCCATTTAAACAAATATGCTAAGATCTTGTCGTTCGATTGTATATTCTTAACACCCGATTCAACTCACCATACCGTGTATTTATTTTCCCATTCAAATAAATATACTAGGATCTCGTTGATACGGCATACACATATATATATCTTTGTCTTTTCGTCGCGGCTTTCCTTCCCACATATCTACTTTCCCATTAAGTAGATATACTAGAATTTTGCCGAGACGAGCGTACATATATATAAATGTGTAATTTTCTTGTTAAGTATATACGTTTGTTTAACGTCTTATTTGTTTATGTTATACTTTTCTCCCACGAATAATTCCCTTAACACTTAGGAAAGTGTTTGTTAGTTTTCACCCATGTATATATATATTTTACTTCCCAAAAATATATATTTTCTCATCTTGCCGCAATGGCATTTTTCTCATGTTTTGTCCGTGTATGTTTCGTTAACGCGCCTTAGTTCGATATCTTAGTTTGATTAGTCAATTTTCCAAGTCTTTCCCAACATGTGTTTCATAGAAATATTATCCACATTTCTAACCCATGTTACTTGGAAGGTTTGTATTTTAGCCCAACTTGTTAACTTAGATACAAAAATGCTTCCAATACTTTTATATTCCCATTTATATAAAAGTATTCATTTTTGTATAAGTTTCTCAAGTTTGCTTAACATTTTTATAAAATCTCTATTTTATAAAAATCCTTATTTTAAAACCCTTTGTATTTTTATAACTTTCAAAAATACACTTTTATACAAAATACCCAAGTATTTCTACTAGTATTTACAAAAATCATCCTTAGACTTTATTACTTACATTTTTGACACCGAACTTTCCATACTTGTATTTTTGGACTAATAGTTTCTAAAATATCCATTTTAGTCCTTTAACTTTCAAAGTTACAACTTTAGTCCCTTAACTTCCAAAAGTTGCATTTTTCCACTCTAACTTCCAAAGTTAACATTTTTCACTCAAAATAGTAAACTTTGAAGATTCAACTTTTTATTGGTAAGTTATTTTTGTATCAAAACACTTATGTTAGTCTTGTATTTCATGTGGAAGACTACTTATGTGTGTGTTTTATGTATTTGTCCATTTTAACAAAATATCATTCATCTAAGTTAGCTAACTTAGATTTTCCATCTTCTTCATTCATGAACTTCTAACATGTTTTACCACATATTACACCATGTATGATCATAATAAGATGATTTAAAGTTACTTTTAACACATTCAAGTTCATTCCACAATTTTAACCAAAACATCATCCTACTTAGTCTTAAATGTAAACTTTACATATTTTCAAGACTAATACATCATCATCAACAAATCCATGGTTTATTTTCATATCTTTAATCTTCCATTTTACACATGTAAAACCTATTAAAGATTATGTTCAAAACCACCTTTTAAACCCTTCATGTACAACTTGCTTCTAAGAACACATACATGAATAATAACAATCAACAACAAGATTAAGAAGCTTACTACTAGCACAAGGCTAAGGAAGACAAAACCTTGGATTTGAGAGGGGTTTAGTGTGTTCTTCCAAGTGGTTTAGCTCCAAGCTCTTGAAACACACAATAGGGGTTTGGATGATGGATTGTTTTAAGTGTTTTGGAGATGTAAAAACTTGAAAGAATGAGGTATGGGGGAGGTAAGAAGCTCACGGCCAAAAGAACAAGGAAAGGAGAAGAGTTTTGTTTTGATATCCAAACCTCTAACACATGTTTATATATAATTATCACATGTAATCTTCAAAGATTTAAGAAATCTTATGAAGGTTTGTATGTGTACTTGGGAATCTTGGAGGGATATGAAGTGTGTGTGTGTGTGTATATAACCGTGTATGTATGTATGCATGTGGGAGGTTGCTTGTGAATCTTGGTTAGTCTTTGCAATCTATCCTAATCTTTATATAAAATCTCCATCCATGCACATGCACACACTTAGGCCATGATGGCTAGCATTTTGTCTTGGATTTTAGTGGCCCTTGGCCGAAATTTGCAAAGGAGGGGACAAGGAGTGGCATGCTTTTGTACTTGATAATTATTCATGTTTCTTACACCTTTTGCATGCTTTATATGTAGGTTAATAGATCATTATTATTAACACTTGCATGGGCACCACCCTTGGCCTTTAGGCCGGCCCCCATGTGGGTTTGTGTGGGGTCCACAACTTCAAATTATTACCCATTGTTTGTTATGTTTAATCCCCGTCGTTCGGGTGTCGTTCGGGTATTTTTCGGGTTTTAATCACGCGTCATCCGGACATTAAAAATACCTTTAATAACCCTTAAATATAGTCTAATTTAAGCGTTGATTGGTTATTTAGGCCCTTGCCGGGTGAAATTATGAGTTATACGCGTATCGGGTGCGGTACGCGCATTTTATTCGTTACCGGGAGATTTGTACAAGACGTTTTCATTTATGGTTTTGGAGTTCCAAAACTCATTATATTTCCTGAAAATACCCTTTATTTTATATCCTGGGTGTCCGGGATCAGTTTCGTTTATTTAATTATTACCGGGTAATTGCCAACGTCCATACCGGATAGCTTATTCGCACATGATCCAATCATGTTTTACCATTAAACGTATGCATTCCTATGCACTATTTGGAAATTGCTATCTCCTAAGGCCTTGATAATTAAATCACACATAATTGCATTTAATTACGTTAATTATATACTAATTAATCTGTACGGAATTACCTTATTTTTGCCGGTTGTTACAGTGGTGGTCTCGAGTAATGATTGGTGACGGTTGGTCGTGGGTGCATGGTTCGGGTCAAGGAGATGAAGGATTGAGGTGATATGGAATGTTTGGGTTCTTGGTCAAATGAGGTCAACCTAACAATCAATTCTGGTCAAACCGAACATCGTCCGAACATAATGTATCACCGAGCTTAATAACTTGATTACTATAATGAGTTGGAAAGTAAACAGAGAGATTCAAAACTATAGGGGGCTAAAAGTGTAAAGTTAGAAAATAAAGTTAACCAACTTTTTTAACATAGGCTAAAGGACAGAGGGTGTAGCAAATTGAGAAAATAAAGGACAGAATGAGTGCAAATGAAAGACAAGGGACAGAAGGCGCAATTTAGACATTAAATAAAGGACAATCTATGTAATTTCGTCATTGTTGTTTTTGTACATCTTTGTAACTCACTTGGTACAGATTGTGGTTGACTTCCTTCTCTCTCTCTCTCTCTCTCTATATATATATATATATATATATATATATATATATATATATAGGTAAAGTATATGGAGGAAACCCTCCTTATTTGGTAAACTCTGGAAACTCTGACTTCCCAACATTTTTTTTTTTTTTTTTGAAAAAAATAGGGTATGTAATATACATTTTTTTAAGCATTTCGGGCCAAAAAAATCGAAAAAGCGCCGAACGGTTTTTTTTTTTTAAAATAAAAAATGTCTACTGTTTACATATAGTTAACACATTGTTAACACCTGTTATTAGCGCTTAACATGTGTTAGTCAAAATTTTATTTTTTTTTTTAAAAAAAGTACTCGGCGCTTTTTTATTTTTTTTTTTTAAAAAAAAGTACTCGGCCCAAAATGCTTAAAATCATGTATATTACTTGCCCTATTTTTTTCAAAAAAAGAAAATATTGGGAAGTCAGAGTTTCCAGAGTTTACCAAATAAGGAGGGTTTTCTCTATAACCATTCCCTATATATATATATATATATATATATATATATAGGGTTAGGATCCTGAGAAAACCCTTGTTATAGTGAAAACTCTGACTTCCCAAGCTTTTTAGGGCTGAGCCAAAAAAATCAAAAAAGCGCCGAACACTTTTTTTTTTTAAATAAGTTTTTGAGTAACAAATGTTAAGTGAAATTAACATGTGTTAGCAATGTGTTACCCAAAAACTTATTTATTTTTTTCAAAAAAAAAAGTGTTCGGCGCTTTTTTTTATTTTTTTGACTCAAAATGCTTAAAATCATGTATATCACATACTAAAGGGATATGGTATCAAAACATCATAAATACCATATCATCGCCCAACTAAAACAGGCATCGTCTGGCGTCCATCCGCGCGTTCTACGTCAGCGGAACGTCCAGCGTCCACCCACATTTTATGTCGGCGATACACCTGGCGTCCAATCGACGCCAGACACAAGCTCACCCGCCCGTTTTACGTCGGCGGGCCCAATACGCTTCAAAGCTTCCCAAGCAAGTCAGATGAAGCTTTGTCAGCACGACTAGAAGATGCCTTTCGGGGCAGCCTTGGGACTCACAACCCCTGCCCCAGGCAATTGTACTTGACGCAACAGGCTGCTCGCCAGAGTTCCCCTCCAATCAAAGACTACTCCCGGTCTGACATACAAAAAGGACGATGACGTGGCAGCCTCCCAGCGAAGATATCTTTCTGACACCAGGCTTTCTTAACATGTCTCGAGTTTCAAGAAAGAGGATGATTACCCACCGCCCTCGGTCTACCAGTAGGCGGACGCCACGTGCCCGTCGCCCACTGGCGTCCACTCAGCGGACGCCACGTGTACTATTGTCAGGATGGTAACATCCCCCCTTGCACTTTACTTTCTCCTTTTTACCAAAACCCACTTGCACCAATTGGACTTGAGGACTTGGGCCGGAAACTTGGAGACGCCTCTACCTGGGCCGGGCCCCATCAAGGGTAGAGGATGGGCTGAGAAAGTGTGACGTCAAGGTACTACAAAAGGAGGAGCTCCTTCTCCTTTTGTTGGCATCTGATATTCACATATACTTTCATTCAAAAAGACTACGAGCTCTCTCGTACCTTTTTCAACCCCTTGTTTATTGCACTAACCTTTAGAGGCTCGACTCTTCTAATCGGTAGTGTCCTAAACTCCTTGGTCTTGTCCTTAGACCTACACGTCTTTTATAAACACACCTCTTTATAAAATACAGTAGAATCACTACTAGGATTAGCGCCTATACTCACCCAGCATCTGGGGATCACACAGACGACCAACTCAATGCCGTCGTCACCCCCAGAAACCATGATTTCCAAACCGGCGAACTAACTCCTCCTACTTAGGAGGAAATGGACGCTCTAAACAACGACTGGTATGAACACCAGAAACAGATTCTGGACGCTCAGCTGGAACGTTGCCGGATCACCGGAAAAGCCATTATAAGGTCATCCTCTAAACGACCCACTCGAACAGCGGTTGCTCCCCGTCACGGGGAAGGTCCAAGGCAACCCCCTGCGGACCAGGCCCGTGCAGAGCACAACCAGTTCGATGAAGAGGACTATGACGAAAGCTCTTGGGAAGACGACGCCTCGAGAGACTATCGTCACAGCCCATACCACCGATGGGAACGATTAAGCACGTATAACAACAACGCAATCCAACGGATCGCCGACAAATCCAAATTTACACGACGTATCTCTCAAGCACCAATACCACAGAGGCAACGCCTCCCGGCCAACGTCAAAATATATCACGGCCTTACTGACCCCGATGACCACCTCGGCATTTCTAACCAAGCCGGGGCCGTCATCGGGTAGACTTTACCTGTCTGGTGCCACATGTTTGCCAGACGCTCACTAGAGCCACCAGGGTCTGGTTCGACAACCTCCCGACAGGAAGCATCAACAGCTATGAACAGTTGATCGACAAATTTTTACTCCATTTCAGCCAACAACGTCGCCACAAATGCGACAAAAGCCAGATCTCTCTGTGCAAACGAAGAGACACCGAACCGCTCGAAGACTTCATCGTGCGGTTCAACAAAGAAGCACTCCAACTCGGAACGGGGGACGAGGCAACTCGCACCTCCTTCCTGGCCAACGTCAACGACGATGGCCTTCAACACACCCTTCAAGGGAAAGACGGCGTCCCAGACTCCTGGGAAGAGCTTGTCCTCATCTCAAAACTATATGCGGGCAACCAAAAAACAATGCGCCAGAACCAACGCAGAAGTTCTAGCAACAAGTGTAGCCGCAACAACAACCGATCCTCCGCCTGGAACCGTATTTCAGGTTCCACCGACGAAGGGCGATACTCGAAATCTGGCGCCGCCAGAAATATCATCGGAAATAAACAAACGCGTGACCAGCGCAACAGCGGCCGCCGGAACCAAGACTGGACTCCCCTCACAAAAACACCATCCCAAGTGTTGTCCCAAGTCCTTTCAACTCGACAGGTAACTTTCAAACTCCCAAAACCCATGGGTACCAAATGAAAGAATGTAGACACCACTAGATTCTATGACTTCCACAAAGACGTGGGTCAAGATATCGACAACTGCAACAGCGTTAAAATGGAAATCGAGGCGGCCCTACTCTCCGGAAAGTTGGCCAACTTGGTCAAGAACGTCCGCGCCGGTGCACGCCGGTAGGACAAACCCGGCAAGGCCATCAAAGACATCAAGACACACCACATCCGCGGCGCATACAACCGACAGTGCAACATGACGCGCAACACAAAGGGGAAGACAAATATTGCCGACCTGGCGACCACGTCGCAACAATCAGAGGCCGCGATGTCACAAAACTGGATGGAGGCCCAGGTCATCCTCCCAATAATTCCAGGAGGCACAAGCTCAACGACTCCACTTACCATCATAGAACTGTTAGGACACTACCGTACATACAAAATGATGTGCGGCGGCGGAAGCAGCTTCGATATCATGTACCAACAGTTCTTCGACCACCTCGATGACGAAGATAAAGCGCGCCTGCAACCAGATGCACCTATTGCAGGTTTCTTCAACGAAGTCATTCACCCCATCGGAAAGTTTGACTTTACAGTCAAACTTGACGATGGGACCCATACCTGCTCTGAGGTTTGCACGTTCCATGTCATCCCCGCAAACTCCTCATATGACATCTTGCTCGGAAGACAAGGCCTTGCAAACTTCAACAGCACCGCGTCAACTCCCCACCAAATCATAGGTTTCCCAACACCCACAGGGATCGCGTACATCATAGGCAATCAGGAATGCCTCATGACCAGTGAACCGGTGGCTGGCACTCTTCCAGCAACACCAGCCACCGCAAAAGATGAAGAATGGGTCCTTAACCCTGCCTTCTCTGAACAAACGATTACCTTGGGGCCGACTCTGTCCCCCCAAGTACGCATACACTTAAAACAACTGCTGGTTGCAAACAAAGACATCTTTGCCTCGAAGTCCTCTGACATGATCGGTGTCCCAAGACACATAGCCGAGCACCGCCTCAACACATACAAAGACGCCCGCCCGGGTAGCTCAGAAAAACGACCCTTAGGCCCCGATAGAGTCAAAGCCATGAATGAGCAGGTCGATGACCTAATCGAAGTAGGCCTCATCAGAAGATGCAACCATCAAACTTGGGTAGCTAACCCCGTCATGGTCCTCAAGAAGAACGGGTCTTGGCGCATGTGCGTCGACTACAAAGACCTCAACAAAGCATGTCCAAAGGACCACTACCCTGTAACACCCCAACCGATGGCGAAAACATCGGGATGTCACGTATTGATGATTGTTTCAGTAGCACCTGGTATAAATTGAATTTTAAATAATTTATTCAAAACATAATAATCCAAAATAAAGTGATGTCTAGAAATTCAAATACATGATATCAAATAAGCAACAATCTTCGAATAACTTCAAATAATAACTTCATAATAAATCCTCATGCAAACTCAAGCCTCAGCTTCATTGTTACCTGAAACATGTTAATTTTGAAAATATTTTTGGGTCAACAAAAGTTGGTGAGAATTACATAGGTTTTGATAATCGAATAAAATGTTGTACAATTCAAGTGTCATGGCAAGTCTAGTCCATATGTGAAAACATACTAGAAGTAAATCGAGTGCATAATCAACTCTTGTGACTGTTATAATGTGGTACATCCCATACGCTCATGGTTCACTCGAATATGTTATGCGATAACAAACACCCACGCTACCTTTATAGGAGGCACGTATCCGGGTGGGATTGCCAGTCCAATAGATCTATCAATGTATACCGTCGGCTGATCAATGTTAATGATTATGCTAGAATTGTGCTTACCCTAGTCATGTTCACGACATAATGCAACATAGACAAACACTTAGACAATTTGATGATTGATTTGCATATAGAATGTTGTAACATGTTTCACCTCAAAAATGGTGATAAATAGAAAATGGGCTATGTAAAACTCACCTTAGCAAAATGTTATATCTCTTGAAAAATAGAATAGTGGTGTTGCCCAAATATGCCAAGTATTACCCTATACATAATGTAATAAATATGTCTAAGTCTATCTAGTCTACCAATATATATTCTAGGGCTTCGAATTTGGGGATAAGTGCTCGTTTGATTAATAATTAAAATGTTTGATAATTGAGAGAAATTTAATAAATAAATAAACAAACATCTTTTTATAAAATTTGAATCAAAGATGGTCACAATAATGAGTTTAAAGTATAAAATAATTTTTATAAAATTATTTTCTTTAAAATAGAATATTAAATCTATTTATTTGAAATTGTCAAAATTTAACTTTAATATTTAAAAAAATACTAAAATTAAAGAATTATTAGATTAAAAATTATATTTCTGTTCCAAATAATCAGAAATAATTTATATAAAATTTTGGTACAAAAATATTGAAAAATGAATTTATTATGATTTATTTATGATTAAAACTAACAAAAATTGATTAAAAATACTAAATAAATGATTTTTTCAGAAATAAAAATCATTTCAGAAAAATTTATTGTTATAAAAACTCAGAATAATTTTTGTGGAAATTTATAAAATTGTTTTGATATTTTTATAGAATTTTATAAATAAAATAGAATAAATTTGAATTATTTATTATATATATTAAATAAATATATTTTTGAAAACTAAAAATTGTATGTTAAACTTTTTCACTAGATTAACATAATATAATTTTTGTAGGATTTTTAAAAGTGTACTAGTATTTTAAAATGAATTTTTAAAATACAAGTAATTATATTTAAAGCTTGATTGTTTTAAAACAAAAAGGAAAGAAAACATTGTTGCTGCTGTGGTTCGAACCCGCGTGGGCCGGTTCAAGGACACCAGGCACAACCACTTGGTCTAGACTAGTGGTTGTGTTTGGCTTCTGTTCGTTTAAAATTTATAATTATAATCAAAATCATGTTCTTCCCCAATTCAATCGTTCGAGCCCTAGTTTTATCAATCACAAGAATTACACAACAATAACCCGATTAATCATGGGGTTATTGTTGTGTGATTGCTGAAGGATAAAACCCATCAAAAATAACAGACTTACAAACACGATTTGGATGAGAATTGGTCAGTCAATGCTCGGAGTCAAAAACACGATCAAAACTCAATATCAGTGGAATGATTAAGAAATTGGAGGTTTGAGAAAGAATGATTGGCGAGTTGTGATTGTCCAGAGATGCTCAATTTATAGTGTGGTGGTCTGGATCATCGAATTGGTATGTTTGACCTCATCTTTAATGTATGACGCGTACACGAGCAAAATTGGTAAGAATTGAATGATAATTGAACGTGTGTTGACTTGTGATGGACCGGTAATCACGATAACATGCCAATCCATGATCAATTACACGTTAATTGGTTTGATTTATGGTAAGTCGTGGTCACAGTTTGAGTTTCCAAGTCAACTGGGAAGATCTTGAACTCGTGATATAATTATAACGTGTTGGGTTTGAAACAATAAGTTTGTGTAGACCAGGTGGTTATGTGTGTATGTGTATAAGGACCGGCTTGGGGCGCGGGTTCGAGTCCCGGCCCAAGCTTTTATTTTTTTTTGTCATTTAATCTATATATATATATATTATGTATTATTATTATAGTATAAGGGTTCCAAAAATGCCACAATAATAATTAAACGCGAACAATAATAATGGAACCTGACGTTTTTATTCATGATAAAATGTAACGTACAAGTTTATAAATGTGTAATGTTACAGTCTCCCCTACTTTTAGGAACTTCGTCCCGAAGTTGGAGTTGGGGAGTCTGGTGGAAAAATATGTGGGTACTTAGACTTCATCTGGTCTTTACGTTCCCAAGTGAACTCTGGACCTCGTTTAGATTCCCAACGAACCTTAACGATTGGAATGCGATTGCGCTTGAGTTTCTTGACTCCAGTATCAACTATCTCGATGGGTTTCTTGATAATGTGCATAGTTTCATCAATCTGCACATCTTCAAGAGGAACATGGAGGTTCTCATCTGCTAAGCATTTCTTGAGATTCGAAACATGAAAGGTCGGGTGAACATTGCTTAGCTCAGGTGGAAGATCAAGTTTGTAAGCCACTTTTCCAACCCTGTCAAGAATTTTGAATGGGCCTACGTATCGAGGAGCTAGTTTTCCCTTTCTACCGAAACGAATTACTCCTTTCCAAGGGGATACCTTAAGAAGTACAAGGTCCCCAACTTGAAATTCCAAGGGTTTACGACGTTTATCAGCATAACTCTTCTGACGACTTCTAGCCTTGAGAAGATTATCCTGAATGAGTTGGATTTTGTCTGTGGTTTCCTGGATTAGTTCGGGTCCAGTGATTCAGGCTTCACCAACCTCAGTCCAACAGACAGGTGAACGACATTTACGACCATAGAGTGCCTCGAAAGGAGCCATGTTGATGCTGGCATGATAACTGTTGTTGTATGAAAACTCAACCAAAGGGAGATGAGAATCCCATGCGCCACCAAAATCGATGACACATGCCCTGAGCATATCCTCAACTGTTTGGATGGTCCGTTCAGTCTGACCATCTGTTTGAGGGTGATAAGCAGTACTCAGGTTCAACTTGGTACCCAAAGCATCTTGTAAAGAATCCCAAAAGTGAGAGGTGAAACGACCATCACGATCAGAGATAATGTCCAAAGGTATACCATGACGACATACGATTTCACTTACGTACATCCTTGCCAACCTTTCCACAGAATACTTCTCACGAATAGGTAAGAAGTGGGCTGACTTGGTCAAACGATCGACGATTACCCAAATGCTGTCAAAACCTTTGGGTGTACGAGGGAGTTTGGTGATGAAGTCCATAGCTATGCTCTCCCATTTCCATACAGGAATTTCTGGTTGTTCGAGCATACCAGATGGTCGTTGGTGTTCAGCCTTGACCTTTGAACAAGTTAGGCATTTTGCAACGAAAAGAGCAATGTCTTTCTTCATACCAGGCCACCAATAAGAATAACGGAGATCTTGGTACATCTTGTCAGCTCCAGGATGAATAGAATAACGAGACTTATGAGCCTCGTTCATGAGAAAGGTACAAAGATCATCACGGTCAGGGATCCAAAGTCGATTTAGAAAATAGAGTAGACCATCAGGTTTGGTTTCAAGTTGAGTCTCAGCACCATAAGACATTTCGTCGTACATGTTACCTTGGGTGACTGAAGTATGTTGAGCCTTGAGGATGCGATCCTGAAGGTCAGTACGAACTCTCGCACATTGTAGTTTGATACGCTCTTTACGACTGAGTGCGTCAGCCACAACATTCGCTTTGCCAGGATGATAGCGAATCTCGCAATCATAGTCGTTAAGTAACTCAACCCAACGTCGTTGCCTCATGTTAAGATTTTTCTGGTCGAAGACATGTTGGAGACTTTTGTGGTCCGTGAAAACCACACATTTAGTCCCATAAAGATAGTGTCTCCAAATCTTAAGAGCAAAGACAACAGCGCCCAATTCGAGATCATGGGTGGTATAATTCTTTTCGTGAGTCTTGAGTTGTCTAGACGCATAAGCAATAACCTTTCCTCGTTGCATGAGAACACAACCAAGACCTTGGTTTGATGCATCACAATAGACCACGAAATCATCATTACCATCAGGTAGAGACAGGATAGGAGCTTCACAGAGTTTCAGCTTAAGAGTTTCGAATGCTTCCTCTTGCTTTGGTCCCCACTCATAGGGTTTACCCTTGTGAGTTAAGGCAGTGAGAGGAACAGCGATCTTAGAGAAGTTGGCAATGAATCGACGATAATAACCAACCAAACCAAGGAAGGAACGAACTTCTGTTGGAGTTTTAGGAACACTCCAATTCTTCACAGCTTCGATCTTTGCAGGATCAACATGAATTCCGTTCATATCAATGACATGTCCCAAAAATTGAACTTCCTTAAGCCAAAATTCACATTTCGAGAACTTGGCATACAGTTGTTCTTTCTTTAGGAGACCCAAAATGGAGTGAAGATGCTGTTCGTGATCGGACTTTGATTTCGAGTAAATCAAAATGTCATCGATGAAGACGATCACGAATTTGTCGAGGTAGGGTCTACAAACCCGATTCATTAAATCCATAAACACTGCGGGAGCGTTGGTCAATCCAAAAGGCATGACCATGAATTCATAGTGACCATAACGTGTACGAAAGGCTGTCTTGGGAATATCTTCATCGTGGACTCTAAGCTGATGATAACCAGAACGAAGATCAATCTTCAAGAAGTGGGTTGCTCCTTGAAGTTGATCGAAGAGATCGTCAATCCTAGGCAATGGATAACGATTCTTGATGGTGAGTTTGTTGAGTTCGCGATAGTCGATACACATCCTGAGAGATCCATCTTTCTTCTTAACGAACAAGACAGGGGCTCCCCATGGAGAAGAACTGGGGCGAATGAAACCTTTATCATAAAGTTCCTGTAGTTGACTGGCAAGTTCTTGCATCTCAGAGGGTGCAAGACGATAAGGAGCTTTGGCGACAGGATTAGCACCAGGAACAAGATCAATTCTAAACTCCACTTGTCGAGCAGGAGGCAAACCAGGTAAATCCTCTGGGAAGACTTCAGGATAGTCCCGAATGATTGGAATGTCTTGGATACTTTTGCCTTTGTCATTCTTTTCTATCACGTTAGCTAAGAAGGCTGTATACCCCTTTCGTAAGTATTTTTGGGCAGTAGTACAAGACATGAGCTTAAGCTCGCCACAAGGCTTCTCACCATAGATCTTCAAAATCTCACCAGATTCGAGAGGAATGCGTATGACTTTCTCAAAACACAGAATTTCAGCACGATGGGTTGACAACCAGTCCATGCCTACTATGACATCAAAACTTCCAAGATGCATAGGGATGAGATCGATAGAGAAAGTATGTTCGTCGAGGTTCAACACACAGTTGCGAATGATAGAGTTGATCGAGATAGACTTCCCATTAGCTACCTCTACCACTAAAGGTTCCTCTAGGTTAGTTTGGGGTAAGTTAAGTAAAGGTTCAAACTTCAGTGATACAAATGACTTATCAGCTCCCGAATCAAATAATATGGATGCATAGTGGTTATTAATGAGAAACGTACCATTCACCACCTCGTTGTTGTCACGGGCCTGGTTAGCATTGAGATTGTAGGCGCGACCTCGAGCACCTTGGTTCTGGTTGCGGTTCTGGTTTTGGTTACGGTTTTGGTTCTGGTTCTGGTTTTGGTTACGATTGGGGCAATTGTTGATATTGTGATTAGGGCTGCCACACTCGTAGCACTGACCACGAGCAGGCCTGTTGTTTTGTTGGTTGGGAGCTAGGGCATTGTTGTTTTGGGCAGCAGGAGGAGCTCGGCAGATGTTCACAAGGTGACCATACCTTTGACACTTAGTACAAAAGCGACATGGCACCTGTGCTGTATGATGGTACTTGCAAGTGTTGCACAAGGGGTGAGGTCCGGTGTATGGTTTCTTGGCTGGGTTTTGTGCTGCAGGTGGGGTGGTAGCAACCATGTAGTTCCTAGCCTTACGCTTCTTGTTGCTTGAGGTCTCGGGCTTAACCTCAATAGCGGGCTGAGGAGTGTCTTTGGAAACAGTCTTCTTAGTGCCCATGCAGAAGAGAGTACCGTTCTTCACATGATTATCAGTAAGAGTAGCCGCCAGACGTTTGGCTTCTTCCAAGGTGGCAGGATTCCTTCCCCACACCGTGTCCTGGATTTGCATGGGCAGACCACCGATATACTTCTCGATGGCTACCGGCAGGGGAGTGACTTTGTGGGGCAACAATAAGCTAAGCTCGTGAAAGTGGGTATTGTAGGCAAGGTTTTCCCCACTATCTTGAGCAAGGGTGTGGAACTCATCTTCTAGCTTCTTAACCTCGTTGCGAGGACAAAACTCATCCTTCATAACCTCCTTGACTTGATCCCATGTCATGGCAAGAGCAACTTCGGCCCCACGGGTGCGTTTTTCCTCATTCCACCAAGTGAGTGCTCGTTTGTGAAGAACACTCATGGCGTAACGAACCTTAAAGTTGTCGGGGCATTCACTGTTGATGAAGGTATTCTCAATACCCTCAAACCATTATAGGAGTCCTGTAGCTCCTTCTTCTCCACTGAACTTTGGGGGATTACAGGAATTAAAGTGCTTAAATGTACAGGCTGGGAGACCATTCCCGTTCCCGTTGTGGTTTCCATTACCATTGTCGTTACCGTTCCCGTTGCCGTTACCGTTCCCGTTGCCGTTCATCTGGATGACTTGAGCTAGTAAATTGGGAACCAGAGTCGCGATTTGCTGCGCCATTTGTTGAGAAATGATCGCAGCCAGTTGGGCATCGACACCATTATTGTTGTTGTTATTGTTGTTGTTGTGGTTAGCGTCATGGTTGTTGCCATTCACTTCATCTTGATTGTCACCATTGTTAAGACGAGTGCTGCGACGTGGAGGCATGATCTGTAAGAGACACAATGAAATGAATAAGGTTATATAAGGAATGTAATCATTTATTCATTAATTAAAACGAATAAATGAAAACGTTGACTTATCAAAGATTCTAGATTCTAATAACATATGAAGACATGCTTTAGCCTATAAGTGAACACTCATCCCGAGAATTCCCAGGTAGGCATCCGGGTCCCTCGTCTGATTGGGATATATGCGCAATGCCAGCCTAGACAGAAGACTCAGAATACAGGCGTTCACCCTTCCAGATTGCACGTGTTCGTTATTAAAATATAGAACTTCAACGAGATCTCAAGGGGGTTCAGGTTAAACCTGAGGATTTTGTCCTATTAATCTAATAGTGGATCAGGATTGTAGCAGACGAATAAGAGTAGGTCACATGTAGGCTTAGGGTTACATAGGATAGGGATAAGATTAAGGAAGCAATTAGGATTTCAAGTAAGAGAAGCAAATACTGTTTAAGTCCCTAAGGTTATAGTCTAGATTATTTTCTAATAACCTAATTTCCTATAACCAAGGCTCTGATACCAATCTGTAACACCCCAACCGATGGCGAAAACATCGGGATGTCACGTATTGATGAATGTTTCAGTAGCACATGGTATAAATTGAATTTTAAATAATTTATTCAAAACATAATAATCCAAAATAAAGTGATGTCTAGAAATTCAAATACATGATATCAAATAAGCAACAATCTTCGAATAACTTCAAATAATAACTTCATAATAAATCCTCATGCAAACTCAAGCCTCAGCTTCATTGTTACCTGAAACATGTTAATTTTGAAAATATTTTTGGGTCAACAAAAGATGGTGAGAATTACATAGGTTTTGATAATCGAATAAAATGTTGTACAATTCAAGTGTCATGGCAAGTCTAGTCCATATGTGAAAACATACTAGAAGTAAATCGAGTGCATAATCAACCCTTGTGACTGTTATAATGTGGTACATCCCATACGCTCATGGTTCACTCGAATATGTTATGCGATAACAAACACCCACGCTACCTTTGTAGGAGGCACGTATCCGGGTGGGATTGTCAATCCAATAGATCTATCAATGTATACCGTCGGCTGATCAATGTTAATGATTATGCTAGAATTGTGCTTACCCTAGTCATGTTCAAGACATAATGCAACATAGACAAACACTTAGACACTTTGATGATTGAATTGCATATAGAATGTTGTAACAAGTTTCACCCCAAAAATGGTGATAAATAGAAAATGGGCTATGTAAAACTCACCTTAGCAAAATGTTATATCTCTTGAAAAATAGAATAGTGGTGTTGCCCAAATATGCCAAGTATTACCCTATACATAAGGTAATAAATATGTCTAAGTCTATCTAGTCTACCAATATATATTCTAGGGCTTCGAATTTGGGGATAAGTGCTCGTTTGATTAATAATTAAAATGTTTAATAATTGAGAGAAATTTAATAAATAAATAAACAAACATCTTTTTATAAAATTTGAATCAAAGATGGTCACAATAATGAGTTTAAAGTATAAAATAATTTTTATAAAATTATTTTCTTTAAAATAGAATATTAAATCTATTTATTTGAAATTGTCAAAATTTAACTTTAATATTTAAAAAAATACTAAAATTAAAGAATTATTAGATTAAAAATTATATTTCTGTTCCAAATAATCAGAAATAATTTATATAAAATTATGGTACAAAAATATTGAAAAATGAATTTATTATGATTTATTTATGATTAAAATTAACAAAAATTGAATAAAAATATTAAATAAATGATTTCTCAGAAATAAAAATTATTTCAGAAAAGTTTATTGTTATAAAAACTCAGAATAATTTTTGTGGAAATTTATAAAATTGTTTTGATATTTTTATAGAATTTTATAAATAAAATATAATAAACTTGAATTATTTATTATATATATTAAATAAATATATTTTTGAAAACTAAAAATTGTATGTTAAACTTTTTCACTAGATTACCATAATATAATTTTTGTAGGATTTTTAAAAGTGTTTTAGTATTTTAAAATGAATTTTTAAAATACAAGTAATTATATTTAAAGCTTGATTGTTTTAAAACAAAAAGAAAAGAAAACATTGTTGCTGCTGTGGTTCGAACCCGCGTGGGCCGGTTCAAGGACACCAGGCACAACCACATGGTCTAGACCAGTGGTTGTGTTTGGCTTCTGTTCGTTTAAAATTTATAATTATAATCAAAATCATGTTCTTCCCCAATTTAATCGTTCGAGCCCTAGTTTTATCAATCACAAGAATTACACAACAATAACCCGATTAATCATGGGGTTATTGTTGTGTGATTGCCGAAGGATAAAACCCATCAAAAATAACAGACTTACAAACACGATTTGGATGAGAATTGGTCAGTCAATGCTCGAAGTCAAAAACACGATCAAAACTCAATATCAGTGGAATGATTAAGAAATTGGAGGTTTGAGAAAGAATGATTGGCGAGTTGTGATTGTCTAGAGATGCTCAATTTATAGTGTGGTGGTCTGGATCATCGAATTGGTATGTTTGACCTCGACTTTAATGTATGACGCGTACACGAGCAAAATTGGTAAGAATTGAATGATAATTGAACGTGTGTTGACTTGTGATGGACCGGTAATCACGATAACATGCAAATCCATGATCAATTACACGTTAATTGGTTTGATTTATGGTAAGTCGTGGTCACAGTTTGACTTTCCAAGTCAACTGGGAAGATCTTGAACTCGTGATATAATTATAACGTGTTGGGTTTGAAACAATAAGTTTGTGTAGACCAGGTGGTTATGTGTATGTGTGTAAGGACCGGCTTGGGGCGCGGGTTCGAGTCCCGGCCCAAGCTTTTATTTTTTTTTTGTCATTTAATCTATATATATATATATATATATATATATATATTATGTATTATTATTATAGTATAAGGGTTCCAAAAATGCCACAATAATAATTAAACGCGAACAATAATAATGGAACTTGACGTTTTTATTCATGATAAAATGTAACGTATAAGTTTATAAATGCGTAATGTTACATACCCCTTACCAGAAATCGACTTGAAGGTAGACTCTCTAGCGCCAGTTAAATACAAATGTTTCCTCGATGCTTACCGAGGATATAACCAAATACAAATGGCCTACGAAAACGAAGACAGAACCGCCTTCAGGATCGACGGAGGGGTGTATTGCTACACCAAAATGCCCTTTGGCCTAAAGAACACAGTCGCAACCTATCAATGCCTAATGGACCACGCCTTCATCAACCAGATCGGCGTCAACCTTGAGGTTTACGTCGACGACTTGGTCATCAAAAGCACTCAAGAAGACACCATGCTACTGGATATCAAGCGCACCTTCAAATAGTTGCGCGCCATCAAGATGAAACTCAATCCGGGCAAGTGCTCTTTCGGAGCTGAAGAAGGGAAATTTCTAGGTGTCATTGTCACCAATGGCAGCTTTAAACCAAACCCGAAGAAAGTTCAAGCTATCCAGTGCATGCCATCACCCAACTCAATAAAGGATGCGCAGACACTCATGGGTTCCTAGTCGCCCTCAACCGATTCCTATCAAACTGCGCATCCAAGTCTTTTCCTTTGGTTCATACACTGCGCAATGTACTGAAAAAGACACAATTCCGCTAGACTCTAAAAGCGGAAGTGGCTTTTTATGAAATGAAACAATGTTTGACTTACTTACCAACTTTAACAGCACCCCTACCAGAAGAACCATTAATACTGTACCTATCCGCATCTGAAACGGCGATAGGCACATTACTTCTGGTAGAACGCAACAAAGTTCAAACACCAATCTACTACATCAGTCGTACTTTGGCAGACGCAGAAACCAGATACTCCACAATGGAAAAGCTAGTCCTAGCACTTGTACACGCATCAAGACGTCTACGACGATACTTTCAAGGACACCTAATCAACGTCCTAACAGACTACAGAATCAACACCGTGCTCTCAAAACCGGAACTCTCCGGCCGCCTAGCAAAATGGGCAATCGAACTAGGCGCGCACACCACCGCGACCACCACCACGTCCACCATTGCGACCACCTCCACGTCCTCCTCGTACTCCAGACATGATTCTGGCAGAAAGAACGAGAAAATTTAGTTTCGCAATTAAAGATAACCACTATTGTTCACAAGATCAAAGCTAGATCCAATCCAGGACTATCCCTTCAAACCCAGAGTTCACCAGGGCTTCCATGCATTTCGGTTTATGATTTTGTGTGCACCCAAAATGATAAACCGCTCTACATGGTCCTCCCAGTGTTCTCCTAGTTCAAAATTCAAATCACCGAACATAGACTCTTAGCTACACACCGTAATACTACGGTAGTTTATGACAAGTGTTTCTATTGGAGTGTGAAAGGGAGATGTCCGAGCCTTGGACAAATCTCAAGAGCACACGAGTTACTCCAATAGACTACACTGCCTAGAAAACAAGTAACCCAACCTAAGATAGAACGGATGATGTAACGTATAAAGACCAATGATTTAGAGACACCCCAACAAGACCATACGTAAACCACTATAACGTTTAGTACCAGGTGATCGTCTAGTGTGTGCGACTCGGCTATAGACTAGACTCTACATGCAGTCCTAGTTCACTATAACCATTGGCTCTGATACCAATCTGTCACACCCTCAAAATCCACTTGCGGAGTTTTACCGCGAGGCGCATGACAAACCAGGATCCAAACCAACGATCACAATAAACAAGTCTAATGAATAAAAATGCAATTTCAAAACATAGTTTAAAAATCCCGTTTACAGCGGAAGCTTATTCAAAAACAGTATCTCAACAATGAAACAATAGTTCAACGTTCATAAGACCATGCAACCCTAGTTAGACGCCGTGCAGACGCGTGCGCCCTAATCCAGTCGTGCTACCTTAGCGACCTGAGAAAACATGTAAAAGTTTACGTCAGCACAAAAATGCTGGTGAGTTTACAGGTTTTGTATCCAAGTACCAAGTCCACCTGTCCATACTATAATAAGTCGAAAACCAGTATACGCTAGCTAGGCGTAAGTTTAGTTACTACCACGATTGGAAAACCATTACTAACTCGAATACCAGATGTTGTGCCCGAAAAGTAAACCAGTTGTTCCTGTTGTTCCTGTTTGAGACAATATGCACTCGCCCGGCCCTCCAAGCCGACGAGCGGGGTTGGTCACTCCCAATAGCGCTATTCACATTTCCCCGTTGTGCAAACCCGCACATTCATGGTTCCCCCCGGGACTTCCAAAGATCGTGTAGTACACAATAGAAACCCATAGTATGACAGTAGTTACCAAGTAATAGTTTTAACACATGTTTTCTCCCCCGAAAGTAAGAAACCAGTTTAAAAGAGGGGCCGTAAACTCACCTTAAGTTGCGTTACTCCTTAACCCGAGTAAACTCAGCTGCTATGCTAGTCCCGTAAAGCGGCGACCTAACATATGACAGTTACAAGTACTTAGACTAATAACCCGTAGGTTAATTAGTCCCTAGATGTCCAGACCATCACCAAGTTCGTTTGAAAACACCGTGACTGTTTAACTGACCCAAAGTACAAGACTCGACATCCCATTGGTGACCCGAGACTCCCAGTGATATGTTTACGCTCTTAAACAGACAATCATGCAATCACACTTAACATACGTTAATGCACAACAAGTTATAGCACATAGTTCACGTATCACCGAATTACATCCAAACATATGTTACCAAGTTATCATATATGTTACGAGGTTCCTAGCATGTTACTACATGTCAAATCGGGTCTCGGAATGCTAATTTACACTTACAACAGTAGTACACGCGATTAGGAAACGTAAACTAGCATTTAGGACTGATTGCATATAAGTTCATGTGATTAGGGCTGATTGCATATAAGTTCATGTGATTAGGGCTGATTGCATATAAGTTCATGTGATTAGGGCTGATTGCATATAAGTTCATGTGATTAGGGCTGATTGCATATAAGTTCATGTGATTAGGGCTGATTGCATATAAGTTCACGTGATTAGGGCTGATCGCATGTAAGTTCATGCGATTTGGGGCTGATCGCATGTATGTTCATGCGATTTGGCCCTGATTGCATGTAAAACTGGCGATTAGCAATCCTAATCGCCTGTAACCTTGCTGTTCCAGTTTTTCGCGCGTTTAACGCTCCAAATCAGATCCAGAACGTGTGTAACTACCCAATATCATCCCAAACACTATCCTAAACATGTTTCAACCAAAACCCTTCGTTTTGCCTCGTATTATCAGCCCTGCATGCAATCACGTAATCCAAACACCATTCACATAGCATGCAATCATCATACTAACATGCATAACAATAACCCTAATAATCAATTACTCAGATATCATCATCATCACATTAATATTATTCTGATTTAACCTAATAACATGTTAATCCATCATTATGAATCATAAAAACCCTAGCTTTCTAATCATAAACACCCATAACACATGTATACTAGTTAGAATCCGATTAACAACCCTTATTAACGATTTTCAGAAAGCTTTTTCGTTTTAGAACAGGTCTGGACCATTAGGGATTGATTAAAAACATTTATAAAGATTCATGGATGGAAACCAAACCTTAGAATTGTGAAAGAATGAAAGATTATGCTTGAATCCTTGTGTTTTGATCAAAAATCGCGTTCCAGATGTTGTGTGTGTGTTGGGGCAGGTTATGGGACGACTAGGGTTTGTATAATGAAGTTTATGAGGTCAAGTATGGTATTTATAGTCGTTTTTAGTCGTCCAGCACGTATCATGCGATTATGCAGCTTTACACGCGATCAGGAAGCCTAATCGCATGTAAGTTCATGCGATTGGGGCCTAATCGCATGAACAGTCATGCGATCAGTCCCCCTACTCGCCCCATATGAGCCTACTCGCCTCCCTTATGGGCGATTAGGCTTGCCTAATCGCCTATAGGGGCTGGTTTCTTGCGTTTTGTGCGTTAAACCCCGTTTTAACATATGTTAACACATATTCACATACCGACAAGTCACATAATGATTGTAAACACATAACACATGTAAATACACATATTCACCCTCGTTCACCAATTCCCGGGACTCGAGACTCGTATGTTCCGTATGCCCTGACGATCCTACAAATCGTCACCGTTTGTACACTTGGTTAAGGACCGACATCTAATGAACCTCTAGACCAACATCCAATGATCCTCTAGACTAAACCGATAGTTCCCGAACCATAACCCGACTTAACTAACCCAGTTAAGTACATTATACGCGTGACTCGCTAAGGTAGACTCTCATCTAGACAACGTTGTTAACCAGAATTTGCCGGGTGTCACACGCTCCTACCTCAGCCCTCTCCTAAGATGCGTGGACTCCGCAAATGCCGCCTCCCTTCTAAAGGAAATCCACGAAGGCATATGAGGCATTCACGTAGGCCCAAGAATGGTCGTCGCAAAAATCATGAATGTCGGGTACTACTGGCCAGGGATGCACCAGGACGCCGTCAAAATCTTGCGCACCTGCTTCAACTGTCAACAACATGCACCCAACACCTTGCACCCCAAAAAAACGACCTGGTCCCAGTCACGGCGGCCTGGCCATTCCAAAAATGCGCCATCGACCTTGTCGGCCCATTCCCAATGGCCCCCGGCAAGGTACAATACCTGATCGTCGTCGTCGACTATTTCACTAAATGGGTCGAAGCCAAGCCTCTAGCAACAATCAACGCCGAACACGTCAGGAAATTCATCGGGGAATTCATCATTTGTCGATTCGGGTTACCCATGGTAATCGTAACGGATAACAGCACCCAGTTCGCCGACAACAAAATCAAGACATGGTTAACGCAAATGGGCGTCAACCAGATCTTCACGTCCGTCGCACACCCCCAGGGAAATGGACAGGTTGAACGCATCAACAGATCACTGGTCAAAGGCATCATAACATGCCTAGGATCGAAACGAACAGGCTAGGTCGATGAACTCCCGCATGTCTTATGGGCGCATCGTACCCACACAAAGACCAGCACATGTGAAAATCCGTTCAGCCTAACTTACGGCTCGGAAGCCGTAATCCCGCTGAAATATCCTTTCCATCACCAAGGGTCCCCAACATCGCGCAAACAGACAATGACAAAGAACTGCGCCTCAACTTAGACCTCCTAGACGAAAGACGCGAAACCGTTGCTATACGCGAGGCAAACTACAAGAAACAATTGGAACGCTACTAAAACTCCAAAGTTAAAGCCTGCGCATTCGACATCGGGGATTACGTCCTAAGAGACAATTACGCGTCTCATTTCGAGCGCCCAGGAAAACTAGCGCCCAACTGGGAAGGTCCTTACAAGGTTCAACAGGTACTAGGAAAAGGGGCATACGCACTAGAGAGACTCGACGGCACGCCCATACCTAGATCATGGAATGTAGCACAACTGCGCCCCTGTTATTTATAAAAAGTTCCCATGTTTCCATTTAAACACTTGTTCAAAACCTGAATTCTTTATGTTAGAAGCAACGCGGCTGCCCCATATGAAGTTAATTAACTCTTCATATCAGACGCCCACTTGCCTTCTAATAAACTTGACTTCTTTATGTTAGAAGCAACGCGGCTGCCCCATATGAAGTTAATTAACTCTTCATATCAGACGCCCACTTGCCTTCTAAATAAACTTGACCTCTTTATGTTAGAAGCAACGCGGCCGCTGCATATGAAGTTAATTAACTCTTCATATCGGACGCCCAATTGCCTTCTAAAAAATAAAGCTACGTCAAACAAACAAGGAAGCTTACACTAAAACATACACGAGGAAATGCAAACAACAAAAGCTTCATTCAAATCAAAATATATGTACAAACAGTCGGAAAAAACAAAGTTACACTTCAATCCTACTAGGGAGGCTCATGCGCCGTCCCAGAGCTACCCAGCCCAGAAGCCTTGGTAGCTTCGGCCGCAGCCTTATCAGCAGACGCCTTCTCGGCCCTCTCGCGCCCAAGACGGTCAGACTCCTGCACCCATTGCCGAAAGCGCCCAATAGGATCTTCATCGGCTAAGCACTTCCCAACCGTTTGCAGAACGGGGAATTGCATCTGTTCCAGCTTCTTCAGCTGGTCCACCAACGCATCCTCCATGTTAATATCTTGAAAGGTCTCTTCTTCAATGGGGGCTCCATCCCTGGATGCCAGATACCCTTCTAACCAGCCAGCGCGCAAACCAGCAACGCGCACAGACTGCACTATCTCTACAACTTGGTTGCCCATCTTTGGCTCGTTCCAGCACTGATTAAAGATCTGCAACAAAGACAAAGATATGAGATAAACAAATTGCGAAAACTTCAAAAAACACAACTAAAGATAGAAGACTTGTCGCGGCAACGCCATCAGACATCATCCCCAAGGCCTTCTCATCAGAAGCCTTCTTCTCCTCCAACAAACTAGCTTCCTCGACGGACCAGACCTCCTTCTCCTTTAGGAGGTCACCAATTTGTCCTTCCAACTTGGGTACCTGAGTAGTCATCTTCACTACATCCACATACTTCGCCTTCAGGTCAATCAGGGTGGTAGCATATTTTGAGGACATCTCCTCCAATTCCTTCACCTTGGCTGCCTCAACCTTCTTCTGCTCAGCCAAGGCAGACTCAGCCTTCTGTACCAACAAGCGGCGGCGCTCCAACTCCTTATTTACAGTCGCAGTAGACTGCTCCCAGGTCTTTTGCTTCACAGCCGCATCTAAATATTTTTGACGCAAATCGGACTCCAGCTTCCGAATTTGCTCCACGAGCCGCATCCGCGCGGTCTCAAAAACCTCCTTCTCTCTAGCCAGGCGATCGGCTTCATTCACAACCATCGCCTGCTCATCCAAAAACCCATCCTCCCCGCGGCGAATGGCGTACAGATTCCCTAGAGATTGTGTTAGATTCATACACAACTCTGAGAATAGAGTACCGCAGTCCTGGGAGTGATGATGAGCGCGCTCCGCCGGAGGAAGTGCGTAGTTGACAAACTCCTCAGCCACAAAGGGGCTGAGGAAATGACAGCTATCAGTTATACGCCACTCAAGTGTATAGACCGGAGCATCCAACTTGAAAGGTGGAGCACTTGACGATGCTCCACCACCTTCGTTTTTCTTCAGCTTTAGCTCAGCAACACCAACCTCCTCAGGCGACGTTTCCTGCACGTCCCTCTCATCAAGGTCAACAATCACAGGCTCGGTTTGCGAGCCACCACCACCCTAAGCAATAATACCTTGAGCTTGCTCCCTCTTAATCTTAACCAAATCTTCATGCTGCTTCAACAAAGCCAGCCGACGCTGCTCCTCTTCCTCTTTTTCCTTGGCAGCAAGAGCGGCCAAACGGAAGTCCTCAGCCCGCTTACGCTCCAACTCGGCCTCTAGGGAGCGAACCTCATCCTCCTTCTTTTTTAAAGCGGCCTGGGCGGCACGCTTTTCTACCACCATTTTTGCGCCAACTCCAACAGACGCGCAGCCTCAGCCTTACCCTTTTCCTCATCATGTAGCTTCTTCTTCTTCTCCTCTTGAAGTTGCATCACAGAGGGAGGAATGGAGCCTACAAGCAAGTAAACAGACGCGTTCAACACTTATCAAAAGCATTAAAAAGACTCAAAGATACTACAAAACTACTTACTACTGATCTTCCTCAAAGCCTTTTGGTAAAAGGGCTCACGCACTGGCGGAGCATCAAGCTCCAAACCCTGAGGCGGATCAACAGTGCCGCCACCTATGGCCATCCTCTTCGGAGATGAACCCTGGGGTTCATCTTGCTCTATAGTCTCAGGCAATTTACGCTTGTGACCTACAGCAAAACAACAGTAGGGCTGTAAACAAACCAAACGTTCGGTGAACAGTTCGTAAACCGTTCGGCGGGAAGTTCGTTTGTGTCCGTTTGTTTAATAAATGAACGAACACAAACAAAAAATTCCGTTTGATTAACTAAACAAACAAACACGAACAAATGTCTCGTTCGTTCGATTGTGTTCGTGAACGTTCAGCAATGTGTTTGTTTATGTTCGTTTATTAATATCCATTCGTGTATGTTTGTTTATGTTCGATCACTAGTTAAAACTTAGGATAATTATGAACTTTTGAATTAGGAATATCATGTATTCATGCCTATGCCTAAGTAATTTTAGATAATTATGTCTAAGTTAGTACAATTTGACTTATCGACATCGTTTACTAGATGTACTTTGTCTAACAGTTAATATTAACAATGTTTTTTTAGTTAGTTTCATATTAAATGTTTTTTTTTGTTTGTGTTCAAGACCCGTGTTCACGAACAATTTGCAAACAACTGAATTTCTTAACAAACAAACACAACCACATAATTATGTTCGTTAGTGTGTCCGTGAACGGTTCGTTTGGTTCGTTTACAGCCTTAAACAACTGGTTCAACTTACAAGACGCAAACAACAAAAACAAAAATACAAAGCATGTTAAGGTACTTACCCTCAATGGTCACTCCTTCAACACTACCGGTCTCACCAGTCAAGCCCCCACCTTGGGCCGCAGTCACAGATGCACTAGACCCACCACCACCTGCAGAGCGACGCGCACGATGAATTAGACCGGATGATGATCCACTAGACTCATCATCGGACACGAAAACATAATCAACCCCATCTGCCGTGCGTACGGACAATGGCTCGCGGTTGATAAGAAAACCAACTACAAGATTATGGGGCGCACCTTCCATCTACGTCGGGAACAAGAAGTTCACTTTCAGCTGCTCAAGGGCCGACACTCCTCCCTCAGGAACTGCAATGTAAGTGGTTCGGGAACCACGCGCAACAAATACCTCGAACAAATGTTCCACTACAGTAAGAGACGCATGCGTCAACACAAAATGAGCGACGTAAACAAAAGAAAACGCAAAGAAACTAACCTTCAACTGACAAAGGCCCATCATTGCCGACGGGAGCTACTTCATACCCCTCCCTCACCCCTATGCGGCTCAGACCCAACAAACGAAGGACACCCTCGTCCAACCTTTCCAAATCATCCAAGCGGGTTGGATGAGCACTCAACTCCTGAAACCACCCCTCCTCCTGGAAGTCCTTCGTAACATCAAAGGATGGTGGCTACTGGCCGGCAAGAAGTTCCAAGTTCACCATCTCCACCGGGATCACCTCCTTCTTGAGCAAAAAGAAGCACTTCTTCCACTCACGAAGAGTCTTTGGCGAACTCTTCGGAATAATCAAGCTAACGGTCTTCGACCTCTCAGTAAAAGATACCCAACCTGATTCGTTCACATCCAGCTTGTAGAACACATTAAAGTGTTCAAACTCTGGCTCCCTCCTCAACGCACGGCAAGTGGCTTCAAAATGCATAACTCTCATCACCCCGAAGGGGCTCATCTGAGAGATATGGACACCGTACTTCTTCAAAACGGAGATAAGAAACTTAGACTCCGGCAGCCAGAAAAGGCCCTTCAAAAAGTAAGCCTCGTATAAACAAATATTTCCCTCCGGACAGTCAACCGGAGTCTGCCCCTTCTCCGGCAACTCTGGTTCCCATTCCCGGAGAATGTTAAGCTTCTTAACCAAGGACCAAAATTTGCCCTTGAACCATAAAATCTGAGCATCCTTCATGGCTAGCTCCGTCTTCTTATCTTCAGAGGACATCTTTTATCAAATAAAAGAACGAGAAAGGTCAAGATTTGATCGAAACTGGGTGTCAACGGAATAGTTTTTGAACTCACCGGAGAAAAATTGAAATTTTTTTGAGAGGATAAAACGAATGAATGATCGAAGAGCCTATATTTATACTCATCGCATTTAATGCAAGGACATAGAATGAAATCATCACAGGTAGGCTTTTCGCGCAAGGGTCCAATCACAAGCGGACACGTCAGGGAGCCCACGTGATGGAACGTCCCACGCGCCGCGCGTGGCTCACTCGCCTGACGGTTAGCCTGTCCCAGCTCTAACATGATGTCGATGATCGACACGTGTACGCCCACATTCAAATTCATCTCCACCAACTGTCCACATGCAACGAATGCATGACACGTGGCGGCCTACCAACTCAACAGTCACAGTAACTGTCAGACACTTTGTCCGATGCAGGTGTACTAACCGTCAGACACGTCCCTTCACCTTCAAACATTCCCGCCTTGAATTCACACGGAATTCAAAAAGACAAAATTAATGCGGAATAAATACAGGCGCAAACAGGGACAAAACATACCTTTTCACATCTCTAGGACGTGCAATCAGGCCCGACGCCTTTTCAGGCCCCGCGCCTGCGCGCCTGATAGAAAAATCTCAGGATTTCCATTTTCACATCTTTTGGACGCACAATCAGGCCCGACGCCTTTTCAGGCCCCACGCTTACGCGCCAAAGACAAAAATCTCAGGATTTCCATTTTCATATCTTTTGGATGCGCAGTCAGGCCCGACGCCTTCTCAGCCCCAAGCTCGCGCGCAAGATGGCAAAAATCAAAGACTTCCTTTTCCCCACAAGACGAATATCTTTCAACATATTGATCAAGCCAGCCTGATACCTCTTGATGAGCCTCTCAACAATCCTATGAACATAGCTATCAATATCACAAGGAAGACTAAAATTTATCGCAAAAACTTCAAAAGCTTTACGCATGAAGACTTAACTCCCTTCTTCATGCTTCAAAGCTTTACACATAAAGAGTTAACTCTCTTCTTCATGCTTCAAGCTTTACACGTGACGAGTTAACTCTCTTCTTCATGCTTCAAGCTTTACACATGACGAGTTAATTCTCTTTATCCTGCTTCAAGCCCTACACATAACAAATGAATTTCTCTCATTTTATTTGCCCGGACCTAATATTAGGTCCCGCAATAAATGCTCATTCCGTCATACACCCGCAGCTTGATCACTGTGCGCGCATCAGTTGACGAGGTTATACAAAACACACGTACACTTTGTTACACGAAAACCTAGTGACGACTGGATGTAACTCAAACTACACTTGTGAAATCAAGTCCAACACTCCCCTACCAGAGCTGCATGAAAGCACTAGACTGGGGGGACTTGAAGGGATATGGTATCAAAACAACATAAAGACCATATCATCGCCCAACTAAAACAGGCATCGTCTGGCGTGCATCCGCCCATTTTACGTCAGCAGATCGTCTAGCATCCATCCGCCCGTTCTACGTCAGCGGAACGTCCAGCGTCCACCCGCCCGTTTTACGTCGGCGATACACCTGGCGTCCAACCGACGCCAGACGCAAGCTCACCCGCCCGTTTTACATCGGCGGTCCCGGTACGCTTCAAAGCTTCCCAAGCAAGCCAGATGAAGCTTTGTCAGCACGACTAGAAGATGCCTTTCGGGGCAGCCTTGGAACTCACGCCCCTGCCCCAGGCAACTGTTCCTGACACAACAGGCTGCCCGCCAAAGTTCCCCTCCAATCAAAGACTACTCCCGGTCTGACATACAGAAAGGACGATGACGTGGCAGCCTCCTAGCCAAGATATCTTTCTGAGACCAGACTTTCTCAACTTGTCTCGAGTTTCAAGAAAGAGGATGATTACCCACCGCCCTCGGTCTACCAGTAGGCGGACGCCACGTGTCCGCCGCCCACCGGCGTCCACTCAGCGGACGCCACGTGTACTATCGTCGGGACGGTAACATCCCCCCTTGCACTTTACTTTCTCTTTTTTTTTACCAAAACCCACTTGCACCAATTGGGCTAGAGGACTTGGGCCGGAAACTTGGAGACGCCTCTACCTGGGTCGGGCGCCATCAAGGGAAGAGGATGGGCTGAGAAAGTGTGACGTCAAGGTACTACAAAAGGAGGAGCTCCTTCTCCTTTTGTTGGCATCTGATATTTACATATACTTTCATTCAAAAAGACTACGAGCTCTCTCGTACCTTTTTTAACCCCGTGTTTATTGCACTAACCTTTAGAGGCTCGGCTCTTCTAATCGGTAGTCTCCTAAACTCCTTGATCTTGTCCTTAGACCTACACGTCTTTTATAAACACGCCTCTTTATAAAATACAGTAGAATCACTACCAGGATTAGCGCCTATACGGTAATCCAGGATTCGTGTTTCTTCACATACCCTAAAATTTTCATATAAAAAAAACCTCGGAAGTTAAGAGTTTTCAAAGTTTTCACTATAACACACACACACGCACACACACACACACACACACACACATATATATATATATATATATATATAGGGAATGGATATTGTGGAAACCCAAGTTATATAGTAAACCTTGGAAACTCCATCACATCCATTCATTTAGGTTGATCAATGGCCTATATTAAAAGTTGATTTTTGATTTAATAAAATGGTTGATTAAAAGTAAAAAGTATAAACAAGGGTAAAATAGGAAAGTAAAACACTTTCTTTTCCCCCTTTCTTGTCAGATTCATAATCCCAACACCATCATCCCTCTCTCCTCTCTCCTCTCTCCTCTCTCTATCTTCTCCAACTCCATTCCACCCACTCTTCATCTTCTCCATGAGCAAACCTTGACCCAATCTATCACAATAACAATAAAACCAGTCACCGTCGTTTGTCCTCTAAATGATACATCACCATCATCACGTGTACAGATCTGAGCTAGAGGGAGAGAGAGAGAGAGAAACCGAGAAGATGAGAAAGAAATAGAGGTGAGAGAGAGAGATAGAAAGGAGGACGAGTGGAGTTCCGACAAGGAGGACCGACAACCAAGGCGGTGGAGTTCCGACTAGGGTTTCTGTGTTGATTTAGGGTTTTTAAGGAAGATGGTGACCGGAGTTCGAGTGGAGTTCTGACAAGGAGGACCGGCAACCAAGGTAAACCAGTTTCCTTTATGTTCCTTGTTAGTAATTAGGGCGATTGATGATGATTGGGGACTGTAATGGTTAAGGTGAGTTATGTAGGTTACGGTGGTGGATGTGGGAAGCGGCGCTAAGGGTTAAGTGACGGTGGAATTATGGTGGTCGTTGGTGGTGTTCCGATGATGGTTATGGTTGTACAGGTTAGGGTTCAGTTGAATTAGGGATTGGATGATGATAGGAATGGAGCCTCGATGGTGATGTAGGGTCGATTGATAGCAGCAGCAGGTCAAAGGAGGAGATAATAGCAGTGATGGTTTGGGTGTTGATTAGGGGTTTAAGACATAGATTAAGCCAGGGGATAACGACTATTAGGAAGGAAGAGTCGGGTCAAGGAGGCAAAAGAATAAGGTTGGTAAAAGAAATCGTGGGGAAAGGTTCCGTTGGGAGTTTCAATCAAGAAGTGCGGGAGAGGGTCTTCATTAACAGCTGCAGAAAAAAAATTTGTTAACATGTGTTATTGACTAAGCAATCTATCACTGTTACTAAGATGATCAGCTGTTGTCTGCTTTAACGCATGTTAATTCGAAAAATCTAAAGGTGTTGACTGTTACTGAAATCATCAGATAGTTGGTGCTAAAAACAAGAAATCATAGTTGAGATATTAAAAGTGTTAACATGTGTTATCTAATGATGTTGATTGTGGCTCAAATCATCAGATAGTTTGTGCTAAAAACAAAACACCAAAGTTTGATATATTAAAATTGTTAACATGTGTTAACATATCTTACCAGCCTTATTGAAAAAAAAAACCCTTAGTAGAGATATTAAACCTGTTAACATGTGTTAACATACGTTACTAGCCTTTTCAAAACCTTAATAAACCGCCTAAAAACAACCTTAATAATATTTTCTTAAACAAAAAGTAGGAGAGAGGAGAGAGATGGCTAACATGTGTTAATCTAATCTGATAAAAGTTAAACCTATTGCCCCCATATACTCATGAGAAGATCTAACATTTGTTAGTATGTGTGGTGTGGTAACGTATGTTAAACCTGATGCCCCCATATACCCCTATAGTTTTCACTTCTTAAGTTTACTAAGAAAATAAAGCACACAAACTATTAACACATGTTATTACAAAGTATCATTACAAACTATTGAACTGCATGGAATGTTAACATGTGTTAGTTGGTCATAAAGGGCTAACATGTGTCAATCTAATCTGAAAAAGAAAATATTATTATAATGGGTCATGTCACACCATCTCTCTCCTCTCTCCTACTTTTTGTTTAAAAAAATATTATTACAAAGTATCATTACAAACTATCACTACATCAAAAGAATTCACCACCATTTGCATTTGTTCAAAGTAGTGATTGCATCTCCTATCCACCTACATAAATTTGACCATGTTAACATGTGTTAGTTGGTCATAAAAAAGCTAACATGTGTTATCAAATCTGATAAAGAAAATATTATTATAATGGGTCATGGCACACCATCTCTCTCCTCGCTCTTACTTTTTGTTTAAGAAAATATTATTATAATGGGTTATGTCACACCCTTTCTCATACTTTTTGTTTAAGAAAATATTATTATAATGGGGCAAGTACAAATAATGTGTTAATGTTGCATACGAGGGTAACATGTGTTAGTTGGTCATAAAGGGCTAACATGTGTTATCTAATCTGATAAAGTTAACATGTGTTAGTTGGTCATAGTTTTCACATCATAAGTTTACCGAGAAATAAAGCACACAAACTATTAACACACGTTATTACAAAGTATCATTACAAATTATTAACCACTTTAACAAAATAAATCTAGTAACTCTATACACTGAGTACAAAAAAGAAAACGTTATTAAAAAGTTTTCTACATATTTTTCTCGGCTTCCTTCGACTTCGTTTGTTAACATATGTTAACCAGTGGTGGTCTTCGTTATCAACTGCAAAACAATAGATGAGATATTAACCGGTGTGATCAACTCATCTTTTAACATACTAAGTATCATTACCTATTAACACGCGTTATTACAAAGTATCATTACAAACTATTAACCACTTTAACAAAATAAATCTAGTAACTCTATACATTGAGTACAAAAAAGAAAATGTTATTAAAAAGTTTTTCTACATATTTTTCTCGGCTTCCTTCGACTTCGTTTGTTAACATATGTTAACCAGTGGTGGTATTCGTTATCAACTGCAAAACAATAGATGAGATATTAACAGTAGTACCAAATAACACATGTTAACCTATATTGCTCGTGAGTGTCTCGGCTCGTTTGCCTCCCTCGAACAAAACCCAAATAACACATGTTAACCTATGAATTATGATGTTATATTATTTTTACTAACACACTCCATACCCGACCCAAAACCCGTCGGGTATTTGTCGGGTAATTACCCGTCGGGTATCGGGTTTACCTACGGGTATCGGGTTTTGTAACACCCCGGTTTCCGACCCCCAAATTTTCGCGCTTAAAGTATTATAACGAATAAATAAATCATAGATAGTAATGAATACTTAATGCGAAACCAAACTTAAGAACTGAATAACTATTTTTGGTAAGATAAAATAAACATTGTATACGAAGGCTAGTTGCGTAACCGAGCAGATACTGGAAAACGAACCAACCATGACTGATTAGATTAGTCACATATGGGACACTTGTCCCCTTTTATATTCTCACAAAACATATCACACATACAACAATAACCAGAGAAAGAGAAGAGGGAGGGAGAGGAACTAGAGAGAGAAAGGAGGCGGTGGTCCTCCTCCACCCACGGTGGGGCTCCGACGACATCACCCACCCTTTTCCATACCGATTACACCCTGTCAAGATCGAGAGAGAGAGATAGTCGAGTTGCAGAGAGAGAGGGGGGGAGAGGAGCAAACCTGTTCCGGCCATTTGTTTATCTCATTACTCAAATCCAAAGAAGAAAAGACTTTTCGTTTCATCTAACCTTTGTTACCACTCCCCAGAATTAATGATGCGGTTGCCGGTGGAAGACGGAGGCGTTGATGACGGTGGTCCCTCCTCCTCCTTCTCCGGCGATGCTCCGGCCAAGCCCCCCACCAAAGACACCAACCACACCCACTCTCTCCTACTACCAATCCGGACAGATCTATTCCAATCGGGACAGATCTATTCCAAACGTAAAGACAGACGGTGGTGAGGGTTCGGAGGTGTTGATGGTGGTTGTGGAGGAGGGTTTCGGGTTTGAAACCAAATCTAAGAGGGGGAGGCAGATGGAATACAGATATTAAGAGAGAGATGAGATATACAGATTTAAGAGAGAGATGAGATACATATATGATAAATTTTAAATTAAGAAAAAAAAAACTAATCTGACAAAAGAGAGAGAGAGAGAGAGATGTGATGGTTGGGGGTAAAGACTATCCTACCCTTAAAGCTTAATAATTATGTGGGTGATGTGGCCAATTATAAACCCTTGGATGGGTTTCTAGAGTTTACCAAATAAGGTGAGTTTTCTATAGATACTTATACTGTATATATATATATATATATATATATATATATATATATATATATATAGGCTAAGTATCCACAAAAAACCCTCTAAAACGAAGAAACTCGGTAAACTCTAACTTCCCGAGCTTTTTATTATCTGAAAAAATTAGGGTATGTAATATACATGATTTTAAGAGTTTTGAGCCAAAAAAAATCAAAAATGCGCCGAGTGGATATTTTAAAAAAAATAAATAAGTTTTTTTTGTGTTACGTATGTTACACAAAAACAGACATGTTACATATGTAACACAAAAAACTTATTTATTTTTTTTAAAAATATCCACTCGGCGCTTTTTTTGTTTTTTTTTTTTTTTTTGCTCAAAACTCTTAAAAACATGTATATTACATACCCTAATTTTTTCAGATGATAAAAAGTTCGGGAAGTCAGAGTTTACCGAGTTTCTTCAATTTGAGTGGGTTTTTAGTCAATCCCCCCCCCCCCTATATATATATATATGAAACAATAATGTACTTTTATTATACTGTATTATCTTTTCTTTTATGACTCGACCTGAATGTGAGTTGTTATAAATTCGACAAAAAAAAGAAGGCTAACAATAGAAAACGAAAAAATTCCTATCTACACCAAGGAACAATATATGTGCATCTTTGACTATTGTTATCATATGTTTGCGGAATCAAGTCATCAACATAAAGTTATTGGCTTTCAGTTGTCATTCGATTCTTTTGATAGTTAATTTCTACTACGATTATTCTTATTCCTAGTCCCATAACCTATCATGCATTCATGATCAACACGTATGACAGCTTGTGAGAATATTGGTAACATTTCTTTATTTAAGATTTGAGTAACAAATTTTTTCTTAAGATTTACAACACGTAATATCAAACGTTTTTATTCATATCAGATTCCTATTTTTTTTAACTTTACATGTATTCTTTTAATTCCAATTATGCCTTATTATCATTTATAGGTGGTGGGTGTGGTGCTAGAATGTACCCTAACACATTCCAATCATAGAGGCTGCTACACTAGATTTGTTCTATAGTACCCTAGCACTACACGGTATGATCATGTCAATGATGCATGGAATAACATGTGTCTATGTGTGACCCACCTCAGCGTTTGGGGCATGGAACCACAAGGGACAAAATCCGTGGGGTGATGGTGGCAAGCACGGTGGACCCGGGGTGGCTGCCAAGTCAGCTCGTTTTTTTTTTTTTTTTCATTTCTCATTTAAATAAACGCAATAGAAAAACGATTTTATTAATAAAACAATAACATTACATAAAATAAAAAAATACTAAAAATAAAATATATTTAAAAACACAAATAAAAAAAACATTATACTAAGCATCATATTTTTGCCTTGTTTATTGTTTCATTTCTTCGTACATTTGCCGATCATGATCTTAAAAGTAATCGATATTCATAGCAAGGAATTTCATATCCTCTCGTCTTTGTTAGCCGATTTTTTTCTCCTTTTTAAGAATCATTTTTCTTAAAAAAAACTGAATGTTTCTTCTTTCGTCGAGCTTTTGTTGTTGAATGTCATTGAACGTACAATTACATTCATTGTGGTCGGATAAATGTTCGGTATAATCCACTCCCCGATAGATGATTTTTTTATGCCCCTTCTTTGTATCTCTCTACCGAGTGGGTGGGTCGCTTTAACCTCGTCATCATTATCGCTTAGATTAATCTCGTTACGAGCATCGCTCGCAAGTGAACGAGTAGATGGAGTTGTTTTCGTCTATTTAAACGAATCGCTCACAAGCGGTATGTTCGCCCATTTGGTCGAGTACTACGCCACTTCCCAACAATATATAAATTTGAAAGCGTGTTTTGTTTATTTTTAAAAGAAATTAACACTCTCGACTAGAAGTCAGCTTTGGTTTCACCATTTTTTTGTGAATTCTTGAAGTTGTTGAAGTGAAAGTTATAGGCCGCCATATCGGTATTTATTTCACGTCACTTTGATGAGAGACTATTGTTTGTCGGGTAAGTCTCTCGTTTAATGAATGTTTACTCTATTCCAAATCTTGTTTTTGTGTGGAATTTTTACCTATTAAAAAGACAAGTAATTGGAAAATTACATATAACATTTATAAGAAAACAATTAAAAATAAATGATCTTTGGGTTCTCGGATAGAAATATCCAAGCGTTCACTAAAGAGGTTCTTCCGCATCACACTATTTTTAGGGACTCGTTCAGCGTCTTTCTTCTTCTCCACGGTTTTTTCCATGCTTTTTTTTTTACTTTTTTACCCAAGGGTTCACTAACATTTTGCGGTTGGGTTTCCGGTATGAACTCGGGTGTAGAAGTGGGAGGTTGTTGCGGGATGTTTTGAAGTGGAAATTGAGACGTGTGGATAATTGAGGTGGTTAAAACATACCGTTAGCTTGAAGATGCGCGTATGCCTCTATGAAAGATGAACTACCCGGAAGTTGTACGTTATGGTTTTGAGGCGGACTAGAAGTCGGGGATTCTCCTTGGCCGAATGGGTGATTTGGGTCAAAATAGTGGTGGTAGGGATTTATTTTTACTTAGAAATGTTGAAGTTTTGTTGTTATAAAATTTGAAGTGGGTAAAAATAGATATGTGAAAAATGATAGAAAAGGGTTGGATTTATATATAGTTGTATAATTAATTTTTTTAAACAAAAAAAAAACTTTTTTTCTTCAAGAAAAGAAAGACTTGTTGTCAAACGACTATTTTTCGTCCGTTTAAACGAATCGCGTGCAAGCAAACAAGTAGATGAGGTTGTTTTCGTCCGTTTAAACGAATCGCTTGCAAGTGGTACATTCATCATCCCCAAGTAGATGAGGTTGTTTTTGTCCATTTAAACTTATGTGAAAACCTTCAAACCTTTGAAGGTGTTTGAGCACCTTATTCGTGAGAGAGATGGCCAGTCTCTAACTTATGCCGGGATCCCTGAAAATTTTGTCCTACAAAACACTTCAGACTTGGTGAAGGTATGTGTAAGCTAACCTAAAACCCCTTCGATGCTTAAGTTAGTATAATTTATAGAGAAAATAATGAAATGAATTAAAATAAAAATAGAAAAAAGAGATGGAAATTATACCAGTATTTAATAATAGGTTTAGGGATAATATACATACCATAATTCAGTTTCAGGATCCTGAAGTTTACATAAAGTACCTCATGAGATGAATTGCATTCCAAGTTCTTGGTAGTAGTTCTCCTTCCATATTAGCTAACCAGTAGGCTCATTTCCCAGCTTCAGAATCAATTATATAGGGTCCTTCCCATTTAGCTGCTAATTTGCCATCGCTAGGATTAGTGGTATTTTTAAAAGGCTTTTCTTAATACCATATCTCCTGCTTGGAATCTTCGGATCCTGGAGAATGGTTCTGGCAGTAGGGATAACCATCTCTGTAAGGATCATTGTTTTAGTCCCGAACACTAATAAAAAAGGAGTTTGCCCTGTTTCATTTTTGCAGTTGTCCTATCTGCCCAAAGGACAAATGGTAATTCTACAATCCATTTTCCCTTTTTGGAACCTTGCTTCTTTTTAAGATTGTTGATGATGATTTTGTTGTTGGATTCTGCTTGTCCATTGGCTCGAGGATGTACTGGAGAAGAGGTGATTATTTTAATGCCCAACTATCACAAAATTTGGGTGTTCTTTTTCCAACAAATTGAGATCTGTTATCGCACAATTTCTGCAGGGATCCCGAATCTGGTTAGAATATTGTGTTTGATAAAGGATATCACATCTTTCTCCTTTACTTGCACAAATTCTTCGGCTTCAATCCACTTTAAGAAGTAATCTATCATTGCTAGCATGAATACTTTTCCACCTAGAGCTTTAGGTAGTTTGCTTACTATATTCATTCTCCACTTCATAAATGGACATGGAGAGGTGATAAGATACATAGGCTCTGCTAGGTTGATGTAGGATGTTTTCATGTCTCTGACAAGCATCTTAGTTTTAGGCATAAGTTATTGCGTCTGGTTTCATGGTAGGCCAATATTATTCGGTCCTCAGGATCCATGAAAATAAAGCTCTACCCCTGGTGTGATTCTCACAATCTCTTTCATGTATATCCTTTAATACTTCGTGTATCTCTAGTTCTTCAAAGCATCTCACATATGAACCTGCAAGTGGCTTACTATACAATATATCATGTAATATAATAAAACGAGATGCCTTCATCTAGAATGATCTTGGTTTTTCATCTTTTAGGATTTCTCCATCCCGAATATATTTGATGATGGGTGTGGTCCAGGATCTTTGTGTAATTTCAGGATCCCTGATCTCCAAATCCTAAGTGTCCATTACATCTTCATTATTTTCTATTGTCGGGTTCAGGATATGTATGACAGGTATTTTCATTCCTTCTGGTATCCTGGGAGATGATGCTTGTTAGGACAAAGAGGATTGGTGAAACCACTTTTGCAAACCTTAGTCTAATTCACTTCTGTCAAAATATTCTAAGTATAGAACTGCTGAAGAAGGAAGATCAAACTGCTGAAGAAGAGATTACACAAGTACTGAAGAAGAAAGTCATCAGAAGTTCTGAAGTCCAAACCAGACATTTCTACTGAAGAACTACTGAAGACAAACTACTCATCAGTAGTTTGTCATTCATCAGTACTTATGAGAAGATCTTTTCCACCGCCTTTTGTATCAGTAGTTTATTAGTTTAGTATTACTTTTACTTTATGTACAAGTTCCAAGATTGCAACTTGTTGCAACTTGTCTCTGAACTTGCTTTTTGGCAAGGTTCATGTATTTGTAAAGTCTATAAATAGAAGGGTTCATCCCTCTGTTTTAGACATTGATTTTAATACAGAAATCCTTCAAAGCATATTATTGTTATTTCCATTTCATATTTATTGAGAATCTGTCTAAGTGTTTCATTCTCATTCAATACTTAGATTCTCAATAAATACTTATCATTTATTAGTTTCTCAAACATCCAGGGGGAGTAATAACTCCTGTTGATAAGTGTAGCTTTAAACTCATAACATTCCGCTGTGCTATCACTCATAAAAGAGCAATACTGATCCAACAATTGGTATCAGAGCACTGGTTTATCTGATCACATATCAATCTAACACATTGAGAATCAGACACAGGCTCTTATTGATATTCAATAAAGGATTATAAGCTCACTTTTATCAACATCCATCACTTTAAGAGTTATTAGACAAATCAATACTCTTTGAAATGGATCCTCATAATACTGGTTCTGCCAATAAACCTGTTATGCTAGTAAGAAATGAATATAACATCTGGCAAAGGAGAATGGCACATACCTTATCACAGACCAAGACAGGTTGCTGGAAATCTGTGATATATGGTCCTCATAAACCAGTAAATATTAATCTTGAAACTAAAGAAGAGATTCCAAAAGACCCAAAAGACTATACAGATGATGCTTTCCTAAAACTTGAGCTTGATGCTAAAGCTTTCTCTATGTTGGCAATGGCACTCCCAAATGAAATCTACTCTGGCCTATTACATTGTGATAGTGCCAAAGAGCTTTGGGACTGCCTCAAAGAACAGTTTGGAGGAACTGAAGAGGTGATTGCCAACACCAGAGAAATCCTGGCTCAACAATATGAAACTTTTGCTCACATTAATGGGGAAACTTTAACACAACAATTTGAAAGATTCTCCTCATTAATATCTGAGCTAAAATTAAATGGTCAGACCTACACAACTGTATCTATGCTTCATAGATTTTTAAGGTCTTTACCTGAAAAATGGGAAACATACTCTATAGTCTTAAGATCTTCACCAGACTTTAGCTCCCTCACTCTTACAAAACTTCATGGGAGATTACTTACTTTTGAAAGAGAAATTGATCAAAAGAAAAAGTTACAAAGTTCTGGCAAAACTGCTGATGACTATCTACCAGGTAGTACAGCACTATTGGGACAAGACTCACCAACTTGTTCAAATAGTTTTGGATCTTTTGACCATATTGACATAACTGCTCGGATCTCATCTGAAAGATCATTCCCAGGTTATGACAATAATGATTTTAGTCAAACTGCTGATAACATGTGTTTTATCATGGATGATTTAAAAAATTTCAGCAGTGATGACTTAGATGAAATGGATATTTTGCACCAACTGGCCATGTTAAGTTTAAAAACAAATAAATTTTACAAAAGGTCAGGAAGGAAGTTTCCAGGACTCAACAGTTCAACAAAAATTGGTTTTGACAAATCTAAACTTAGATGTCACAAGTGTCAAAAGTTGGGACACTTTGCTAGAGAGTGTAGAAGCTCTGGCTTTAACCAATCTCAGTCTGGAAACAATTTTAACCCCAATTATAACAGGAATAATGGAACACAAGGGAGTGCACATTTTGTACAGGCACAAGCTCCACAACACCAATTTGTGCCACAAGTACAATATGTACAGATGCCTGCTCAACAGATGCAGAGCCAACAATCAATCCCTCCCTTTCCAGCTGCTCAACAACCTCCACAGCCTCAGCAACCCTCTCAACAAAGTTTATTTACTTTAGGGTATGTTGACTGGAGCAGTCTTCCTTTTGACACCACAGAGTGTAATCCTGATGCAGACAACAAAATGTTTGACATCAACTGGGGAGAGCCTGACAATGACAGGAAGAACTTTGCCTTAATGGCATTTGAGGGATGCACCTCAAAATCTGCCTTGTCACGGGTATCTAAAGAATCTTTGACAAAGCTTTGTTCAACTTCATGCAAAGAATCTTTTGCTCTCATAAGAGAGACTAATGTGCACTTACAAGGAAAAGCAAATGACTCTGAGAGAAAATTCACTCAGATGAAATGTGATTTAGAAAGAAAACTTTCTGCAAAAACAAAAGAAGTTTCTAAATTAACTAACACTGCTATTGAAACCCAAGCACAAATTAAAATCATGATAAATGACCTAGGAAATGTCAGACAAGAGCTTGCTGACACCAAGGTCACATGTGAAAAATGGGTTGAATCTTGTAAGGGGTACCAACTATTGCTAAACAAACAAAGTGCTTCAAATGTTAGGTTTGGCATAGGGTACAATCACACTGAAACACCAACAGATTTTTCCCCCAAAACTACTGAAGATGGGAGAAAAATTGTTTCAGGTGAAACTTCTGAAGAGAAAGAATGCACATCTTTCCATGAGAACTTTCTAAAAACTCACAAAGAAAGTTCTTCAGAAGTACTGATTAATTCTGACTTTAAGCCATCAGTAGAGAAGATCATTGAAGATCACACTTTGTTGATAGCCAAAAGATGTGGCAATGTCTATGCAGTGGACATTGAAAAAGACAAAGTACTTAACAACACTGCCTGTTTCTTCTCAAGGCATCAACTTCAGAGACTGATCTCTGGCACAGGAGACTTGGCCATGTGAACTTTAAAACCATAAATAAAGTCACAAAAATGGGCTTGGTCAGAGGTCTACCCTTAAAAGTATACCAGAGTCAAGAACACTGTGTATCATGTTTAAAGGGAAAACAGCATAAGTCCTCCTATAAGTCTATTAAAGAATCAAAAACAACTGCATGTCTTCAACTACTCCATATGGACTTCTTTGGGCCTGTAAAAATCATGAGCCTTGGTAAGAAGAAGTACTGCTTAGTCATCATTGATGACTATTCAAGATTTACATGGGTATTCTTCTTATTTTCCAAGGATGAGGCTGCTGAAATCATCAAGTTCTTCATTCTACAAGTAGAGAAACAATATTCTCTATCTGTCAAAGCCATTAGAAGTGACAATGGGACAGAGTTCAGGAACAAAACTCTGGATGAATTCTGCTTGTCTAAAGGGATTATTAGACAATACAGTGTTCCCAGAACTCCTGAACAAAATGGTGTAGTAGAAAGGAAGAACAGAACCTTAATTGAAGGAGCAAGAACAATGTTAGCTGATCCACAAGAAAAGCCTACAAGGTTTTTAACTCAAGAACCAGGATAGTAGAAGAAACACTGAATGTCAAGTTCAATGAGTCAAAACACACTCTTATTCCAGCACATCCTGCTGAACTTTTTGACCTTGACAGCTTCCATTTTGGACCTGAAAAGACTGTTACTTCATCTAAACCTACTTATTATGGTGATCAACGGTTTGATAATGAGGATCCAGCACCATGGACTCCTCAAACAGTCATTAAGTCAACTTCCAAACCATCAGAAGTTTCACAAACTTCTGATTCAACAACTGCTGATGTACAAACTCAAACATCTGCTTCAGCACCTAAAACTACTGAAGATACTGAAACTGCTGAACCAGACATTATAAACCTCAGTGGTTTGTTTGATGAAGTACAAGAGCCACCTACACCTGTCAGTGGTTTACAACAATTGATTGAACACAAAGATCATCCACTTGAACAAATCATAGGTGATATTGCATCAGGTGTTCTTACCAGAAACCAGCTTTCCAACTTTTGCTTCTTTTCAGCATTTATTTCTCAGTTGGAACCTAAAAAGTACCAAGAAGCCCTCAAAGACAACAACTGGGTACAAGCCATGCAAGATGAGTTGCTTCAATTCAAAAAACAACAGGTTTGGGAAATCTGTCCCTTACCACCAAACAAGCAACCAATTGGCACAAGATGGGTTTTTAGGAACAAACAAGATGAGGTTGGTATGATTATAAAGAACAAGGCAAGACTGGTAGTACAAGGTTACTCTCAAGAAGAAGGAATTGATTATGATGAAACCTTTGCTCCAGTTGCAAGGCTTGAAGCCATCAGGTTATTTCTGGCCTATGCCATTTCCAACAAAATAAAAGTTTACCAAATGGATGTTAAAAGTGCATTTTTGTATGGAAAAATAAAAGAGGAAGTGTATGTTTGTTAGCCACCTGGGTTTGAGGATCCTTCTCATCCTGAGTGGGTGTACAAACTAGACAAAGCTCTTTATGGGCTCAAACAGGCTCCAAGGGCCTGGTATGAAACACTTTCTAACTTTCTACTCAAAAATAACTTCACAAGAGGCTCCATTGATAAAACTCTTTTCATAAAACATGTTGGAAATCATATCTTACTTGTTCAAATATATGTTGATGATATCATATTTGGTTCAACAAACACAAAACTGTGTGATGAATTTAAGAAACTCATGCAATCAAAATTTGAGATGAGTACAATTGGAGAACTGCAGTACTTTCTGGGACTGCAGATTAAACAACAAACAAATGGAACTTTTATACATCAATCAAAATATGTTAAAGAATTATTAAACAAATTTTCTTTACAAGACTATAAATCATGTTCCACTCCCATGACACCAACCACACAAGTTGAACCATATGATCAAGGAAAACAGGTTGATCAAACCATGTATAGATGTATGATAGGTTCCCTTTTATATCTAACTGCTTCTAGACCAGATATTATGTTTTCAACATGTGTCTGTGCTAGATATCAATCAGCTCCTAGGGAATCACACCTCATTGCAGTCAAAATAATCTTCAGATATCTGAAAGGAACTCCAACACTTGGAATTTGGTATCCTGCTTCAAGCAATACCAAGTTACCAGCTTTTTCAGATAGTGACTATGCAGGGTGTAAAATGTCAAGAAAATCAACATCTAGTGGTTGTCAATTCTTAGGAAACTGTCTAGTGTCCTGGCAATCAAAGAAACAAACATCTGTTGCAACTTCAACTGCTGAAGCTGAATACATTGCAGCTGCAAGTTGTACATCACAGATACAATGGCTCCAGTATCAACTTCTTGATTATGGAATCAAAGAAACCAAGACACCATTGCTTGTAGACAGCACCCATTAGCATCATTCAAAATCCTGTTCAGTTTTCAAAAACTAAACACATTGAAATCAGGTATCATTTCATAAGAGATTGCTATGAAAAAGGCAAGATTGAAGTGAAACATGTAGCAACAGCTAATCAAATAGCTGACATATTCACTAAACCCCTTGACACATCAACATTTCAGAAGTTAGTATCCATGCTTGGGATGCTAAATTTGTAAGTGTTTCTCTTTACTTTTCTGCACATATTTTTCATTTTTCACTTACATCTGTTTTCAAAATTGAAAACTTCTGAAAAACAAACAAGAGAGAAACTAATGATGAACAAAACATCAATATAGGGATATTTTCTGAAAAGTGATTAACTTCTGATAAAACAACCTTCAGAAGTTATGAATAAAGTATTTATAAAGCATTCTCATCAATTGTTCAAAACTACTGAAGAGAAAGTGGGAACTACTGATGAAAATAATTCTTCATCAGCAGTTTAGTCAAAAAGGGCAAATCAGACTTTTCCCACATCAGAAGTTTGACCTAGGCGGTTTAAAACTTCTGATAAAGAAGTTCTGACCTAGGCGGTTTAAAACTTCTGATAAATACCTTTTCCAACACTTATCCATTCAAAAAGCAAAAATTCCCTCCTTCTCTCTCAAAAAGCTCTCAAACGCTGAACCTGCAAAAACACTGTTTGATTCATACACACACAAACCACATGGCATTAGTTCTTAAACAGGGACACAATCTTAGAGCCTACTTAGAAAAACAAGAAGGCTGGTCCCAATACGATGAGATCATTGATCTCGTCGTCAAATCCCAATATTTCACCGCTCTCACAATAGACCCACCAATACATCTTGAAACTCTCAATGAGTTCTGGGCTAACGCTGAGACAGTGATGGTGGACGATGAGGTTATCTCTCTCAACTCAACAATCAAAGGGAGACAAATGGCCATCACTGTAACATCGCGAATTTCCCCTAATTTTTTTATTTTTTTTGATAAAAAGAATGTATTGTTTTAAACAATATATGTTTTAAATACCTTAAACTAATAATTATTTGTATCTCGACACTTTTGTACGTTTTAAAAATATTTCGAGTCACTTTCGGGCTTATATAATCATATTATGAATTTAGAATAATATAGTTTTAGGGAAATAATTGCCAAAAAAAGATTTGTGTGGACCGGGACTCGAACCCGCGTCCACAGCCAACCAACACACAGTGACAACCAACTGAGTCAACTATCATCTTGTGTAGTATTTCAGAAGAAAATAAACTTAACACATTCCTTAAATTGATTAGTCAAATAGTCAATTCATCATAAAACCTTACTTTATGGTGTTGACCCATTTTAATGGCTAATTGACTCCAAAACTAGTATAAAAACCCACCTATGACCCATTATACTTTGCACCTCTAAACCGATTGTTTCAATCCGATTAAACTTTCCCTCATACCTTTCTTCTATAATCTATTACTTCTACAATTGAAGCTTTGATTATAAGCTCTTGTAATTGGCGAATTGGAAGCTTGATATTCTTTCTTTTTCATTTTCTTCAATTTGGACTAGCTACGTTGTTGAGTCTTTGGGATTCGCCTCGCATACATTCACAACACTTAGAGGATAATTCACCTTAGCCAAAGTGAGTTTACGTAACCATGTTTATGCAATTCTTCATACTTGCAACATTATACTTAAGCAATTCTACATGCATGTCTAGTTGTAAGCTTTAATGCCTCATGATTTAGACAACAACAACAGTTTCAACGAGTTTCAACATTACATAATCATTAGCTATGGCCAAGCCGGTGATACTCAATAATAGATCTATTGGATTGACAATCCCACCCGGATACGTGTACCTCCTACATAGGTAGCGTGGGTGATTGTTATCGTTCCAACATATTATTAAGGTGAACCGTGGATGACGGGATGGACCTAAACTAGTCGGAGGTTTGATTATGTCGATTCAACATATCATGTTTATTCATGTAGACTTAAACTTACGATAGACATATGAATTGCTAAACTTTTATACTTAAACTATTTGCTTGACATGGCTCATGTATTCTCACCAACTTCTAGTTGACCCCCCCATTTTTACAACTCAACAGGAAATAATGATGCGTGAAGACTAGAGTGTTAGCATGAGAAGATATTTGAAGTTTATGCTTTATTTGGTTATTTGATGTATTAGAATTCCATTCAAAACTCATTATGTATTTTCAATTTTGGATATTTGCACTTTAAATAAATTTCAATTAAAACTTGATTACCATGTGCTACTGTATACTCATTCTTACATGACACCTCGATGTTTCCGCCATCGGTTGGGGTGTTACAATCACACTGGCCACACTTGCAAACAGACTGGGGTTGAATGATGTGAATGCCCCTGAAAAGTTTGAAAACTCTGCCATCCACCTAACCATGACTGAATGTGGTTATCAAGGTACTCTCTCACAAGCTACAATCTTTAAAAAGTATTTTGAACCAAAATACAAACTTTTGTTTCATTATATCATTATGTGTTTGAGTCCTAAAACAGGGTCTTATGACCAGATGCCCTCAACCTTTCAACCAATTTTTCATTCCATAGTGAATGAAACAAATTACAGGGCATCAAAACTTTTCTTTAATGAGTTGGTGTTACATCATAATAACACTAAAAAGAAGTTTTTGTTATACCCAAGGTTCATTATGCAATGCATAATCAAAGAACTGGGTGATGAGGTGCTTGTGGGTAAAACTGAAATTTTGAAACCCTTAACCTCACAAGCATACTCTAGGCACAACAAACAGGCTGCCTGGCCAGAAGATGACCAAGGGGAACCAGAACCAGTCCCCATGGAACCCTCATCTTCCAAACCTACACCCCCAAAGGCCAAGAAACCCAAGGTACAAAAACAAAAACCCACCAAACCAAAAAGAAAAGCTGTTCAGGAGGTTGAGATGCCTGAACAAACTATTGTGCAATCTGCACTTCATAAAGATGTGACTGAAACATCCTCTCAGTCTCATCCATCTCAAACCCCACCAAGAGCACCAATCACAATTCTTTTCAAAAGAAAAAGACTTAAGAAAACCATTCCTATTGATGCTTCTTTTGAAACTGCTGAACCCATTAACCAAACTACTGAACCAGCACCCCAACTTTCTGAACCTGATTTTGAAATAGCCAAACTTCTCTCTGGGCTAAAAGAGAAAGTCCCATCTACACATGTCAGTCCCCAACAACCACATCAAACAGGGGACACAGCCTCAGAATTTGACATGGATGTGGACACTCAAAGCCCTAAACAAAGAGATGAGGATGAACCAGGGTCTCTAAGCCCAAACTTAGAAACTCTTGGTACTTTTGAGGCTGCTACTACTCATTTACCACCCAGTGGTGGATCTGAGGAAAGAAGCAACATAGCTAAGACCTCAACTGTGGCAACTACTAATGAAGGCTTAATGCCTGAGGTAGGAAATCCTCTGAACCAAGAAAAAGAGGTACATGAGACAACTGAGTTGGGCTCAGCTCATGATATAACTGATACAGTCCTCATTGAGGATGTAATCAGGGATTCGGATGATTCCATTGACTTGGATGATGTTTCAAAACACCAAACTACTGAATTGACGGCTACAAGTGAAGGTCCTGCACCTGGTGTATCTATGCTCAAGAAGCTAGTCACACCAGATCAGGTTAAAGTCCACTTAATCCCTGATTCCCCTATAGTGGCATCTTCTGTACAACAAGAAGATCAACCAAAAACACACCCCTCACTACAAATGCCTACCCAATTCTCTGGGCAATCCAGCATAGACATGAACCAACTATGCAGCCCAGATGGTCCCTTATATCATATGATGAACACCCTCATCAAAAATCACTTCCAAACATACACAGCTAACTTGGAGCTGTCCATCAAGAACCAATTTGGAGTGATATAGACAAAGATGAACGATCTATCCAACAAGATTGACTTCAACAGCAGACAGATTGCTACTCTTACAGGTCAGTTCTCCCAACCTTCAACATCAAAGCCTGATGAAGCCAAAAAGGGGGAGAAAACTAAGGAACCTATGGAGTCACTTGAAGCCAAGAAAAAGGCAAGAGTGGCTATCCAAGAGAGAGAACAAAGAAACCAAGCCAGAAAAGAACAACTGGCCTAACAATTTGGTGTCTCTATTCAAGAAATAGAAGATACTGAAAAGTCTGATGAATCCCAAGGGCACAATGAAGAAACCTCTGATGGACAAAGTTCTGATGAAGACTCAGAAAGTACTGAAGACAATCCTTCAGTAGTTGACAAACCTTCAGTAGTTGTCAACCCATCAGATGTCAACACTTCCAAAACTCAAACTACTGAACAAGAGCCTTCCAGATCAACTGAACCTACTCAACCAACTCCTGTTCCTCCTAGGCCTATTACAACAGTTACCACTATGACAGTACTAAACCCTTCTCCAATCTCTCAATCAGCAGAACTTCTTGAGAAGAGTTTAGTGGCAGTTCAGAAGAAAGCCAAGGAAGATCAGATTTGGAAACTTCTGGAAGAAAGGGATGATTTAGACTTAAGCCTGGATGAAAAGCTACAGGCTTATGAAGCTGAACTTCAAAGGCAGGCTAGCCTAGACAGAATTGCTGAGGAAGACAAAAGACATCAACTGATGTCTTATATTACTAAGAACAGCAAGATCAAAGCCCATACATTGAAGAGACTCTCCATGGAAGAGCTGACAAGAAGAGCTCAACTTATTTCAGACAAACTTGCAACAAGTAAAGATGGAAAAGCCAAGAGAGCCCAGATGATAGAAGAACTAGTAGCTAATGGTTATGGTTCAAAAGCCTCTGTGTCCAAATGGAAAGAAGAAAGATTAATGGACACTTATAGAAAATACAAGGGCTGCAAATCCAGAGAAGTTTGAAACTGCTGAAGTATCAACTTCAGTAGTTAGAACTTCTGGTGTTCAAAGAAGACCAGCTACTCAAAAGAAGAAATCAGAGGAGAATGTGAAGACTGATTTCAGAATGGTACTACTAGAAGGAAGTACATTAGTCCATTCTGACTTTGACATTGAAGAAAAACCTCTGATCACACAATTCAGGGATCCTTCCACCTTTGCCTATCAAATCCAGAAAACCATCAAAGACAAACTGCACACTAAGGTAGTTACTGAGCATCATTTGCCAAATTTTCAAATACCTAATGTGATGCAACAAGAACAAGGAGGTGAATCCCACCTGAGAGTCACTGAAGTTGAAAACATCCAACACTTAGGAGAATCCCAGGGTACCACTATGGTTTCCTACACTTTAGACTTTGACAAGTCTAAAGTACCAATCATCAGATGGTCCTTTACTGATAACAACTCAGTACTAGTGACAAGAAGAGATCAGACAAGCAGAGCCTATAAGTCGATGAATGATCTGAAGAAGCTATCAACTCAAGACCTACTTACAATCCAACATCTAGAACCACAAAAAGGATCTCTCACTGATGAACAGCTGAACCAGCTAAAGAATTCCATGTTCAAAGGAATATGGAAAATCATGAATGACAGAAGAAAACAATAAGGAATTAGAAAGGTTTTGGCTTCATCAATCCAGGGGGAGATTGTTAGGACAAAGAGGATTGGTGAAACCACTTTTGCAAACCTTAGTCTAATTCACTTCTGTCAAAATATTCTAAGTATAGAACTGCTGAAGAAGGAAGATCAAACTGCTGAAGAAGAGATTACACAAGTACTGAAGAAGAAAAGTCATCAGAAGTTCTGAAGTCCAAACCAGACATTTCTACTGAAGAACTACTGAAGACAAACTACTCATCAGTAGTTTGTCATTCATCAGTACTTATGAGAAGATCTTTTCCACCGCCTTTTGTATCAGTAGTTTATTAGTTTAGTATTACTTTTACTTTATGTACAAGTTCCAAGATTGCAACTTGTTGCAACTTGTCTCTGAACTTGCTTTTTGGCAAGGTTCATGTATTTGTAAAGTCTATAAGTAGAAGGGTTCATCCCTCTGTGTTAGACATTGATTTTAATACAGAAATCCTTCAAAGCATATTATTGTTATTTCTATTTCATATTTATTGAGAATCTGTCTAAGTGTTTCATTTTCATTCAATACTTAGATTCTCAATAAATACTTATCATTTATTAGTTTCTCAAACATCCAGGGGGAGTAATAACTCCTGTTGATAAGTGTAGCTTTAAACTCATAACATTCCGCTGTGCTATCACTCATAAAAGAGCAATACTGATCCAACAATGCTAGATTTGCTAAGGAATTAGCTTGTGCGTTTCCTTCCCTTGGTATCTGTGTTATACTAAAAAAACAAATTCCATAGCAAGTTTCTTGACCAAATCAAGATAATTTGCTAATTTCTCACCCTTGCCTGCATATGAACCATTAAATGATTAGTAATAAGCAAGGAATCAACGTATACGTCAAGATACCTGATTTTCAAGTGTGTTGATAATTGTAATCCAACTATTAGTGCCTCATATTCTGCTTCATTATTGGTAGCTTGGAATTCACAGGATACTGATTGGGGTATAATTTCCCCTTTGGCGATTTTAGCAGGATCCCTATACTTGTCCCCCTCACATTTGATGCGCCATCAATGAACGAAGTCCACTTTTGTTTTGTCTCTTCATTTTTTTGACTTCTAAGTCAACATCTTTCAAGATATCATTGCTAAAAATCAGCCACAAAGTCTGCTAGTGCTTGGGATTTAATAGTTGTTCTTGGTTCATAAAAGATGTCGAAGGCACTAAGTTTCACTGACCATTTGGCCATTCTTCCTGATAGCTCAGGCTTTCTTAAGACACACTTAATAGGATAATTAGTTTTAACATGTATAGGATATGTTTCCAAAATAGTGTCTCAATTTTGTAGATGCAATAATTAAAGCTAAGATTAATTTTTCAAGATAAGAATACATGGATTCAACATCAAGCAAGCTTTTACTTACATAATATACCGGATGTTGTTGACCCTCATGATCTTTTACTTCCCTGATCATGCATTCTTTTAGAAGTCTTTCGAATTCTTCTTGAATGATTGCATTTATTTCAGGTGCAAACTTCCTTCTTTTTTGATGGATATAGTTTATGAGTAATAATTTCTTTAGATATACCTGTCATGTCTTCATGTTTCCAGGCAAAGGTATGGATCCTTCTTTCTAGGAATTTGAGTAAGTTTTCTTCTACTTTTTGGGGATCCCAGTTCCTATCAAGATTTTGTGGTCAGGATCCTCATTTCCCAAGGGTACTTCTTTCACATCTTGTTCCCTTGTTTTCAATACATCTCTAACCTTTTTCTGTAATTGTATGCTTGCCTTGATTGGGTGGAAACCTTCATTTATGATGGGTAACAATTCTTTGCTTCTTGCTAATCAATATTGATCTTGACAACTCCCCAATGAGTTGGTAGCTTGATACATTGGTTATATGTGGAAGGCACTGCTTTCATATCGTGTATCCATGGTCTACCTAGAATAATGTTATAGCAAGATAATGAATCAATAACACAAAATTTTGCATAAAATTTACCCCTTCTATGTAGACGGGTAACCTAATTTTTCCAACTGTGTTCTTCGCTTTCGCACTGAATCCTATCAATACTGAGGATTTTGAGATAATTTCTAATTCAGGAATGTTCATTCTTTTGAGACCATCCAGCCAAATTATATTAACCGAAATTCCTCCATCAATCAGGATCCTACGTACAAAATGGTTACCTATATATAAAGTGATAATCAAACCATCATGATGAGGATCATGGACGTTGCTCCTATATTCTTATTCAAAAGATGTTGTTTTTCGATAAGTCGCATTGATGTTTTCGTCGACCTGTCCTGTGACACCAGTCAACTAACCAGGTCAACATCCGTACGCATTTTATTTATTATTGTCATTTCATGTGCATAATTAGGCATTTTTGCACACACTATACCTCCCCCTAGTCTGGTGAAACATGAGTTATTCAGAGAACTCAACAAATCACCCGTTTATGCATACAACACTTGGACTCTATGAAACAATTGCCACGGATCAGTCAATCCAATCACACGCTCAATAGATATCAACTGGATACCCGATTAATGCACACAAGTACAAAATAACAATATATGTGACAATACCTAAGTGGAAAATTACACAATCCACTCAAACCCGATCAACTACGAAGTGTTTTAATAAGGCTACCATCCTCATCAATCAAAAACACTTCCAAGGGCAAACTTATATTATCATTTGATGGCAATGTTTCCTAACACATGATAGCTCCTTACTAACATATGTATACACTTTAGCTCGATCACAAATAATACCATGTGTTAACATTTAATAACATGAGATCATAAGTTATTAAACCAATACATGTTAATATCGTCATCAAGTGCCATTACAGGCTAGCCGAAACCAAGTTGTATTTTCATGGAATGGTCGAATATAACATATAATAACTAAGGTTCTATTCAATCCACACTATACTTACACATACACGTATCTATACAATTGGATCTACAACACATTGCGTGAATCATGATTAAACATGGAAATGCATATCCATACCCACATATGTACGCGTGTAATGTGTATATACATACAAAGTTGACACCAATACTTACACCAAATAGGTATACAAACAAATTCCCTGCATATTCCCATCCAAGACAATCTATCTTCTTATGCCTTTGTCCTTTCTAACCGATTCAAGTGCAAGGAAGATCCAAACATTTGTATTGTCCCTTGCTTATACAAATATAGGTCTTGATCATCTACACAACTCCACCCATTTCCTTTCTTTTTTCAGCTGAAACCATCACACACACACACACACACTCACTTGTTCCTTTCATAGAATGTCCATAATTATCACCAAACAAGCAAGAAGCCATCTTACACAAGCCTCCATTTGGAATGGTATTAACCCAAAGAAGATAACATTTCCCTTTGTCCCATCTTCGGCCGAACACAAGACCCAAGGTACCCTCATGTCCCTTTCAACTTGGTTGTCCTACTCTTACACTAAAATGGCAAAGACAACTAACCTTCCAAAATTCCCAAGGTCAACTCCCTGCCATCCTTGCCAAGAACCAATCGAAACATGAAGGGGGTAAGGAACTATCACCATCATCATGTGCATACAAATCATGTCACATTGAACTATCTCTATCACCCTATCCAAACCAAAAACCCATTGGCCGATTAGCCCTCACCCCTACACTCATGATGTAATTTATTCTCATAATGATGATGATGTAATTGCAACTTATACCAAATGAGGAAAGAAGCCAAACAATGATGCAAGTTCCTAGGCAAGAGAACACGCCTAAACTTAGCTTGATCATCCAACTCATCGGCCATGCTTGGATCATACACAAACTCATGATTAAAATCACTTAACAATGCTCCAACTAAGAGGATTAGACTTACCCTTTTAGCTTTTGTCACCATCCTAATCGGCCCTCTATATAAAGAGGCTTCTTGATCATCTAAATCACACCAACATAAATCCAAAGTTCCCTTATTTCACCTTGTATGCTTCGGCTTCTCCCAACCTTCCTCTAAATCTGATCCAACACTCTCAAGACTCGCACTAGGAAGCTCTCGAAGGCCACAAAGATCTATTCCACCAACAAGTCTTGAGGTATGTTCAAATCATCCATGTTACCTAGTTATTTCTCAATGATGATCGGTCCTATTGTACACCCGACCCAATGTCCCTTGATCTTGTTTAATCGGCCCATAATAAAGTCAAAACTAGTGTTTGTAATCAGAAAATATTAATGTGATGATTTAGCTTCATGATTATATGTTAACCTATGAACACTATGCACACATTGTGTTATAACACCACCTAAGTACGAGATGCCTTGAAACCAAAGCTAGAACAAGTACCATGTGTCGAATGGGTGCAATACCTTGAATTCTTAGATCAAAACACAATGTGAGTAATGTGCCAAACCTATATTGCTTTGTACGAATAATCATACACGAGTGCTAAGGAACTACACTTTCACACACCTATGATCACTCTTTTCACACATTAATGGACACACATAAGTCGGTTTTATTGTATCAAATAATCGGATTTAAACCATTGTAGCAAGCTAAAGTTTCGGCTATTGTTTCAACATATGTTAAAATAACCATAACATGTGTTAATCATTCCTTTAACATAACAACATTGTGACCTATGTTAAAGCACTTGTTTTTTTTCTAAGAAAAACACCACACATGTAGGTTTGAGGAATATTCCATGACCCATGATGACGTGTGGGGCCCGTTTGGTCAACAATAAATACGTTCCTATAATAAAAAGCCCCGAAATACATAAAAACTGTACACTTTACAAGGGACACGTGAACCACATAATAATTATCACATACACGAACAATGGCCCACATGTAACAAACACAAGGGTCCACAAATGTCGGGTGAACAACTTGTATGATAAACAACAAGAACATACAATTTACCGTGCTCTTGATAATCATAGGGCAATCATTGTCTGGACAGTAGTTGCGTCACATTCCAGCTTCACTAGACCACACGTGCCATTATCAGGTAAGTTTCACGGCCCCGTTTTACTATTTTTCCATTTTGGGGGATAAACATGCTACAACACTAGTACAATTCAATTATGTGTAATTCTATCGTGACTACCATGTGGAACATGAGACAACCGGTTCATGAGATCTCAATAGTCCTCGTACATACATTACACCGTAACCATTTGCTATCAATAGCCATGGAACACTTTAATAGATCTATTGGGTTGACACCCCCACTCTTGGTTAGTCTCTCTAACCGGTTACATACAAAAGAGTGTTAGTATTCTACTATACATACATTGTCTTTAGTGTAAAATGCGTGAGGCACAACAGTCAAGAGGTTTGGTTATGGGACTCATGGTTTGCACAATAATCATTTGCTTAGCTAGCCTATGATTGGTCATACGCGGATTACACGAGCACTTTACTTAGTACATTAAAACCTGTGAACTCACCGACATTAGTGTTGATAAATCTCTTATGCATGTTTTTTCAGGTAATTGACGATGAGAAGCGGGGACTTGGGAGAGTGGTCCGAGCTGGCACCTAATGGTACCGTCATGGATTGGGTCTTGTCAGTCATGTGTTATTTTAGCAATTGAGTCATGCGCTTTCAGACAATTTACTAATTTTAGACAATGTTATTTTGATTTGAATAATTTATGACATCATCCATCCTTAGATGGTATCAATTTTAGATGAATTTGTGTGTTGCTTGAACCTTGTGCTTGAAAACCTTTCAAATCACATCCCCGTGTTTCCGCCTTAGCGGGGTGTGACATGTCCTCTTTCTCTTCATTGGATTATCTAGCATGCCTTTTTGCAACTGGGTGAGATGTTCCGCATATATATGAACCACCTGAAATAAAAATTTTAGTTTTGGCATCTGGAGGTGGGTATGTTGCTCTCTTTAGGAATCTTTTAGGATCTTGCGACTCATCTTTTTTCGTTCCAAAAAGTTCTTTGAGATGGCCATTGCTTAGGAGATAGTTGATTTCTTTTCGAAGGGCTATGCATCCTTAGTAATGTGCCTAAAATCTTCATGAGAAGCACACCACTTTGATTTGTCCTTCTTGCTATTACCGTTATCATTTCTTTTAGCCCACCTAGCTTAATCACCAAATTCCTGCATAGCAAACGTTAAACATGCAATGTCAGCGGAAAAACAATAGTCAGAAAGTTAATGATATTCTTCTTGTTACTCTTCTCTTTCCACGGCATTAACCATGGGATTATCTGGTCTGGAATAAGGTTTAAATCGATTTGGTTTGTATGAGGATTCTGACTTCCTATTGTGATGTTCATAATTGGTATGAGAATTCATTTTCTTTTGGAGATCCCGGTCATCTTCGAGCCTTATGAAGCTTATAGCCTTGTTTCGAACTTCATCTAGATTCCTGCAAGGGTTCATTACCTGTAACACCCCAACCGATGGCGGAAACATCGAGGTGTCACATAATGACGATTCTTCAAAAGCTCATGGTACTAAAGTGTAAATATTATTTAAATTCAAGATTAAAGTCACACATCAAAGTCAAACCAATACATCAAGTTTCAAAGCAAAATGATACAACAAGCTTGTATATTATGCCTCAGTCCAAGCCTAAGTGACAATCATCAAGCGTACCCTGAAACATGTGCAAATATAAAACGTTAACAATAATGTTGGTGAGTACACTTAGTTTGTGTACGTATAATATAGGTATAAAAATGTTTTACAACTCAAGTGTCATGGATCATTCAAGGCAAATATGAAAAACTCGTAAGTACACAACACGGGTTAAAATCAAACCTCTTATGTGACAAAGTTTAAAGCATTAATAATGACCTAGGACTTCCCACCACCATAGGTACTTTTCACTAGGCGGGTTGTCAATCCAAATAGCGGTATCCATTGTTAAAGTCGGCTAGCTAATTTGATTTTGTAATGATTGCAAGTATACTACGTTCATGTTTAAGCATAAAGCAAAAGAATTCAAAGCATAACACGTGTATGAATTGTATGTAAAAACATTTATGAATATGTGTAAGTGTAAGATTCATAGGTGTACATGTCTCGCCCCAAAAGTGTGAGAAAACCAAAAAGGGGATAAGTATACTCACAGTTTTGGTAAGCGATAAATCCAACAAATCTCGTCACAAAATAAAATTGGGAATTCCGAAGAACTCAACCTATACGTATAAGATTATCAATGAGGGAAATGACTTAAAAGTCTAAGGCATCTAGAATCTAAGACATTAGGGTTTGCTAGACTTATGTAGGGAAGATGAAGTTTTACGATAACTCGACTTTAATAGAAATTTTGAATTCAAAAAGTATATCCTGCTTTAAGATCAAATATACAACTAAGAAAATAATTATTACTATTTGAATATCTTGAATAAAAATATTCTAAGTAATGTATTCAAAGATTTTAGTTAATCAACATAACTAATTTATATAATTACAATAATTGTAATTAATTATATAAATGTATACAAATAAATAAAACATAAACACTTATGTTTTCTATACTTGGGAATATTTCTATTTTATAAAAAATATTCATAAAACAGATTTTATAATTTATATTCAATTAAATAAATTATTATGACTAATCAAATATAAATAAGCTAAACATACAAGATATTGTCCAAAAATAATATTTTTTGTGAAAAATGATTATTTTCTGATGTAAAATACTCAAAATAATTTTTTTCATAATTTTTCTCAATTTATTTGCATTAAAAACATATTTAATGAGTTTAAATCATATTTAAATTATTAAAAATAAAAAAAACCGATAAAAGTAATTATTTACAAGGAAAATAAATTTTATTTCAGTTTATCATACTTGGAAATAATTACCCAAAAATGTTGAGAGAAAAATCATTAAAAATGAATTTTGAATCAATTAAATATGATTAAAAAAATTTAATTAATAAAAGTATGAAAATAAGATATTTTTCAAAAACTAAAAATATGATAATTTTCTATGAGATGTCAAGATACTACACCTAAACTTTATAATTTTTTGAGCAAAAATGAATTCATTATGAATATTTTAAGATGTCTAAACCTATATATGTATATAAACAGGTATTATATCAAAGTATTGGTTTACAAAAAAAGAACAAAAATCGTGGGCTAATGGAATCGAACCCGCGCCCCTCATGAATCAAAATACAAACAAACCCACTCGACTATAAGTTTCTTCTGTTGAAAAGTTAGAAAAACAAAATATATCAAGAATAATCTCACTTCATCTTCTTCCCCAAATTACAAACCCTAACCTTAGATTCCTAAGACCCTCAATTCGCAAACTATAGAATCCATAACCATAAGGCTTTCAAAGATGACTGATAAGAGAATAAAATGGCACAAAAAGTTCAAACTTACAAGTTTAGTACTGATCAATAATGGGGCTGCAAAACTGGAACCAAGAACCAAATTTATCACGTTTACAGAGATGAAATCGTGAGGTTTTTATGTGTGTTCAAGTTGTTTAAGGGTGCAGAAAACTAATGAAATGATCGTTTATATAGAAGTTGTGTTTAATGAGTAATAACTCACGTTTTAAGAAACCGGCCGTTATGCTCTTTAAACCCAATCGTAACCCATTAAAACCCAATAATAAAGCGTTTAAACTTCGATGTTAGGATGAGGATTATGTTAAAATGGATGAAGAAGATGTTTGGAATCAATTGGAACGAATTAAAGCCGATAATTAACAAAAAACACCATTCGCCGGAAAAACATTCCTGTCGGCGGTCTGTGGTCGGAAAACTGGGTAAGCCGGGATGGGGTTGGGTTCAAATGTAAGTTTGAGATAATAGCAACTTCAGTCCCTGTGGTTCGTTTAGTTTTAAAATATTATGATTTGGTTAAGTTTTGTTTCATAAAACTTAACTACAGTTTACTTTAACTAACTAAAAGGTTTTTAAAACTTAAAAACTTAATTTTTTTTATAACTTTTTAAAAACATTACGTAACATTCTTTATGTTTCCATAACTTACCATCGTAAAACATTAACGTTTTCTCAAATTCTTTCAATAAGTTTATTCGTGTTTGAATATATAAAAAAAATTACAATTAAAAGTAAAATGATAAGATTCGATTAAACGTCAAAACACGACATGTTTAAATTACTATCCATTGCACAATTACGATTAATGACGAAATACAACCAAACAAAGATGTAACGATTAATGAAATTCATCTTTTATTAAAGTTCAAAATGATCAAAGTACGAGGACTAAAGTATGAGGACTATGAATGTAAATTCGATAAAGTCTGGGAAATATGCAAATGTCACAGTCTCCCCTACTTTAGGAAATTTTGTCTTGAAATTTATTTACGGGAAAACTGATAAATTTGGTTTGAAGGGATGGTTAAACTATTGCTAAAAATTTGGTTAGGTAAACGTAAATCTTGAGAAAATAAAAAAAAATTGTTTGGCAACCGTTTCTAAAATGTAAAGTTTTAATTAGCCTTACTCAAACACAACAGAAATCGATTAAATGGATTTGATGGTATATGAAGAAATGGAAATATTGATACATATTGTGAGGTTAGGTTTGGGAAGAACAAAAGACTTGAAATACGAAGGTATCATGCGTTCTATAGAAAGTTGGTTTTCGTTTAAAATCTACCAGGATGATCGGGGTTCCAGAGGCACTAAGAGTTTTGCATGATCCTAGTAACATTAAATCCTTCGGATAATAGTTAACTGGAGCACGATGCATAGGTTTGGATCATGGCGAGAATGACTGCGATTAAGTTACTGACTAAGATTACTCAAGATTAGAAAGAATGGGAAGAACTTCACAGAGACTATCACCATACCCAAAGAATAGAAATTGAAGTCAAATACAATGTTTAAGTTTAGGTCTGAATACTCTAGACTAAGGACTGACTATGATTTATTCTTGGTTTGATTCCCAGTCGCATTCTCGATGCACCATCAGGGCTTATATATAGGGTGTACCGCAGCTAACCCACCACACTTTTAATACTTCAAAAATGTACTGAAAATCTCTCCTGAAACCCTAATAGAATTTTACACCACCTCAATGTACCTGTAAATCCGTGATTACGTTCTGGACCGCAATCGCCAATTCACCTTACATTGGGGTGTTATGTCCTTCTACAACACTAACTCAACACAATAAAATGACTGAAAGTGTTAAGACAATGCAAAAAAAGGGGGGTCATGTTTTACGCACAGCTAGGGTATGTTGAGGTCCTTCCCTTCGCCATGTTCACCTCCTAAGCTAACCCATTCACTACGTTTGACTACAAGACACTAGCACACACTGTGATAGAGAAAGCATATGCTTAATTTCCCTCAAGTCGAAAACACATTCCAACCTGAGAACTAGTTTACCTCGTGAGCTACCATCTTAAAAGAATACTTAACATGTCAACACGAGCACGAACACTAACTTGGTTTATTAAGTCACAAGTGAAAGAAATACTTTTTGTAACACCCCAACCGATGGCGGAAACATCGAGGTGTCACGTAGTGACGATTGTTCAAAAGCTCATGGTACTAAAGTGTAAATATTTTATTCAATGCTTCAAGTTACAATTACAGATATCATCAAGTACAAATACTATTCCACATGTTGTCTTGATTAAATCTTTACTAAGTCCACATGTCCTACATGACATATCTCAACAATCAACCTGAAACATGTACGAAAATATTTTGTCAACATAAATAATGTTGGTGAGCATACTCAGTTTGTATACGTATAATATAAGTTTAAAGAAAATGATTTACAATTCATGTGTCATGATTTATTCAAGGCAAATATGGAAAACACGTAAGTACACACGCGGGCCAAAATCAAACCTCTTATGTGACAAAGATTAAAGCATTAACAATGACCTAGGACTTCCCACCACCATAGGTACTTTCCACTAGGCGAGTTGTCAATTCAAATAGCGCTATCCATTGTTAAAGTCGGCTAGCTAAGTTGATGATTTTGTAATGATTGCAAGTATACTACGTTTATGTTTAAGCATAAAGCACAAGAATTCAAAGCGTAACACATCTATGAATTGTATGTAAAAACGTTTAAGAATATGTGTAAGTGTAAGATTCATAGGTGTACATGTTTCACCCCAAAAGTGTAAAAATGAAAAACGGGATAAGTATACTCACAGTTTGCTAAAGTAGAAATTACTCAAGCTTCGATGAGATGAATGAAATGATAATTCATGGGGAATTCAACCTAAATTGTTTAAGTAAAATCTATGAGTTAAGGAAACTTAAAATCTAGGAATTTTAGGACTGAAAGCACTTGGGGATTCTAGTCCTAATTTGAGAATATCAAGGGTTTTTTATTAAGTATAGTTTGTGTTTAGACTTATGAGAATATGATGTAATATAATAACTTTATGAGTTAATCATGAAAAGTTTAACTAGTTGGCTAAAACTGATAAAACAATAGATAAATACTCATTGAATTAAGTTTATAGAAAAATAATTAATTTCTTTTCTACTGATTAACCAAACTTTAGAAAACTAGTTCAATGATTGGTTGATCCGCTAGCTAATAGATTTAAACAAGGATTTATAAATCACCAAAACATTTTGATCCTACTACGAGGATGCCTACAAATCATTTGAATTCATAAATTATTATGGTGACTTGTTAAAGAAAGTTAGTTACAAAATGATAAATTTCTAAATAATTACACGATAATACTTTGTATAGAATTAGTAAATTTATATTAACAAATAATTAACTTATCATATATATACTATCTATAAAAAACAATTTGTTGAATTGAGATACCACCTACGAACCCCATGACCTTGAACATAAATTACCCCAAAGTTTGGTTCTGACAACTACTTTAATCAATTTCTCATATGCAATATTTTAGTTCATGTTGTTACCTCAAAACGAATGTTCAAATGCATATTGAAATGGTAGTTCGCTCGTCTCTTCATGCATGGCTACCAAATATGATCTGATCATAGCGCAAAGCGGCCACAAAACAGAAAGATGGTATGTTGTTGTCAGAGATCCTTCTTGGACGGAAACAAAAAGATAATATTGAAACGTAAAATAGGAATGAGCTTGGTGTATAAGAATTATGAAAGATAGTTTATATATTATAAGTTGTTGGTTACTACTCAATAATTGTGTTCAAAAAAAATTAATGTGCAATAAAGTAAAATAAAATATTATGTTTAATTTCCTAGTATGAAACTCCCATTTTAAATATTTACCAATGTATTTGAATTTAGAAATCTTTTGAAAACCCATAAGTTTTCTCTAATAACTTTTTAATGTTGAATTAGTTATTTGTAGTAAAAGAGAACTTAAATCCATTTAATTCTCTTACTCCTTCTTATTTAATTTAATAAATGATAAGGTTTATGTTTATTATTTGCAATATACAATCACAAAACTCAGAAAAAAATTAATAAAAAAATGATAAAGATAGCAAGGTCTGAAATAGGAACCTTTGAATGCACGAAGGACTACAATTTACAACTTGGTAAAGATGAGGGTGGCGGATGTCACACTTTCATACCTCAACTCTAACATGAACACTAGTTTAGTTCGTTGATTCTCTATGTCAGTTGGTGTATCAAGTGTCCACAGTCCAAATGTTTGCGCAAAGAGAAAGTTACACATGTTTAATTCATGGATATGAATAACCTATCTTGCTAACGAAATATGAATCCAAGGTTATGATTGCCCATAAGTAATTCATATAATTAATGTTCACATATCACGTTTTTTAGAAATAAGGTATCAACAAGGCATATGTGATCAAGTAGTACAATATTGTATCAAACCAATTATAACATTCATTTATATGTGTATGAAGATCGTAACACAAATAGACATATAGGTTGTTTATGTGTAATCAAGAATTACGTAAGTTCTAGCTATGACATGAAGACTAAGGCATACAGAATCCGTGCAAAGATAACAAACAACTTGCAATCTAGGTCAACACTTATGTAACATCCTGATGAGACGATAACATGTTAAGAATTTCCTTCTATGCACATAAAGTACAAATTGATCTTGTCTAATGATTTCGAATTTAAGAAAATATGTGAGTGTGGAAAGTGTTATGATCAAAGATCGAATTTAAAGTGAAGTTCCAATTTCTAAGTCTACATGAGGATGTCTAAATCACAAAGTAAATCGAATTTGTAGGTTTTAAGAAAATTCCTTGATTTCAAACATCATAAATGACCATGTTAATTATTTTGAATTCGAATTTCAGGTTTCGAGAAGCGTTAGCAAATTTTCATGTTACAAGAGACTTGTGCATTACATGTCACGGGCTACAACTTCCATCGATGATAAGAAAATACATGATTAACACGTATTATTGAAATTAACGTTGAAACTCAAACACTCAAATACAAAATTAAAATCCATACAAAAGAATATTTTTTTTTGGCAAAATAAAACGAATGTGTTAAATGAAATCACTCCGCATTGATATCAAGGTGATGAAGTGGCTCCCTAATTGACCAACAAAGCTCACGTCTTTTGGTTCGTTTGCAGACTTTTACATGGCACGTGCTGAAAGATGGTTGTTTGGATAATGTTAAGGATGATCCTAGGTGCCTTGATAATTTTTAAGAAAATTCTTGTATTTCTAAATTTTCTTTCGGTTTTGCAAATGCCATTTTATTTATTGAAAATTATTATGTGTTTACTTAAATGTGAAATATTTGACGAATTCAAAACTACAAGTTGGACTTGAGTAATTTCAAAATATTTATTACCATCAATCGTTAATGATTGGTAGTTTAAAGAAACTATGTGTTGATAAGGTATTTGATGAGGCTAATATGGAAATTGTCAAGGCATCCTCTTTGAGATCAGACTGTGCCCCCACACAAAGTATTAGGTAAAGTATGATTACATAAAATGTGCACTGGATGAACAAGAAATCCTTCCAATCTTGGATAATGAAATGTTGTGCCCTTGAGCTTAGATAAGTGAAGTGTGGATGGTTATTTGTGTAAAAGATGGTTGTAGTGTGGTGCAAAATGTTGAATATAATAGTAAGCGTGTATAAGTTTTGGTTAATTAGATGAGTTAAGAATCCAACATAAAAGAATCATAGGTTTACAAACAACACTTGGAATAAGAAAATATATTCAATGGTCATGAAGACTGGAACATATAGATAAAATAATTATAAAAATGCAAGATGAAACGCACGGTATCTAGTGTATAAAACAGTTTAACATGAAAACGAGAACTCAACGATGAAACAAGAAAACATTGAAGGGTTCTTGTCTAGTCATAAGACCCAACAAAAATCTTGACTGTTCAAAAGAATCGAACTCAATTGGAGATTAATGAAGACGTGCTATAGCCCATAAGTGGACACTCACTCCAGGAATACCCAGGTAAGCATAACTAGTCTGTTGGTTGATTCGAATTTATACGTTATGCTTGCCTATGCCAGAAAACCCAGTGTACAGGCATCCACCCTTCCAGATTGCACGTGTTCTTTTACGCAGAGTTCAACACTTAGAATGATTGAAAAAAATCAATGAAAAACGAGGTTAGACAATTAAGCCAAGAATATCTAACATGCTCCAAAATGTAGACCTTTTCCCCAAGTGAAGTCATCCTCAAAGCTCATGATGAAGAAAGAAAGAAATGGAGAGAGGTAGGGGAAAGAATGACAGGTGACAAAAGAGAAAGATTAGTGGAGCAAACAAACAAATAAACACAAGTAAGGTCAAGTATAGGTTCTTAGTTATTGTCTAGGTCATTTACTAATAACCTAATTCCCTATAACCACGGATCTGATACCAATCTGTAACACCCCAACCTATGGCGGAAACATCAAGGTGTCACGTGATGACGATTGTTCAAAAGCTCATGGTACTAAAGTGTAAATATTATTTAAATTCATGATTAAAGTCATACATCAAAGTCAAACCAATACATCAAGTTTCAAAGCAAAATGATACAACAAGCTTGTTTATTATGCCTAAGTCCAAGCCTAAGTGATAATCATCAAGCGTACCCTGAAACATGTACAAATATAAAATGTCAACAATAATGCTGGTAAGTACACTTAGTTTATGTACGTATAATATAGGTATAAAAATGTTTTATAATTCAAGTGTCATGGGTCATTCAAGGCAAATATAGAAAACACGTAAGTACACAACGCGGATCAAAATCAAACCTCTTATGTGAAAAAGTTTAAAGCATTAACAATGACCTAGGACTTCCCACCACCATAGGTACTTTCCACTAAAAGGGTTGTCAATCCAAATAGCGTTGTCCATTGTTAAAGTCGGCTAGCTAAGTTGATGATTTTGTAATGATTGCAAGTATACTACGTTCATATTTAAGCATAAAGAACAAGAATTCAAAGCATAACATGTGTATGAATTGTATGTAAAAACGTTTATGAATATGTGAAAGTGTAAGATTCATAGGTGTACATGTCTCACTCCAAAAGTGTGAGAAAACCAAAAAGGGGATAAGTATACTCACAGTTTTGCTAAGCGATAAATCCAACAAATCTCGTCATAAAATAAAATTGGGAATTCCGAAGAACTCAACCTATACGTATAAGATTATCAATGAGGGAAGTGACTTAAAAGTCTAAGGCATCTAAAATCTAAGGCATTAGGGTTTGCTAGACTTATGTAGGGAAGATGAAGTTTTACGATAACTCGACTTTAATAGAAATTTTGAATTGGAAAAGTATATTTTGCTTTAAGATCAAATATACGACTAAGAAAAAAATTATTACTATCTGAATATCTTGAATAAAAATATTCAAAGTAATGTATTCAAATATTTTAGTTAATCAACATAACTAATTTATATAATTACAGTAATTGTAATTAATTACATAAATGTATACAAATAAATATAACATAAACACTTATGTTTTCTACACTTAGGAATTTTTCTTTTTTATAAAAAAAATATTCATAAAACATATTTTATAATTTATATTTAATTAAATAATTTATTATGAATAATTAAATATAAATAAGCTAAAAATATAAGATATGATCCAAAAATAATATTTTTCATAATTTTTCTCAATTTATTTGCATTAAAACAGATTTAATGAGTTTAAATCATATTTAAATGATTAAAAATAAGAAAACCAATAAAATTAATTATTTTCTGGGCAAATAAATTTTATTTAAGTTTATCATATTTGGAAATAAATACCCAAAAAATTTGAGAGAAAAATCATTAAAAATGAATTTTGAATCAATTAAATATGATTAAAACAATTTAAATTAATAAAATTATGAAAATAAGATATTTTTCAAAAAACTAAAAATATGATACTTTTCTATGAGGTGTCAAGATACTACACCTAAATTTTTATAATTTTTGGAGTAAAAATGAATTTATTATGAATATGTTAAGATGTCTAAACCTATATATGTATATAAACAAGTATTATATCAAAGTATTGGTTTACAAAAAAAAAAAAAACAAAAATCGTGGGCTAATGGAATCAAACCCGCGCCCCTCATGAATCAAGATACACACAAACCCACTCGACTATAAGTTTCTTTTGTTGATAAGTTAGAAAAACAAAATATATAAATAATAATCTCACTTCATCTTCTTCCCCAAACTACAAACCCTAACACTAGATTCCTATGATCCTCAATTCGCAAACTATAGAACCCGTAACCATAGGGCTTTTAAAGATGACCGATAAGAGAATAAAACGGCACAAAAAATTCGGATTTACAAGTTTAGTACTGATCGATAATGGGGCTGTAAAACTGGAACCAAGAACCGAATTTATCACGTTTTCATAGATAAATTCGTGAGGTTTTTATGTGTGTTCAAGTTGTTTAAGGGTGCAGAAAACTAATGAAATGATCGGTTTATATAGAAGTTGTGTTTAATGAGTAATAACTCACATTTTAAGAATCTGGCCGTTATGTTCTTTAAACCCAATCGTAACCCTATATAACCCAATAATAAAGCGTTTTAAACTTCGATGTTATAATGAGGATTACGTTACAAAGGATGAAGAAGATGTTTGGAATCAATTGGTACGATTTAAAGCCGATAATTAACAAAAAACACCATTCGCCGGAATAACATTCCGATCGGTGGTCTGTGGTCGGAAAACTAGCTAAGGCGGAGATCGGGTTGGGTTCAAATGTAATTTTGAGATAATTGCAACTTCAGTCCCTGTAGTTAGTTTGGTTTAAACATACTATGATTTGGTCAAGTTTTGTTTTATAAAACTTAACTAAAGTTAACTTTAACTAACTAAAAAGTTTTTAAAACTTAAAAACTTATTTTTTTATAACTTTTTAAAAACATTACATAACATTCTTTATGTTTCCATAACTTACCATCTTAAAACATTAACGTTTTCTCAAATTCTTTTAATAAGTTTATTCGTGTTTGAATATATAAAAAAATTACAATTAAAATTAAAATGATAAGATTCGATTAAACGCCAAAACACGACATGTTTAAATTACTATCCATTGCACAATTACGATTAATGACGAAATACAACCAAACAAAGATGTAACGATTAATGAAATTCAACTTTTATTAAAGTTCAAAACGATCAAAGTACGAGGACAATGAATGTAAATTCGATAAAGTCTGGGAAATATGCAAATGTCACATTACCAAATCTTCATAAAAAGGTGAATCCTGCAAGGGTTCATTACCAATATCAAGATTAGGGATTTCAAGAGATTCTTGGCTAAATTTGTTCACAAAATCCATAAGTGCTTCCCCAGGATTTTGTATTACCTTGTACAAGTCAGCTATTAGTTTTTCAAACGATCTGCTGCAAGAGAATTGGTTATTAAGCATATTGACTAAATAAGCAAAAGAACTCATAGAAGCATGATGAACATTTAGAAGCCATTTTAATGCGGATCCTGTTAAGGTTGATATGAAGCCCTTGCATAAGCAAGCTTCTTTTAGATCTGAGGATATGGGGGTAAGATTCCATCCTTTCCCAATATTGGGCAATATGCTATTCAGGATCCGTAGTCCCATCATATAGTTTCATTGTGGGAGTTTGAAATATTTTAGGGAACTTACTATTGGCGATATTAGGTACAAATCTTGAGATCTTTTGGCTTCTTGTTGGGACTTCTAAAATTACTCTAATTACTCTAGGAACACTTGTTACTATGTCCTTTAGCTTTATTAACTTTTTAGCCATGATTGGATTGATTCCTACATCCTGCAAAAAATCTTGATTAGTGGTCAAAAGACTATTATTAATGGTGTAACCGGGATAAGTATTTTGGGCTGATATCCCAGAGGTAAATCCAGGATCTCTAGTTGTAGTGGCTCTAACAGCCAGAGTTGGACCAGTTGTAGTTTGCATAGGAATGAAGTCTTCTTGATGCATCCCTAAGGATCCTTCTTGGAATTATCACGAGAATTCCGACCGATTGAAATTGAGGATCCTTGGTTGCAGTGAGGTGACTTCATCTACTGGCTTCTTTGATTGCTTCAACTCCTCAATATCCTTGAGCAACTTCTAATTGGTTCTTTTCAGTTACTCCATTTGATCTTTAACCTGTCTAAACATAGAAAGAATTTTGTTATTAGAAATTATTATAGGATCCTTGTCAGTCAACCCTGATCCTAAGGAGTTAGGTAGGGATGTTGGCTTTTTAGCAACATCATTCTTCTATTGAAAAGTCTGTGGAAGAGGAGGTAAAGATTTGTTCATTCCAGAGGTTGAGGATGGGACAAAGGACGAAACAGATTCTAGATGAGAAGACATTTTGATCAAAAAATGTAGAAAAAGGTGAATGAAAAGTGATAAGAAATATTAGATTGAAAGCACCACTCGCCCAACAATGGGCGCCAAATTGTTTTGGTAAAAAATTACTGAAGTAACTTAGTGATCAAATTAGTCAAGTGAGGTAGTGTGCTTCAAGGAAAAATCAAAATTATAAATTAAGGATCCCTGAATAACAGTCAAGATCCCCAATACAAGATAAAATTAAGAATAAAACCACGTATAAATTGTATTGTAGTGTGAAGTAAACTAAGTGAAATGAATGATAAAGAGACAGAACACAGGATTTTGTTACAAGGAAAAGCCCTTGATCTTCTTGTAGAAGATTATCTCTGACATAAAAACCCCGGGAGCCGATAATGATCGAGCTCTGATCAACTAAATAAAAAGAATTATAAGTGTGAGCAACGATGTTCGATAACTATGTGTTACAAATGTTTGTAGTGTAAGTGTTGTGCGTTTCCTATCATCGAACTATGATATTTATACAAGAAAATAATAATGTTAGCTAACTAACTAACTAAGCGATATTCCCGGGCTCCTTAGCCAAATCCATATTCAAGTCCAACTAGCCGTTATACAATCTTCACACATCTTCCTAACTTCCATTCCGAGTTTTAGTGGGAAGACTGAGTCTCCATGTTAGTTGCACCTACAAAAGGTTATAGGCATTGGAAAAATTGAATAAGTTAGTAGCAATTATTCAGGACACCGAAACTGGTTAGGATCCCAAATATATTGGATGTTCGGGATCCATAATATTACCATAGTTCAGGATCCCAAGCCATAAAATTTACCCCAAACAAGTAGTGCAAATACAAATGAAAAGATAAAAAAAACAAAAAACACAAGATTGGGCTAAAGATAAATAAACTACCAAGCTTCTAATAAGAATATAAGATAAGAGAGGGGCTAAAGATAAATAAATTAACATGGTGCTTCTAAGATAGAGGAGATAATCTCTAGAAGCACTAAAAGTGTTAAGAGCATAGGCATTTGAAATTAACATAACAATCAAAATAACCCTAAGTAGATTAGGAAAAATAGACCTGGCAATGCTCCTCTGATAATGATTGATTGTAATGAATTATTTGATGGATATCAGTATCCATGAGCTCATAAGCAATGTATACATCATTAAATGCATTCCTCTCGGGGGAGGGGGGATTATATCTCAAATTGCAACAACCTACATAAAAAGAGGAACCAGACATCACTCTTTCATATATAAGGGAACTAAGAACAATAAAAGATGTAAAGAATTTGTAGTAATATATGATTTCATGGTGAGCAATTGAGTGTTAACAAAACAATTAACATAGTCAACAACAATATAAGAGATGGTAGAACACATTATGCATACATAAATCGTGACACGGAGCACAACATGTTTTTGTTAGTTTAGTTATTAGTTTATTTAAAATAATATAGTAGTAGGCGTTATTTTATATTTTGTAGTATGAAGTTTACTGTCAGTTTATAGAAATCTCTACCTTAGACTTCCAGCCAAAAAATTTAAGAAAGGTCTAAAAGTAAGAATAAGAGAGCTTGATCATTTCAAAGAAATTATTAAGAGAACAACATAGGTACGCTATATTTCCTTGTTTTCTTTTCTTCCTTTTCCTTCTTGAGAAGTTGATCATATCAAATATATTATTACAAATGGATTTCATATAGATGACAATTAAAATACACCAAAAGCGTAAATAACACTTACAAGTAACATTTTCTTCTAACACATTGGCTCCTTGCCTCCAGCATAGCCATTTACTGAATACAACATGATGAATTTTGACAACAAATAATAAAGGAAACCTACAAATGCCACATGTACATTCTTGTGATAAATCAATACAAACCTGCAAACCCTTCACCTTCACATCTAGAACTAAAATCAAGAGTTTCACGTAATGTTAGCTCCACAATGTGGCTATCCGTTTGACTTATGTAAGGTGAAGTACTTTGAACATGTAACTTTACCACTTTTCTAAAGAAGAAAAAAGAGAAAAAATAGTATGCTAAATGAGAAAGAGTATATGTTGAATTTAATCTTCAATCTTTTTCTATTGATACGTGATCTAATATTCACCAAAACCATAGTTTTATTTTTCATAGGTTGAACAAACTTGATATCTTTGTACCATTTTCCTGGATAATAATGGCTCTGATAAGTCTACCATTGTGCTTGTTTTGCAACATAATAAGGACATTTTTGAGAAAACATGAAATCTTTAGGCATTTTCAAAGAAAAACAAACATGGGTGGCCATAATCATTCAAAACATATTAATAAGTTATGCACTTATGCAAAGCTCTCATCTCTACCCCTGCTTCAAGCAAAACCTTTGGGCATAGGATGCACACAAACTACTATTAACTATTGTGTCAATTATGATCACAAAAATTATAGGTCCAGTCTCTAGCTACATATCCAGTACCATTCAAATAAATGGAACTTACTTACCACTCGAAAGTTACCTATTAGTAGATTAAAGCCCAAGGCACCTTGTTTGAAAGAAGTTCAGGAACAGAGTATTTCCCAGAAGAATATGTGACGTCAAATTGATCGTTGATCATCATACTATTACTTTAGTAACATAAAATTCAAACACCTATATTGATTTGAATAATCAAACATGAGATGCTAATTTAGCAGATGAGTAATTTTTGGTAAAAAAATATCGAAGTAATTTAGTGATCAAATTAGTTAAGTGAGGTAGTGTGCTTTATTTAAAAATCAAAATAATAAAGTAAGGATCCTTGAATAATAGTCAGGATCCTGAATAAGTGATAAGATTACAAATAGAAACTTGGATGTTGTATGAAAGGTACTTAATGCAATGAATGAAATAAATGATAATACGGAAGAACACGGGATTTTATTATGAGGAAAAGCCCTTGATCTTCTTATGAAAGATGATCTTTGGTATAAAAACCCTGGGAGCCGACAACGATCTAGCTCCAATCTATTACTAAAAAAGAATTACCATGGTAAGCAACGATATTCGATTGCTAAGTGTTACAAATGTTTGTTATGAGAGTATTGTGTGTTTCCTATCACTGATTCGTGCTATTTATACAGAAAATAAAGACGATAGCTAGCCTAACTAACTATGCGATATATCTGAGATCCTTAATTGAATTTGTCTTTTAAGTCCAATTAGTCGTTAAGACTTCTTCACACGTCTTGATAACTTGTTCTCCGAGTTTAGTGGGAGACTTGGTCTCCGTATTAATCACACCTTCAAAAGGTTAGAAGCATATGAACAATTGATAAGGTTAGCAACAATTATTCAGGACACCAAAATATATCATGATCCCTAATATACTGGATGTTCAGGATCCCAAGTATTACCATTCAGGATCCCGAGCCATAAAATTTACCCCAAACAAGTAATCATACCATTATACACAAGGATATTCCCATATTTGTTCACCCAATACACATAGCTTTCTTGTTGGAATTAAGCTGACTCCCTGCAAAAAAAAAAAAAAAAAAGTTGAAACAAATCAATTAGTTGATTTACAATTTTACATAAATTAAAGACAATAACGGAGCAAGACTCTTTTATTTTTTTTATAAATCAGGACGTTTATAAATCCCCACCTTTGGCAGTACCACTGGCTTTCTCCATTTTTTTACCGGCCATCTTTGACTTTTGGGCATTTCCTCCACCCTCTATTCACCACCGTACCCACCACCCTCTACCAACGACCCACGCCACCCTCCACAAACAACCACCATAGTCACCCAACAACCCACCACCTTCCACCAACATCCCCCACCATCACAGACGACAAACCATCACCGTCACATCTTTTTCGTCATCACCACCGTCCACCACAAAGCAACTACCACCACCGTCCATCTTCATTGTCATAAACATCATCCATCATCTTAGTCATCGCCACAAACCAACAACCAACACCGTCATAGACCAACAACCCACCACCACCATCCCTCAACCTCCCCCCCCCCCCCCCAAAGTACCACAATTTAAACCTAACCTAAAGTATTAAACGTGAAATTAAAAACATAATAATGATTGGGGGACAAAAAAATATACCTAATCAAATAAATGAACGAAGATCTGAAATATCGTATTAAGTCATATGCATCCCATTAAGAGCATATTTGTATGTGTGCATGTTTGTATGTTTTGTGTATATATGTGTCTTTGATCTGATTCATGGAATAAACATAAGGGAATTGACAACGGAATGTACAACTATATGGAGCAACAAGGGTAAATTGGTAAAGAATTTCATCATATTTGGGTTTTAAGCAGGAGACCTTTGGTTTCCCATCATAAAAAATGATAAAATTGCCATGTTACTCGCATTTGGTCCATAATAAGGTTTTTTTTTTTGATAGATTAATTTCATTCACCACACCACAAGAGGTCCTCAAAGCAAGGACCCTTGGGCTAAAAAGCGATTACAAAGAATTCAAAGGATTACAAACCCAAGCGTTCCAATCTATATCTTTAAATCTAGAACGGTTTCGAATCCAAAAAAACGAAGTGCTTTTAATGCTCTCAACTACTTCAATGGGATGCTTCTTTTTATTTTTGAAGATTCTAGCATTACGTTCGTTCCACGTCGCCCAAATAGTGGTAATGATGATCCCCCGTAATATAAAACGGCTTTGTTTGGTAGCGGCTGAGTTGGCAATGTGCAAAAGATCAGAGACCTGGAAGGCGAACATAGGGGGTAAGCGGCACCAAGTTTCAATTATGGACCAGATTTCTGTTGCGAACATGCACCCGGTGAATAAGTGTGTTGAAGATTCAGCGTCCGAGTTGCAAAAATCACATGTATCAACCTGCACTGGCACCCCGCTTGATCAGTTCTAGCTTTGTAGGCAACCGATTAATGGTAGCTCTCCAAAACATGAGTTTGCATTTCAAAGGCACCCAACCTTTCCAGCAAATACGGCCTAAACTGAGCGTAGGCGAGTCACCTGTCAGTAGATTTTTTGCGCTGCGAACAGAAAAAAGACCTTGCTTTTCAGCTGTCCATTTCCATTCATCGAGTCTGTCTTGCAGTTGGAAGTCCATAATAAGGTAATAGAGATATAAGGAGAAACTTTAACTTTATTTAGTAAGGTTTGGTCCAAACTTCACTTTTGACCATTTTGTAATAAATTATCAAAATGTTATAACATCAGCTTTTAATTACCACATTAAATCCAATATCAATTACTTTGACTACTACCATTTATATTCTTTTTTTTATCGGCTAAGGACATCACCTCGGTACCCCGTTTCGAATTCTCATTTCCGCATCGTCCCTGAGGGCATAAGCCCTTTCAACGTCAAGGGGTGTATTTTTGCTGGCCCTAGGATTCGAATGGTGTACCTCTCCCAGGCGGGAACCTCCCTAAGGAGTAAACCCTCCCAAATCTCCCCAACTGAGCTGGGGGTCATTGGCACTACCATTTATATTCTACTTTTCAGTTTCTTGTCATTGTAACTATATAATGTAATTAGGATTATAAGTATGATGCACTTGGATTATCTCTGACCTCTTCACTGTCTTATTCACAACACATTATCCACGCCCTTGCTCTAGATCATTTTCTAATTGACAATTGAATATGTGGATCAAGCACATAGTCAAATTATCACCATTGTTTGCCAAGTCAAAGCACATTTATGGTAACCCGTTCTTTTTCTATGCCTCTGTTTCATCAAATTCATATGCAATCTGTTCTTATAAAATAAATTAGATAAGTAAGGACGGGGCCTTGATCTAAACAATGTATTTAGATGCTTGGAAAATATTTAGTATTTTCTAAAATTAGACTATCTAACCGATTTTATCATTTGTATGCCATGAACTCTGGCGATTTCGTATTCTACCAAACAAACGCAACACAAGCAAACCTCCCCATTTACAACTCCCAAGATTAAATGTTTACCATTTTGCTCACTTTTCCTCCATGAACCCTATATAGTGCTTGACTTTCTTCTACACTTATGCCCCCATGTTCTTGGATTGATGTGTTCTAGAGCCACACTTACATAAATCAACCTTTGTGTATATCTAAAACAACAGCTTTCACTTACATGTTAAAAAAGCTCATAAAGCAACCTTTAGCTATATATTTTGTTGTAAGAATAAACCTTTGTTTCCAACTCAGTTTGTTTTCTCTATTAAGTCATCGCATGTGAGGGTTATTTTGGTAAATTTCACTCATCCCTTTTTTATAAAACCATTTCCCCATCCTTTAAACCTCATTACCATTAACCTCCACCATCATTGAAAAATTAAAAACACTCAAACAAAAACCTTTCAATCCTATGTATTTAGTAACAAGTTAAACCAAAATCATCAACCCCAAGTATTTATAACAAGTTAAACCCTTATTTTTATTTAGAGCATGCTTGGCTCTCCATTTTTTCACCTCCTTATAACTTATAAATTCTCCAAAAAGTCAATAAGTTAAAAAAAAAAATTGGGTAATGCTTTGGAAATGAGCTTTTAGAAGTGTTTGTGCTTCGAAAAGGAGATAAGTCATAAGTTAGAAATTGTGACTTTTGGATTAAGGAGAAAAGCAGGTAGAAGAACGAGATAAGGAGATAAGAAGATGGACACCCAAACATGCCATTCACTAAAAATGACTCATTTCTTCGCTCGAACTATAGCCGAAAAATCATATTTGGTAGGATTTCGATGGTAAAATCACTCGCTTTCGTTGAACTAGATCACCGAAAAATAACAAATTTCAATAAGGGGAACGTAATATGGGCAAATATGAGAGGATAACGGAAGACACAAACATGACAATAGAGTTGTCCACGCCATTTCTCGAATTTTTCAATTACATTGAATGGACGATGAACATGGATGGAGGTGTTTACAGTGTTGGATGTAGGTGACGTTTATAATGGGTCTGATGTGAGCAAAGGATGGAGTAGAGGAATAAAGGAACATGGGAACATCAATGATGGTGGTTTGGGGGAATGTTTTCAGTGATGGTGATCTCTAGTGATGGAAACAAGGTATAACGATGGTGAAGGGGATGATGGAGTTTGATTATGACGACGGTGTGTTGAGCACAACAGTGGCAAACAGAGGATTTTCTGGTGTAAGGGAGGGTGGTGATGGCAGAGATGTTATGATGGTGTTATTCAGTGAAAAATGAAAGCTAAGAATGTGATGATGAACATAGGAGTTTCCGGTGAACCCTTAGGGTTCCGGCAACTCTAGCGAAGGATTGTGGTGACCAAATCTATAACTCCGGCAGTTTATGATGGTGACGGTTTATATGTGTTGTAGCATCCGACATTGAAAATGGTAGCCAAAAATTTAGGGATAATGATGTAGAAGAATGATTGATTTGGATGAGGAGTTCAAGTATAGGTTTGATCAGATTATGAGTTTTTGAAGTTTATAAACAATTAAGCATGTAATAAATTAAGATGTAAAAGGACCAAAAAGCATTAGGATGTAAGAGGACCAGAAAGCCCACACATGTTTTGCGTGTGAAGAGACTTAACAAATAAAACAAGTTGAGTTAGTGACAAAGGTTGATTCTTGTAACAAAATATTGTTTTGGTCAAAAATTAACTAATGAAAATTAACTTTGTATTCCAAATTAAAAATGTGAGGTAGTGTGCTAAAAATACTAATTATGTTGAAAATCAGTTATATCTTGAAGATGTTATATTTAGAATGCAAAAGGTTAAGTTTTGACAACTATGTTCAGGATATTAAAGGAAACAATGAAAACAGACAATTGTATCCTCAGGATGGAACTGTCAAGGATGAAACAAAATACTTGAACATAAATGAAATAAAACAATGCAATAACACTCGATATACGAGGAAAACCCTTGATCAATGATGATCGTCGGCACAAAACCTCGGAGGAGTCAAAGCCCCTGCCTTTGTTGTTTTTATTAATGAAGAAATGGTAGATACAACTTTGGAAATGAAATGGACAAGTTTCTAAGGTTACAATGAGTGTAGTGAGAGTGTGAGCTTATAGAAAGAAAGAAAAGCTGATAACAAGTGTCCTATACTCGTCCATAACACCCCTATTTATAGTAGGAAGTTACAACTATCATCCCGAAATATCCGGGATATCGACTACTTAGTCCACTAGCCGTTTGAAGTTCTCCCACGATCCCAAGTAGCTCCAACGTTCATTAACCAAGTCTTTCGAGATTCCAGCAAGACTTAGTCAAGTATATTTGTCGTCCAAGGTTATCTGCATTCACATAAATTCAAGATAGTTTGTTAGTCCATCCTCAGGATGTACACATGATAATATACAGTTATATCCTGAACTCAGCATAACTTTTAGTATCCTGAAGATGTCAAATAGAGAACACAAGTAAATAATATCATGAGGATTTCACCACCAACAAATATAAAGCTAAATGTTGTTTTGCGAGCTTTTTAAACATAAAGGTGAAAGCTGGAGTTTTGGGTATACATAAAGGTTGATTTTTGTAATTCTATCTTAAAAAAAATAGGAAATGAGCATGTAATCTTGTTATGTAAATTCCCCCTGACCACAAATTAACGCGCGTTGAAATGTGATTACAAATTGACACGTGTTGAAATGTGATTGGATAATCAAAATCTACTGGGCTCAAAAGTTATGCCCATCATCTAAGTCATGCCAACGTGTCCCTTGTGTGGTAACCGTTGCACACTCATGACACATGTCACACCCTAATTTAGATGAAAGGGAGTGGTGGCGTGGATTTGGCGTGAGTTTCCAGTCCATGCCCCAAATACCACCCCTACCTTGGGTGAGTGGGGCGTTGCCCCTTTGATGTAGGGCATTGGGGGAGATGAGGTGGAGGGAGGTGATTGGAGATTTTTTAGAGAGAATTATAAAGATTGTCATTTAATTATTAGAAAAATTGCATGTTTTGTCCTTTATGGAAAATTTTCACTCATTTTGTCCTTTATTTTCTTAATTTGCTACACCTCTGTCCTTTAGCCTAACTTAGTTAAAAAAAAACTTGGTTAACTTTATTTTCTAAGTTTACACTTTTAGCCCCTATAGTTTTGATCGAACCCTAACCCTTGATTGACCTCAAATTCGACCACGACAATTAACGAAATCATAGGGCTATTATAGAATATCAAATTCCAATCAAAACCATGTATAATATTCATACTGACCTGGTCGTTTTCGAGGCTAAATCGAACGATTAAAATTACGATTGTTTGATCTTGTTCTTCAAATTGCAAACGATTTGGTGGGTGTTTATAGTATATTTTTGCATAGAAACTGTCGACTAAGGCCTAAGATGCTATAATAGCTTTCAATTTATGGTATAGAGGCTCGGTTTGCAAATGGGGTTTTAAAAGTTTAAAGACTTTTATTTTCTCAAAATACATTTTTAAACGTTTATGGAACGTGCTAAACATCTTATGCCTTAGTCGACTGTTTATGTGCAAAAATATACCATAAACACCACCAAATCGTTCGTAATTTGAAGAACAAGATCAACCAGTCGCAATTTTAATCGTTCTATTTAGCCTCGAAAACGACCAGGTCAGTACAATTATTATACATGATTTTGATCGGAATTTGATGTTCTATAATAGCCCTATGATTTCGTTAATTTCCGTGGTCGAATTCAAGGTCAATCAAGGGTTAGGGTTCGATCAAAACTATAAGGGCTAAAAGTGTAAACTTAGAAAATAAAGTTAACCAAGTTTTTTAACTAAGTTAGGCTAAAGGACAGATGGTGTAGCAAATTGAGAAAATAAATGACAGAATGAGTGAAAATTTTTCATAAAGGACATAACGTGCAATTTTTATAATAATTAAAGGACATTCTTTGTAATTCTTTTTTTTTTAATAAATAAATAACTTTTAAACATTTGAAACCAAGCCCCTTCACTACCCTCTCTTTTGAAAGCTTGAGTTTTGAACTTCTACTCTTACCACATAACTCATGCCAAGTCCTCACTTTTTTCGCTCTTGTAAAATTTATTTGAAACATCAAACGTGCCCAATGAATCTCATTTAAAGTACATTATGCCCACTAACCACTTGTCACATCCTCATCAATGGACACCAATTATGCACCAAATAAGCACACGTGCTAGACCTTATTCCGTCCACACATCATAACACATCAAATAAAATAAAAGATGACACTTTTGTTTTTGTATAATAGTGCTTGGAGTGGGGGCGGGAATGAGGCGGGAAGGGAGAGAACACTGTCGCCATAGTGGTGTGGAAGGGGCAGGAAAGGTGAGGGCGTGGAGGGTGTCACCGGCGTGGCGCTTGGGGGTGGGGTGAGGTGGCATCTCTTGATTGGATAGGGTATAATTATTAGTTTATATAAAAATGTCACATGTCACTCCCCCCCCCCCCCCTTCACTACCCACAATCCTCCCTCCCTCCCCCTCACAAGGGTCCCACAAATGCCACATGACGCTTCATCTCCTCTTTCACCCACCACTCCGAGTAGTCTAATAATATAAAAAAACCTTCCATGAAGGAAAAAAAAAATTAAGCTAACCAACTAACAATGATAAATTTCCAATTTCTTATCAAAGTTAGAAGTCTAAATCTAAAATATTATTGTTGTCATATTAAATTAAAATTAATATAATTTTTATTGGTCAATACCATTAAAAAGAAAAAAGAATCTAGAAAAGACTATTATTAATATTAATAATAATATTATTAAAAAAGATAGGAAGCAAAACGTGTCCACGTGACAAAGGCAAAGGACATAAGAGTCATTTGATAATAATTCCATTTCCATTTATACGCACTGATGCCTGCTTCGTATTACACAAATCTTTTTATTCATCGTCTCCAACCCTTACACACTGTGCACTTTCCATTCTTTCTTCCGTCTTTTTCTGCCCTAAATATACATAATATATCTCTCTATATATAAACATATTTCATTCAACATTTAGACAACAATCACAACTTATTTCATCACACTGGTACGCTTTCAATCCACGCCTTAAAGTTAAATTACCTTTTTGACCCTTTCTTTATTCCGTCAAATATTTAGGGTTTTGTCTATTATTATTTGTTTAGGGTTTTTAGTTTTTAAAGAGGTGCTTGATCTTTAGCTTCATTGGTAATGATGCTTTTTTTTTGTTGATATCTATTGTGATGTTTATGAAATTTATGTTTATCTTTTACACATTTTTTTAAAAAGAATTTAGGTGTAATTTTACATGATTTTTAGTTAGGTGCTTTTGAAAGTGGAAGCGGCGTAGCTTGTTGTCGGTTTGTCTGTCATTCTCTTGTAATTGTTTATATTTTAATATTAATGAAAGTTGGACATTATCTAAAAAAGTATGAGTTGATGAATTGGATGATATTAGCCTTTTTTTTATGAATTTTTATCAGAGGAATCTTTGTTGATTTTAGACGAGTAATGTTGCATGTGCGAAAAGGCGAGGCGTTTTATGTAGGATTTGGGAAAGATACATAGAAAGAGTATAGTATGAAGAATTGAATATTTTCCTTCCATTTTTAAATGATTTTACCTTAAAGAATCTTTAGTGATTTTAGGCGAGTAACGCCGCATGTGCGAAAAGGCGGGGTGAGGGGGCTTTAGTGACAGGCTTTGACAAGGAAACATAGAGCATAATATGAACTGCTTACAGCTATAAGCATAAGTACCTTAAAAAATAATGGAAAAAAGAATTATGATGGGGTGAATTGTTTTCTTGTGGTTTGCACAATAGTGTAGGGGAAAGAGCAGCAAAGGTTTTTTTTTTTTTTTTTTTTTGAAAAAAAGATGACGCCACCGTAGATGAGAGAGGAGATGATTTATCTATTTATATTCAAAGTGGATCTAAAACCCTAATGTTAAATCAGATTCTTTCTAAATTTAGGGGTTGGTTTCTCTTCCAAAATGAAAGTGAAATGTTTAAACTAAGTTTTGAAATATGTAGTTTCATTGATGTCTATATTGGTTCATTTGTTTTACATTCATGTCATATTATAGGTTTAAGGTACTATTTGTGTAATGAGATCATTTTTTTATGGTTAGAGGCTGGAGCTGGAGAATAGAAGGAGAATACATGGAGGGAGACGCCGGAAGAGATTTGGGATGCCAGAAGACTATGGATGGGAGGGCGAATGAGGACAATTGTCAGAATGATATCCCTTCTTGTTGCCTGAAGGCCCGGGCCTTTGCTCCTGACCCCGAGCTTGAAGCTAACTGTCATGCAACAGTTGTTTCTGGATGGTTTTCTGAAACACGATCTTCTTCTGGTCATTTTTTTTTTCTTTTTACAATTCTTTGCATACATTTTTATTTGCATTTCATGTTAAAGTGATTTGTTTTTTTGTGCAAGAAAACTCAAGAAAATTGCCTTGTTTAATATTTGTGCCCAAAGTTGTTCAGTTAGGCTATTGATTGTTGACCCTTTCCGTTGTTTTGTTATTAACTGCAGATAATGCGGGCAAGCGAATGTACTTTAACAACCCCATGTGGCCAGGTATGTAGTCTTGAGATTGATTTTCTTCTTCTGTTGTTTAGCATTAACTTTTTAATCCTGGAAGATGGTGATTTTTAAAAAGGTTTCATTGAGTAAAAGACTTGTTGGAAAGTGGAACAAAGTAGTAGTTAAACAAGTAACTATATGAAAAGATTTATATATTCTGAAACAAGTACTCGCTCTTTCCGAACAAATTGCAAGTTGTTTCTTTGTTATATTTTCCTGTAAAATATAGCACTTTTGTTGCATAGAACTTGAAATGTTATTGGTTTTTTAAGACTTTCTTTATCAAGTGTCACAGCCATATTTGTCAATTGTTAGGACTACAATGTGTTGTGTTATTTAAATATTAGATCCAGAAGATTTACTTCTGTTGAAAACCTAGGCTTTGTTTGAAACGCTACCCTGCATTTTGTCAATACTAAAGGGTATCATAGAGAATTGACTTTTGAAAATATGATTTTATCAATATGTATATATAAAAATAATGAGCTGTACTTATTCTTAAATGTTGTTCCATCTTCTAAAGGATCTAACTATTACTTTATCAGCTGCATGAAGATTTGAACATTTGACTTGGCATACAGATATAAGGAATATTTTTTTTGATAATCTGTAAAATGTCTTAAATACCCTTCAATAAAACACGAATAGATGAATACCGCAAACCCAAATAAATATCATCATTTTGTTGGAAATGAGTAACTTAGGGCTAACTTAGTGTCTTTCTTTGTGCAGGAGAAGCGCATTCCTTGGCTGTAGAAAAGATTTTGTTCAAGGAGAAGTCGGAGTATCAAGAGGTCCTGGTTTTCGAGGTATGTTATTTCAACCTTGAAAATAGTACTTGTTGTCTGTGTTATAAATTTCAGACACATACATGCATACATACTTGATTGTTTATACGATATGCAGTCTGCACCATATGGAAAGGTGCTTGTTCTTGATGGCATTCTTCAGCTAAGTGAGAAAGATGAATGTGCGTATCAGGAGATGATAGCACATCTTCCTCTTTGTTCCATCAAATCGCCCAAAAATGCAAGTATCTTTGCCTTCTTTAATTTCTTATTTTCTGCTTCTTCTATAAGATTTATTGTGCTTATAACTAATTATATATTTTTCCATCTATAGGTTCTGGTGGTTGGTGGTGGTGATGGTGGGGTCTTGAGGGAAATTTCTCGTCACAGCTCTGTAGAATCAATTGATATATGTGAAATAGATAAAATGGTTATAGATGTATGTGTTGAAAACTAAATGTGGATTGTGTATTAACTTCTATTTCTGGCTTAATATTATAAATGCTGATTATGTAATTTCTTGTTTCATAGGTTAGTAAGAAATTCTTCCCTGAGTTAGCTGTTGGCTTTGAAGATTCTCGTGTTCATCTCCATGTCGGTGATGGTAATATTTGATTATCATACTTTTTTTATGCCAAAAACGTCTTTCTATTTGTGTGCCTTTATCACCGTCTCTGTTTTTGCATTTTGCATTACTCTTTATTTTTTTTCATTTGAACAGCTGTTGAGTTTATACGGAATGTACCCGAAGGGAAGTATGATGCCATTATTGTTGATTCTTCAGATCCTGTGGGTATGTTAGCTCCGTACTTCCGTATTCTGTTTATTGTTTTCTCAAATCTCAATAGGATTATATCATACATGGATGTCAATTTGTGTATTTTTGCAGGTCCTGCTCAAGAGCTTGTGGAAAGGCCTTTCTTTGAGATGTTAGCAAGAGCATTAAGGCCAGGTGGCGTTCTTTGCAACATGGCGGAGAGCATGTGGCTTCACACTCATCTTATTGAGGATATGGTTTCTGTTTGCCAGAATATATTCAAAGGGTCTGTTCATTACGCATGGACAAGTGTCCCCACATACCCAAGGTGCAATTGGTTTCATTTCCAAGTCTTTTTACACACGTTTTCTTTAAGGTCTTCAGTTTGGTGACTATTTGTTTTTTTATGTAGTGGTGTTATTGGATTTATATTGTGCTCAACGGAGGGACCGCCTGTTGATTTTAGAAACCCTGTAAACCCTATTGAGAAGCTAGAGGGAGCACTTGACCATCACAGAGAACTCAAATTTTACAACTCCCAGGTGAGTTGTTTGTTACTCGGTTGTGTACCTGGGGTGTTTATTTGGATGAAAACTGAAACAGAGTAGACTGAACTGGGTCTGAAAATTAATAAAACAATGGTAATGGAAACGATAACCGAAGGATATAAATAAGTTTGGTAGCAATCCGGTTCTGGTTTAGAACTGGTTCAGTCCAAACCAAACTGTAAACTGATGGGCTTATAAAAAATAACCTTAGAACAACAGTGTTTCAGTTTTGATAATAAGTTGTAAAAAACCTGCTTGGTTTCTGGTTTTCTGGCCGGACTTTGTCGATCTGGAGACCTAGAGATAGTAAGATGACAATTCCCACCCAATATCAAATTAGGTTTTATTTTACTTTAATGGGTCAAATAGATGATGTACAAAATAGGAAGATTTAAAATAGAGAAAGTTACCTAAATTGTTTCCAAACTGCTTAAAAGCTCTTTGATTGTTTTGTAAATTGTAATATTACTATATCAGGTTATTGTCATGCCACAGTTTTTGAAAAAAAAAAAAAAAAAAAAAACCATTTATAAAATTTAAAAAAGAAAAAAAGAATAGTGCTTTCTACTAAACCCTACATGTACTAAAAACTAACCTAACTTGTTTTACCGGTCACCCAACTTTTCAAACCCGCCCATTTTACAACCTCTAGAATTAACATTTTCTGATTAGTTTTTTATGCTCAAATGTTGTGAACAGATGCATAAGGCTGCGTTTGCCTTGCCACCATTTGTGAGGAAGGAGGTGAAATGTCTTTGAGACTAGTGTGTGATTGTGTGTCAATACTATGAGATCTAAATAATGTTGGATTTTGACAATATACGGTTATCTATTGTTTAAGCAGCCTCTCTATTCCTAGGAATAGAGGTATAAGGTTTGCCTATGCCCCACCCTCCCAAGACCCTATTAATAGTTTTTCCTATTGGTGGGATTTACCTGATTCGATTGTTTGTTTGTTTTGTGATGGTTATCTATTGTTTGGAATATTGCTTGTGGTTGAAAAAGAATGACAAATGGCTGCTTTTAACTTTTTTTTATTGTTGGTTTATTTTTGCTTTCTTGAAGAAAGTGCAATTATAGCAAAGCATGAATGGGAATTGGTAGGTCATATACTAATAATGAAAGTGGATTCAAAAGATTCAATTTTTTTACCAGAGATTATAATGAATTGGATGGTAGCATGTGTCAAAATCCAACGGTTTAAATAGGTGAACATCAGTGTTGCATTCAGCTTTTGGAAGCATATTGGTCCTTTTTTTTTTGTGGTCCATTTAGCTGGATGGCTCAGAACAATGTCTATGTTCAGCAGACAGCAAGTACTCATATTGTGCCTGAGTGATCAAACTCACATTGGGCAATGGGCATAGTTAACCATGGTTCTTGGAGTGTGAAGTGTTAGCCAATTGGTGCATTTCTCGAAACCAGCTGGCGATTTTGAATAATCTGGGTAGTTTCGGAACACCATATTTGGGTTCGTGAACACCGAAGAAGAGGCGGATAATGAGGTGGAAAATTGAAGTCGAGTATTTTGGATTCAGGTTAGGAGTGCCTCTTGCAATTAGGGTATTTTTGGTTTGATTTGGGTTTAAATTAGGTGAGATTTCCTCATTAGTGTGTTCAATTTGGGTTATGATTGCCACCTACAAGCATTAGGGTAACATAGATCTATAATGAGTGTATGTGTAGTGGGGGGCTTCATGCGGCTTTATAGAAAATATGTGTGTATTGGGTGAGGGGCTTTATGGGGCTCTATGAGGATTAAAATATTATTATTTGATTGGGTATAGAAGAAAGGGGGTGTAAAAGTTAATTAAAAATAAGATTATTAAATTGTTTTTGTTTTGGATAGCGTCGGTTATATACATAAAGCCCCTCCCCATAAAGCCCCATAAAGCCCAAGGGGGCGGTGTAGGGGGCTTTATGGGGCGTTATAATCATAAAGCCCCTCTCCTGTGGCGCCCACTACACAAGACCTGATGAGATGAATTCAATCATGTATAATAATACTTGGAAATTGTTGGATCTGCCTGTAGCTTGAAGATATTTTGTGTTGCGAATGGATCTTCAAGAGGAATAATGAAAATTGATGGCACCATAGTTTATAGTTTAAAGCTAGATTAGTTAGACAAGGTATGTAAATTAATTAAATCACTATATGGTCTAATAAATGCACCCAAGTAGTGAAAACAAAGTCTAATGATATTGTTTTGTTTGATGAATTTCACCTAAACCAAGCAAAATAATACGTAAATGGCAGATATGGTACTTTTGGGAAGTAGAGTTATAATTTGCTTATTAGTCGATGACATGTTGATCTTTGATATAGGCTAACTAGCTGATTACCCCGGAAGGGTCCCGGGTTGAAAAATCTAACTTTACGTGATAACCTATTGCAAATGACTCAAGTTAACTAACCACAAAATCTCTCAATCATTGCATGTTCATAGTATTCTAATCAGTAATAACTCATATTCCCCCACAAAATCTAATTTTATGTGATAACATGAACACTTTGTGTGTTTTTTTCCTGTATGAACGAAACCCCACAAAAAATAGTCGATTTTTTCTCGTTGGAAAGATAATAAAACGCTCGTTAATTTGGTGTAATTTTTTTCTTTAAAAAATCCCGTATATAAAAGATATAAACGTTTAAAAATTATGGGAAGAAATATGAGAGAGAAAATTTTAAATTTATTTTTAAATTCTTTTTTTCTAAAATAACTCAATTTAATTAAAAAAGGAAACAATTCAAAAACACCAAAAACTCTTCATTATGATGTCACGTGGCACTCTCAAGGGAAGGTTGAGGCCTCCATTGCACGCCACGTCAGCATATACGTTTTCTTTTATATATATAGATAGATATCTAGTTGATAAAACAAAAGAATTTTTTTGATCTGCATTTTTTTTTATGAAAGACCGAATCAAGATAAGTTGAAGTGACCCTAGGTATTATAATCAAGCATGAAAACACATGAATTACTATTCCATGATCTCATTACATTAAGTTTTAAAGTTCAATCGTGAAACTTGTTCTCGGGTTTACACTCACAAATACCTTACTATGAAGATCATGCCTAACAAATGTGAAATAGTAACTTAACTTGGATACTTGCAATTGCTTGTTTAATGTATTCCATGATAGGCACTATGTTGAATATTGCACATGATGTTGGGAAACTAAGTGAGTTTATTAGCAACCCAAGCACATATAAGGAAAGTGTTCGAGTACTTAAGGAGAATTGTGGGTTATGGCGTGGCATATAGTGGTTGTACTTTGGTTATAAGAATTTATTCGGATACAAGTCGGATTGCCAATATAGAAAATCGTTATTCTACATATAAATGGGGCATTCCTATTTGAGGAGGTATTATCTCATGGGCTTAAAATAAATAAACTTTCATAATTAATTTTTTTTTTTTTTTTTGAACGGCCAACAAATTGGAATCACTCACGGAACACTGGAGTATCATCGTGCCACCAGTGTTGCCACGCGATCATATTCCACCACCAAGTCACCAATTCAGGAGGAAACTCATAATTATGAGAAAACCCCCTTTGTGAGATTCGAACCCAGGACCTTATGGTCCCTAAGTCTTATCTCACCACCAAGATACCACTAGGCTATAATGCCTTGGTAATTCAACGATAGAATATGAGTTGGTGGCAGTAGCTACATGCGGTAAAGAGACTGGCTGGTCAAGGAACATGGCATATTTGATTACAATATGACTAAAACGATTTAACTTATTTCTATCCGTATGATAGAGCTGCTAATTTGACTAAGGCTTATAATTAAGTGTAGAATGAGAAGTTTAGACACTTGTTCGACATAACATAATTCGGGAATTCATCATGCGTCGTGTGATCTTAGTTAAGTTTGCTTGTACACAGCAAAATCTAGCCCATCATCATCTAACTAAAGGGAGCAAAGGATTTAGTGCACAAGTTGGTTGTGAGGATGAGCTTAAAGTCCATATAAAGACCTTTTAAGGTAATACACCGTTCCTTCTAAAAAAAAGTTACAAATAAAGTTCCAACGTAAAAAGATTGCTCCCGCCTCACCCCTCTGCAGATCCTATCAATTGTTAAACTTTGCTAAAAGTGAGATATTACTGAATATGTTTATTTGTACTCAGATGAGATTTGGCCAATAATTAAAAGTGTGCAAGCCATGGGCTTATGTCGTATGATGAAATTGTATTTCAGTTAGCTAACTACAAATGTACGAGGGCATATACTAAACTATTTGGTAAAATTTGGAAGAATTTAATTTAATGACAATTGTATTCCACTTAGCTAATTACATGTGAGATATGCTGAAGTAGTGAAATACATGGTGAAGAAATCCAGTGACAATAATCATCTACGTTGGTGGTGTTTTTTTATTTAACGCCATAAAAAAATACAAAGTTATCACTGCTTGTTAAATTGTTTCCACATAAGTTTGCTTTTGGTCACGATAACTCATTGTTGCTAGAATTTCACAATCTTTGCCAAGGAAAAAGCAGAAAATTACAAACATAGTCAGTTTAAAAGAAAATATAACCGAACTTTAACGTATATTGCAACTTTTTCTAAGGGGGCGGGGTGCTCACCGTGAAAGGCAAGAAAAACTAACCGAACTTTAACGTATATTGCAACTTTTTCTAAAGGGGGTGGGGCGCTCACCGTGAAAGGCACTGATATCCCACGGTAACCCCACTATCACCACGGCAATCCGACCGCTAATGGTGTTGGTAGTGGGTCCGTGAAAGAAAACCATGTGTTTGACAACGGTTTCTAAACAACGTAAAATTTGAACTCCCAATTAATTTTTTAACCTCCTCCCCCAACCCCACCAAATGCAACGGTTACAAAAATAAAATTAAAACACACAAAATGTTAATGTTAATATTAAACATAATACAACTTTTAAACATAACACAGATATTAACCGTACTTAAACACGCAAAACATAATTTTTTAAACCTAATGCAACAATTGCCATCCTGAAACAAGACCGAAACTGTTGCGGTACCTAGCCACATAGTCGACTTGTGTAAGCTCGATTGCAAAATCCTCGTCAACATCCAGGTTCTCCGGCATGGTGGCTGCAAATAGGGTGTTCCGCCCGCCACGCTTATTGTTGAGATCCGTGCACTTTCGATGGAGCAATTCGATGGTGTGGTCGTTTTCACCGACTGGTTGGGTGAACTCCGTCAACACGCGGTTTTAAAATGAGTTATCCTTCGAAAGGCGGCGACAATTTTGTTGTTTTTGAATAGGGTTGTTTAGGGTGTCTTTGTAGGACACCACCAGTGCTATCTCCTTTTCTTCGTTCTAACGTGTCATTTTCGAGTGGATTATAGGGTAACCATGGGTTTATTTAGGTAAAATTGATGAGGATGGTGGGTATTTATAGGGTAAGTTTTGGTGATTGGGTTTAAAAACCAAATGTTGGCTACCATCATATTATCGTTCTGCCATAGTTGGTAGTAAGTTTTGGTTTGCATTTATTATTTTTTTTCAAGTGAAAAGAATAATTTAAACTTTCAAATTTATGTATTTAATTATATTTAAATAAATAAACAAATAAACGAATCAGTAAAATGATGTGTCTAAAATTGTGTTTTAGTGAAGTGAATCAATGAATTACTACCAAAACACCACTCGCTCCTTAATAGTATTTTTGTTAAACTGTGTCTTGTGGACACGCAAGCAGCCACAATAGCCCCACGCTTACCCTCAGCTAAAACAACCACACGCTAACCCACGCGAGCAGACTCACAGCATGAAAAAATGAATTTGTGTTGGATTTGTAAGTCGTAGTCGCATCGGTACTCACCCTCAACCACAACAGTCTAGCGTGACCATGTTACTTGAGAGTCATGTCAGTAGCTTGCGGCGGTATTCAGGGACGTAGGATAGGTTTTGCCAGGGGTGGCCCTGGCCCCTCCTGTTTTTTGGCCCAGTAGTGGAAATTTATGATTTTCGTAGGTAAATTAAGTCCGGGTTGAGTCTGGTCCCCGCCGATTTTCCACTACCGATCAAAAAAAATTAAGTCCGGCCCCTCCCAATTCAAGAACCATGCTTCGCCACTGACGGTATTCACCACGAGCCTCAAAGTCCAGCCTTATCGAACTTAAGTATCCAAATGATAAAGTCGAAGTAGAAAGGTAGAAAGATCCGGACCCGAATAGAGTATGGACATGATGAGTATTCCACGTGGCGTACCTATTCGGTGACAGACCTCACTGCTACTACTACTGCTACTCTCTTCTCTCTCTACCCATAACAACAATAATAATATTATTATTATTAAAACACCCAATTCCAAATGGAAATCCATTCCTAGGGTTTCAGATTCCTCTTCTTTTCTCTCTGATCTTGTATCCACCTGCATCTCTGATTCCGATCCCCTTCCTCCATCATCATGTTCCTAGATCTGTTCTTTCTCTCCACTCTCTGTACTCGATCACTCTAAAACACGTTACGTAAGTTTTTATTTTTATTTATTTTAATTTAGTTTTCAGATTCAGATTCAGATTCAGATCACTTGTTTATTGTTTTTCTAGATTTTATAAATTTACTATCGATTTCGTTACATTTGAGAGATTATTACTCTTTTTGAATCGGAGATTGATTATCTGAAGATGTATAATTGTATATATGAAATTTGGTCATGATTCAGGTTAATCATTTACATTATTCATAGTATATGTATTTGGTGATGTGTGGTTTTGTAGGATGTAGGTTGTGGTATGGAGTTATGATTGAGTAATTGGCCTTAGTTTTATTGTCTGGTGTGCTGTTAATGCTTTATGGTAGGTTTTTGAACACAAGAAGCTCTATTAGTAACTAGGTAGCTGGTTTTGGAGTTGCATTGTTGTTTGAGAAGTTAATATCGGTGGGATATCGGTTATCAACCATCATGTTTATATGTAGGTGTCGAAAATTGGTCCGGAATATTGGTTCTGGTATTATCGGCGATATCCACCGATATTGACTGTTATTTTGGATGCCTTGGTTGATGTTGACTCAGAGAAAGATTTCATGGCTTACAATTGCATCAAGTTTCAAATATTGACATTTTAAGTTTTGACTTTTGATATTACTATTAATATTATGTATGTTTTACGTTTTATATATGCATATATCGTTTTATGTGTGTGTGTATACATAAAATTCTGCATGATATTAAAATTGTCGATACACACCACGAAAACCTATATCTCAAATATTGACCGTTGGCTGATATTTCATTTTGGATCGCTATACTTGCATAGATCTATGCTAGCAACAGATTTTTATCGCATTAAGAAAAGAAGATTTTATTAATGTGCCTCTGAATTGAAAGATGATTATAAAGTATACCATGCATAGAAAATTTAATTACATTACATGCGTTGTTTGTTGGAAACTTGTTGGTGCACACAAATACTCTCTTTGTTATCTGGAATATGATAGATTTGTTATATGATAGATTTGTGATGTTTTAGCTCTTTTTTCTTTTTTCTATTCAAGGGCTAGAATTTTGCTGATAAGGAAACACCGGCTTGTGGACTCTTAAATGGTATGCAGCAGTTATCTAAAGACGGTGATTCTGCAAGCTGGGAAGTATATTCAGAAAGTTACAAGAGGGTTGGGGCAGTTTGCAAATTCGAGAAGAAGTCCGAGGACGATTTCTGCACTAAGGTTTTCCTCTGATCGAATATTTCCATCCTTTCGGAAAATGATGGTGGATACCGGTGCATCGACAAACCGTGGTATGAGTGCTAGCAGCAATTCACCGGAGAAAGTTGATGATGGCGGCTATGCAAGTGGAGGTTGGAAGAGGTGATTTTTCTTTTGTGTTATTTGCTACTTGGCGATTTGTTCCTTTTTGTTTCTTTTATTGTTAGGAACTATAAAAATGTTCATATAGCACATATTGTGTAGTTTTATTCATCTATGGTTAATCTTGAAAGTGGTTCTAAGCATGAATACGTGAAAACCAAAGAGCTATGCACAGTCGGAAGGATTATTGTTTCCGCTCATTTTTCTCTCAGTTAGAAGGCTAATTTACATTCAGCAATTGGACGCCTTCATGAGTATATGATACCCTAGTCTCATATTTTTCACAAAAGCAGTTCTATTACCAACATTGTGAAGTAACTATTGAAACTGGTACTGAGGTGCCTTGCCAGTGAAAACGTGGCTACCGTGTTCTTAAGTTGGCTAGCCTAATGAATCTCTCTTGTTTGGTAACGTACAAACGTCTTATAAAATATCAAATGACTTTTAAGTAATATTTCAATAACATTTGTAAACATCTATTTTTTTTCTTCACAAAATGTCTTTCTGGCGTTACCTCATTCTGCTAGGATATAGTTGAGTCATTACATATCAAGGAGAGTGGTATTCTTTGGTGTATGAAGGGGATGGTTTAAAGCTGAGAAGAGTGTAATGATAGTGATTCTACTAACTGAGCAGGGAAATATTTTGTATTTATTGCGAAATATATTTTTTAAATAGACAAGTGATAAAAGCAATATATCTTTTTTTTATCAAAGCATCTACTTTACTAGTTTTTTTGAGTATTGACTGATAAGTTAGCTTGTTTAGTTTTTGACCAAGAAAGTATTATCTCATAAATGCAAATCATGCCTTTTATATATTTTTCTTGATGCTTCTATACATCTATAGACCATCGTATGTTTGTGTGTTTCATTTGCATGTGATTGCAACCATTTGCTTATGTCTTCATCATGGCTTCTTATTGACAGTGAAGACGGAAAACTGAGCTGTGGTTATTCAAGTTTCAGAGGTAAAAGAGCAAGCATGGAGGATTTCTATGATGTCAAGACTTGCAAGATAAATGGGCAAACAATCTGCCTATTTGGGATATTTGATGGTTATTTTCTTTCTCATCAATCTTTACAATAAAATCAGCCATTTATTTTATGAGGAAGAGGTAGCTGATTCCTGAAAGTGTGCATGTTGATTGAATGGTCCATTTTTGCTTTCTTTATTTTTTTTGGTTTTATTTCGTCAGAAGTTTTAGATAAGGCAGAAAAAATGCTATACACTGAAAGCCATGAAACCACCAGTAAGTTCAATACTGGACTGTGATTTATCGTTACTTGGAAGTATCTGAATTCTGAATCATCAATTGTTTAGCTGATTTTCATGTTCAAGAAAGTGCTTTTTTTTTTTTTAAACTTTAGGACCATCAATCTTGAAAAATTGTGTTTTCATCATAATCATACACATATTTTTTCATCCATGTGCATTAGTAGTTAGAATCATTTGTTTAGGTAAAATGTTCCGACAAGATGCATGTTTTAGAAAACGTTGCTATCATGGTTTAAAAAGCCTGTCTAAGGCTCGCCTCGAGGCTTACGCCTCGGCTGAGGCTATGAAAAAACGCATTAGAGGCTTAGCCTCATGGGGGTCAACTGAAACCTACGCCTCGGCCTATCCGAGGCTTTCCGAGGCTTAAGCCTCACCACCTAAGTCAAAATTGGGTCTAGGTGGTGAAAATTGGTTCAAGTCGGGTCAAAAAATTGTACTTGGAACGAGTTCCCACCTCAAAATCCAACCAAAACACACCTGACATCTATAGGGTGGCAGGCGAGGCTATGTCGTGATTACAACCACAAAATGATGAATTGTTCGATTCAATTGGTTGGATTAGAACAGAGGGAGAGGAGAGAAAAATCGTATATAAAAGGAGGTGGCATTAGGGTTTTTATTAACTTTTCGTATTTTTACATTTAATCCCCTCAATGTTCACTAGTTTACATTTGGTCTCCAAACTTAAGTTAAAGATTAAAATACTATTAAAACTATTTTATGATGTTTGTTTCATTACTAAATTAAATTTTATAATATTCATGATGTTTTGTTTTATATTATATTGTATTTTTATGATATACATATATATTTTTTTTGTTATTTTTAATAATGTTTTGAGGCTTACGCCTCGTGAGGCTAACGGACAACGCCTTGAGGCCCGTTTCAGCCTTTTTAAACCTCGGTTGCTATAAAACAAATTCACATGACCCAACATGACATGGATAAAATTTGTGCATATGTGATCACAATTACCTATTTTGAAAGGGTTTATGTACTCGCAACGGAAACTAAATGATGAGCATGCATCAATGATTTGTTCACATGTCATTATTGAGGGAATTAGCTATATGTTAGCGAACAAAAAGCATTTCCGACGAACATGGAAAATAGTCACTAACGTACTTACATGCGAAATAGTATATTTTGCAGATACGAAATAAATATTCATATATTTAGTTGCTTTATATAGTAAAGCCTTTATGTTGTTTACCCTCAAATACTAGATAATTCAATGGCAACTTTTTTTTATTTCTTACCGGAAGATGGTTAGTTTTGCGTAGGTCATGGTGGCTCACGTGCAGCTGAGTATTTGAAGGAAAATCTTTTTAAGAACCTCATGAATCATCCTGAATTTTTGACAAACACCAGATTGGCCATAAGTGAGTTCTCACAACTTGCTATTAGTTTTCCATGTAGCAGATATACTCATATGCTAACATATATATATAACACTGATTTTTTCTAATGTAAATAGAAATGACCCACAAAATTGAATGAATTCACAGGTGAGACTTATCAACAAACCGACTCAGATTTTTTGGAGTCTGGAAAGGACGCATTCCGTGATGATGGTTCTACTGCTTCAACAGCGGTTTTGGTTGGTAATCATTTGTATGTTGCTAATGTTGGAGATTCTAGGACTGTCATATCAAAGGCTGGCAAAGGTAATTTCCAGATTATTGTTGTCATATTTTTTAATGACTTTCATATTCTGAGTTTGATATTCCATTTATGTTATTCAAGAATATATATGTTATTTAATTGGCAGCTATCCCTCTCTCTGATGATCACAAACCAAATAGAAGTGACGAGAGGAAAAGAATCGAAAATGCAGGTGGAGTTGTGATGTGGGCAGGTAAGATGGCAATGTTGTTATTTATGTTTTTGATAAACACTGATTACTGTTTCATCAGTAATTTGTGAATTTTCTACAGTGTTGTATAACTCGCTAGGTGCTAGTCGGCCGGTGGGGTACCTACTAGCGATTAATCGGGATTAATCGGATTGGATTTTTATATATATATTTCCAAATTTATGCATATATAATGCTAATTTTATGCCTTATATGTATAAATTTAGAAGCTTAGGGGCCAACTATAAACTAGAGAATATGGAAGGGGGGGTTAAATATTAAAATACCTAAACTTAAATAACCCAAATCACCTCCATCGGTCACCATATCCCGTTTTTCCTCCCCGTTCCTTCTTTCATCGTAAGGAACCATCACACGCAACTAGGGTTCATGGAGTTTTATCGATTTCGCTTCTAAAACATGGAGTATCATTCAATTTTGAGAACTTATTTTATTTGATCGATTTGCTCCGGTTTTGACCCGTTCGAATTCATTTATAACCTAATTTTGAGTTTTTTTTAGGTCCGACTAGGACCAATTTGGTCCGATTAATCGGTGATTAATCGCACACTGATTAATTGAGTGATTAACCCAAAATTAATCAGTAAAGTGAGGACTAGCGATTAATCACCGATTAGTCGGTGATTAATCGGGATTTTTACAACCTTGATTTTCGAATCTTCGCTTTTGTGTTCTTTCTAGGTACTTGGAGGGTTGGGGTGTTTTAGCGATGTCACGAGCTTTTGGAAACCGTATGCTGAAGCAGTTTGTTGTGGCGGAACCTGAAATTCAGGTAACAATCAAAGCATTTTTATTCTTTGGCATTGATAATCTGATATGGTCTTACATGAATTTAAACTGTGACCAGATTGTTGTTTTCAATTAAAGGTGTCGCTTGGATCATGGTATATGTTGTATATTTTTTGAATGCCCCATGAAAAGTGCAACATTTACTTTTTAGTAAGCTTTCATTGTTACAACAACTTAGTTTCTAATCATTGCTACAGATAAATTGTGGCGATTGACATGCATTCTCAACTTTCTTCGTTTTGGTTTAACTGAAGTCCGTCTTGTTTTTTAGGAATATTCAAGCAATTTCCTGACTATGTATTTAACCTTTTGGATCTTTCCAAGTTTCCATTATTCAGTATGTTTAGTTATGGTTCGATGGAAAATATTAATAGATCAAAGTAGCATCAAAAGAGAGCAATATAAAATTAAAATTTGGTCATTCACGAATCATGGACCACTAAAATTAACTCATCAAGTACTAACAAGTAATGGCCTATAAGAATCTATTGCAAATCAATCATGCACATGGTTCTTTTCTTTTATCACGTACATACATGTATATACTTAGTTACATGCATATGACATATGTATAGAGAAATGAACTAAATCACAGATTTGTATATAGATACATATATAGTTAGATACAGATTTATATGGATAGATCATAGATACTCATATATACCATATATGTGGACACACATACTAGAGGGGTGCTCGCGCCATGCGAGGAACACATACACCTAATCACGTAACATGTCAATTTGTTTGAAGTTAAAAAAACCTATAGCATACCATACTCAAATTAAAAGGAATAAATTTTTCGTTTTTATGGTGTAATTTAAAAAAAAAAAATATTAACTTATGATAAAATTCTGGCCGTTTAAAATCGTGGGGGTAGCTGATTTAAAAGTTAACATTTAGCAACATGTTTCAAAGGATTATACCATCTGTTTTAAAAGTTGTGTTACTTATACTTCTAAAATTATGTAAAAGTTTAAGAATATATGTGTGTGTGTACACCTACACATACACATACCTTGTAGATAAACAAACACACATCCTCTTGATGTTTTAGAATTTGGTATCATGTATCATGATTCATGCACCATGTATTCAGTACATAAATCTTAAGCCTGACAAAACTTGTGGGTTGGGTCAGTATGGCTCGGGCGAAAAAAGTTTATGACCAAAATGGGTTGCCTTGAAATGATTCGTTTTATGAAAACAAAAAGTTATGCAAAGACAATGAAGCCGGTTTACTCGGTTGCTTCTTTTTCACCTGTATGGTTTTTTTTTTTTTTCAGGAACAAGAGCTTGATGAAGAATTTGAATTGCTTATTCTCGCAAGTGATGGTCTCTGGGATGTTGTACCTAACGAGGTATATCATTGATGTCATACTGCTTGTTAAACTAAGTTTTCTTGCTTGTTCACCAAAAACCCTTTCAATATATTGGGTTATGTAATAGTTGCATAATTGAATTTTTACATTTCCAGGATGCCGTCTCACTAGCACTGTTGGAAGAAGAACCTGAGTCAGCTGCTAGAAAGTTGACGGAGACTGCTTTTAGCCGTGGAAGCGCTGATAATATCACCTGCATTGTAGTCAGGCTTTACCATCAATTAGAAGCTAAACCACAACTTGAAACCGAAACCGAAACCGAAACCAAATCCCAATCTGAGACTGAAATGGAACTGGAAGCCCCGACCGAGTCCAAGACCGAATCCCAAATGGAAAACGAAGCAGAAACTAAAGGGGTAGCCCAAACTGAAACTGAACCAGAAGCTGGAAACGAAGCCCAAACCGAAACTGAACCAGAAACTGGAACCAAAGCCCAACCCGAAACTGAACCAACCGGACCGGAAAGCAAAACTGAAGAAGCAGTAACCAAAAGTGGTCCAACAGATGGGTGAAGGATTGGGTTAAAATATGGATGCAATTGAGGTGTTGATAGGGTGTGTTTCTTGTCAAATTGTGGTGTCTTTTAAGTGAATGGATAAAGACTTCTTGTTGGATGTGTAAATTTTGCATCTGTTGGTTTCATTAATCTTACATTCTTATAATAATAATAATGACATTATTAACATTTTCATTTTCATTTTTTTTTTCTGAACTGCAACAAATTATCATGTGCATCTTGAATGTTATGTCAGAACTAGATCTTTGATTTTAATATGCATTTCTGTGCATGTGAGCCAACTAGGTTTATATAAGATAAGGAACTTTAGTACTTTTACCAACTAGCCTAACCGATTGGTTTTGACTGTTTGAACTGATTTATTTAATTACTTTTCAAAATCGTTGATATATGCAAGATTTTTTTTTTGAAGTAATGGTTAATGACCGGTTTTAGTTTTTAAAACCACGGTACGGTGGTTAAATCATCTTATAAACCTCAAACGGACTGAATGGGCTGTTTTGATTTAAATGGCTCGTCCATCTAATCAAATGGGTTGCCGTTTTCAGCATTTAATAAGACCTCCATCAAATCTATCTACTTTACACTAATAAAAGAGTAACTAGGCTTCACTTATTCCTTTACTAGGGCCTCCACATAGGCTCCAAATCACCATCCACGTGTCAAGTGTCAACCTTACAATCAATTAAAAAAAAAGCGGATTCGCCCGTTTCTACCCGTTTTCTAGGATCCAAGTAGGTATATGGAGCTCCAGCTTTGTATTTATAAAAGCCGTTATGTTTTTTTTTTCCTTCATTCTTCCTCCAATCTTCAATCTTCCTTAACAATTCTTCCAATCTTCATTCTTCATTCTTCTTTTTCATTTTCTTCGAGATAATCTTGCATCAGTTTTACTCATTTTCTATTCGTAACATTATAAGAAAACATCAAACGTTTGATTTTTGCAAATCATCCTATTTTTTTGTTTTATTTCTGATTTATACAGTTATATCATCCTATTTTTTAGTTTGATTTCTAATTTGTTTTATTTCTGATTTATGCAGTTTTATCATCCTATTTTTTTGTTTGATTTCTGATTTATACCGTTATTGTAAAAGATTTATGTAAATCGTGTGTTTAATCCGTTTTATTCATTTAAATGAAACTGGTTTTTTGAAATCTATTCGTTTGAATCTTTGGAGTTGTATTCGTTTGTTGTTTCGCTCATTCATTTGTCTAAATCCTTTTCAAGAGTCTATCGATTCTGTTTATTTCTTCGGATTCAAAATATCGATTCTGTATCCATTCGTTTGAACCTTCGGTTTCAAAATATGACACACGAAACCGGATTTGATCCTCTTATGTTAATTTTGATTATTTGTTGAAGAGTTTGTTTCAATGTTCGGACTCTGTATTTGAAACATGAAATCGACTTCTTAAACATTCAATCAGATTTACTATTTGAAAACCAAAACAAAATGTAAAGCAACATAAAAAATATATATATCAAATGGATTTTGTTATTGTTTGAATCCGATTTAGTCATTGTTTAAAGAAGTGTCGTCAAATTCTGTAAGTACCAACCGAGCATGTATCAAATCCAGAATTTGCGAGGTTTTGTCCTAAATCCTAAATCTGTTCCAACCGTTAAATTACAATATTTACAATATTTGTGATAAATATTATAACTTACACGTCAATTTATAGTGTAATTTATTTATAAGTCATAATTTGAATAAAAATATTCTCTTACTCATAATTTGTAAAGATTATGAGTTTGCTTACACATAATTTGACCGAATTAAATTGATATTACTCATAATTTGACTGAATTAAATTGAATTACTCATAAACCAAGGTTTTGAAACCCGGACCGGACCGGCCGGTCGGACCGGGTTCCAGAGTGTGGGGCGGGCCGGTTCACACATAAAGACCGGAAATGCAGAGGGCCGGAGGTTCGACCGGGAGTCGGGAGGTCGGACTGGGAACCGGCATAATTGGGTGACACACCCTCAAAATCCACTTGCGGAGTTTTACCGCGAGGCGCATGACAAACCAGGATCCAAACCAACGATCACAATAAACAAGTCTAAATGAATATAAATGCAATTTCAAAACATAGTTTAAAATCCCGTTTACAGCGGAAGCTTATTCAAAAATAGTATCTCAACAATGAAATATTAGTTCAACGTTCAAAAGACCATGCAACCCTAGTTAGACGCCGTGCAGACGCGTGCGCCCTAGTCCAGTCGTGCTACCTTAGCGACCTGAGAAAACATGTAAAAGTTTACGTCAGCACAAAAATGCTGGTGAGTTTACAGGTTTTGTATCCAAGTACCAAGTCCACCTGTCCATACTATAATAAATCGAAAACCAGTATACGCTAGCTAGGCGTACGTTTTGTTACTACCACGATTGGAAAACCATTACTAACGCGAATACCAAAAGTATGCCCGATGTAGTTCCTGTTGTTCCTGTTGTTCCTGTTTGAGACAATATGCACCCGCCGACCCTCCAAGTCGACGAGCGGGGTTGGTCACTCCCAATAGCGCTATTCACATTTCCCCGTTGTGCAAACCCGCACATTCATGGTTCCCCCCGGGACTTCCAAAGATCGTGTAGTACACAATAGAAACCCATAGTATGACAGTAGTTACCAAATAATCGTTTTAACACATGTTTTCTCCCCCGAAAGTATGAAACCAGTTTAAAAGAGGGGCCGTAAACTCACCTCAACGTGCAAGCAAAGAATCCGAACAGCAAGCAATATATGCTACCGACACCCTAATAACAGTGTCGCTTAGTGAGTATAGGCGTAATATCATTACCCATATAACTCGTTTGTCCAAGGCGTTTTAAATGTTCAAAAGTGTGTATGCGACGCCTAGTGATTCTACATGCAATAGTAAACCCTACGGACCCGTTGGTGAATACGTTGGTTACAATTAGTTTCTACATTCCGTATGTGTCTCAGACAAGTGTACTTCAGTTTCATGTCAATTCCATACCACCTAAGACCTCAATTAATCACAGAAGCACATAATACACAATCTGTGTTTTCAGGACAGATTGTGCGCCATCAAAACTAATTTATTTAAAATAGAAAACCAGTGAGTTAACCTCCCAAATTTTTACTGAATTTACTTTGGGATTCACTCGACAATACCTATTTTTGTTTTGTCTTAATTCCAAACACAAAAATTATGAAAATTCGTACAACACAGCTAGGTCCAGAAAATCTCCTCAACAGGTCAGTTTAGTAGGAAAATTCTTAAAAATTGTGTATTCATCCAAACGAGATGAATCCACTTGGAAAAGCTCTATTTTTCCAGTATTGACCTACTGTAAAAATTTCATAATCTAATTCCTTGTAAATCTCAAGTTATGACCATTTAAAGTTAACCCAATTTACAAATCCGAAAATCTGATATGACCCCTAATCAATTAAAATTCCAAAAACGACTCAAACGACGTCCAAATTCGATGGTTTTGCCCATTATGAAAAGCTAAGACCTTGTACGTTACAATCATGCAAAGAATCGATCAAACCAATTATTTTCAAGCCACGAAACAGACCCTACAAGTCGACTTTCAGAATCTGTCCAGATTCTGATCGTACAATATTATCAATTATATCAAACCCTAGTTGCATATTATCAATCAATAATACCTAATAATCATCATACAACTTTCCTAATACCTATTCCCATCAGATCCTATTATCAACCATGTCAAGATCAAAGCTTTTAGGATCAAAACACCAATAACTTGCGCAACAAGCATCCTATGATGTTACTACGCGTTTATTAATAGGTTTAATCCGTTTAATCTTCAAAAAGACTCATGTTTTAATGTTTATTAAACCCAATCAGACCTGGACAAACTTGTTATAGGATTTTTACAATAAAACATAAAGTAAAAAGCATAAGAAATCATGAGTTATACCCTTAGCTCTTCAAATCAATCAATCGCGCGCCTTGGAGCCTCCCAATTGATGATCTTGAGCCTTAGCAGGAGTTTTTGGAGTGAAATATTCGTGTGGGGTAGTAAGGGGGCGATTAGGGTTGAGTATGGGGGTTGCATGGGAGTTAAAGATGTTTAAATACGAGTTTGAGGCGGTTTAAACCCGTCAGTCCCCTTCGAGCGGCCGCTCGGAGCCTGTGAGCGGCCGCTCACAGGTCCGGGTGGCGCGCTTTTGCCTCGTTTCGCCTCCCGACGCGTTATCCTTCGACGTTTTCGTTATTACGGACCGTAACAAGTGTAACCCCATGCGTTAAGACCCTAATCAACCTCACGCTCCACTTTTAATAATTTTTATTAACGTGTTCGGTCTAGGTTCACATAATCACGTATGGTTTTTACATAAGTTGTCAGATATCACCGAGACACCTAAGTTTATTATTCACCAACGTCCGAGGTTCACTAATCATGCAATCACACGTTAACTCACACAAGGAGTCAAAACCCGACCCACACAAGGAGTCAAAGCATCTCATAACCCGAGATGTGAAAGTAGTCCCAAACCGGACTAGAAAACGTTTTGTAAGTTGTCTCAAACCCGAGACAATGCACGTATGTCCTTTCTAGCTATCTAGCTAACCCTCGTTAAGTATAATATACGCGTGACTCGCTAAGGTAGACTTTCATCTAGACAATGTTGTTAACCAGAATTTGCCGGGTGTCACATCATCCCCACGTTAAAAGAATTTTCGTCCCGAAAATTGCACAAGTACCAAAAGGAATAACGAAGGAAACAACAAAAGATAGAAACCAAAAATAGAAACCAAAAAGAGAGATTTACCCGAGTTGTCACATCATCCCCACGTTAAAAGGAATCTCGCCCCGAGATTCATTCAGCTGCAGAAGAGACATATCTCGACTCGAACGCTTCCTTAGGAAAGAGATGAGGATATTTAGACTTCATCTGATCCTCCCGTTCCCAAGTATACTCTGGTCCCCGGTCCGAGTTCCACCGAACCTTAACGATACGAATCTTGCTGTGACGTAGGCTACGAATCTTGTAATCCAGAATCTCCACAGGTTCTTCCACAATCCGAAGACGATCATCAACCTTGATCTCTTCCAGTGGAACGATGAGAGACTCGTCAGCCAGACACTTCTTCAAGTTTGACACGTGGAAGACGTTATGTACGTTACCGAGCTCCGTCGGTAAATCAAGACGATATGCCACCGGTCCAATCCGTTCCAGGATCGTAAATGGTCCGACATACCGTGGATTGAGTTTGCCACGCTTCCCAAAGCGTATGACGCCCTTCCACGGTGAGACTTTTAGAAGTACCTTGTCATTGACTTGGAATTCCAGTGGTTTGCGACGCTGATCAGCATAACTCTTTTGCCGGTCCCGTGCCGCCGCCAACCGATTTCGAATCTGTACGATCTTTTCCGAAGTTTCGTACACTAGTTCAGGCCCAGTGAGTTGACTCTCACCCACTTCAGCCCAACAAAGAGGAGAACGGCATTTCCGTCCGTACAGTGCTTCGAACGGAGCCGCCTTGATGCTCGTGTGATAACTGTTATTGTACGAGAATTCTACTAACGGTAGATGAGCTTCCCAACCCTTGCCAAAATCGATCACACATGCCCGCAGCATGTCTTCTAAAGTTTGAATCGTACGCTCACTCTGGCCGTCAGTCTGTGGATGGTAAGCCGTACTCATGTCTAGTTGGGTACCCAAGGCTTTGTGCAAAGACTTCCAGAAGTGAGAAGTAAAATGGGAGTCACGATCCGAGATAATAGAAACTGGCACCCCGTGCTTAGAAACAACTTCCTTCAAGTAAAGACGAGCCAAACGATCCATGGTGTCGGTCTCCTTAATAGCAAGAAAATGAGCTGATTTCGTCAACCGATCGACAATCACCCATATCTTGTCATTCCCGCTTGGTGATTTAGGAAGTTGTGTGACAAAATCCATGGTAATCCGTTCCCATTTCCATTCCGGAATTTCAGGTTGTTGCAAGAGACCCGACGGTTTCTGGTATTCCACCTTGACCTTAGCACAGGTCAAGCATTTGCTCACGTATGAGGCTATGTCCGACCTCATGTTTGGCCACCAGTAAAGCACCTTCAGATCTTGGTACATCTTATCCGAACCAGGATGAATAGAATACCGGGACTTATGAGCTTCATCAAGGACAAGCTCCCGTAGTCCCCCGAATAAAGGAACCCATATACGTTCTGCGAAATAGTGCAGGCCATCAGACCTTCGCTCTAGGTGCTTGTCGGCACCGTGCATAGTTTCAGCTTTAAGGTTTTCCTCCTTCAAAGCTTCCAATTGAGCAGAACGGAGTTGATCAGGTAACGACGAATGGATGGTGAGTTGCAACGCCCGAACACGACGAGGTTTAGTTGATTCCTTCCTGCTCAAGGCGTCTGCTACAACCTTCGCCTTGCCAGGATGGTACTTAATAGCACAATCATAGTCGTTCAAAAGTTCGATCCAGCGACGCTGCCGTATGTTCAAGTGTTGTTGGTCGAAAATGTGTTGGAGACTCTTGTGATCGGTGTAGATGGTGCACTTGGTACCGTACAAGTAATGTCTCCAAATTTTCAACGCGAATACCACGGCACCCAACTCCAAGTCATGGGTGGTGTAGTTCTTCTCGTGCACCTTGAGTTGACGAGAAGCATACGCGATCACTTTCTCGCGTTGCATCAACACGCAACCGAGACCATGAATAGAAGCATCACAGTAAACAACGAAATCATCAGGACCCTCCGGTAAAGACAAAATAGGAGCAGAACACAGTTTAGACTTCAGTTCTTCAAACGCTGACTCTTGTGGTTCACCCCAGTCGAATTTCCTATCCTTCTGAGTGAGAGTGGTGAGGGGTTGAGCAATCTTCGAGAACCCCTGAATGAAACGGCGATAGTAGCCCGCAAGGCCTAGGAATTGCCGCACCTCAGTTGGCGTCTTTGGTGCCCCCCAGTCCTTGATCGCTTCGATTTTAGCTGGATCGACATGAATACCTAGTTCATTAACCACATGTCCTAGGAATTGAACTTCGCGTAACCAAAAGTCACACTTTGAGAACTTGGCATAAAGTTGTTCCCGTCGCAAGAGTTCCAAAACTAACCGCAGATGTTCCCCGTGTTCGGTCTCGTTCTTGGAGTAGATCAGAATGTCATCAATAAACACAATGACGAATTTGTCCAAATATGGTTTACAGATGCGGTTCATCAAGTCCATGAAAACCGCCGGTGCGTTCGTGAGACCGAAAGGCATGACCAAGAATTCGAAATGGCCATAACGTGTTCGAAAAGCAGTCTTTGCAACGTCAGCCTCCCTGACGCGCAGTTGGTGATAACCGGACCTCAAGTCGATCTTGGAATAATAACTAGAACCCTGAAGCTGGTCGAATAGATCATCAATACGTGGAAGAGGATAACGGTTCTTGACGGTCAATTTGTTCAGTTCTCTGTAGTCCACACACAATCGGAAACTCCCATCCTTCTTCTTAACAAATAAAATCGGGGCTCCCCAAGGGGAAGAACTTGGCCGGATGAAACCCTTGTCCAAGAGTTCCTGTAACTGACTAGACAATTCCTGCATCTCGGGAGGTGCAAGACGGTAGGGGGCCCGAGCAATAGGAGCAGCTCCCGGTACGAGGTCGATACCGAACTCAACCTGACGATGGGGAGGAAGACCAGGTAAATCATCGGGAAACACATCAGGAAACTCGCGTACAACCGGAATATCGTCGATCTTCTTCTCATCACCAGAGGAAACAGATAAAAGCGCCAAAACGGCTGGATAACCCTTTCGAAGACACTTAAGGGCTTTCATGCTAGAGATGATGTTTAGCGAAACACCACCCTTGATACCGTACACAGAAAGGAATTCTCCATCAGGGAGAGGAATCCGAATAACCTTATCATAACAGACAATCTCCGCGCGATACAAAGACAACCAATCCATGCCTACCACAACGTCAAAACTACCCAAAGGTACCGGCATAAGATCGATGGGGAACGTTAAACCCGACAACTCTAATTGGCACTCCCGAAGGACACTAGTAGCTTCAATCTTTTTACCGTCAGCCAACTCAATAATATACTTAGTCTCTAATGGTACGGGTACTACATCTAGCAGTCGACTAACATCCATGGATACAAAACTCTTGTCGGCACCGGAATCAAATAACACACTAACAGAACGATTATTGAGAAGGAACGTACCGGTGACTGTGTCAGGGTCCTGTCTAGCCTCAGCAGCTCCAATGACGAAGGCACGTGCATTTCTGCCGCCGCCCCCGTTGTTCCCATTCCCGTTGTTCCCACCCTGCTTCAGTTTTGGGCAATCCTTCTTGTAATGCCCAGTGTCACCACAGTTGTAGCATCCTTGTTTCCCTGTAGTCCCTGAGTAGTCGGAGCTGAACTGTTAGTCGGAGCCTGAGTCGATGGAAGTGTAGCCCGACAATCCTTAGCATAATGCCCTGTTCGCTGGCAGCGGTGACAACGATTACTGTCGCAGTTCCCTTGGTGATGGCGTCCACACTTGTTGCATTTGGGCAGTTTTCCCGCATAACCACCCTGCTTGTTACCCGAAGAAGATGAACCCCCATTATCAAACCTTTTACCCTGCTGTGCAGACCCAGATCCTTTCCCGTCATTTTCCCACTTGCGCTTGTTGTTCTCTGGAGCCTTAACAGTCGAACCTTTCGCAGGCAAAATCCCCTCATTCACTTTTAAGTTGGTCATCCTATGGGCCGATCGAACTACCTCTGCATACGTAGGATGATTTCCCGCAGCCACTAACCCTGCAATTTCCGGTACTAACCCTGAGACATAGTGTTCAATCCTACGGTACTCTGGCACGTGCAGATCGGGACACAGCACTGCCAACTCATTCCGCCTCACAGTATACTTCTCAATTTCCGACCCAGTCATCTTGAGGTTCCACACCTCATGCTCCAGCTTCTGTACCTCTTCCCTCGGACAATACTCACGCTTCAGCAACTGCACAAAATTCTCCCATGGCATAGCATATGCCTCCCCAATACCCATATTCTGGGTGATACCATTCCACCAAGTCAATGCCACGTCCTGAAATAACGCAGCAGAATACTTTACCCGATCTTCTGGGAGACAGTTACACATCAGAAATACCGACTCCACTTTCTCCAACCACCTAAGCAAGCTAACCGCACCCTCAGTGCCCGAGAATTCCTGGGGCTTACAGTCCCGGAACATCTTGTAGGTACACATGGGTGGGGGTGGGTTAACAGGACCACCTGAAATGAAACGCATGAGAAACCACGAAGAATGCAAACAAGGTTCACCAATGAGGCAAGGAAAATGGATAAATCAACTTACCACCACCGTTGTGCCCTAACTGAAAGGCAGCTTGGAGTAAGTTGTTCAGATCATCCTGCGATAGGTTAACACCTCCACGACCACCAGCACCACCGCGACCACCACCACGTCCACCATTGCGACCACCTCCACGTCCTCCTCGTACTCCAGACATGATTCTGGCAGAAAGAGCGAGAAAATTTAGTTTCGCAGATAAGGATAACCACTAATGTTCACAAGATCAAAGCTAGATCCAATCCAGGACTATCCCCTCAAACCCAGAGCTCACCAGGGCTTCCATGCATTTCGTTTTATGATTTTGTGTGCACCCAAAATGATAAACCGCTCTACATGGTCCTCCAAGTGTTCTCCTAGTCCAAAGTTCAAATCACCGAACATAGACTCTCAGCTACACACCGTAATGGTATGGTAGTTTATGGCAAGTGTTTCTATTGGAGTGCGAAAGGGAGATGTCCGAGCCTTGGACAAATCTCAAGAGCACACGAGTTACTCCAATAGACTACACTGCCTAGAAAACAAGTAACCCAACCTAAGATAGAACGGATGATGTAACATAGAAAGACCAACGATTTAGAGACACCCCGACAAGACCATACGTAAACCACTATAACGTTTAGTACCATGTGATCGTCTAGTGTGTGCGACTCGGCTATAGACTAGACCCTACATGCAGTCCTAGTTCACTATAACCATTGGCTCTGATACCAATCTGACACACCCTCAAAATCCACTTGCGGAGTTTTACCGCGAGGCGCATGACAACCAGGATCCAAACCAACGATCACAATAAACAAGTCTAAATGAATATAAATGCAATTTCAAAACATAGTTTAAAATCCCGTTTACAGCGGAAGCTTATTCAAAAATAGTATCTCAACAATGAAATATTAGTTCAACGTTCAAAAGACCATGCAACCCTAGTTAGACGCCGTGCAGACGCGTGCGCCCTAGTCCAGTCGTGCTACCTTAGCGACCTGAGAAAACATGTAAAAGTTTACGTCAGCACAAAAATGCTGGTGAGTTTACAGGTTTTGTATCCAAGTACCAAGTCCACCTGTCCATACTATAATAAATCGAAAACCAGTATACGCTAGCTAGGCGTACGTTTTGTTACTACCACGATTGGAAAACCATTACTAACGCGAATACCAAAAGTATGCCCGATGTAGTTCCTGTTGTTCCTGTTGTTCCTGTTTGAGACAATATGCACCCGCCGACCCTCCAAGTCGACGAGCGGGGTTGGTCACTCCCAATAGCGCTATTCACATTTCCCCGTTGTGCAAACCCGCACATTCATGGTTCCCCCCGGGACTTCCAAAGATCGTGTAGTACACAATAGAAACCCATAGTATGACAGTAGTTACCAAATAATCGTTTTAACACATGTTTTCTCCCCCGAAAGTATGAAACCAGTTTAAAAGAGGGGCCGTAAACTCACCTCAACGTGCAAGCAAAGAATCCGAACAGCAAGCAATATATGCTACCGACACCCTAATAACAGTGTCGCTTAGTGAGTATAGGCGTAATATCATTACCCATATAACTCGTTTGTCCAAGGCGTTTTAAATGTTCAAAAGTGTGTATGCGACGCCTAGTGATTCTACATGCAATAGTAAACCCTACGGACCCGTTGGTGAATACGTTGGTTACAATTAGTTTCTACATTCCGTATGTGTCTCAGACAAGTGTACTTCAGTTTCATGTCAATTCCATACCACCTAAGACCTCAATTAATCACAGAAGCACATAATACACAATCTGTGTTTTCAGGACAGATTGTGCGCCATCAAAACTAATTTATTTAAAATAGAAAAACAGTGAGTTAACCTCCCAAATTTTTACTGAATTTACTTTGGGATTCACTCGACAATACCTATTTTTGTTTTGTCTTAATTCCAAACACAAAAATTATGAAAATTCGTACAACACAGCTAGGTCCAGAAAATCTCCTCAACAGGTCAGTTTAGTAGGAAAATTCTTAAAAATTGTGTATTCATCCAAACGAGATGAATCCACTTGGAAAAGCTCTATTTTTCCAGTATTGACCTACTGTAAAAATTTCATAATCTAATTCCTTGTAAATCTCAAGTTATGACCATTTAAAGTTAACCCAATTTACAAATCCGAAAATCTGATATGACCCCTAATCAATTAAAATTCCAAAAACGACTCAAACGACGTCCAAATTCGATGGTTTTGCCCATTATGAAAAGCTAAGACCTTGTACGTTACAATCATGCAAAGAATCGATCAAACCAATTATTTTCAAGCCACGAAACAGACCCTACAAGTCGACTTTCAGAATCTGTCCAGATTCTGATCGTACAATATTATCAATTATATCAAACCCTAGTTGCATATTATCAATCAATAATACCTAATAATCATCATACAACTTTCCTAATACCTATTCCCATCAGATCCTATTATCAACCATGTCAAGATCAAAGCTTTTAGGATCAAAACACCAATAACTTGCGCAACAAGCATCCTATGATGTTACTACGCGTTTATTAATAGGTTTAATCCGTTTAATCTTCAAAAAGACTCATGTTTTAATGTTTATTAAACCCAATCAGACCTGGACAAACTTGTTATAGGATTTTTACAATAAAACATAAAGTAAAAAGCATAAGAAATCATGAGTTATACCCTTAGCTCTTCAAATCAATCAATCGCGCGCCTTGGAGCCTCCCAATTGATGATCTTGAGCCTTAGCAGGAGTTTTTGGAGTGAAATATTCGTGTGGGGTAGTAAGGGGGCGATTAGGGTTGAGTATGGGGGTTGCATGGGAGTTAAAGATGTTTAAATACGAGTTTGAGGCGGTTTAAACCCGTCAGTCCCCTTCGAGCGGCCGCTCGGAGCCTGTGAGCGGCCGCTCACAGGTCCGGGTGGCGCGCTTTTGCCTCGTTTCGCCTCCCGACGCGTTATCCTTCGACGTTTTCGTTATTACGGACCGTAACAAGTGTAACCCCATGCGTTAAGACCCTAATCAACCTCACGCTCCACTTTTAATAATTTTTATTAACGTGTTCGGTCTAGGTTCACATAATCACGTATGGTTTTTACATAAGTTGTCAGATATCACCGAGACACCTAAGTTTATTATTCACCAACGTCCGAGGTTCACTAATCATGCAATCACACGTTAACTCACACAAGGAGTCAAAACCCGACCCACACAAGGAGTCAAAGCATCTCATAACCCGAGATGTGAAAGTAGTCCCAAACCGGACTAGAAAACGTTTTGTAAGTTGTCTCAAACCCGAGACAATGCACGTATGTCCTTTCTAGCTATCTAGCTAACCCTCGTTAAGTATAATATACGCGTGACTCGCTAAGGTAGACTTTCATCTAGACAATGTTGTTAACCAGAATTTGCCGGGTGTCACATCATCCCCACGTTAAAAGAATTTTCGTCCCGAAAATTGCACAAGTACCAAAAGGAATAACGAAGGAAACAACAAAAGATAGAAACCAAAAATAGAAACCAAAAAGAGAGATTTACCCGAGTTGTCACATTGGGCCGGACCGGACTACTTTAAAAAAAAAAAAAAAAAAAACCTTTGAAATTTGAATAAAACAAACCCTACTTTTAAGTTTTAACTTTACTATTGTTTTTTACAGCCACCAAATACAAAAACTACTTTCATCATCATCATCGATTTATCTTCTATATTGCTGATTGCAGGTATCATCTAGTCATCATCGATTTATCTATGTTTTTACTTTGATATGTTTTCTTGATTTATTATTAGGATAGAGTTTAATCTAGTCAAAGGGTGTGTCTATACTTTGTATATATGTGTGTTTGATGTATGCATAATGAATTTCGATCATCATCATCATCTTTCTATCCATATTAATAACTTGAATAATATGATTTTTATTCTATGTTTATTGTTGTGTTTATTTGATATTGTTATCATGTTATGTAAATACTTAATTCCATTTACGATTTTCTGTCCATAATAATAATACAATTAGTGTTCATTTTGTAGAACATTGTGTCCATAACAGATTAGTGTCTATATTCAGATTAGTGTGTATATTCATATTAGTGTTCATTTTGTAGAACATTGTGTTTTTTGTTGTGTTCTTTCTGTCCATGTACGATTTTTTATGCTTATTGTTGTGTTCATTTTGTAGAACATGAATTCGCTAGAAGAAAATTAATCTGAACCGACTGAACCCCATTCCGAGTCGACGACCCAATCAAATGTTCGTATGAAGAAGGATATCACATGGAAATTTGTTACCGAAGGTCGAGATCAAGCGGGAAAAAGGACATTTACTTGTACATTTTGCGCCAAGACATTTCGTGGAGGTGGCATTAACCGTATGAAACAACACCTTGGTGGAATTAAAGGAAATGTTGCACCATGTTTAAAGGTTCCAGCGGATACTAGGTGTCTAATGAAAAAATAATCATGAAGAGAGTACGCATAAATCAAAAGAGGCGTCTCGTGGTGGGTTAGTTCAAGAAGATGAGACGGGTAGCACACAAAGAAGTAAAGAAAGTCTTGGTAAAAGGAAAGCTTCTTCAACATCTGACAACACACGGTCATATTTCAAAACAGGTATACATGATGCTACTCAGCCTTCGATTAAATCTGTTTGGCAAAGTAAAGAAAGAGTACATGATACAGATTTAGCTATTGCTATGTGGTTATATGATGCTTATATACCGATGAATGCTGTTAATTCTCCTCTTTTTCCAATTGCAATGAACAAAGTAGCTACAATGGGGCATGGATATACATGACCTTCCTACCATGCAGTTCGTGTCAGTTTGTTGAAAGATGCTAAAGAAAGTGTGAAACTCATACTTGATTCTTATAGAGAACATTGGTCAGAAAGAGGCTGCACTATAATGAGTGATGGATGGAGGGATATGAGACAACGGCCTCAAATTAATTTTCTAATTAATTTCTTGGTTTATTGTCAAAAGGGGATTTCATTTATCAAATCTGTTGATGCGTCTGTTATTGAAAGTAATGCGGAAAGCTTATGCAATTTGTTTGCGGAAATTGTAGAAATGGTTGGTTATAAGAATATTGTTCACTTAGTCACTGATAATGCTGCAAATTACAAGGCTGCGGGAAGATTATTAAGTGAAAAATATCCATTGATTTCTTGGTCCCCATGCTGCTCATTGTATTAATTTGATCTTGAAGGATATTTCAGAGACACCTGATGTGGCTAGTTTGATTCAACTTGCATCATGTATTACAGTTTTCATCTACAACCATAAGTGGCCTTTAAATTGGTTGAGGAAAAGACCTGGTTGGACAGAAATCATTCGACCAGGGGTCACCCGCTTTGGTACGTCATTCATTGCCTTGAAGAGTTTATGTGATCACCAATCTGATTTGCAAGCGTTAGTAACTTCTAATGATTTCAAGAAGATGTTGAAAATGCCAAAAGCTAAGGATGTGAGACAAACTATATTGGATGATAGGTTTTGGCAAAACTCTTTGATAACAGTGAAGGTGATGACTCCTATTTTGAAACTTTTGCGTATTTGTGACTCCGATGAAAGACCTTCGTTAGGTTATGTGTTTGAAGGTATGCTTCGGGTAAGGAACGGAGTCAAAGACTTGTTTAAAAGGAAAAAGAATCTTTACAAGTAATACATTGGTATCATTGATGCTCGTTGGGATAAGATGTTGCGCAAGAGTCTCCATGCAGCAGCTTATTGGCTCAATCCAATATTTCAATATGAAAAAGATAATTGTGACGAAAAGTCTGAGGCATGGGTAGGGGTTCTTGATATGATGGAGAAAATGGCGAGTTTAGATCCAAAAGACCAAATAACTGTTACAATGCTAGGCCAATTTCAGGATAGAGAGGGTAGCTTTAGTCGACCTATTGCTATGTCTTCTGTAAAGAACACTCGTCCTGGTACGTATACTTTACTTTTTATTTTTTGATATTAGTTTTCTATATTTATTATTTTAACACTATTATAATTTTATGTTACTTTTATAATTAGATGAGTGGTGGAAAGCATTTGGTGGAGATGTACCGTCGTTGCAAAAATTTGCGGTAAGAATTCTAAGTCAAACCGCATCTTCTTCTGGTTGCGAACGTAACTGGAGTGTTTTTGAGAGAATCCACACCAAAAGAAGGAACCGCTTGGAGCATCAAAGGTTTATGACCTCGTATATGTTCATTACAACTTGCGTCAACAAAATAGGTACAATTTAAGTAGTATCTTTCTTGTTTTTATTGTTCAAATAATATTTACAAAAGTTTTGATTTTGAATGTACTAGGAAGCATAAAAGGCCACATGGCCCTATTGATTTCGAAACCATTGATGATAACAACTTTTGGGTAGTGGAAGAAGCGGCGGAAAAGGAGCTTGATTATGATGAGCTAGAAAATATGTTAGAGGAAGTGCTGCCAATTAACATTGACCCGTTAGAAACACAAGCATCCGAAGGTAAGTATTTCCTTTTAGATAAAATGATTACAAAAAACTATATATTTAATGGACTTCTCATTTATTAAAATTTAGGGCAATGTTTCAATGACCCGGTTCATGTTAATGATGAAGATGAACATATGGATGATGTTGATGGCGAAAATGATGATGATGATTTAGATTCTCAATAGAAAGTTGCACTTTTGGTTTTTGTTGATGGCAATTTGAATTTGGTACTTGGTTGTGTATTTTGGTACTTGTATTGTGGTGTTAAATTGTTATTGTTCAAATAATATTTGGTTTTTTGTTGGTTTTGAATGATCAATGGTTGTTTTTATTAGAATTTCTTATAATTTTTTTTTAAATTTTTATGTTTTTCTGGTTTTTTCTGAATTTTTATGGGTTTTTTTGAATTTTTATGCTTTTTTATGATTTTTTTTGAATTTTTATGAATTTTATATATTTTTTATAATGTTGTCCGGTTCTTAAATCCGATCGAACCGGTCCGACCGGTCCGACCAGTGGACCGGTAAACAGGCTCGGTTCGACGTCCGGTTCGGTTCTGAAAACCTTGTCATAAACTCATAATTTGACCGAATTAAATTATGGACTTACACAATTATTTTCTTGCTAAATTTACCGTGTCATTTATTTATAACTCATAATTTGACTTAAAAATATTCTCTTACTCATAAATTGTAAATATTGTAATTTTCTGTCACATAATTTGACCGAATTAAATTTATATTACTCATAATTTGACCGAATTAAATTGAATTACTCATAATTTGACCGAATTAAACTGTTCTCTTACACGATTATTCTCTTACTAAATTTACCGTGCCATTTATTTATTGTTGGGTTGGTGAAGTCCTTGGTTTATTAGGCTTTAGGGTTGACATTAGAAGACATGGGCTAAGCCTGGTTTAGTTTTCTTGGTCCCTAAGTTGTTTAACCTAATTGTTCTCTATATATACCCAAGTCATCTATTGTAATCTTGTGCGCCTTGAGCTTAATGAAATAACCTAGTTGCAGCCCGTGGACGTAGGTCCCCCACTGGGACCGAACCACGTAAAATTCTTGTGTCGTGTTTATTTCTGTTCATCGCATGATAATCGTGTGTGCCGCTTGTGTGTTTGATTCTGTTGCGCCGACTGATACCTTACAAGTGGTATCAGAGCTTTGGCTCTTTAACACACTGAGATTTGCACGAACGATTGTGGTGGAGGTTTGCTTGTGGGTTGTGATTTCGTGATCGAGTAAGGTAAGTAACAATTAATTTAATCCTTGAGCCGTATGTTTAGTTTGTTGAATTCGATTGGAGCCACTGACTATGTCTATTTAGTCGTTGATCGAGTTTGGGTTGCGGGCTAAGTAGGATTTGTTTTTTTAGAGTTCGATTTTTTGACATTTATCAACCATGAGTATTATTATTTTTAGACCGTGTTTTGTGAATTCAGCATTCGGGTGTTTTGGTTTGTCTACAAAAGTTATTGTATGAGCAAATCGATTTTGATTGACAGTGTTCAATAGAACAGTCGTCAAGTTCAGGTCCGTGCCATTGCTGTGTTTGTTCACTATTTCCGATTTGTTCTCGTTTGTTATTATTATAACTGAAGACGAGATGGTAGTAATCGGAATGTTAGACGGTTTTGAGTGTTGGCTGATTGGTTTGTCAAGGGAACTTGGATGTGGTACTTAACGATGGTAAAACCTGGAGAAAATGGAACCAACTGGTTTGGAATACTCTGGGTTTAAGGTATTCCTGCTCGGGCGTGCCGGTGACGACATAAGTGAAAAAAAGGTTAGTGTCAAGTCATGTGAACTATTGCTAGCTAGTTGGATGATCTTTCGGTTACGGTTTGCGTTAACTGGTCGTGTGTACGGTCATAGAACCCTTGGTACCGCTTGCTTTCCATGAAAGCTCAACTGCTGTTATAACCATTTGCCTGTTAGCTGGTATGGACTGTGATGTTAATTCTTGTTCGGTGGTGATCAGTGGTTTGCCATTTGAGGGGATCTTTGTACTGGTACTGGGTGAAGGTTTTCGCTGGGGAAGTACGAATGGAGGTTCGACTCATGAGTGTCGGTTTGGCATGGGTTGGGATAACAGGGACAGTGGGAGCTGAGCGTAGTTGACTTGTTGGGGAAGTCCTTGGTTTATTAGGCTTTAGGGTTGACATTAGAAGACATGGGCCAAGCCCGGTTTAGTTTTCTTGGTCCCTAAGTTGTTTAACCTAATTGTTCTCTATATATACCCTAGTCATGTATTGTAATCTTGTGTGCCTTGAGCTTAATGAAATAACCTAGTTGCAGCCCGTGGACGTAGGTCCCCCACTGGGACCAAACCACGTAAAATTTTTGTGTCGTGTTTATTTTATGTTCATCGCGTGATAATCGTGTGTGCCGCTTGTGTGTTTGATTCCGTTGCGCCGACTGATACCTTACAATAAGTTATAATTTGACTTAAAATTATTCTCTTACTCATAATTTGTGATAGATGATAATCATTTACAATCCTTTTCAAGAGCAACTTTTATGGGTTTGGTAATGAAATTTTAGAGGGAATCGAAAATGACAGAAATGTGAATCGTATAAGTAAATTGTTTGGTATTCTTAGAGCATTCACATCAGCTTCCCCCATCCACTCACAATCACATATTATACTAAAAATCATCACATTTCTCTCTACTTTTCAATTAAACAATACTTTTACATACTTTTAACATTACCTTTTTTCTTCCCTCTACTCATAACCACTTTAAAAATATATTAAAAATAAATGCAGGGGAACAGTGTTCCCCCAAATATACTAGATTCTCATATCCTTCACTCATAACCACTCATAACCCCATCTTAAAATATGGAGTTTTCTCTCACAAAATTATGGGGGAGCTAATGTGAATGCTCTTAATCACCCAACAAACCTTAGAAATTTTCAAACTTTTAGAGTACCGCGTTGTAAAAGTTGCATCGAAAGAGATTTTTGGACAACTATGAGAAATTTTTGTAAGTCTCATTTTAACTTTTTTTTTGTTATTTTCTATTCATTTATGCTCCTTAAAGTTTTAGTATTTTGCCAATGTTACATTATAAATATTTTTTTATATATCTAAATTCTATACTATTAATTTTTTTTAGGTTTATGCATACAATTTATTGTTTTCAGGTTGCTGCAGCAAGGGGTGAAGCAGTATTTTATTGTGGATTGTGCGACGTATTTTGTACGAGTTCCAAAAACCTTTGGCATGCATAGTAAAGGATAGCATCATGTAAGCATGATGAAGGGTAAATACTTTGAAGAAAATGTTTTGCTTGCAACGTTCAATGTCAAAATGCTAGGAAATTACCATGCTGCAATGGATGGTATGAACGTATTCATAATTCGTTTTTTCCGTACTTGATTTAATTCCTTCTTTCATGCACTATTATTAAGTTTTGTGAACATTATATGTTGACTTATGTTTTCTTTTGGAAATTATCCTATTATTTTGTTTGGTGGAAGAATTTTTTTATTACGAGATTTATTTGCATCGATATTTTTTTCGACTTACATAATTCACGAGCTCAACAAAATTAAAATTAAAAGCTTTGACAGAATATTAATTTGTCATGTTATATTTTCTTTCATGTTATGTTTTAAACTTTTAGTTTAACACTGCGCTTATAAAAATTGTTTAATTTTATTTAGTCGATAATATGTTTTATTTAAAAATTTCTTCAGCCGTGAAGTTCACAGGTCTCTAACCTAGTTTTTATATAATAAATGAGTAGCCTCGGGTCGAATGGAGGCCTTAGAGAGGGCCTCTAGGATCCAACTACCTATATGGAGCTCCGAAAATTAGAGTATATAAACCGTTTTATGTTTTTTTCTTCATTCTCCACAACATAATTTTCCATTTCTACCAAACAAACCTCTCTATCCTTCTACTTCATCTTTCATAGTTTCTTGATTCTCCATAAACGATTCAAGGTAATCATCATTTATTCTTAAGTTACGATTTTTAAAACGATTTACGATTCATTCTCCATACTCTTCTAATGTTGATTCCTATTATTATTTTTGTAACACCCCAACCGATGGCGGAAACATCGAGGTGTCACGTAAGAATGAGTATTCAGTAGCACATGGTATTCAAGTTTTAATTGAAATTTATTTAAAGTAAAATATCCAAAATTTGAAAATACATAACAAAGTCTTGAATGAAAATTCCAGTACATCAAATAACCAAACAAAGCATAAACTTCAATTATCTCCTCATGCTAGCTCTAGACTTCAAGCATCATTATTTCCTGTTGAGTTTGGAAAAATGGGGGGGGGGGGTCAACTAGAAGTTGGTGAGAATACATAAGCCATGTCAAGCAAATAAGTTTTAGAATAATAAAAGTTTAGCAATTCATATGTCTATCGTAAGTTTAAGTCTGCATGAATAAACATGAAGTATAGTATGCACATAATCAAACCTCCGACAGGTTTAGGTCCATCCCGCATCCACGGTTCACCTTAATATCACGTTGGAACGATAACAATCACCCGTGCTCCCCATAAAAGATGGTCAACGAATCTAGGTGGGATTGTCAATCCAATAGATCTATCACTATATATCGCCGGCTTGGCCACAGCTAATGATTATGTAAGTTTAAGTTTAAGTCTAATAGTCTTTGTCTAAGTCATGAGGCATTAAAGTTTACAACTAGACATGTATGTAGAATTGCTTAAGTATAAAGTTTCAAGTATAAAGAATTGCATAAACAAGGTTATGTAAACTCACCTTAGCAAAGTGTTAAGTCTCGTGAAATAGAATATGTGTAGCCCAACGTTGCAAGTATTACCCTATGTTTAAGGTAATAAATAAGTCTAAGTCTTTCTAGTCTACAAGTATTTTCTAGGGTTCCTAATTTAGGGATAAGTATTCGTTTAATTATTAAATAAATTGTTAAATAAATAAAAGAAATTCGAAAAATAAATAAACAAAAGTCTTAATGTAGGTTTTTGATTAAGGATGATCACATTATAAGGTTTTAAGTATGAAAATAATTTTTATAAAATTATTTTCTCAAAAATTGAATATTTAGTCTATTTATTTCTATTTTGCCAAAATATAACTTTAATATCTAAAAATATTAACATTAAAGAATTTTTAAATTAAATTTTTTATTTCTGTTCTAAATGGACAGAAATAATTTATATAAAATTTTGGTGCAAAAATATTGAAAAATGAATTTATTATGAATTATTTTTTATTAAAATAACAAAAATTGATTAAAAATATTAAACAAATGATTTTTCGAAAATAAAAAACATTTCTGGAATGTTAATTGTTTTATAAACTTAGAATAATTTTTGTAGAATTTTATAAAATCGTTTTGATATTTTTATAGAATTTTATAGTTATAATAGAATAAACTTGTAATATTTATTATATATAATAAATAAATAATTTTGGAAAACTAAAAATTTTATGTTAAACTTTTCTATTAGAACATCATAAAATAATTTTTGTAGGATTTATAAAGCAATTTTATTATTTTAAAACCATTTTTAAAAATAATAATGAATATATATAAGTATAGAGGGTTAAAAAAATGTTTGTAGTTGCCAAGAATTGAACCCGCGTCTGACCCGGGTTAGAGGTTTTAAATCACAAGCCCAGAACAGTTGGTCTGGACCCTGAGAACGATTAAACCTTGTTTGAAATAATTATATAGTTATACTGAATCAGTTATATAATTATTTTAAAAAAAGAAAGAAAAGAATGCTTAAAGCGGGACTCGAACCCAGGCGTGAGCCGGTTCGTGTTTTAGTGAAAAGGAGTCACACCAACTGATCTGTTGATCAGTTGGTGATGAATGTGAGTCTGTATTATATAAGTATCAAGGTCTGCAACAAGATTATCCCAAATTGAATCGTATGAACCTAGGTTTTACAATAATCAAAACGAACAAGCAATAACCCGATTATTCATGGGGTTATTGCTGTTCTATGGCCGATAAACAAAACCCATCAAAAAAATCAAACTTACGAACTGAAATCGTTGTTGAAAAGCTCGGTCAAACTTCAAGTCAAACACGAACACAAAAAGGGTATTAGAATGAGGGTTTTTAACAGAAATTGAGGGTAGGGAAAGAGTATTCGGCGTGTGTAGCTTGTGAATGAGGGTCCAATTTATAGTGTAACACTCGTGTGTTCGAATTGGTAAGTTTGACCCGTTTTAAAGACAATGACGCGTGATAGAGCACAATTATGGTATGATTTCGTGATAATTATGCGTGATGAATACGCGAGTTAGTCTTATCAATCAATAATCATGCCTTAATGGGATTAAAAACGCGGATTGATTGTGTAATTTTGGATGATTGGTTCGCAGTTGACTTTTCAATAGTCAACTACACTGCTAATCATAATATAAATATTTATAAGTCTGAGTTAAACCAAATTAAAGCTGCAGACCAGCTGGTTATGTCTTGTGTGTGTGTGTGAACCGGCCTTGGGCACGGGTTCGAACCCCGGCCCAGGCATTTATTTTTTTGACATTAAAATCACCACTTTAATAATAATATATTATTATAGCATGGTTCTAGGAGTCCAAACGTGTCACGAAATATTTTTAAAAGGGACGATAATGATAAAAAAAATCGACGTTTTATTAATAACTGTCGTATCGTACATAGAATTAAATGTGAAATGTCACAGTCTCCCCTACTTTTAGGAACTTCGTCCCGAAGTTGGAGTTGGAGAGTCTGGTGGGAAAAGGTGTGGGTACTTAGACTTCATCTGGTCCTTGCGTTCCCAAGTGAACTCTAGACCTCGTTTAGATTCCCAACGAACCTTAACGATCGGAATGCGACTGCGCTTGAGTTTCTTGACTCCAGTATCCACGATCTCAACAGGTTTCTCGACAATGTGCATAGTTTCGTCGATCTGCACATCTTCAAGAGGGACATGGAGGTTCTCATCTGCTAAGCATTTCTTGAGATTTGAAACGTGAAAAGTTGGGTGAACATTGCTTAACTCAGGTGGAAGATCAAGTTTGTAAGCCACCTTTCCAATCCTGTCAAGCACTTTGAATGGGCCTACATATCGAGGAGCTAGTTTTCCCTTTCTACGAAGCAAATTACTCCCTTCCAAGGGGATACCTTAAGAAGTACAAGGTCCCCGACTTGAAATTACAAGGGCTTACGACGTTTATCAGCATAGCTCTTCTGACGACTTCTAGCCTTGAGAAGATTATCCTGAATGAGTTGGATTTTATCTGTGGTTTACTGGATCAGTTCAGGTCCAGTGATCTGGGCTTCACCAACCTCAGTCCAACAGACAGGTGAACGACACTTACGACCATAGAGTGCCTCGAAAGGAGCCATGTTAATGCTGGCATGATAACTGTTGTTGTATGAAAACTCTACCAAGGGAAGATGAGAATCCCATGCGCCACCAAAATCGATGACACATGCCCTGAGCATATCCTCAAGTGTCTGGATGGTCCGTTCGGTCTGACCATCTGTTTGAGGGTGATAAGCAGTACTCAGGTTTAGCTTGGTACCCAAAGCGTCTTGTAAAGACTCCCAAAAGTGAGAGGTGAAGCGACCATCACGATCAGAGATAATGTCCAAAGGTATACCATGGCGACATACGATTTCACTTACGTACATCTTTGTTAACCTTTCCACATAATATTTCTCACGAATTGGTAAGAAATGGGCTGACTTGGTCAAACGGTCAACGATTACCCAAATGCTGTCATAACCTTTGGGTGTACGAGGGAGTTTAGTGATGAAGTCCATTGCTATGCTCTCCCATTTCCATACAGGAATTTCTGGTTGTTCAAGCATACCAGATGGTCGTTGATGTTCAGCCTTGACCTTTGAACAAGTAAGGCATTTTGCAACGAAAAGAGAGATATCTTTCTTCATACCAGGCCACCAATACGAATAACGAAGATCTTGGTACATCTTGTCAGCTCCAGGATGAATAGAATAACGAGACTTATGAGCCTCGTTCATAAGGAAAGTACGAAGATCATCACGGTCAGGAATCCAAAGTCGATTGAGAAAATAAAGTAGACCATCAGGTTTGGTTTCAAGTTGAGTCTCAGCACCACAAGACATTTCCTCGTACATGTTATCTTGGGTGACTGAAGTATGTTGAGCCTGGAGGATACGATCCTGAAGATCAGTACGAACTCTCGCACAATGAAGTTTGATGCGCTCCTTACGACTGAGTGCGTCAGCCACACCATTCGCTTTGCCAGGATGGTAGCGAATTTCGCAATCATAGTCGTTAAGTAACTCAACCCAACGTCGTTGCCTCATGTTAAGATTTTTCTGGTCGAAGACATGTTGGAGACTTTTGTGGTCCGTGAAAACCACATATTTGGTTCCATAAAGATAGTGTCTCCAAATCTTAAGGGCAAAGACAACGGCGCCTAATTCAAGATCATGGGTGGTATAATTATTTTCGTGGGTCTTAAGCTGTCTAGACGCATAAGCAATAACCTTGCCTCGTTGCATGAGAACACAACCAAGACCTTGGTTTGATGCCTCACAATAGATGTAACACCCCGACGTGTTACGGGTCTCTTAAGCGGGTCGGGTCGGACCCAACCACCCGATTATGGAATAAAATATTCCAGTTCAAATCCCGCGCCAAACCATTTCGACCAAATATAGAGATAATAATTATTGGAGTTTTATTATCTCGGTTAAACGCTCGTTATCTGCTAATTAAAACGCCGCCAAACGTTTTTATCTAGCTTTTATACTCGTTGCCAAACATCCGAGTTCCAGTAATTATCCCGTGGCCAAACACCCTCTATTTTTAATCTCTATTTAAACCACCCTCTCTCTCAATTCTCGCTACTCTCTATATCTCTCTGCAAGTATATACACACACACATAAATTGAATGCTTTGACCAAGGGAGCCTTAACCGGAGACCATGGCTGGCTTCCGCCGCCTCTGTCTCCGGCAACGCCGCCGTCTTCCTTTTCCGGCAAACATCTCCGGCGCCGTCGCCCTACTCCCTCTTCTCCGGTAAGCAGCCCCGAATCCAACTCTTCTTCTCCTCTGTTTCTGTTACGAAACATACCGGTTAACCACCTATAGACCCATTAATCTTCCTTGATCGGCCTCTGTTCCGGATAACGAACCAGACAGTCACCATATCGGTGACTGTCGCCGCTGAAACCACTGTCACCAGACCTATATAAACTCCTGATTGAAACCACGAACAACTGAAACCCTTCGCTTCTTCCTGTTCAGGATTATCGGTTAAGTATACTCAGTCCAAACCAACTCAAACCCAACCCTTTGTGATTATAAACCTCGATAACCCGGTAGTTAACCGTTGGATATTGTCATCGGGTTTTACCCGATGCTTCTATTCTGATATGTCTTCGAGGACTATATAAACCGGACCATATAACCCTCTTGTTTCCGGCTTGAACTCGTGAGCCATCCTTCAGTTTGGGTCTGTCACCGGTAACCTTTTGTTTATAACCGGACCTGGATAAACCCGGGGCTTTATCATCTAAACCGGACAGTCACCGAGCTTTGGTGACTGTCGTGAGGCTTTGGTACCCTGTTTCCGGGTTAAACTGTGACCGGTGCTGTTTCGATTAACCGGGTAGCCACCGGTTCATCGGGTGAGTATCATCAGACAGTTATAACCTTCGGGTGGTTTCTGTTTTGTATTGTATAAATTAAACCATGAGCCTTCACTTGTAATCTGAACATGATCTGATTAAGTGTCCGATTCATATACATAGGTTTATGTTTTGGGTATGAAGTGTTTAGTATCATTTGATTATTGAGTTATATAGTCGATTGATTATTAACACATCTTATGTTATGTTTGGTGATTAGGTATCAAATACGGAAGACGGGTCCGATACCCGGTTTGATATAACTTTCCGGTCAACTTCCGGTCATGTCCCGTAATGAAAACAGTAAGGTTCGGTTACTATTATATCCTAATGGTTGATTGATTATAATCTAATAATCTATTGACTAATATAAGGATTGCGTGTAATTGCGAGGTACCGTTAACCGTATCGAGGAATTAGAGTCGTTACCGAGTCGACTCAGTGACTCGGTCAACACCCGAATAGAACCCGTTCCAAGGACTAGACGAGGATTATTATAATTATAAGAATTATATATATAATACGAATAACGTACGGACTTGATAATAATAATAAGAGAATAATAAACATATATAAAATATATATGTTTATATATACAAGATTCGATATATAAAACGATATACTAGACTCGGGTTAGAAGTGTCTAGAGTTCTTTAGGTTCGCGTGCCAAGCTGTAATGGCCAGCTTTATTTCTTTTTGCCTAGGAAGACCAAACCCCGAGTTTAGGACTATCTAATATATATCAGATTCTATATATATATAAATTGTATATATGATATATATCCTAAGTATTACAATCTAACAAGTCCCACGCGTAAAACGTATCCATATATATAGGACATATAATTGTAATAAGAAGATTAGCTGAAGATATAACGCAAATCGGTGAGTATCGTGAACTCCCCACTTTTACTGTTTTATTAAGTGTTTTTGGGGGAATACATGTCATTTATTAAAACCAGAATTGCTTTACATAATAAAATGATTATTAAAAGAAGTATGACGGGGACATAGAAACAACGAGGACAGTACTGGACGGTATCCGCCATTTCCTTTCTTGCACCGACTAGAGGGCAGGAACCAGTAGGTACAAGTATTTATCACAAACAGAGTGGTACCATCGATAGGAATGGCACGAACTATAATCGATATGATAGAATTGGGATATAATTGAATGGATGTATAATAGAGCTGGTTATATAGAATATATTTTCCCTTCAGAATTATAAATGTAAAGCATGTTTATAAAAGAATGTTTATAAAAGAATGTTTATAAAAGAATGTTTTATATAAAAGAATTATTGATAAACGAACTGGCCATTCACTTTATAAAATACACGACCTCACCAACTTTATGTTGACAGAAACTATTTTTTACATGTGTTCAGGTAACCCAACAGATATGATGACGTGGATCCTGGAAGACTAAAGACTGTTATTACCCTGGATTCCGCTGTGTAGCTCCGATCACCCGACCCGACGACCTGGCCACGTCAGCCAGGGTCGTTACAATAGACCACGAAGTCATCATTACCATCAGGTAGAGACAGGATAGGAGCTTCACAGAATTTCAGCTTAAGAGTCTCAAATGCTTCCTCTTGTTTTGGTCCCCACTCATAAGGTTTACCTTGTGAGTTAAGGCAGTGAGAGGAACAGCGATCTTGGAGAAGTTGGCAATGAATCGACGATAATAACCAGCCAAACCAAGGAAGGAACGGACTTCTGTTGGAGTTTTAGGAACACTCCAATCCTTGACAGCTTCGATCTTCACAGGATCAACATGAATTCCGTTCTCATTGATGACGTGTCCTAAAAATTGAACTTCCTTAAGCCAAAATTCACATTTCGAGAACTTGGCATACAGTTGTTCTTTCTTTAGGAGTCCCAAGATTGAGTGAAGATGTTGTTCGTGATCGGATTTTGATTTTGAGTAAATCAAGATGTCGTCAATGAAGACGATCACGAATTTGTCGAGGTAGGGTCTACAAACCCGATTCATTAGATCCATAAACACTGCGGGAGCGTTGGTCAATCCGAACGGCATGACCATGAATTCGTAATGACCATAACGTGTACGAAAGGCTGTCTTGGGAATGTCTTCTTCGTGAACTCTAAGCTGATGATATCAGAACGAAGATCAATCTTTGAGAAATGGGTTGTTCCTTGAAGTTGATCGAAAAGATCGTCAATCCTAGGCAAGGGATAACGATTCTTGAAGGTGAGTTTGTTGAGTTCACGATAGTCGATACACATCTTGAGAGATCCATCTTTCTTCTTGACGAACAAAACCGGGGCTCCCCATGGAGAAGAACTGGGGCGAATGAAACCTTTATCAGAAAGTTCCTGTAGTTGACTGGCAAGTTCTTGCATCTCAGAGGGTGCAAGGCGATAAGGAGCTTTGGCGACAAGATTTGCACTAGGAACAAGATCGATCCTAAATTCAACTTGTCGAGCAGGAGGCAAACTGTAACACCCCAACCGATGGCGGAAACATCGAGGTGTCACGTAAGAATGAGTATACAGTAGCACATGGTAATCAAATTTTAATTGAAATTAATTTAAAGTGCAAATATCCAAAAATGAAAATACATAATGAGTTTTAAGTGAAAATCTAATACATCACAAAAACCAAACAAGCATAGACTTCAGTTTGGCTTCTCATGTAAATACTCTAGTCTTCATGCATCATTATTTCCTGTTGAGTTGTAAAAATAGGGGGGGTCAACTAGAAGTTGGTGAGAATACATAAGCCATGTGTAACATCGCGTATTTTTTTTCAAATGTTTGAGTTAATAAAATCACCACTTTACCCACCATGTACTCCTAATCAAACTGCTGGCCCACCTAGACAAGCCCAAACCCAAGAAAAACATGTGACCCGGCCCAACAACTTTGTCTTCCCCACTTGCCTTGACTGAAATTCCGACCGGTCAGAAGGATAAATCGGCGAGTTTCCTTTACTGTCCCTCAATCACATTTAATGTATTCCGCGGCTTTCCAGCCTATGACCAACACCTCTAATCGCGTTTAATTGGTCAAACCCGCATTAAAGTAGCTTTAAAGGGTGATACCCGTATTTTCGGCGACACCAAATTTACCAAACGGAAACGCGTGTGGCTTGAGTATAAATAAGAACATTCTCACACTCGGAAACCTCGCACTAACCAATCCCCACCTTCCTTTTTTGTTTAAAAACCCTTCTGCTCGCACCTTCCAGGCTCGCCGGAGCTGCAGACCTCCGGCCACCTCTGTGCACCCTTAAAACCCCACTAAAACGGTACGATTTTGGTCTCAAATTGCTCGTTCTGATAGAATACATAATAACCCTCATGTTAATTGGATTTTAGTTATGGTTTCGAGTCCAATTAGCAGGGATTAGACCTAGGGTTTCAATGGGGAAGATGGTCCAAGTCTAATACGATATAAAAGATTTTCTGTCAATGTTAAACTCGTTCTCAGGGTCAGCCCAGGTGGTGGCTGGCTTGTGATTTAAATCCATTGGACCGGAACTGCCTCGGGTTCGATTCTCATAACCACCATGTATTTTTTTTGGTCATCTTCTAAAGGGATTAAATATATATTATGAATTCTAAAGTTTTATTATACATTTAAAAATACCAAAACAACTTTATAAATCCTATAAAATTTATTTTATGCAAATCAAATGGTTAAGTTTATTATACAATTTTTAGTTTTTCAAAAATCTTTTATTTATTATATATAATAAATATTACAAATTTATTCAATTATAATTATAAAAATTCTATAAAAATATCAAAACGATTATATAAATTTCCACAAAATTTATTCTGAGTTTTTATAACATTAAGCTTTTCTGAAATGATTGTTATTTCTGAAAAATCATTTATTTAATATTTTTAATCAATTTTTGTTAGATTTAATCATAAATAAATCATAATAAATTCATTTTTCAATATTTTTGCACCAAAATTTTATATAAATTATTTCTAACAGAAATACAATTTTTAATTTGAAAATTCTTTAATTTTAATATTTTTAAATATTAAAGTTATATTTTGACAATTTGAAATAAATAGATTTAATATTCTAATTATAAGAAAATAATTTTATAAAAATTATTTTCACACTTAAAACTCTATATTGTGACCATATTTGATTTAAAATATACAAAAAGACTTTTGTTTATTTATTTATCAAATTTCTCTTATTTATTAAACGTTCAATTTATTAATCAAACGAACAATTATCCCCAATTCGAAACCCTAGAATATATTTGTAGACTAGAAAGACTTAGACATATATATTACCTTAATTATAGGGTAATACTTGGCATCGTTGAGCAACACATATTCTATTTTCACGAGACATAACATTTTGCTAAGGTGAGTTTACATAGCCTCTTTTCTCTATTTTCACTATTTTTGGGATGAAACATGTTTAAACATTTTATACTATCATTTACTCATATTTACTTGTGATTCAATTAAATCATCATTCTATCATTTGACTGTAACAAAAAGACACAGTACAATCATTAACAATGATCAAGCCGCCTGTTTAGATTATAGCGCTATAGGTCTGACAAACCCATCCCCCCGCATAAATTCAGGGATGATCGATAACAGTAACAACATTTAACTAACTTGCGAGTTAGTCATCAGTCGACACAAGGTTTGGTTGTACAAAGACGCATTGTTACATGTCGGAATCATACTCTATCATCATACAACTGTGATTGTTGTACAAACTATTGTTATCAATTATATTCAAAAACCTATGTATTCTCACCAACTTTTGTATAGAATTATTCATTTTGATGTACAAATTCTTGTAGAACGATTGTATGTAATTTATTTAAATCATTTAATGAAATTTATTATTCACCATGAGCTACTGAACAATCATCAATACGTGACATCCTGATGTTTTCGCCATCGGTTGGGGTGTTACACCATGTCAAGCAAATAGTTTAAGTATAAAAGTTTAGCAATTCATATGTCTATCGTAAGTTTAAGTCTACATGAATAAACATGATATGTTGAATCGACATAATCAAACCTCCGACTAGTTTAGGTCCATCCCGTCATCCACGGTTCACCTTAATAATATGTTGGAACGATAACAATCACCCACACTACCTATGTAGGAGGTACACGTATCCGGGTGGGATTGTCAATCTAATAGATCTATTATTGAGTATCGCCGGCTTGGCCATAGCTAATGATTATGTAATGTTGAAACTCGTTGAAACTGTTGTTGTTGTCTAAATCATGAGGCATTAAAGTTTACAACTAGACATGCATGTAGAATTGCTTAAGTATAATGTTACAAGTATGAAGAATTGCATAAACATGGTTACGTAAACTCACCTTAGTATAGTATTAAGTCTCGAGAAAAAGTATAAGTGTAGCACCAAAGATTGCCAAGTATTACCCTATGTATAAGGTAACAAATAAGTCTAAGTCTATCTAGTCTACAAGTATATTCTAGGGTTTCGATTTAGGGATAAACATTTGTTGGATTAATAATAAAATGTTTTAATAATTGAGAGAAATTTGATAAATAAATAAAAAAAAAAGTCTTTTTGTAAAGTTTAAATTAAAGATGGTTACAGTAATAATTCTAAAGTATGAAAATAATTTTTATAAAATTATTTTCTTAAAGAATAGAATATTAATTCTATTTATTTCAATTTGTCAAAATATAACTTTAATATTTAAAAATACTAAAATTAAAGAATTATTAATTTAAAAATTGTATTTCTGTTCCAAATAATCAGAAATAATTTATATAAAATTTTGGTGCAAAAATATTGAAAAATGAATTTATTATGATTTATTTATGATTAAAACTAACAAAATTGATTAAAAATACTAAATAAATGATTTTTCAGAAATAAAAATCATTTCAGAAAAGTTTATTGTTATAAAAACTCAGAATAATTTTTGTGGAAATTTATAAAATGGTTTTGATATTTTTATAGAATTTTATAAATAAAATAGAATAAACTTGAATTATTTATTATATATATTAAATAAATAAATTTTTGAAAACTAAAAATTGTATGTTAAACTTTTTCACTAGATTAACATAATATAATTTTTGTAGAATTTATAAAAGAGTTTTAGTATTTTAAAATGAATTTTTAAAAATATAAAGGAATATATATATATATATATATATATATATATATATATACTTAATTAAAAATAATGTTTGTTGATGCCATGGTTTGAACCCGGGCCCTTGGCTGGTTCGTTGGTTTTAAATCACAAGCCCATACCAACTGGTCTTGACCCTGAGAACGTTTAGTTTAAGATTATTTTAATTATATGATATATAAGAACTGATTTATATTTAATTTAAATAAAAAGATTAAAACGGTTTTGCAAGGGGACTCGAACCCGCGTGGTGTTACTTAACAACATCAGACACAACCACTTGATCTAGATCAGTGGTTCTGTTTGATTCCAGTTTAATTAAAATATAAAACATAGTACTGAACGTGTTCTTCCCCAAATGAATGATCGAGCCCTAAGATTTCCAATCGTTCAAATCACACAACAATAACCCAATTAACCTTAGGGTTATTGTTGTGTGTATGCCGAAGATCAAAACCCACAATGAAAATGATACTTACAAGTTGTAATTGCGATGAACAATCGGTCAAACGGAAAAGTCAACAAGAATCAAATTACGAGTTTCATCATGCGTTAGAGAGAAAATTAAGATTAAGGGAAGTGTTTTCGGCACTTTTAGATCAAGAGAGTGGGTTTAATTTATAGTGAAATCAAATAATTGGCAAGTTGAAGTGATTGGTCAAAATCGTGATAACCCGGTTCGTGTTTTGCTTAATCAGGAGCTGAAATCACGCGAATTAAGGACTGGATATGGATGGTTGATTTAAAACCATAAATGATGATAATTGTTCCGAAAATTTTGGCTAATTCGTGGATTGAAGTTGGTCAAATGATTGTTTGTTGGTCAATATCCATGTCTGCAAGTCGCGAAAAAGGAAGAGAAGGTAAAGGGGGTGTACTGGGCCGGGTAAGGGTGAAGGAGTAGGGAGATGGGCCGGTTTTCTGGGCTCCGTTTTTTTTTTAAAGAAAAAGGGTTTGGGCTTTGGGTTTTGATTTGGTTTCATGTTTTAAAAACTAACTTCTATAGATTATTGTTATTATTATTATTATTATTAAATAAAATAAATGTTTTGATATAAATTTGACATGGTTACTATTGTACGAAAATAGTTTAATACAAATAAAGTGGTGGTTTTTTTTTTTTTACCTATACAAAATTTAGGAAAAATTTTGCGATGTTACACAAACCAGGTAAATCCTCTGGAAAGACTTCAGGATAGTCCCGAATGATTGGGATGTCTTGGATACTTTTGCCCTTGTCTTTCTTTTCTATCACGTTAGCCAAGAAAGCCATATACCCCTTTCGTAAGTATTTTTGAGCAGTAGTACAAGACATGAGTTTAAGCTCACCACAAGGCTTCTCACCATAGATCTTCAAAATATCACCAGATTCGAGAGGAATGCGAATAACTTTCTCAAAGCATAGGATTTCAGCACGATGGGTTGACAACCAATCCATGCCTACTATGACATCAAAGCTTCCAAGATGCATAGGAATGAGGTCGATAGGGAAAGTATGTTCATCAAGGTTCAGCACACAGTTACGTATAATAGAATCGATCGAGATAGACTTCCCATTAGCTACCTCTACCACTAAGGGTTCCTCTAGGTTAGTTTGGGGTAAGTTAAGTAAGGGTTCAAACTTTAGTGATACAAACGACTTATCAGCACCCGAATCAAATAATATAGAAGCATAGTGGTTATTTACGAGAAACGTACCATTAACCACCTCGTTGTTGTCGCGGGCCTGATTAGCATTGAGGTTGTATGTGCGACCACGAGCACCTTGGTTCTAGTTGCGGTTCTGGTTTTGATTGCGATTTTGGTTCTGGTTCTGGTTCTGGTTTCCAAGTCTAGGGCAAGCATCCCTATAATGTTCCGTACTACCACACTCAAAGCACTGGCCACGAACAGGCCTACCATTTTGAGCATTGTGAGCTGGATTATTTCTGGCAGGGTTGTTTTGAGTGGCAGGGGCTTGGCAAGTATTAGCAAAGTGTCCATACCGCTTACAGTTATTACATTGGCGGCATGGTCTGTTAGCAGCATGGTGATATTGGCAAGTGTTACAAAGAGGGTGGTTCCTAACATACGGTTTCTTGGTTGGGGTTTGCACTGCGGGTGGGGTGGTAGCAACCATGTAGTTCTTAGCCCTGCGCTTCCTGTTGGTTGAGGTCTCAGGCTTAACCTCAATAGCGGGTTGAGGAGTGTCCTTTGCAGCAGCCTTCTTGGTGTTCTTGCGAAAAAGGGTACCGTTTTTCACATGATTATCGATTAGAGTAGCCGCAAGGCATTTGGCTTCCTCCAAGGTGGCAGGATTCCTTCCCCATACCGTGTCCTGAATTTGCATAGGTAGACCTCCGATATACTTCTCGATGGCTACAGATAGGGGAGTGACCTTATGGGGCAACAACAAACTGAGCTCATGGAAGCGGGTATTATAAGCAAGGTTTTCCCCACTATCCTGAGCAACGGTGTGGAACTCGTCCTCCAATTTCTTAACCTCGTTACGGGGACAAAACTCAGCTTTCATTATCTCCTTGACTTGATCCCAGGTCATAGCAAGTGCAACTTCAGCTCCGCGGGTGCGCTTTTCCTCATTCGACCAAGTGAGTGCTCGTTTGTGAAGAACACTCATAGCATAACGGACCTTAAAGTTATCGGGACACTCACTGTTAATGAAGGTATTCTCAATACCCTCGAACCATTGTAGGAGACCAGTAGCTCCTTCATCCCCATTGAACTTAGGAGGATTACAGGTATTAAAGTGTTTGAGAGTGCAGGCTGGGAGACCATTCCCGTTCCCATTGTGGTTTCCATTGCCGTTCCCATTCATTTGGATGACTTGAGCCAGTAAGTTAGGGACCAGAGTTACGATCTGTTGCGCCATTTGTTGGGAAATGATTGCAGCCAGTTGGGCATCACCTCCATTGTTGTGGTTAGTGTCGTGGTTGTGGTTGTGGTTGTGGTTGCTGCTCCCTTCCTCATGATTTCCACCACTGTTATTGCGAGTGCTGCGACGTGGAGGCATGATCTGTATGAGACACAATGAAATGAATGAGGTAATATAAGGAATGTAATCATTCATCCATTAATTAAAACGAATAAACGAAAACGTTGACTTATCAAAGATTCTAGATTCTAATAACATAGTGAAGACATGCTTTAGCCTATAAGTGAACACTCATCCCGAGAATTCCCAGGTAGGCATCCGGGTCCCTCGTTTGATTGGGATATATGCGCAATGCCAGCCTAGACAGAAGACTCAGAATACAGGCGTTCACCCTTCCAGATTGCACGTGTTCGTTATTAAAATCTAGAACTTCGACGAGATCTCAAGGTGGTTCAGGTTAAGCTTGAGGATTTTGTCCTATTAATCTAATGGTGGATCAGGATTGCAGCAGACGAATAAGAGCAGTCAACTTGTAAAGGCTTAGGGTTGTATAAGGTGTAGGATAGGGATAAGATTAAGGAAGCAATTAGGGTTACAAGTAAGAGAAGCAAGTACTGTTTTAAATCCCTAAGGTTATAGTCTAGATTATTTTTCTAATAACCTATTTCCTATAACCAAGGCTCTGATACCAATCTGTAACACCCCAACCGATGGCGGAAACATCGAGGTGTCACGTAAGAATGAGTATTCAGTAGCACATGGTATTCAAGTTTTAATTGAAATTTATTTAAAGTAAAATATCCAAAATTTGAAAATACATAACAAAGTCTTGAATGAAAATTCCAGTACATCAAATAACCAAACAAAGCATAAACTTCAATTATCTCCTCATGCTAGCTCTAGACTTCAAGCATCATTATTTCCTGTTGAGTTTGGAAAAATGGGGGGGGGGGGTCAACTAGAAGTTGGTGAGAATACATAAGCCATGTCAAGCAAATAAGTTTTAGAATAATAAAAGTTTAGCAATTCATATGTCTATCGTAAGTTTAAGTCTGCATGAATAAACATGAAGTATAGTATGCACATTATCAAACCTCCGACAAGTTTAGGTCCATCCCGCATCCACGGTTCACCTTAATATCACGTTGGAATGATAACAATCACCCGTGCTCCCCATAAAAGATGGTCAACGAATCTAGGTGGGATTGTCAATCCAATAGATCTATCACTATATATCGCCGGCTTGGCCACAGCTAATGATTATGTAAGTTTAAGTTTAAGTCTAATAGTCTTTGTCTAAGTCATGAGGCATTAAAGTTTACAACTAGACATGTATGTAGAATTGCTTAAGTATAAAGTTTCAAGTATAAAGAATTGCATAAACAAGGTTATGTAAACTCACCTTAGCAAAGTGTTAAGTCTCGTGAAATAGAATATGTGTAGCCCAACGTTGCCAAGTATTACCCTATGTTTAAGGTAATAAATAAGTCTAAGTCTTTCTAGTCTACAAGTATTTTCTAGGGTTCCTAATTTAGGGATAAGTATTCGTTTAATTATTAAATAAATTGTTAAATAAATAAAAGAAATTCGAAAAATAAATAAACAAAAGTCTTAATGTAGGTTTTTGATTAAGGATGATCACATTATAAGGTTTTAAGTATGAAAATAATTTTTATAAAATTATTTTCTCAAAAATTGAATATTTAGTCTATTTATTTCTATTTTGCCAAAATATAACTTTAATATCTAAAAATATTAAAATTAAAGAATTTTTAAATTAAAATTTGTATTTCTGTTCTAAATGGACAGAAATAATTTATATAAAATTTTGGTGCAAAAATATTGAAAAATGAATTTATTATGAATTATTTATGATTAAAATAACAAAAATCGATTAAAAATACTAAATAAATGATTTTTCGAAAATAAAAATCATTTCTGGAATGTTAATTGTTTTATAAACTTAGAATAATTTTTGTAGAATTTTATAAAATCGTTTTGATATTTTTATAGAATTTTATAGTTATAATAGAATAAACTTGTAATATTTATTATATATAATAAATAAATAATTTTTGGAAAACTAAAAATTGTATGTTAAACTTTTCTATTAGAACATTATAAAATAATTTTTGTAGGATTTATAAAGCAATTTTAGTATTTTAAAACCATTTTTAAAAATAATAATGAATATATATAAGTATAGAGGGTTAAAAAAAATGTTTGTAGTTGCCAAGAATTGAACCCGCGTCTGACCCGGGTTAGAGGTTTCAAATCACAAGCCCAGACCAGTTGGTCTGGACCCTGAGAACTATTAAACCTTGTTTGAAATAATTATATAGTTATACTGAATCAGTTATATAATCATTTAAAAAAAAGAAAGAAAAGAATGCTTAAAGCGGGACTCGAACCCAGGCCATGGGCCGGTTCGTGTTTTAGTGAAAAGGAGTCACACCAACTGATCTGTTGATCAGTTGGTGATGAATGTGGTTCTGTATTATATAAGTATCAAGGTCTGCAACAAGATTATCCCCAAATTGAATCGTATGAACCCTAGGTTTTACAATAATCAAAACGAACAAGCAATAACCCGATTATTCATGGGGTTATTGCTGTTCTATGGCCGATAAACAAAACCCATCAAAAAAATAAAACTTACGAACTGAAATTGTTGTTGAAAAGCTCGGTCAAACTTCAAGTCAAACGCGAACACAAAAAGGGTATTAGATTGAGGGTTTTTAACAGAAATTGAGGGTAGGGAAAGAGTATTCGGCGAGTGTAGCTTGTGAATGAGGGTCCAATTTATAGTGCAACACTCGTGTGTTCGAATTGGTAAGTTTGACCCGTTTTAAAGACAATGACGCGTGATAGAGCACAATTATGGTATGATTTTGTGATAATTATGCGTGAACCGGCCTTGGGCACGGGTTCGAACCCCGGCCCAGGCATTTATTTTTTGACATTAAAATCACCACTTTAATAATAATATATTATTATAGCATGGTTCTAGGAATCCAAACGTGTCACGAAATATTTTTAAAAGGGATGATAATGATAAAAATTCGACGTTTTATTAATAACTGTCGTATCGTACATAGAATTAAATGCGAAATGTCACAATTTTCGCTTCATTATTTATTCTTAAGTTACGATTTTTAAATGATTTACGATTCTAAATCATTCTTGGTTACGACGTTTTAAACGACTTTTTTTAAACGATTTAGGATTCTAAATCATTCTTGGTTACGATGTTTTTAAACGACTTTTTTTAGATGATTTATCACCTAAGTTACGATTTTTTTAACCAGTTATGAAAGATGAAGTATTCTGATCTATTCATTTCAATGATAAAATATCGATTTTGTTAGGAAAATAATATAATCATTACTATTATTTGCCGATTGAATAGCAATGTTAAGAAATATTGAAGCGAAAATAATATAATCATTCATTCGTGTGTTTCAAGAAGTTTATCATTCCGATTCATTCGGTTTTGATTATTCTTCTGAAATATCGATTTTTTTAGTTACTGATTTTTTAGATATATATTTAATCGGATTTAACATTCACTTTTATTTAATCATTGTATGTTAGTATTAGCATCATCATCATCATCGTACTCAGTTAATCCCACCTATAGCAAAGCTAAGGTAGGGCCTGAGGAGGGTAAGATGTAGACAGCCTTACCTCTACCCCTAAGAATAGAGAGGCTGCTTCCAGTGAGACCCCTGGCTCGATGTGGTTTGGTATCAAGCCTTGGACATTAAGGCACAGAACCCTTAGCAATCGGGACAAACCCAATCGGTGCATGTACCCCTTTGTCTTTTGGCTATCCACGCCACCACGTGATGCATGATTAACCGTCCGTCATTTTTAACGTTATTTTCACGAAATTAGTAAAATAACGTTAAAACTAGTGTAACTTTACTTTTGCCCCCCAAGGGCCACACACATATACATTATATGTTAGTATTAGCAATCAGAGTTAATATTAGTTTTGATTAATCGGATTTAATATTAGTATTAGTAATATCAATAATCGATAATTAAGTTCAAAAATATAAACAAATAACTACAAAATGATAATCAATCATTCAAATCATGTACATTAAAAATCATATATTAAACCGAAATATATATATCTAAAAATAATAATATTAATAATCAATAAATTAGATAAAAAAATTTAATAAATAACATTAAAATCATAATAAATAAGATTAAAAATCTTAATAAGTTACCATTCTTATTGTTAATCGATTCTATGTAAAGTTTATTGTAAAATAGTAACCTACCATTTTTAGGTTAAGAATAATAATCACTGAACTTTTATTTTAGTAATAATATAATTGAATGATTGATTGAGTTTATTATTATTGTTGAGAAACATATTTATTATTCTTAATTGTAAAATTATTAAACGTATATTTAGCATACGAATTTGAGAATATGATTCCTTTAATCGCGTAATTGACAAATGATTTTAGGAAATTCGTAATATCAAAATGTAACTCGGTCAACAACATTAAAACTAAATTCGTAATATTAGTATTAGCAATATCAATAATCGATAATTAAGTTTAACATTATTAATAAATAAATAACAAATCATAATCATTCATTCAAATCAATGACATTAAAAACATCCGCATTTCAAATTGCCTTACCAATTATCTACAAATTATTATTTACATCTTAAAAATAGCACACTTAAAATTAGCATACTTATTGAAATGATTTTGATGATTATTGTTTAATGACAGTTTATTAAAGGAAAGTAATAATATAAAAATTAAATTCGGTCGACAATATTAAACGTGTGTTTGTAAAAATAGTAATATCAATAAATAAGATAAAAAATAAGATTAAAACATAGAATGATCATTCTGATTTATTCGGCTTTGATTATTCTTTTGAAATACCAATTTTTTAGATATATATTTAATCGGATTTAAAATTCAATTAGATTTAATCATTCTATGTTAGTATTAGTAATCGGATTTAATATTAGTTTTGATTAATCGGATTTAATATTGGTATTAGTAATATCAATAATCGATAATTAAGAAAAAAAATTTAATAAATAACTACAAAATCTTTATCAATCATTCAAATCAATGACATTAAAAATCATATATTAAACATATATATATATATATATATATATAGTAATATCAATAATCAATAAATTAAATTAAAAATTTTAATAAGTAACATCAAAATCATATTAAATAATATTAAAAATCTTAATAAGTTACCATAAATAAGATTAAAACTCGATTCAAACAACAAAATTATTCATACGAAAATCACGCCATGATTCCTTTAATCGTGTAATTGACAATTGATTTTAGGAAAGTTTTAAAAATATTAATAAATAACTATAAAATCATAATCAATCATTCAAATCAAAGTCATAATATAAAAACTAAATTCGGTCAAAAATATTAAACGTGTGTTCGTAAAAATAGTAATATCAATAAATAATATTAAAACATAAAATGATCATTCTGATTTATTCGGTTTTGATTATTCTTTTGAAATACCGATTTTTTAGATATGTATTTAATCGGATTTAATATTCAATTAGATTTAATCATTCTATGTTAGTATTAGTAATCTGATTTAATATTAGTTTTGATTAATCGGATTTAATATTGGTATTAGTAATATCAATAATCGATAATTAAGTAGAAAAAAATTAATAAATAACTACAAAATCATTATCAATCATTCAAATCAATGACATTAAAAATTATATATTAAACCGAAATATATATTTAAAAATAGTAATATCAATAACCAATAAATTAGATTTAAAATCTTAATAAGTAACATCAAAATCATATTAAATAACATTAAAAATCTTAATAAATTACCATAATAAATAAGATTAAAAAGCGATTCCTTTAATCGTGTAATTGACAATTATTTTTAGGAAAGTTTTAAAAATGTTAATAAATAACTACAAAATCATAATCAATCATTCAAATCAATGACATTAAAAACATCCGCGTTTCAAATTACCTTACCAATTATCTACAAATTATTATTGACATCTTAAAATTAGCACACTTAAAATTAGCATTAAAATGATACAATATGAATAAAACTTATAAATTGCAATATCAAAATGACAATTTATTTTACGAAAGTCGTAATATCAAAATGAAACTCGGTCAACAACATTAAAACTAAATTAATAATATTACTATTAGTAATATCAATAATCGATAATTAAGTTTAAAAATATTAATAAATAACTAATAAATCATAATCATTCATTCAAATCAATGACATTAAAAACATATGCGTTTCAAATTGCCTTACCAATTATCTACAAATTATTATTTACATATTAGAAACATCAAATCAACGACATTAAAAACATCTGCGTTTCACTGATCATTCCGATTTATTCGATTTTCATTATTCTTTTGAAATATCATTTTTTTTTAGTTACAGATTTTTTAGTTACTAATATTTTTAATCTTATTTATCGATATTACTAATACTAATATTTAATGTCATTGATTTGAATGATTGATTATGATATTGTTGTTATTTATTAATATTTTTAATATTTTAATGTCATTGATTTGAATGATTGATTATGATTTTGATATTATTTATTAAGATTTTTAATTTTATTTATTGATATTACTATTTTTACGAATTTCGATTTAATATTGTTGACCGAATTTAATTTTATATTATGACTTTACTTTAATCAATTGTCATTAAACGATAATCATCAAAATCATTTCAATAAGTATGCTAATTTTAAGTGTGTTGTTTTTAAGATGTAAATAATAATTTGTAGATAATTGGTAAGGCAATTTGAAACGCAGATGTTTTTAATGTCATTGATTTAGATAATTGATTATGATTTTGTTGTTATTTATTAATATTTTTAATCTTATTTATCAATATTACTACACTAATATTACGAATTTACTTTTAATGTTGTTGACTGACTTTCATTTTGATATTACGACTTTCCTTCAATCAATTGTCAATTACACGATTCAAGTCATCATGGTCTCAAATTCGTATGTTAATTTTTAGTTTCCTAATTTTAATATGACAATAATAATTTGTAGATAATGGGTATGACAATTTGAGAGACGGATGATTTTAATGTCATTGATTTGATTGATTGGTAATGATTTTGATGTTATTTATTAAGACTTTTAATCATATTTATTGATATTACTAATATTACGAATTTTGTTTTAATATTATTGACCGACTTTAATTTTGTTATTACGATTTTCTTTTAATCAATTGTTATGAAACGACAATTGATACTTAATCAAATGATAATTTTGAACCTATTTTAACAACGAAATTAAATGATAATATAAATTTTCAAAATGTTACTTTTTGTTAAATAATTATATTACTTCAATCACAATTAATAATGATTACTAAAGATGTGTAAGGCAATTTGAAACGCGGATGTTTTTAATGTCATTGATATGAAAGATTCATTATTGAGATTGTAGCGGTTTTAATATTGTTTATTAAGAGTTTTAATGTTATTTGTTGACATTAATAATAATTTTTAAATTCTGATTGGACTTTATTGCAATTAATGAGTTTTATTGAGATTGTTCCAATTTTAATATTATTTATTGAGAGTTTTAATGTTATTTATTAACATTAATAAGAATTTTTAAATTCTGATTGGACTTTATTGGCAGAGATGAATGTATAACATATAATTATTATGAAAATTATAATTTATTAATTAGCATTTACTTGAAATTAATTTATAAATAAATGATAAATTCCCCAATCATTCAATTGTATATTAATAAAATAAAATTTATCAGTAATTAGTAGTTTCCTAAAATATATAATATATCAAAGTAATTTTCAATCATACTAATAATATTACGTCTTTATTACTATTATTAAACTAATTTACGTCATTATTAATGTTAAAATAGATTTAGAATACGTGTTTATTAAAATTAATAAATTCAACCAATCATTTAATTGTATATTAATAAAATAAATTTTGTCACTAATTAATAAAATAAATTACATCTTTATTACTGTTAAATATAATTAAATTACGTTTTTATTACTATTAATAAAATAAATCAATCATTCATTTGTATATTAATAAAATAAATTTCAATCATATTAATAATATTACGTCTTTATTACTATTAATAAAAATAAATTATGTCTTTAATACTGTTAATTAGATTTAAATTACGTCTTTATTACTATTAATAAAATAAATCAATCATTCAATTGTATATTAATTTTCAATCATATTAATAATATTACGTCTTTATTACTATTAATAAAAAAAATCAATCATTTAATTGTATATTAATAAATAATTTTCAATCAAATAACATCATTATTACTGTTAATTAGATTTAAATTACGTCTTAATACTATTAATAAAATAAATCAATTATTCAATTGTATATTAATAAAATATTTGTCACTAATTAACAGTTTACTAAAATATATACTATATTCAAAATAATTTTCAATTATATTAATAAATTAGTAAATAATTTAAATTGTTAAGTTAACTTTTGTCATCTAATTATTACTATTAATAGTAATAATTATTACAATTATTAACATAAAGAATAAATGTAACATCAATATAAAAAAATCCTCATTTGTCATGAAACCCTCGATCATTAATAACATTCAAATTATTTCGAAAATTATAAAAAAAACTCAATTAATGATAAGAGATGCAATAATTTTGGTAAACAAAATGTATTTAATAAATATAATTTAAATCTATTCTTTTAATAATAAATATAATTTAAATCTATTTAACAATTTCCTAAAATACATAATATATTCAAAATAATTTTCAATGATATTACTAATATAACGACTTTCATTTTAATATTGTTGACCGATAAACATAAAAACTTTTTACGTTTTTGTTACTTTGATGGATGTCAATTATTTGACTTTATTTATTTTTCATGTCTTACAATACACTTATTAGTAATTAGTAACGAAATTAGTAATGAAATATCATTTTACGTTATTAGTAACAACATTAACTAAAAGGCGATTCATAACATTAAAAAACCTCATTTGTCATGAAATCCTCCATCATTGACTACATTAACTAAATATCGTTTCAGTGATACTAAGAATAAGAATATTACGTCTTTCATTTAAATATCTTTGACAGATTAACGTTATCATATTATGTTTACAAAGAATTTTCCTTTAATCAATTGTCATGAAACGCTAACCATCATCATGATTGCAATAATTGTGCTAATTTTAAGCGTCGTTGACCAAATCACGTAAATTACCAATCGTTCCATTTTTATAATTCAACTATATAAATAAATCCGACTTATTCGATCAGAATTGTTCGAGACACAATATTCCGATTGTGGTAGCATTGAAACAGGTCAAATGGATGAAAGGTTTCCCTATAAAAACCTCACATTTTGACATATTATTCAACCCATCCACGTTGCTATCTTTACTCATAACGAGTTTCTCATATAGGTTTAGTATTGATTTTTTACCGTGGTTTTAGCTTGATTTTTAGATCATTGGTTATGAGTCAAACCGTCAAAACAGTTCAGGGTCTTCTGGATATATTTACCTTAAATTCTTGATGATAATATAGTTACAATGCCAACTGTCTTTCTTTTCCTCACCAGAGTTTTTTTTTTTTTGACAAATTTTACTGTTTTGTTATTCTAATGGTTCAGGGATCCTATAAGTGGACATAAATTCTTTTCAAAGCCACAAGTTCCAAATCGTCTTGCCATATCAAATCGTGTTATAAAAGCTAAAATAATTTCAGAGAGTAACATTGGAATGCGAACTTTTATCCAAAGATTTAGGCTGTCCCCATCTGATAAGAAGATTCCTTTCAGATTAAACAGAAGACAATTCCCTCTTGCTTTATGTTTCGCAATGACAATAAATAAGAGTCAAGGACAAACCCTATTTAGGGTAGGTCTGTATTTGAAAAATCATATTTTTACGCATGGGCAGTTGTATGTCGCTGCCAAGTGACAAGAGTAGAGATGGCCTGAAGATACTACTATTGGATAAAGATGACATCGTTAATAATAAATAGCAAATGTTGTCTATAAAAAAATATTTTGAAGTTTGTGAATAAGTATGATATCGTATTTTGCCTAAATCGTTTAATTTTTTTTTATAATTTTTTGGTTGTATGATTTGTTAACCTACATTTATTTACTTTGAAATTAATCTTCATTTGCATGCCGTTACAATAAATATATGTTTATTCATTTCATTATTTGTTTTTAAATCAGGTCAAATCAAACATTTGTTGATTCATATAGCTGTTATTGGGTAACATTAAACTTTTTTATGATAATTTACAATCAACCAAAATTCATACGAATTGTATTACGTAACTTTCAATAAATAAAATTTGCATACTACAATCCTTATAATTTTTTTTTCATTTGACATGGACATGTATCACGTGTACACGCGAGACTCTAACCTAGTGATTAAATAAAGGACAATTGAGCAAAGGCCAAGATAGGTTTGACCGATGGCATCAGTACTAACGTGCAAGATTTTGGAAGATAAAATATAAACAAAAACAATAAACTTTGTAATCAGATATAAACATAAAGGTCAAAACTTGTAATTCAGTCCGTATTATTCTAAGTAGTATTATCACAATTTTATAAAATTAATAAGGGTAGTATAGTAATTAACCAAAAGTACAATTTCCATAGGTAGAAGAGCCCAACCCAACCATGGTAAAAAATCTAACCCTAGTTAAGTTAATTATGACTCTAGGGCTGAAAGTAGATCAAGCCCACATCTCCTTGTTTATATTTCCAAATTTTATAAAACATAGTTTCTATTTATATTGTGTTCTTGAGAGAGAGAGAGAGAGAGAGAGGGGTTTTGACCTTTTGACCGGTTCGGTCCAATTCCTCCCTCTCCTTGGTTTGAAAATCACAAGGTCAAACAATAATCAAATCCTTTCCTTATTATTATTATTAATATCATTCCTTCGTTTTCTAACCGGTAATTTACTGATTTTTCCTTCCAATTTCACTTACATTTTATTAATTTCAAATCTAGGGTTTCGGTTTTAGTTTTGGGTGTAATCATTAGTTGTTGTTAAAGATGTTTGTTCTGTGTTGGTTCATAATTTAAATCTGTGTTTATATTTTGTAAAAGGTGGTTGTATGTGATTATTGATTTAGGTTGTGCACATATGCATATGCATAACTAGGGTTACGATTTGGATGATTGGTTGAGTTGAGTGTTTGAAATTTTGGTAATGTTTAGGGGTTTATTGATCTGCATCATGAATTGTGTAATTGTGATGTCACTGATTGATTATTGACATAATATCTTTAATTTTGCTTGCCTGATAGTACAGATACTTATTTCATCTTGATTTATTTTATAAAAAAAGAAAATTATTTAGAGCATTTACATTTTCTCTGAATTTTAGGGGTAGATTTAGGGAAATCAGCTAAATTACCACTTCATTAGGATCCCTAAAATAAAGGAACAGTTTTAGGGATGCTATGGTGATTCCATTAATATAGAGATTCAATGTTCATTCTCTATATTTTTTAGGGTTGGATATATATGTGTTTTAGCTTTGTCTTAGGGGCTTAGATATTCCTGCACATTAGGTAGACGCTGCATGTGATTTTTGGTAGTGGTAGGCTTAGATATACCCGTACATGTGCATATATGTTGATTTATGGTATTGGTAGTCTTTTTATTTTTTTTACTCTTTTTTTGAGTTATGTTTGTTTGTCTGCTGTTTGGGTTCGAGCCGAGGGTCTCTTTGTAAGCAACCTTTCTATTCTCAAGGATAGAGGTAAGGTTTGCCTACATCCCTCGCTCCTCACTCCCCACTCCCCATACCCTACCAATAGCCTTGCTATTTACTGGGTACGGTTGTTGTTTTATATTTATTCTCCACATTTCTACCGTGGTTATTTTCCTGCCACCACGGTAAAATTATGTCATTATCGAGTATTTAGATTGGGTTTTTCATCCTCATCTCTATAATCTAGCTAATAGTCATCTTAATCTTTAAATCGTGTTGAAACTTTTAAAAAACTAACATATCATTTCTCATACCTATCTATCTGTATTCAATTAAAAACTTCTACATCCCGTTTCCCGTCTCTTTCTTTCATTTAGAGACACTCACAGGAAATGAATATTCTCATAGCATGGAATGGATGGGGTGTCAAGTTATATGACAACCCTAAATTTTTCCTCAAATATTAAGAATGAGGTTTAATGGGGAATGGGATAAGTATGCTCTTAGGCATGGAATGTCCTTTCAAATGTTATGGTGCTTTGAATGCCACATCGCTCTAAATACTAATGATGTTTTTGTTTCTTATTTTTGGCTCTACCTCAGGTATCTTGACTGATTTACCTCATCAATTCTACCACTAAGGGAAAGACTTTGACTTTTAGCCTTCAATACGCAGAGTTACCATCGAAACTCATGGAATGCAATAAAGATGAGGCGGTCAGGGCAAAAGAAATTGCCGAGAAGAAATTATCGAATAAAGATTATGCGGGCTCGAAGAAATTCGTCTTAAAGGCCCAAAATCTATATCCTGGTCTCGATGGTATCTCTCAAATGTTAACTACTCTTGATGTGTATATTGCTTCAGAGAATAGGGTAAGTGGAGAAATAGATTGGTATGGGATTCTTGGTGCAAACCCTAATGATGATGATGAAACAATTAAGAAACATTACAGAAAGTTGGCTCTTATGTTACACCCTGATAAAAACAAATCAGTAGGCGCAGATGGTGCATTTAAACTTCTTTCAGAAGCATGGAGTTTGCTGTCTGATAAAGCTAAAAGATTAGCTTATAATCAAAAGAGGACTACGAGAGGGCTCCATGTAAAAGTTCAAACTCAACGTGGCGGCCCACCACCAGCCGCCAATGGAGTCCATAATTTTGCAAAACAAGCCACTAAAAAGCCAAACATTCGGAGTCATCATGGTCCTGGATCTGTGCCGCCAAGGGTCCACCATCCAGCTTCAGCTGCACCACCACCAGTCTCTCGTCGTACTGATACTTTTTGGACCATCTGTCATGGGTGCAAGATGCATTACGAGTATCTTAAATTATATCTCAATCATACCCTTCTTTGTCCCAATTGTCGCCAACCATTTCTAGCCAAAGAAATGCCACCACCCTCCAACTTTCCGAAGTCAACAGCTCACAAACAACACCAGAATTCAAGCAATCATGGAAGAACCGCTGCTGCCGCTCAGAACACTGGACCACCACTTGTGAGAGTTAATACAGACCCATCTACTGCATCAAAAGCTGCAAGTGTGATTCAGAAAGTTAATGACCGATTAAAAAGAGAACGTGAAGAATTCTATTCCGGGGGCCCCTCGAAAAAGATAAAGTCAGATGATGCAAGTCAATCTTCTGGTCTTAATATTCCGTATCAGATGTCAACAGGAAATGGTGCGCCAGCTGGCGCAGGAAGTCTGTATGGGGCTTCTATAAATAATTCAGTATATAGAAGTAGAGAGTTGAATTATTTTGAACTCCGACACATGCTGACGAAAAAGGCTAGGACTGAGATTATTAGAAAATTAAAAGAATGGGAATCTGAGGAGAAGTCGAAAGAAAACCAGGTAAGTCAAAATAGTCAAATTAGTGAAACAAAGGACGAGCAGGCTCATGAACAATCTGCAATGAGCGTTCCTGATCCTGATTTTCATGAGTTTGATCTCGATCGAGCCGAAAATTCATTTGAAGACAATCAGGTGTGGTCTGCTTATGACGATGATGATGGAATGCCGCGTTTCTACGCAATAATTCATAAAGTTCTTTCAAGAAAACCATTCAGGGTGAAACTTAGCTGGCTAAACTCAAAAACCACTGCCGAATTTGGGTCATTTGGCTGGTTAGATTGCGGTTTCCGCAAGAGTTTGGGAGAATTTAGAGTCGGGAGGCATGAAGTCTACAAGTCTCTAAATTCATTTTCTCAAAAAGTTGAGTTTAAAAAATCCCACGTGGTAGCGTTTTAATTTTACCAAGAAAAGGGCAGGTGTGGGCCCTTTACAGAAACTGGTCCCGTGATTGGAACGAGAATACTCCAGATGACGTGATTCACAAATATGACATGGTACAGGTTCTTGAAGACTACAACGAAGAACAAGGAGTGCCCGTTAGCCCGCTTATCAAGTATGCTGGATTTAGGACCGTTTTTCATCCACATACAGGCCAAACTGAAGTGAAAGTGATTCCAAAAGAAGAAATGTTTAGATTCTCACATCATGTCCCCAAGTATCTGCTGACGGGCTCCGAGGCCCATAATTCTCCAAAAGGCTGCCTTGAGCTTGATCCAGCAGCCACTCCAATGGATCTTATTCAGGATACAACAGAAAAAACTAATGAGAGTTCACAGCAGAGATGATGACGACGACGACGACGATGATGTTATGAAGGACAGGCAGGGAGACAGATTTAGCAACATTGAAGGTAAGTTTTAGTTTAATCTTTTTTGGGGTCAGAGTAGTTTATTTCTGTATGGAGGACATGGGTCACATTTTGTTAATCATATGATATCTACAATGGCCTGTCTGTTTGTGAAAGGAATTGGTTGTGGAAATGTTGGTATGGACTGGAGATTGGGAGTTTCACAATCTGTAGTATAGAAACAGATTAGAAAAAGCCTGTTAAAATGTTTTACATTCAATCTAAACTAATCATTTTATGAATATTTTTAATATCATTTATATTTGTTGGTTATTTGTGAGAACAAGTCTTTCTTCTACATAAAATGTTTCACATCTTTATTTGTATTTAAATAACTTATTAAACCTCATAAGGATTGCTTGAACACTATATTGGTCACTACACAAAACTAAGCATATTCTACTATATATGCTTACGTCTGTGCAACAGTGCACCTACGAAATTACAGTTATGCCCTTCTTTCAAACAAGAAAATTACAGTATTGCCACTAGACATATGTCATACATTAGAGAGAGAGACAGCGACGAAGCCATCGGCACAAGAATGTGACTTTCGTTACCACCACCGTTGTAATTACTGACGTCATGATGTTCATCCCTGTCTTTGGAAAAAAAAACCCGACGATGATGGGATCGTCGTGATTACCAACGACGTCACCACCACCACTGTCGTGTGCCTACGCCACCGACCATTTATACAACCTCCAACTATAACCTTCGTTCGATAACCAAGGCCTGCCGCGTCGTTGATGGTTATCGGTTATCACCGTCACAAGAAATGCCATGAATCTTCGACAATGGTGTCGTGGTGGTGGTCTTAGATGTGGTGGCAGCCGGAAGTTCTATCAAACTCCCTTTATTACTTCACCCTACGATGTCATTCCTTAACAAACCGGAATGAGGACAATGAAAAAGGGGGTTGCTACCAAAACATTCTAGACCGTTGCGGATGTGATCAGAGACGGTGATGATGTTTGGGTGAGGTCTTTGTTGTGGGGTGGTGGTATGGAGAAGAATGGGAGTTTGGGTGTAGGATACCAGTTTTTTCTGTGTGTCTGAGTCGGAGCTCATAGTGGGTTTTACTTTTTAGAGAAAAAAAATGATTTGTTTTCTTTCACTAGGATTCAATTAGATGCATATGGAAGGTGTGGGTTATGGGAGGATGTAGTTGTAGTCACATGACTTCTTTAGATTTTTGAAGTTAAATTAAAACATTCCTAAGACTTGTTTGTTCTGTATGGAGTGCCAGCCGCATCGGTTTGAATTCAGGGTGTTGGTTTTTTTGGGTGCTTTTGTTATTCATTTTATGTTTTATGATTTTTTTTCTCAGTGTACAACCCTTCAATTGTTGAAGGTTTTAACGTTACGAGTTTACTCTTTTCGTTCATTTACCTAAAAAACTATTTTTACTTGCGTGTTTTTATTTACGTGTTGTTATAAATTCGAGTTAGTCTATGTTTCAACGTAAACCTTTTTTTGTAACAAGCGGCTCAAATATAATACGTTTTTGTGTTTATTTTATGTACATTTCAAGTTCTATGTTTTGACCTCGCCACAATGCGCGCTTTTCTTTAATACACGTTTTAGTGTTTTTGTGTGTTTTCTATGTATAAGTCGGGTCAAATATATATACGTTATGATTGTGCAATATAAATCCGATTACTTTACATTTTGAGCCATCTGCGATACTATTGAGTTATATTGGTCAACGCATCACATAACGCTTAGACTAATTCGTTCGATTTTTGTAATGTACTCGTGTTGCAACACGCACGGGTCTAATTGCTAGTTTTATCCTTAAAAGCCATCTATCCAAAACTTATTTTTTTAATGTCAAATTTAGTTCATGGGTGGCGTAAGACAAGACGCCTCGCTTGAGTTGAGGTCCTTAACCCAGAATTTATATAATATTGAATCACCATATATAATTTTTCAAATCGAAAATATTATATAACAAATAAATAAAATAATAAATTATTATTAAGTCATTTTAAGGCTATATTTTTTTTTCTTCTATAAATAGTCTTTCAAACTTTCTTGGTTGAGCATTTATTTCCACAGTATATCACATATGCCGTCATACAAATTTTTTTTTTTGTTTGAACAGCACACAGAATTTGAATTTTTTTTCTTTTTTTTTAAATATAATTGAGTGATATTATATAAAAAACAACAAGTTTTACAAATGGGTACAAATGGATGGCAGGTAAACAGGCAACAAGCTGCGCCGCTACCTTTTTTTAAATACTCTATTAAAAATAAAACTTGAATCGGATAATAAAACAATGAAAACCGAAGCAAGTGGACCGAACCGCACCATGAATATAATTATCTAAGAAACACTCGATTCTATATTTATATGACTAATAAGCAGCCCAATAAGTACTTTCAAGCCCATCTTTAGATTCCCATTGCCCACATGAGTAGCCCAATTCAGTTGTTCACTTTAAGTTAATTCATTGTTGGAGGACTCAACTAGTTTCAATTGGGGCAGTGTGGCACCAACTATTACGACTCAATACAATCTCGATCTCAAGTATCTATTTCACTTTCTTATTCAACAAAAGTTTTCAATCTCTCGACTTATAAAGTTACCTTATATAAATCGCTATCCGATGTTTATAAAAGTCTAGGTTTTATACTTTACAATATACTAGTGGGAAACCCGCGTGTTGCTGCGGGACGGTTAAGATAAATATATTTTTTTGAACAATACACAAGCGTAGCCGTGTTAGCTAGGGGTGTTCAAAACCGGATATCCGAAAATTCGGATATCCGAATTTCGGATATCCGAAATTTTCGGATAGTTGATTTCACTATCCGAATCCGTATCCGAAATTTCGGATATCCGATCGGATAGTGAATCGGATATCCGAATATCCGATTTTATTATAATATATTTTATTTTATATGTTTTATATATAAATTTTCGGATATTTTGGATAGTTTCGGATATTTTTCGGATACTTCGGATATTTTCGGATATATTTTCGGATATTTTTTGGATATTTTTCGGATATTTTCGGATATTTCGGATATTTTCGGATATTTTTCGGATATTTTCGGATATTTTCGGATATTTGGATATTTCGGATATCCGATAAATTTTTTTTATAAATTTTCGGATATTTTCGGATATCCGAATATCCGAAAATTTTCAAAATCACTATCCGAATCCGAATCCAAAAATTCGGATATCCGAATTTCGGATATCCGAAATTTCGGATATCCGGTTTTTCGAGTAGTTTCGGATTCGGATATCGGATATTTCGGATCGGATTTTCGGATTCGGATATTTTTGAACACCCCTAGTGTTAGCCACCAAGTTGTAGGAAAAGTGTAAAAACATATTGTCTTTCTTCCATTGTCTTTGAATGCAAAACGATATATGAAATTAACACGTTTTTCTTCATTGTTTAAACTTTGAAAAGAAACTATATTTATTTAGATCCAACATATAAGTTCTTATAATTTTTCATGCCACACTATTTAAATTGTCTAACCACATGTCCTTAACTTCCAACATATAAGGGATGAGGTGTACACAGGACATCCAAGTATAAAAAAAGATTTCACTATATATAAAAATGAACTTCTTTGACCATCAATTCAGTCATCAGCACTGTTCTTAAAACTAAATATGAGCATAGATAATTTTTATTCCCAAATCTTTTTATATAATTTTTCACAAATTTAGACCAAACCACCATATGGATACGTATTGTCAAGCATGAACTTAAAACCAAATATGAACATAGAAACCAAAACAGAGCAGATAAACCAAAACACAACCATTCGATATCAGTATAAACAAGTAAACAAATAAGTAAGGAAGTATCAAGAAGACATTTATTTTAATAAACAAATCAAGTTTAATCTAGAAGATGAACTTGCAGATCCAGTCCACTTTCGGATTGTGTCAACGTTTTGCCAGATTCGTTACAACATGATTACTCTTTTCAGCGTCCTCGGTCGCACCTTGTCATTCTTATTAAATAATTAAAATAAAAAAAACCATGTCAACAGAAAATCAAAACGTATCGTACTACGTTACTTGCCGTTGTGTGTGCGTCACTTCATACCACCATTAACGCTCTGCAAATCAAAATGTACCGTACTACTTGGCGTTGTGTGCGCGTCACTTCGTACCACCATTAACGCTCTGCAAAGCTGCTTCGTTTATCTTTCTGCGTGTTCTTCTAAACCATTACAAGAAAAAAATAGTCGTACATGTCAATGGTTGGAACAAAAACCTTGTAAAGATAAGGAGTTAATTTTTAATATAAGTGATTATCTTCTAGAGGCATTTAGGGAAGAAAAGTAGTATAGTTTAGAAAATTGTAAAGAAACCCTTGGTATACCATCTTAACTTTGGACAGTTTTGACATATTTGTCCATACCTCCTCTTTTATAATGTATTTACTAGTGAGAAACCCGCGCGTTGCGGCGAGACAGTTAAACCGAACAAAAAATAGATGAAAAAATGTTAAATCACGCACATGCATGGCGGCGAGTTAAATTGCCATATTAAAAAAAAAGTTAAAAATCATAATAGAAAAAGCTACGTAAGTCGAAACCGTAACAAATTCACATAAAAAAAAGGAAATAAAAAAACTAAAAAAACACTTTAAAGACTTGTCCGCCTCTGCTTAGATGACTTGTACATTATCACACGCATTTTTGTTTTAAACGAAGCTTACATTGAAACGTATATAAAAATAGAACCAATAAAGGAACTTCTCCTTTCACTTTCTTCTAACACAAGATAATATTATAAAAAAACAATAAGTTTGACCCATTCATATAAAAGGATTTAAGGAAAAATATAAAAACACATTGTTTTATGAATAATAAAACTTTACGTTATTTAATAGGGTAAGCTCAATTTTGCTCTTAATATGCCAAGTTATTCATGGCGTAGATATTTCCTAAACGACCCAAATACCTAAAAGTTTAGTAACATTGTTATGAATAATAATAGATTAACTAACTTTTATAAAGTAACTAATTGTATATAAAAGATTATAATAAAACATATAGCATTATGAAAATTCTTTTTTACATGTTTTGTATTTAATATGTTTTGTAGAAATAAATGTCATGACCTATTATAAACATGACTCTTAATTTCATTTTGATTATTAAATATGATGCTTTAAAGACTAATTTGCCCTTAAAATTTAGTTATTATGTGCATTGTGTGTTGTATCATAAGCAAATTAACTTGTACTTCTTAAATTTTAAGAAGTCCTTGTCAAATGCTTTATAATATACTAGTGAGTAACCCGCGCGTTGCTGCGGAAGTAAAAATTGCATCAAAATCTATCAATTCATTGTGATGTAAAATAAATCCAAAACTTTTTGTTTAAATGCTATATTAAGTTAAAAAAATACTTGTAACAACATGACATAAGTATTCTCATCTCAAGTAAAGAATAATTGTATCAAACTATATATATTCATTAATTTTCTATGTAGATTCTCATCTTTTGAAAACAATTAGTAAGATAGTAGGATGCACTGTGAGCCAGACTTTACTAAAATCGTAACATACAGAAAATGTGTGAAATGTATAACGATTCTTATTATTTGGGTGCTATAAGGAGTTACAAGTACAATACATCAATATATAAATTCTAATATGGGGTTTAGGAAATTTAATCTCCTACCCACATAGACGTAATTAGAGATAGCTAAATTAAACATAAGCTCTCTTCTTCGGTCGTTGAATCCAGTGATCATATAGTTTAGATCAGATTAGGCATGTTTACGTGTATGAATATAGATAATTAGATATGGCTAAATTAAACAGAAGCTTTCTTCTTCGGTCATTGAATCCGGTGATCATATAGTTTAGATCAGATTAGACTGTTTACGTGTATGAATATTTATACACGTGATACTTTTAGAATTCAAACAGTAATTTCTCGATTTCTATATAGTATGATCAAGTTTATAAAACTTTAACTTTTATGAAATATCTACATATAAAATATTATAATAAAAGATGTAGCATTATGAATTGTTTTTTATATGTTGATATTTAGTATGTTTAATGTAATTATAAAATTGAATGTAGTGAGGTTTCATAAAGATCTCTTGACTCTTGACCTTCTTTTGATTAAATATGGTGTTCTAAAGACATATTTGCCCCTCAAAAGTAGTTATTTTATGCATTGTGTGTTGTATCATAAGAATCAAAACATATACCTCTTAAAATTTAAGAAGTCCTTAGGAAATGCTTTATAATATAGTATAGATATAGATATAGATATAGATATAGATATAGATATAGATATAGATATAGATATAGATATAGATATAGATATATATATATATACTAGATTATACCCGGGAGCGTCCCGGGTTGAGAAATTTAATATGATACATCAATTTTACATATGAAATAGACTGATGTATAACTCTAATATTAATATCTAACCTAAACAAATTAACAATGTACAACTCCAATGCTAACACCTAACCTAAAAGAATGTAGAACTTTAATGTAACTCTAATATTAACACCTATCCTAAAGACTAAACAAATATACAACTCTAACATACTAATATTGATACCTAACTTAAAAAAAAACGTATAACTCTATTAACCTATTCGGCTCTGGTTGAAAAAAAATCATATTTACTGATTTAAACATAATTAGTGATTGTCTATACATGATTAATGATTTACCTGAACACTTTGTGTTTTTTTTCCTGTATGAACAAAACCCCACAAAAAAATTCTCCGTTTTTTTATATAGCACTATGGTACTCGTTGTAAGATAATAAAACGTTCGTTAATTTGGTGTAATTTTTTTCTTTAAAAAATCTCGTATATTAAAGATATTAACGTTTAAAAATTATAGGAGGAAACATGAGTGTGAAAAATCCAATTTTGTTTTTAAATTATTTTTTTTCCTAAAATATCTCAATGCCACATAAGATGATACATGGCACACTCAAGGAAGAGAATGCCTCTATGAGTGCCATGTCATTAAAATGGCTTTGGTTTATTATATGTATAGATATAGATTATAGATATAGATATAGACTAGTGGGAAACCCGCGCGTTGCGGCGGGAGTGTTAAAAAGAAAAAAAAGGCAAAAACATTGAATCACGCACACGCGTGGCGGCGAGTTCACTCACCATATTAAAAAAAGTTAAAAATTATGACAAAAAAAGTTAAGTACGTCGAAACCGCAACATAATCACATAAAAAAGAAAATAAAAAACTAAAAACAAACTTTCATGACTTATTCGCCTATGCTTAGATGACTTGTATATTATCACACAATTCTCTTTTGAACGAAACTTACATTCAAACATATACAAAAATAGAACCAATAAATGTTAATAAGTCCTTGTCAATTGCTTTATAATATAGTATATAGAATCCGGTGACGTAGATTTAAGATCAGATTAGACATGTTTACGTGTATGAATATAACGTAATAATATCAAAATGTAAAGCGTTACCTCATGATTAAAAACACAGCTTTTATTATTGATTTCTTGATTTCTTATAGTATTATCAAGTCTATAAAACGTTAACTTTTATAAAGTATCTAATCTAATTCTATATAAAACATTATAACAAAACATGTAGCTTTATGAATTATTTTTATATTTTTCTTTTTAACGTGTTTAAAGTAATTGTAAAATTAAATGTCATGACTCTCATAAACATCACTTAACTCTTAACTTTATTGTGATTAAATATGATGTTCTAAAGACAAAATTGCCCTCAAAAAGTAGTTATTATATGCATTAGGTGTTGTACCATAACCAATTGAACTTGTACCTCTTAAATTTTAAGAAGTCCTTGTCAAATGCTTTGTAATATAGTATAGATATAGATAGTATAGATATTGATAGATTTAACCTGAAGAGAGTCCAACCAAACGTTTTATCTTATACGAGCATGAGATGTACGTTCGGAATATTATCACAAACAATTCTGTTAATCTTTTAAGTAAACATCAAACATCCATACATTACGGCCCATCTGTTTTGTTTTTATTTGCATGTTTTATAAATAGAACTCACTATGGGCGTAAACTTTTAAAGAAAAGACTAAACCATCTTAAAAACAGTTTCATTGATATAGGAAAAAAATTGTTTGATGGATTTAAAAGGACATCCATGATCTTAAGAAACTAAATGATTTACCTACTATCTAGATGTAACTTGATTTAACTTCGGTTTCCTTCGGGCGGGTGGAGGTTAGGAATCCGTGCATCTGGGACAGCCAATGGACTAGTGGCAGTTGAGTAGTTGACCTTGGCCATAGCGCCCGGTGTCACGGTGATTGGCACGTCGTACCTTGCCGTTAAAAAAAAACTATACTTGAAGAGAATATGTGGTTTTAGGCCGAAGGCAGAACCAAACCAAAAGGTTCGGACCAAGCTTAACATCCAATAGACAAGGTTTCGGAGAAAAGGCCCATGGGCCCTGAACCTCTGAAGCCCATTACGAAAAGCATAAATACTCCCAAAATTTCCTCATTTGGTAACTTCTCTCGATCCGAACAAAATACTTGTCTCTTTATTTTCACTTCTTAAAGTCATACGTATTCTCACGCCGGAGGGTGGTCACAGAGCGACCTTCCCTCTCCCTTGTGGCGAGCCTAACGGTGTCTTGTTTTGTAGGTTGTGATAGATCTAATCTCTTTTAATGAAGCTTAATCATATTCACTTAGATCCAACATTCCGAACCAACGAGAGGTAACTTTTTTCCTGTTTAATTGGCACCATCCATGATTTTGCTTTGTTTCTCTTTTCTCTAAGGTGAAACACCATGCATTCTCAACTCATGACGATACATTCTGAGGGATTCATGATTGATGACATCACGACAGCTGAAACTGATGATGACGTGCTCACCGCCACATCATCGGGAACAATTGCCATCACCACAGCAACTCACGTCGACATACAACAGATTTTCAGCTCACTTGCAGATGCTTCGGCATCTAAAACAGCAGATCCACTTAGAGAATTTGATGATGCTTTCCTTCATAAAAACCGAGAGATGCTGCTCCGGCTGAAGGAACAGCAAGACAAAGAAGCCAAAATGCAAAGTGTAAATCAAAACCTATTTCCCACCGAAGGGTTGTATGCTCCGATCGGAACTGGGATGGGTCTCGGATCATACCCCACTTACTCCACAGTCACAACCACCACACCATTCCAAACACCGTATGGACATTTAATACCCTTTGGATACACCAGACCGATACCAACAGGTTTGTTTTTTTTTGGGACAAAACACCAGACAACACCCTCCACGGTGACGATGAGCTTACTGCATCGTATCGGCCTGCTTATATGGCAGCCCACTCCAAGTTTTCCTAAAGAATTGCTACTGCTCGGTTACCAGTTAAAGCTCAAGATGCAAGCCACCGTTAAGAAGTAGGATGGCACGTCCGATCCGGACGACCACATCTTCTCTTTTCGGAGGATTAGCTGAGATAGAACTATAGCCCATGCCTGCATGGCGCCACATGTTCGTAAAACCCTCACCGGAGCAGCAAGGGTTTGGTTCAATGGACTGCCAGCTGGAAAATTACTTGCTGGGACTAGGAAGATGAATAACCCCTCCCAGAAATATTTGTTCCCTTAATTTATATTTATCCGTTCTATTTCACGTTTACTTTTGGATAGGATCTAGCCAAAGTGAATTTTTAGAAAGTTATTTCTATTAAACTTCGCCAACCAACGACGATGTTCAAAAGATATCACCGAAATACATAACATCCGACGAAGGGATTGTGACATTCGTCACCTTCGTCTTTCGTCAAACTGACAATAATAGTCCTTCAAATATTTCCATTATAGTCCCTAAAAGTTTCGTCGTTTTCAAAAAAAGAATTTTAGTGTAAACTAAAAATTTATCATTTATATTTATAATTGATCGGGCATAAGTTTTAATCAAAGATGTATCTTGAAACGTATTCGTAAAAGATTTATAAAAAAAAAAATTAAGTTTCATAAGTTTAAAAACATTTTGGTTAAACTACATTAACTTGGTTAGTTTTATAAAGGAAAAACTAGCCAACACAATAATAATCTAACCAAGTTAAAAGTATAGGGACTAATTCTGCCAAAGAGTGAAAGTTTTGAAAACACATTCTTCTCTTTTCCCACCTCACGTTTTTCGGTTACTATTCCGGTCACCGGAAATTTTTCCGGCAAGTTCTCTTTATTGATTTTTATGCTTCTAAATCGTTACCTATGCGTTTCTACACACATTCATAACCGTCCGCGATCAGTTTCACACATTTAAACACCTTTAACAACTGAGTATTAATCGGATTAAGGTTGTAACGACCGGGATCTTTAATACGACTCAAAACGCAACTTTTATACCTCCATTATATAAACAATTGAGCTCATTCGGTATCTGCGTTCTCATGCGACTCAAACCCACAAACAAACATCTCAAATCGTGACCTACAAGCTCTAAAATCGGCTCTTTAATCTCGGACTGTTTTCCTTCATTTCCGAGCTCGTTTCGACAATGTAAGTCTCGTTTTTCCTTGCCGTTTTACTCTTCATTCGGTTCCCTTTGAAAGCCCATAACCTCGTGGCTGATTAGTGGATGAATCGGGTTAATTGAAATTGGGTGTAGGGTTAGGGTTGTAGGTTAAGTATTTGGGGAAGATGATGTATTAGCAACTAGATTTATATAATTTGTTTCCTAAACAAAATCAACAAATGTATTGCCTTGTCTAGTGGTTGAGTCACTTGCTTCCTGAACTAAGGGTCAAGGGTTCGAATCCTAGGCACTGCCATGTTTTTTTTTTTTTCCAGCATTTTTTTTCTCCTTTTAAATTGTTATTATTATATTCATTTATAATACATATAAACTTAAAATATTTATATTAAATTCATTTTTGATCCAGAAATTATGAAAATTTAGGTGTAGACTCTTGACACCATAAAGAAAATTATCACACTTTTACTTTGTGAAAATTATTTAATTTTTGTTATTTTATTAATTTAAATTGTTTTAATCATAATTAATTGATTAAAAATTCATTTTCAATGATTTTAATCTCAAACTTTTTGAGAAATTATTTCTAATCATTATGAACTGAAATAAAAATATTTGGTTCATAAAACATTTATTTTTATTAATTTTCCTATTTTTAATCATTTAAACATGATTTAATCTCATTAAATCAGTTTTAAATATAAATAATTTTATAAAAATTATGAGAATTTTTTTTTTTCATTTATTTACATCTTTAAGAATCCATTTTCTATAAAAATAACATTTTTGGAACATGTCTTGTATTTCTAATATTATTTATGTTTAATTAGACATAATTGAACATTTATTTATTCACACTATTTAAATATCTATTTTATAAATATTTTTCTTATAAAATAGAAATGGTTTATGTTTGAAAAGCTTAATTACCATTTATTAGATCATTGTGAAATCCATAATTATTTATTTATACATTTATGATTATCGTATTTATTTTAATTTAGTTAAAGTAATTAACTGAATTATTTTGTCTTAATTATTTAATCATAAATTTTATCTAAATATTCAATAGGTAATAATTATATTACTTAAATTACATTTAACACCTTTCATATATTATTTGTGATATACAATTTTTTACATTAACGCGACTTATCATAAAAAAAAAACTCTGATTCCCCAAATCGACTTAGCAAACCCTAATGCCTTAGACCCTAGTTACCTTAGACTTTTTAGACTCTTCCTTATTAGTATTCTTACACGTTATAGGTTGAATTCCTCGGAATTCCCATTACTTAGCTCACGACCGCTTAAGTGGATTTTGGTCGCTTTCGCAAACTGTGAGTATATCTTTTCCCTTTTTACTGTTTTACACTTTTGGGGTGACTCATGTACGCTTATTACTTCATTCACTTAATCATGGTTTATTCTATATTCACAATCGCAATTCTTGTATGTGTTTTACTTGTTGATTCGTTGATAGTGTGTACTTATGACCTTAATCATTAACCGCTGGGCGGCCTAGCATAGCAATAAATAGTACTTAATTATTGTTATGTGTGAACGATTATTCATCGCCTACTGTGAGCGAATACTATATATATGTGACTCTTGATTCATTGAACGAAAGGTTTGATTTTGGGTAACATTTGAACATAGCTTGAACACTAAATAGTAGACAGTATAACACGTGAATTGCGAAACTCTTTTTCTACTATATGTATTCAAACAGGGTATGCTCACCAATACATTTTGTGTTGACATATACTATTTTCGTACATGTTTCAGGTTGTTTTGAGATGCTTCTCTTAAGCTTTTGGATGTTATATTTCAGTCTTGTTTACATTGTATTTTAGCTAGACTTGTCACTTTAGAATTATTGTATCCTGTAATTTCATTTCAATGTAATAAATTATTTAATCAATGTATTCCAATTTACACTTTAGTCCATGAGCTATTGAACAATCGTCACTACGTGACACCTCGATGTTTCCGCCATCGGTTGGGGTGTTACAGATTGGTATCAGAGCCATGGTTATAGGGAGTTAGGTTATTAGAATGCCTTTTAGCCTAGTCTATAACTAAGCTTACTTTCACGAGTCCTCTCGTTTATATTTCTCTTATTTCCTATTATTTTCTTTCAAGATATTTTTGTTATGATTATTTTGTCGTTATTCTTTCGATGTTTTTTTCTTGGCGAAGAAGACACTCGTATTTCACAAACGAAACGATATCATCAAGTTAGGAGTGGTATCCATACCTTGGTGATTAGTTTCACTCCTCTATAGGTTATTTATCTTAGGAATATATCTTTGAGTTAGGAGTGAAATCCACATCTCAAGGATCTATTTCTACATCTCGTTGGTTATGAATTTTCTTAAATATTGGTAATCTATTACATACGTTAATTTTATCATTCACGTCATTTTAAATCTTGGTCTTTCAAAACACATTAGATTTACATAAAATGGTTTCATTTTGCATTTTATAAACTTGTAGTGCATATTTTACAGACCAAATGTAAATCTTTTATTTTCATATGACATATCCAATATATATTTCGGAAGAAATTTTGCAAATAAACCGTTTTGAATCTAAAACACACTTCGATTTCTAAAAATTTATTCTCATGCATCACTATTATTCTTTCAACACTATCACAAAGTCGAGTAAACTGCGAAAATTTACCTTTACACTTATACTCTTTCAGTTGCAAAACTTTTGGTTTAACAAACCAATGGACACATTTTTTTTTATCAGAATGTTGTTAAATGACTTTTATAGTATAAACGCATATATGTAAAATTACTAGATTTTGACTCACATTCCAGTAGTCTATACACCCGTTTCCGTGCACATTCATTTGCCGTAAATTTCATTATTTTATTCTTACACCATTTTTATTCATAGTTATTTCTAACGTGTTATTTATAATTATTTTCACATTGACTATTTGCATTAATTTAACTCGTTTACTTTCATTTTGTGCAATTGTGCGATTTACTCGATTTATGTTATACTAATCTTTCAGTCGGAATTTTATGCTATACTTATATACTTTTGAACACATATTTGGTATGCATATTTTCTTTCCTGTTTTGAGCAAAACCCTGTTATACTTTACATTATTTTGTTTATCATCATGGCCAACGAACATACTAGTTGATAACTCGTATGAGATCTAAGCCGGTGCCCATGTACGACTCGGATTAGAGTATTTCTTCAATCCGAGGGGAACGGTGTAAACCTCGGGGTCTATCAATATGAGTGTTTAAAGTCAACGATGTGAACAAAAGTTACCGGTTAAGGGTGAACCCGAAAGGGAAGAACCTCTAACCATGTCTTATACTTACATGTTATTCTCATTACGGTTAAAGGGAAAACCCGAAAGGGAAGGACCTCTAAACATGTCATGATTAAACATTATTTCATTACAGTGGCTATTACATATTGGTTGCACGCATTTATTTCTTGTTAAGGTTATGGAAAAGCATAACACCTTCGTGTAAGGTAAATCGGTGATTACGGTCCGGAACGCAATCATGGGTTTACAGGTACATGAGGGTGGTGTGTAATTCTATTTAGGTTTTTGGTAAACAATTAGTACGAATCCAAAGTATCGGGAGTGTTGTGGGTCAGCTGCGGTACACCCTATATATAATCACAAACGATACTGCGGGAGCGGACTAGGAGTCTGACCAAGAACCTATCCATTACTTTATACTTATCTCTTCATTAGAACAGTGGGCTAATAGCTAGCATTTTCGATAGGAACGTTCTTACGTGAGCTTCATTCGTCTTCCTAGAGTCTTTCTCTTGACCCCCCCCCCCACAAGAAACATAAACTTTGTATACTCGTGCACTCTCTATTAGTCGAAATCCTGTTGCATGTCCTTAATAACGTTTAGTCAGAAACTTTTCTAAAGTAGGGGGAGACTGCTTCATTAGTATCCCTGCCCCTTGCCCGTTACACGTTCCCAAAACTTTCCTCATTTAAATTCTCAACTTTCTAATTTTGAGTTAACTGTCAAATATTTGGACGCTTTTACTTTGGGAATTAGACAACTATGTAAAATTTTGTCAAATCATAAATGATGGAATTTTCTTTTAAAAATTTAGTTGACTTTTACAACGCATTTTGTTTCATAGTAATCTACACTTGAAAGAAATTTCGAGACGAAATTTTCTAAAGTAGGGGAGACTGTGACATTCGTCACCTTCGTCTTTCGTCAAACTGACAATAATAGTCCTTCAAATATTTCCATTATAGTCCCTAAAAGTTTCGTCGTTTTCAAAAAAAGAATTTTAGTGTAAACTAAAAATTTATCATTTATATTTATAATTGATCGGGCATAAGTTTTAATCAAAGATGTATCTTGAAACGTATTCGTAAAAGATTTTATAAAAAAAAAAATTAAGTTTCATAAGTTTAAAACATTTTGGTTAAACTACATTAACTTGGTTAGTTTTATAAAGGAAAAACTAACCAACACAATAATAATCTAACCAAGTTAAAAGTATAGGGACTAATTCTTCCAAAGAGTGAAAGTTTTGAAAACACATTCTTCTCTTTTCCCACCTCACGTTTTTCCGGTTACTATTCCGGTCACCGGAAATTTTTCCGGCAAGTTCTCTTTATTGATTTTTATGCTTCTAAATCGTTACCTATGCGTTTCTACACACATTCATAACCGTCCGCGATCAGTTTCACACATTTAAACACCTTTAACAACTGAGTATTAATCGGATTAAGGTTGTAACCGACCGGGATCTTTAATACGACTCAAAACGCAACTTTTATACCTCCATTATATAAACAATTGAGCTCATTCGGTATCTGCGTTCTCATGCGACTCAAACCCACAAACAAACATCTCAAATCGTGACCTACAAGCTCTAAAATCGGCTCTTTAATCTCGGACTGTTTTCCTTCATTTCCGAGCTCGTTTCGACAATGTAAGTCTCGTTTTTCCTTGCCGTTTTACTCTTCATTCGGTTCCCTTTGAAAGCCCTATAACCTCGTGGCTGATTAGTGGATGAATCGGGTTAATTGAAATTGGGTGTAGGGTTAGGGTTGTAGGTTAAGTATTTGGGGAAGATGATGTATTAGCAACTAGATTTATATAATTTGTTTCCTAAACAAAATCAACAAATGTATTGCCTTGTCTAGTGGTTGAGTCACTTGCTTCCTGAACTAAGGTCAAGGGTTCGAATCCTAGGCACTGCCATGTTTTTTTTTTTTTCCAGCATTTTTTTTCTCCTTTTAAATTGTTATTATTATATTCATTTATAATACATATAAACTTAAAATATTTATATTAAATTCATTTTTGATCCAGAAATTATGAAAATTTATGTGTAGACTCTTGACACCATAAAGAAAATTATCACACTTTTACTTTGTGAAAATTATTTAATTTTTGTTATTTTATTAATTTAAATTGTTTTAATCATAATTAATTGATTAAAAATTCATTTTCAATGATTTTAATCTCAAACTTTTTGAGAAATTATTTCTAATCATTATGAACTGAAATAAAAATATTTGGTTCATAAAACATTTATTTTTATTAATTTTCCTATTTTTAATCATTTAAACATGATTTAATCTCATTAAATCAGTTTTAAATATAAATAATTTTATAAAAATTATGAGAATTTTTTTTTCATTTATTTACATCTTTAAGAATCCATTTTCTATAAAAATAACATTTTTGGAACATGTCTTGTATTTCTAATATTATTTATGTTTAATTAGACATAATTGAACATTTATTTATTCACACTATTTAAATATCTATTTTATAAATATTTTTCTTATAAAATAGAAATGGTTTATGTTTGAAAAGCTTAATTACCATTTATTAGATCATTGTGAAATCCATAATTATTTATTTTATACATTTATGATTATCGTATTTATTTTAATTTAGTTAAAGTAATTAACTGAATTATTTTGTCTTAATTATTTAAACATAAATTTTATCTAAATATTCAATAGGTAATAATTATATTACTTAAATTACATTTACAACCTTTCATATATTATTTGTGATATACAATTTTTTACATTAACGCGACTTATCATAAAAAAAAACTCTGATTCCCCAAATCGACTTAGCAAACCCTAATGCCTTAGACCCTAGTTACCTTAGACTTTTTAGACTCTTCCTTATTAGTATTCTTACACGTTATAGGTTGAATTCCTCGGAATTCCCATTACTTAGCTCACGACCGCTTAAGTGGATTTTGGTCGCTTTCGCAAACTGTGAGTATATCTTTTCCCTTTTTACTGTTTTACACTTTTGGGGTGACTCATGTACGCTTATTACTTCATTCACTTAATCATGGTTTATTCTATATTCACAATCGCAATTCTTGTATGTGTTTTACTTGTTGATTCGTTGATAGTGTGTACTTATGACCTTAATCATTAACCGTTGGGCGGCCTAGCATAGCAATAAATAGTACTTAATTATTGTTATGTGTGAACGATTATTCATCGCCTACTGTGAGCGAATACTATATATATGTGACTCTTGATTCATTGAACGAAAGGTTTGATTTTGGGTAGCATTTGTACATAGCTTGAACACTAAATAGTAGACAGTATAACACGTGAATTGCGAAACTCTTTTTCTACTATATGTATTCAAACAGGGTATGCTCACCAATACATTTTGTGTTGACATATACTATTTTCGTACATGTTTCAGGTTGTTTTGAGACGCTTCTCTTAAGCTTTTGGATGTTATATTTCAGTCTTGTTTACATTGTATTTTAGCTAGACTTGTCACTTTAGAATTATTGTATCCTGTAATTTCATTTCAATGTAATAAATTATTTAATCAATGTATTCCAATTTACAATTTAGTCCATGAGCTATTGAACAATCGTCACTACGTGACACCTCGATGTTTCCGCCATCGGTTGGGGTGTTACAGGGATGGTGAGTTTCTTGAAATTTTCATTGACAGGTTTAGCAAAGAGAGTATGCAGATAACTGTGCGGTCGATAAGCTTCGAGTATCGGGCTTTTGCTATTGTTTTCGAAGCAATCATCTCGTGGAAATGCTGCACGAGGACCTCCTGAAGACGATGGAGGTGTTGATGGAAAGAGCTAGAGCTTTTCCCGAGGGAATAATGCATGTGGATATTCCTCTGAAATAGATTATAAGGGGTCCGAAGGTCAAAACTCTTGGAAGAAAAATTATAATAACGTTGATCGAAACAACCATTGGAACAAGAACAGGCAACCCTATGGCCGTTCTGACAAAGGAAACTCATCAAGATCATCGAGTTCAGTGAAGTTCAACAACTTGACCGAACTAGCTAAGAGTCCGAGGGGCATCCTCTTAACTGAGAATTTGCATCTCCCGAATCTGTCCAAGAAAAAGCCCACGACAGACAAAAATTCGAAGAAATATTGTGAATACCACCGGGCCAAGGGGCACAACACTGATGATTGTTGGTCTATCTGGCAGGAAATTGAGAAAGCCGTTCAGTCCAGCAAGCTATCTCATCTTATCAAAGAAGTTAAGGATGGAAAGCCATCAGCTATCCCAAATGCAAACAACCAGGCATGAATCAATATGATTCGACCTATTGTGCCACACGACATCAAGCGCTCTGGCTCTCATTTTTCTCCATTTATGAGCCAGGTTGTGAACTAACTTCCACTGATAATGTAAAATGAAACAAAGCAGTACAATAACTTGTAATTGTAAAAAAAAAAAAGTCATCGCCCTCTGAAATACGATAAATGTTAATAATCATTTTCTGTCACAGGCAATTGCATTTCCGGAAATCACTTTGGAGGAATTTTTGGACGGACCAATCATTATATCCGCCATCTTGGCTCGGCACAAAGTCCAAAGAGTATATATGGACAATGGTAGTGCTTTGGAGATTATGTACCAACATTGTTTCCAACAATTGGCACCGGAAACACAAAGAAGAATGGTGCATGTATTCCCATCTCCTTTGAAGAGGTTGATCGGAAAAAAAAATCCTTCAACCCTTCGGTTACCAGCTTACACAAAAAAGTTACGAACTGTCATATGATATTTCCTACATACCTAAAGTTCTCATGATCTTTGCAACAGGTCTCAATGCCATTGGTTAGCTTTTCGGGGGAGGTAATCTAGACCATCGAACATATTACTCTCCCAGTAACCTTGGGTACGGAAAGTCGAAGTCGACCGGTTATGTTAACATTTCTAGTGGTTGGAGCTCGTTCGGTGCATAACATCATCTTAGCCCAACCAACCATATGTGCCTTCGGGATGGTCGCTTCTTCGATACATGGTGTCATCAAGTTTCCTACCAAAACAGGGGTTGCAACCTTGTTCACCAAACAGATGCAATGCATTGCTGAAGTTCGACAAGATTCAAGTTCACAAGTTGCTCCAATCACCCAATAGCTGTCCGAAAAATGGTCAATTAATCCGAGCTTTCCTGAGCAGAAGGTAACCATCGGTGCTCAGTTTTCGCCCGATCATAAAGCTGCTCTATGGATCCTTTTAACTAATTCTTTGGACGTATTTGCATGGAAGCATTCCGATATGAAAGGGGTTCCAAGAAGCCTGGCTAAACACAAGCTACACACTTATCCATCGGTCCACCCGGCCCAACAAAAACGAAGAAGTATGGGTGCAGACTGAAACAAGGCTATTGCCGATGATGTGAAAAGGTTGCTCGACTCTGATATAATTTGCGAGGTCCAATATCAAACTGGGTCTCGAATCCAGTAATGGTAAATAAGCATGACGGTGGAAAACTTGATGTGCTATGTATGGTCTAAAAATATAAACTAACCTAGACACCTAGTAATATAAAACAGACTCAACTAAACTAGACCACACGACAGGAAAGTGTACCTATCAATGCAGTACAGACTAAGTAAGTCCGAGTATCGAACCCACAGGACACAACTAGAAAACAAAACTAGACTCGACTAAGACTTAAAATAATTGATTTTTAAAATGGTTTTTGGTTTTTTAATTAATTAAATAAAATAAATAAAGTAAATAAATAAGATAAACAGACAGCAAGGATAACTGAGGAAAATATCGGGATAGGAAGGCAACTACCTAGGCCAAGAATCCTACATGCAAACTCACAACTCTCGGTAATGGAAAACTGAATGGCTACCAGATTCTAAAAATAACTTAAGAAACCCTAAGACGTGCTAGATCTCCTCCCGGTCTCACCAACACACCCCAAAGAATCCTAATGAATAAAACACTGGCTATCTAGCTCAGATCACCTCCCGGTCTCACCTCACTAAGAATGTAAAGGTACTCTAATGACTCGATCACCTCCCGGTCTCTCTAATCACAATACATCGAAGATGTAAAGGAGTAATTTAATTGGGTTAACTATGATTTGGAATTGCAAGAAACTAAAGACAACTAGGATAGGATCACCTCCCGGTCTCACCCAAAACCTAACACCTAAAACTCTAGACAACCCAACATTCCATCACCTCCCGGTCTCAAGAATGGAAGAATACTTAAGTCCTCTAAATTTTCTTATCAAGTTCCTATGGCTTTCGGATCCAAAACCACAAACTAAGCTACAAGCACCAAGCATGTAACCCTAATAATCATCCAAACATGAAAGACATTCACTAAGACGATTATGGAACTCTTAAAAATAATAAATTAGACTTAAGTACGCACACACATCATAATAAACACCAACTAAATCGTTACCAAAACATTAACCATTTGAAAATAAATCCAAAACCGAGAATTATAAATTTAACATGCAGTCATCATACAACCTAGGTAGCCATAACATATTTAGCCAATAATAGTCATGGAAAACGAGAAAAACATAGGTTCAAAATAATAATAACACATAGTAACGAGTATTTGAAAACACAAAGTAATCATAAACCGAAACCAATATTTGAGGTTAACGAACCCAAGCCTTCACAATCGTTCCAAGCCTTCCCCCTTCAAAATATTTTTTTCTCAAGCTGCTCTCGATGACCCTCCTTTCAATAATATTGCTCTGCTTTGAATGGCGGCTCTGTTATAATTGAAATAATAACCTCCAAGTAATAATGTTCCAAATATATGAAATCTCCTCCAAAATTGCCGTCCAAATGGCTTGGGCCATGAGCCCAAGTCAAAGTTGTTATTTTATTATTATTATTATTATTATTATTATTATTATTATTATTATTATTATTCTATGTTTCTGACTCGGGTGTTCTTGGCTCGACCAAAGTTCCTCATTTATGCTCCAACGTCTATGAACACCTGCTCTCAAGTGTTGGTGTCTCGATTAAAATTATTTCATTTTTAGCTCATTCTCCACGAACACCTACAAAATAATTAGAATAATAAATATATAATAAAAACGATACGAAACTAATAAAAACATGACCAAATAATATACAAAATACATAGGAAACGAGATGTGTTTTGCAACACATCAAACATTCCCACATTTAAACCTTTTTCATCCCCGAAAAAGACTGCAATGGAATCATAATCAGGACTCTTGGTTTCAAATACTTTTAGTTTCATTAATTAAGATCTAATCACGCGTTAACCAAAACTGTCGGTATTGTTGTCCACATAAACCCAACCACCAGCTAATCAAGCCCCAATCATGTAAAGCAATTAAGTTCATGTTATTACAATCAATCTATGGGTCTCACACTCAAGATATCCAGTTTCACCTAATCCCACCTCAAGCTTTCGAAGCAAAGGTTAAACCATATAGATTTACCAACCACTGCAAGCTAAACTCCCTAATGTATTAGAAATTAAATTTATGATGGATGATGGATGAAGTGTATGAGCTTAGACACATTTGTTTTTTTTTTCTTTTCATACCTAACCCTGAGGTTGTCTCAATCAGAGTCACTATCCCCAAGAGCGACAACATGAGCTTCGGTATTTTTTTTTTCAACTTGACCTCGACGGAGTTTCGATCAGAGGCTTCCGTTTTTTTGTTTTTTTTTTTGGTCTAGCTCAATTGATGGACATGTGGATTTTTTTTTGGGCGCCACTTTTCACCGGATTTATTCTCATAAAAAGGATCAAGTGTGCCATTTAATTAATAATACATATGGGCTTTCAACCTACAGTGGTACCTCTAATTACTATCAGCGGTTTCAGTTCTACCGTTTCTCCTAAGATGAGAACCCACAAGATTTCATGATTTATTAAGGTATATTAAGAACAATCCTAGGACCTTTCAAAGGTAGCTGGGCCTACCGACACATCTTAAGCAAATGCGCTTTCAATCTATTTATTTTCTCATATATATAATATTTTGAAAACCAAAAATCCCAATTTTACTATCATTTTCCATAAAAAATGCACAAAAGATCAGGGACATTTTTCAATTTTTTTAATTTTTTTTTTGGATTTTAAAATTTTTATGACTCAAACTACATAAAAATAAAAACGAAGTTTCCATCCCCACACTTGAACGAAACATTGTCCTCAATGTGAGAGTAGAATAAAATAAAGCAGAAATAAAAAAAAATACAACAAAAAAGGAACAGGCTCCCCTGGATATAAGCGATGTAGCTGCAAGCGATCTGAAGTTGTCCTTCTAAACAGGCCGTATAGCATTTCATTCGCGACCTTTGACTCAAACCTGACAAATAAAAACTAAGAAGAAAATATAAAAACAAATGGTTGCCTTAAATGATTGTTGGACCGTCCCCACCCGAATGGAGATTGAGTATGGGTGGCTAGATCCCAACCTGCAATAAGATATATTAGACAAACCAATGACTCAAAACTGACTATCTCCATCATCCCCACACTTAAAGGAAAGATATCCCCAAAGTGGGTTAAGAGAAAAGTGACTAAAAAAAATATAAAAGACTCTAAAAAAAACAGACTCAACTGACTCAATATATAAAAATGCAGGAAACGTACTTGAAAGGCAAGATGGTGGAATGTGGTGGATGATGGTAAAACATGTGATGAAATGGCGGTGAATGGTGGTGGATGATGGTAAAACATGGTGAAAAATATTTTTTTCCTAATCAACTCGCACAACGTGAAGGACACTGGTGATCTCAACACGTAGCACGAGCGAATAAAATATAACTTTCCGGGGTAATTACTATTCATGTATAGCGAACAGGTCAGCCCAGGCTCTTCACATTACACGAAGGACCTTTTTTCACAGAAAGTTAATCAAATTTAATGTTTAGAAAAAAAATTCTTTTATTATCCAAACCTCCACCAAAAATCCCAATCATATAAATATATAAATAAATACCTAGGATTCGCTCATGATGTGAGCTATCCTTGCCAAACAAACACAAAAACCTGCAAAACAAAACAAATACAAACCGAAAACAAAGAAAAATATCCTAGAACTCTACAACTCAGAAGCATCCAAGTGTGCCTATGCATCAATCACTCTACCATCGGGTGGCTTCTCCTTGCAATACGAACCACCCCAGAAATCATACACCTTCAAAACTTCTTCCTTTCTCTCGGGTTCTTTCCTATTCCTATACCTACCCGGTAAATTCATCCACCAATTCACAGCACTTACCGTCTCTTTCTCCTTCCCTTTTCTTCTCCTACTCTCAATCTCCTTAGGGATTAATTTCTCCAACTCATGATCCAGATGATCATCTATAGCCTGTAACTCATCTAACAAATCTCCTCTCATCCTAGGCTTAATCCCAAACTCAACCTGCTCTTCCCCCACACTTATGCTCAACTTACCCTCTCCCATGTCTACTACAGCTCTAGAAGTAGCCAAGAAAGGACGACCTAAAATCAATGGCACGGCATCATCCTCAGGCATATCTAACACTACGAAATCCACAGGAAACACGAACTTGTCCACCTTAACTAAAATATTCTCAATAATACCACGAGGGAATTTGGTGGACTTGTCCGCCAGCTGGATGTACATGCGGGTGGGCTTAAGTTCTCCTAGGTCTAGTTGCTTAAAAATGGAGTATGGCATTAAATTAACACTAGCACCTAGGTCAGCAAGAGCATTCTTAATGGACAGGTCACCTATGGAACATGGAATGATAAAACTACCAGGATCATCCATCTTAACTGGCAGCTTATTCTGCAAGACTGCAGAACATAGAAAAAAAAATTCTTTTATTATCCAAACCTCCACCGAAAATCCCAATCATATAAATATATAAATAAATACCTAGGATTCGCTCATGATGTGAGCTGTCCTTGCCAAACAAACACAAAAACCTGCAAAACAAAACAAACACAAACCGAAAACAAAGAAAAAATATCCTAGAACTCTACAAACTCTACAACTCAGAAGCATCCGAGTGTGCCTATGCATCAATCACTCTAGCATCGGGTGGCTTCTCCTTGCAATACGAACCACCCCAGAAATCATACACCTTCAAAACTTCTTCCTTTCTTTCAGGTTCTTTCCTATTCCTATACCTACCCGGTAAATTCATCCACCAATTCACAGCACTTACCGTCTCTTTCTCCTTCCCTTTTCTTCTCCTACTCTCAATCTCCTTAGGGATTAATTTCTCCAACTCATGATCCAGATGATCATCTATAGCCTGTAACTCATCTAACAAATCTCCTCTCATCCTAGGCTTAATCCCAAACTCAACCTGCTCTTCCCCCACACTTATGCTCAACTTACTCTCTCCCATGTCTACTACAGCTCTAGAAGTAGCCAAGAAAGGACGACCTAAAATCAATGGCACGACATCATCCTCAGGCATATCTAACACTACGAAATCCACAGGAAACACGAACTTGTCCACCTTAACTAAAAGATTCTCAATAATACCATGAGGGAATTTGGTGGACTTGTCCGCCAGCTGGATGTACATGCGAGTGGGCTTAAGTTCTCCTAGGTCTAGTTGCTTAAAAATGGAGTATGGCATTAAATTAACACTAGCACCTAGGTCAGCAAGAGCATTCTTAATGGACAGGTCACCTATGGAACATGGAATGATAAAACTACCAGGATCATCCATCTTAACTGGCAGCTTATTCTGCAAGACTGCAGAACACTCCTCACTCAAACTAACCTGTGAAAGTTCCTCAAGCTTTTTCTTATTAGCCATGATGTTCTTGAGGAACTTAACATATTTAGGCATGCTCTGGAGGATTTCTATGAAGTGTAGGTTCACCTTAAGTTTCTTAATAAGTTCAATAAATTTATCATATTGGTGATCTATCTTATTCTGCAACAACCTACCTGGGTAAGGAGCAGTGGGCTTATACACTCCAGTGGGCTCTACCTGCCTCTCACTCTCTCTATCCACCACCACTCTCTTAGAAGGACCCTCACTGCTAGACACAGGACTGGATGTAGCTACTCTAGAAGGTGTCCTAGCAGGTGTCTCTAACTCTATCTCCTCATCTACCGGTTCCTCTTCATCATCAACTGGTATCTCTACTCTCTCAGTCGCACCCCTACCACTACGAGTGCTCACAGCCATCGCTGTACCCTTAGGGTTCTCCTCAGTGTTACTAGGGAAAGTACCTAGTGACCTAACAAAGAGTTTCTGTGAAATATCTCCTACTTTTCTCTCTAGGTCTAACAAAGTATTCTGCTGGTTCCTAAGCATTAGGTCATGCTCCTTAAGTTTCTGAGTGGTTTGCTAGTCTTTTGCAACCAGCTGAGTGAGCATCTGACTCTGACTAGCTATCATCTCCTTTATCCTCTTCAAACTAGAACCTGAACTATCACCTATGTCTCCTCTATCAGACCTCCACCCAGAATTAGATTGGTTCCTCCACCCCGAGTTATAATTATTACCATTTCCCCGGTTAGAACTACCCAAATAATCTACATGCTTACGGTTTCCTACTGGGCAGTCTATGGTGTCGTGTCCACCCCTACAAATCTCATACTTGCGTGCACTCATCTTAAGCTCTTTAACCTCTCTTGCTAAAGCCTCTATAGCAACAGCCATACTAGTCTCAGGAGTGACCTGATGAACACCTCTAGTAGTGGAGGAGGTAGTCCTAGTAACTGGGATGGAATCCCCGTGGGCTGGGTTCTGCTGTTCAGCTAGAGCAAAACTCTCAAACATGTCCTTACACTCATCAGGGTCTTTTTATCCATAATGTGTCCCCCAGCAGCAGTGTTAAACATCTGCCGCGTAGCATAAGTAAGGCCATTGTAGAATTTCTCTACAAGGGCCCAATCAAAAAGTCCATGCTGGGGACACTTGTTCAACAAAGTGTTGAACCTCTCCCAGGCCAAGTGGTATGGCTCGTCTGGATCCATTCGAAATGAGTGGATCTGGTCCCTAATGCGAGCGGCCTTAGAAGGAGGATAATATTTTTTTAGAAACTTGGTCTTCAAGTCTTCCCAGGTAGTGATGGAATCACGTGGAAGAGTATCCAACCAAGTGGCAGCACGCCCAGACAGAGAAAATGGAAAAACTCTAAGATAGATCGTGTCTGGGGTGACACCTGTCAGACCAAAGGTGTCACAAATGCGCACAAAACGGGACAGGTGGCCTGGAGCATCCTCATCATCCAGGCCATTGAACTGGGCGGTATGGGCGATGGTGTTGATGACGTGTGAGGGAATCTGCCAAGTGTGGTTATTAGGCATGGCAGTCCGAGTAATGGGAGTTCTCACTCCCGTGGCTCCCTCACAGGCCATCTGGTGGAGAGTACGTCTAGGTGGTTGAGCGTCGCCCATGATAGTAGCAGGTAGAGAAAAACGTACCTTTTTGGTTCGGTTGATAGCACGACGTAGTTTCCTTCGAATGTCAGCAATGTCTCGCTCGGGCTTTGGTATGATCGGCTCAGATGGTCCCTGCGAACGAGTACGTGGCTTAAAACTACAAGACAGATAGAAAAAAAAACGCGTAAAGAAGAACAAAAATAAACAAAATATAAACAACAAATAAAAAAATAAATAATAAAAAAAATAATAATAATAAAAACCTAAGACTTTCTAGACACACTAAAAACCAAAAAGACTCAAATAAGACCAATTAATCAGTGACGTCCTAATCAAAGCTAATTTCGCAATCGCCAAGTGTCCCCGGCAACGGCGCCAAAAACTTGATGTGCTATGTATGGTCTAAAATATAAACTAACCTAGACACCTAGTAATATAAAACATACTCAACTAAACTAGACCACACGACAGGCAAGTGTACCTATCAATGCAGTACAGACTAAGTAAGTTCGAGTATCGAACCCACAGGACACAACTAGAAAACAAAACTAGACTCGACTAAGACTTAAAATAATTGATTTTTAAAATGGTTTTTGGTTTTTTAATTAATTAAATAAAATAACTAAAGTAAATAAATAAGATAAACAGACAACAAGGATAACTGAGGAAAATATCGGGATAGGAAGGCAACTACCTAGGCCAAGAATCCTACATGCAAACTCACAACTCTCGGTAATGGAAAACTGAATGGCTACCAGATTCTAAAAATAACTTAAGAAACCCTAAGACGTGCTAGATCTCCTCCTGGTCTCACCAACACACCCCAAAGAATCCTAAAGAATAAAACACTGGCTATCTAGCTCGGATCACCTCCCGGTCTCACCTCACTAAAAATGTAAAGCTACTCTAATGACTCGATCACCTCCCGTTCTCTCTAATCACAATACACCGAAGATGTAAAGGAGTAATTTAATTGGGTTAACTATGATTTGGAATTGCAAGAAACTAAAGACAACTAGGATAGGATCACCTCCCGGTCTCACCCAAAACCTAACACCTAAAGCTTTAGACAACCCAACATTCCATCACCTCCCGGTCTCAAGAATGGAAGAATACTTAAGTCCTCTAAATTCTCTTATCAAGTTCCTATGGCTTTCGGATCCAGAACCACAAACTAAGCTACAAGCACCAAGCAGGTAACCCTAATAATCATCCAAACATGAAAGACATTCACTAAGACGATTATGGAACTCTCAAAAATAATAAATTAGACTTAAGTACGCACACACATCATAATAAACACCAACTAAATTGTTACCAAAACATTAACCATTCGAAAATAAATCCAAAACCAAGAATTATAAATTTAACATGCAGTCATCATACAACCTAGGTAGCCATAAAATATTTAGCCAATAATAGTCATGGAAAACGAGAAAAACATAGGTTCAAAATAATAATAACACATAGTAACGAGTATTTGAAAACACAAAGTAATCATACACCGAAACCAATATTTAAGGTTAACGAACCCAAGCCTTCACAATCGTTCCAAGCCTTCCCCCTTCAAAATATTTTTTTCTCAAGCTGCTCTCGATGACCCTCCTTTAAATAATATTGCTCTGCTTCGAATGGCGGCTCTGTTTTAATTGAAATAATAACCTCCAAGTAATAATGTTCCAAATATATGAAATCTCCTCCAAAATTGCCGTCCAAATGGCTTGGGCCACGAGCCCAAGTCAAAGTTGTTATTATTATTATTATTATTATTATTATTATTATTATTATTATTATTATTATTATTATTCTATGTTTCTGACTCGGGTGTTCTTGGCTTGACCAAAGTTCCTCATTTATGCTCCAACGTCTATGAACACCTGCTCTCAAGTGTTGGTGTCTCGATTAAAATTATTTCATTTTTAGCTCATTCTCCACGAACACCTACAAAATAATTAGAATAATAAATACATAATAAAAACGACACGAAACTAATAAAAACATGACCAAATAATATACAAAATACATAGGAAAAGAAATGTGTTTTGCAACACATCAACGGTGGATGGAGGATGTGTGTGGACTTTAAGGATTTAAATAATGTTTGCGCGAAAGATTATTATCCTCTTCCTGAAATGGATGTAAAGGTTGATTCATTGGCTGAGTTCCGGTTAAAATGTTTTCTTGACTCTTACAAGGGATATCATCAGATTCTGATGGCAGCCGAATATGAAGATAAAATTGCTGTTATCACCACCGAAGGAATATATTTACACTAAGATGCCCTTCGGCCTGAAGAACGCCGGAGCCACTTACCAAAGATTGATGGATAAAACATTAAAGACCAGATTGGAAAGAACATCAAAATTTACGTCGATGATGTCGTGATAAAAAGCAGGGACGAAGCAGACGTGATGGCTGATATCCGAGAGACATTTGCTTGTCTTCGGAAGATAAATATGAAGCTGAACCCAGAAAAGTGCTTCTTCGGCATGGAGTCCACGAAATTGTTAGGTGTCATAGTTGCCCGAGACAGAATTCAGGCAAATCCTGAAAAGATCAAGGCCGTTCTAAACCTGAAGTCGCCACGATCAGTGAAAGAAATCTAGTCGTTGAACGGGAGGTTGGTGGCATTGCATCAATTCCTCTCCAAGGCGGCCGAAAGAATTCTGCCTTCATGACTGTGTTAAAACAAAGTTTTGGAAAAAAAAATGATTTCAAGTGGACCGAAGAAGCCGAGAGAGCATTCGGTCAGCTGAAACAATGTCTTGGCATGTTACCAACCCTCACAGCACCGAAGCACAGAGAAGTTCTTACTGTGTATCTTGCAGCTTCTCAGGGTGCAATCAGTGTTGTCCTCGTAGTGCATCGACACCTAGCTCAAATCCCAATTTATTATGTAAGTCGAGCCCTCCATGATTATGAGACCAGATACCCCATGTTGGAGAAGCTAGCTCTAGCATTGGTTCATGCCTCAAGAATACTAAGAAGGTATTTTCAAGCACATGACATAGAGGTCCATATTGACAAGAATATTCAATACGTACTCCGTAAACCGGTGGTCTCAGGACGATTGGCCAAATGGGCAATCGAGCTAGGGGTCTTCGATCTAATGTTCAAGACAAGGAGAGCCATGAAAGGCCAAGTTGTAGCTGACTTTTTATCAAAATTATCGGGCGGGGAAGACCCTTCGGAAGCTGACCCTCTTGAAGGAGAAGAACCCACAGAAAATTGGGATTTGTTTGCTGATGGTGCATCGAATGTAGAAGGCTCCGGCGCCGGCCTCATACTGATAAGTCTGGAGGGTACATAATTCACTTATGCCCTCAGGCTAGACTTCCAGAGCTCAAACAATGAAGCTGAATACGAAGCTCTATTGGCCGGCCTCCAGATGGCCTTGAAGTGCAAAGCTCGACACCTCAAAGTTCATGTCGATTCGTTAATCGTGGCCAATCAAATCAGAGGAGAATATGAAGTTAGAGAACCAAATATCATAAAATACCTTCAGAAGGCTGGAGAGCTCATGGCCGATGCCCTTAGCAAGCTAGCTTCATCTGCTCCTAGTGGGCTCGTTCAAGATACAAAGATTGAAGTACTCCCCAAATCATCAATCGATGAGGATGTTGTCCTACAAATCGAAGCTTAACAACAAACTTCCGAATTCATTTGTAATGGCACTAGATTTATACCCCGGCACAGCCTTTAAGGAGTAATGGTAGCCAGCTTTGATACCCACATTAACACCGCAGGCGTTCATAGCATTATTCACGGCCCAATAGCAGTCCTCAGCTCCTCTCCCTTATGAACCCTTCGAGCTGTAAGAAGCAATCCCTCCATCAGTAGCCACCTCTTCTTTTCAACCAACTCCTTCACTTGGTCAGACAACTTAGAGTTCAAGTTAGTCAAGGACAAGACATGTCCATCCATCTCCTTCTTCATCTGAGCTAGTTGGTTTCGAAACTGTTCCACTTCAGCTTCAAACAACCTCTTATCTACAAAATCATAAACAGAAAAAGTTAGAAAATTTACGGATACAACAAATGTTTTAACCAAGAAAAAACGAGACTACTACCTTGCAACACATCATCCCTATCAATCTTCAGAGCTACGACCTCTTTCAAGGCTTTGCCCTTCTCTTCGGAGGCCGCAGTCGATGTCGCACCACTCGAATTCAGTTAAAGAAGCGCCTATTCCAACCTCTTCTTCACAACCTGCTTCTCCTTCGTCACATCCTCCAACTTCTTCCCAATTTCCGATATGCTGCTACCCCCCACCAAAGAACATAGCTTCTCCTTCTCTAACTCCAGTTCGACCCACCTTTGATAAACCTCAACCACCAAACCATTCGATTGAGCCTGATTGATGAGCAACACATCGGCCAGTGGAAACAATCCCTTAGTGATATATCTAAACAAAAAAGAAAAACGATTGGAATTAAAGCAAGAAAAAGAAAACGAAGGATGAAGCCACTATATTGTGACTAATAACCAATCTTCCTGAGCTCTACGGCGGGCCAGTGGTCCGACTACTCCCAGTTACGGCTTACATAGCCCATCACCAAGATATGCTCCGGAAGCTTTCGAATGGGAAACTTGTTATCCACCAGGGCCTTATACATCTCCTGATTGTAACTACAACCCTTCGGAAAATTTCCCTCTAAAGGGTCCTCCTTTTTCCTCCACACCATATATTTCAATAAACACCGATCATCCAACCAAAACCACCTATCTTTCCAATCCTTTAAGCTAGACACTTCCCACCGATCTAATCTCTTTTAATCAAGCTCAATCATATTCACTTAGACCCAACATTCCGAACCAACGAGAGGTAACTTTTTTCCTCTTCAATACTCAAAAACTATGTTACTCATAAACAGAGACTCACTACCATTAACTGATACCGAACCCCCCTCATCCGATGGTCTACGTATGGTAGCTTCCCATGTCGAAAATTTCTTAACCCATGCATAAAAAATGTTTCCCTCAATTGCTACATCAACAAAACCATAATTTGTGTCTTTCCTTCGTCATGACACACATGTTGCCAATAGTCATTGGTTCATCACAATCATCGTCAAAAAAAATATATTCACCCCACTTCTGAGTTACACATATCTTAACCATCTTTCGATAAACCTATTAGTTCAATCTAACACCAACCATTCCTCCTGTATAAAAGAAGAAGAATAGGCCAATCTTAATTCGCATAATAATGACTTAATCAACTAACACTCGCAATTTTCTTTCCATCTATTATGAGAAGAGAAACACATTTTTACCCACCGGTATGGTATCGGGTATACCCACGGATTTTGGGTAAACACATTAATTTAAAAAGTACTCGTCGGGTATACATGACCAAAAACTCGGCTATCTATCGGGTAACTACTAATTAATTATGTTTACCATTATCACTTAAAAATACAGCAAATAACTAAAATGTATATAAATGAAATACCTAAATGTACATAAAAATACTCAAATGCATAGATGTCATAAGTAGTGTATGGCAATAATTGATATATCATATACAAACATGCTTAAAAAATAAACGAAAGTATATCGGGTTTACAATCAGGTAAACAAGTACACTTTATCGGGTAGGTCGGGTGATAACTCAAAAAGTTATCATATAAAACGGGCATAAACAGTCTCATAATAGGATACAAATTAAGGTAATATTGTAAGATTTGATACTTAATTCATTCCTATTTGTATTTTGCAGAAATATGGAGCTCCAAAGCGGAAATAAAGGATTTCCGGGCAAAAACAGACAAAAACAGGAGATTCCTGAAGATATGAGACTATCAGCCGGTTCACTATATGTTTTGAAGACAATCCGGGACTTAAACAACACTAAAATCAGGCACGGAGTGACCAAGTACGCCCACGCACACCTGCACAAAGGTCCGGTACGCGAAAGATCAACGCAGCAAACTTGGAGAGCAAGAAATCAGAGCTAACAGACATTGCACGCCCGTGCCATCACCATGTGCATGGCCGTGCAAGGGACAAGAGGTACAGACAGAGTCTGCCATGCATCAACAGAAAGTATGTGAGACAGCGTGCACGCCCCCGAAACAAGTTGGCACGTCCGTGCAGCCCCAGGAGGTCTATAAATAGCAAGCCAACCCCCACCATTTGTTCATCCCTTCTTGTGCTCTCTTGGGCTGACTACCAAGCTTCTTCCAGAGATCTTGGGGTCCCTTGGGAGGCCTTCTGGTCCTCCTAACATCCCTCAATGGTTTAAAATTTAAACTATTTTCGAACTTAAAATGTGGTTTTAAAAAGTAATTTGGGGAGAACCGAATAAAAATTTTAAAAACCGGACCCTTAAAAACAGTTTTAAAATTGAAAAACGCGAAAAACGGGAAGCTAAGCAGGTAAGCACGCCCGTGCCACTTCATGTGGCACGGCCGTGCCAGTTGTGCAGACAGACATTTTAGGGGTATGTAAAAGGGTTTTGACTTGTCAAACCCATTTTCATCTTCCCCAAGCACGACCCACCCGTCGCACCACCCCTAAAAACTCCATTTTTCCACCATTTTCATTCATTCCAGGCCCCATTCTTCAGTGTAAGGTATGTATAGTCGATCCCTAACACTTTTTATGTGTTTTATGTCCAGATCTGTCCGTTTTCTTGAGATTTTGAGTATTTAGGGTTCTTGATAAAAATCTTAGTTTTCTAGTCTTTGTGGCCCGAATCTGAGCATGATATTGTAGGAGAATGATTAGGGGAACACTAGGATTAAAATGTTGGGGAGATTTTTAAGAAACCTTGCGAAAACGTTTTTGGGAAAACTGACGGGTATGAAAACCGTCGCTTCAGTTACGAGCACGATCGTGCACAGCAGTTTGTTGAGGCCGTGCTTGACCAGAAAACTGTTAGAAATTTCCCGCGTAATCAGTCTGACCCATCAGACTGAGCACGACCGTGCATCCTAGGTGCAGGAGCGTGCTCAGTCAGTTAACGCACCAGAACTTTTTAAGTTTTAAAATTCAACTTATTTTTGCATATTAAAATCAGTTTTAGGGTATTTTAGGAGAAAAACCAGTTTAAACAATTGAACCAGTAGAAACACGGACTGCAGACTAAGCCGAACGGCCGTGCTCTTTCCCTGAGCACGGGCGTGCAGCCACTGGACCCAGACTGTTTATTTTTTTTGCAGAAAATTTTAAGTTTTGAAGCTGAAACGATTCTGTTGTGTTTTGCAGGTTATGCCCAGGATGAAAAGAGCAGCTTTGAGATCACCGTCAGTCTCATCAGACTCCCACCATTCACCTCACTCACATCAGTCTGGAGAGTCAACCAGAGATATATACTATCCAGCCAGATGAGGATATTCCTGATGTTGTACACCCATGGACGTACTTCAACAGGACCGGGATAGAGAGTTATGCTCGCAACCGGCTGAGGATACTTAAGAAGAGATCATTGGGGCCTCATTTTCTAGTGGACTATGATGTTCTTGAGGAGGTTAGGCTCGACTCTCGAGCCTAGGTTTACACACCTACTTTCTCATCAGTGCCACTGGTTCTTTCGTTTCAGGGGAGCTCACTCTTGAGTTCCTGGCTTCATTTGTGTACACCCCTCCTGTTGCTGGTGTTGACAGGATTTCTACCAGGTGTATTGGGTTTAGGATGGCACGGAATTGGTACAGGATCACCTTAGCTTAGTTCGGGGTACGTATGGGATTATATAGACAGAGGGAGACGACCGAGCCTGTTTTTACTGATAGTCTTTTCTGGTGGCCCTATGGGATGGGGCCAACAAACTTTTGGCCTACCATTTCAGAGGTTGAGTGGGACCCCAGGAAGCATAAGAGATCCAGCTTTCCTGACCCACTTCATCGCTGGATACACATGATCATTGCCAGCACTTTAGGGGCCAAAAAAGACAACATAGGGGGAGTGAATGAAAGAGAGGTGTTTCACCTTTTCTGCATCCTCGAGGGTCAGCATTGTAATCTTTCCCACGTTGTAGCTGAGTTCTTTTCTCGCAGTTATGGCACCAAACTAGCTAGTCTCATCTTCGGGGGCCCGTATATTACTCACCTCGCCACATCATTAGGGGTTCTCACCCCTGAGGTGATATCTGGACTGACAGCTTATGAAAAGGTCCGCCCCCTAGGTATTGACACGATGAAGCATACTGAGGTTATTGACAAGGATACATTGAAGTTGATTGACAACAAAAAGGAGTCGTGGGACGAGAAAGCAGCATATAAGGATGCCTACGGGGAGAGAGATCCAGACGAGAGTGGATGGGCTGAGTCATCAGCAGCAGCTGCGGCTAGGAGACCGGAGACTTCGGCAGCTGCAGCACGTCGTCAGAGTACCAGAGCACCATCCAGGCCTCCACCAGCAGCCAGGATCGACCATCAGCAGCGCGGAAACATGTTCCGTGCCATCATGGACAGACTCGACACACTTACTGCTGAGTTCCGATCTTTTAGAGAAGACTTCTCTAGGCATATGGCCTCTTGCACCGGCTCCTCCTCCAGATCCCGCTCTCGCTCGGTTTGATTTTACCCTTTATGCAGGTTTATTTCATGATGGTTCATGGTTGATGGTTGGGACATGATACACTATTTTTATTTTCTTTATTTTTCTTTTATTTTGTGGTTGATGATGGTTGTATTGTTGACACATTTTGCATGCCCGAACTTGTTCCACCCGCTAGTGCCTCGGCACTAGTATCTATCCTAGGACTTAGTTTTTATTTATCTTTGTTATTTTTATTTTTCCTTTTTCTAGTTATTCTAGGACGTCGGGGAAAGCTTGATATTTCGGAGCCGGTATTTCGACGTCTCTATGTGGAGTATGCAGGTTTCGCTCACACGCGAGAGGATTCGTTGTTATCAGGGGGGTGTTAGTTTCTCCTGCCTTTTTATCCGTTTCTGCACTTAAAATTTAAACCAAAATTTTAAGTGTGGGGTGGACCCTTTTTGCTGCTTATTTTATTTTATCTCGCGGGTCACTTGTCATTGGTCATACGTTATCTGGTACCCTTTTAGCTGCTTGATACCTGTAGCGTCATTCATAGTCACCTTTGACAGATTTGTATAGTCTATTAGGCTTGTCCGAGTGATACCTATTAGGCATTTATGCCGAACAATTCACATTTAAAGACGGTCGAAGTAGATGATGTTAATTAAACCTGTAAGTCCATTTAAAATAAAATAGTAGAAAAATAGGTTGCATGGCACGTAGAAAAACACCCCGAAATTTATGCTTAAAACCGATACCTTATCCTACCCGATTATCCGTGTGAGAGTTTTTGAGCCTTTTATCCAGTACCACACTTACATCTATATCATATATTGCTCATTTCATTTGGCATGAGAGATATCCGACCTTAGTCCGACTCGGTTAGAACTTGTGTCTTTATGCATGTCCTTGTTTTAAAATTAATAACTGGATTAAAGTGATAGAGGCAATTAGGTTTCACCCCCAAAATAATATCCTTTCCCCTAGAAAACCCTTTGAGCCTTTGCCTTTCGTTTCTTTCACCCTATAAATGAGTCCTGATCATGCGTCACCACAGAAGCTTCAAGAATTTGTTACCACCAAGGGCGCAACACCCCAAGTTTGAAGAAAAGGCAACATCGTTGACAATGGAGGGAACAACACAAGACCCAAGAGGGAGATCTTCTAAAAAAAATTATAGTAGTTTGAGAGCCCAAATAAATCGAGAGCCCAATAAATAGAGAGACCCACCAAAAAGAGAGCCCCAAAAGAAAAGTTCTTCAAAGATAAAAATTTCGTCTTTGACAGGTGAGACCTTAAAGAACTGGAACTCTGCTCTCTCTCTCTCTCTCTCTCTCTCTCTCCTGCTCTCTCTCTACTTTCTCTCTGTGATCTCTCATCTCTCTCTTGCTTCCCTCTCGCTTTCTCAAGATGCACCCGCTAGACAAACACTTGCTAGGATGTTTCTACTTCGCTGAGCCACGTCTGCCCTGTGACATGTTACAAATAATTTTTGAGAAGACGATAGACGAAAGAAAATTGTGGAGGAAGATGGAACAGAATCCACCCTTTTGTGGACAATCAAAGAGCGCTGCAAAAAGACGGGCCAAGAGATATGACAAATGCAGATAATGTGGCCATTGGTCCCACGAAGGAGCACGCATCAACAACTCACCCACTCACAAAGTGAATGCACTCTGCTAATCCATGAGGGTGCTATTCGTTACCGGGCCGAGCGGAAAGTCAGAAAAGGAAGCAACGTTGACTACGCTATCAGAAATGAGATAGCCATGATGAAGGACCTCGGGATTAACACACGACTCCTTTCAGAGATCGCCGCTGAAAACGTCGCCAGACGTTATAGTCGCCCTTTTCCACGCCTCGCTGCTTCATCATCATCTCAGCCGTGACGCTCCCTTGTGATTCGGTGACTCATCCCCCTTTGTATATAGTTAAAAAAAATTTGATGCTTTATCTTTACACCCCTACATTACAACCCGAATAAAAGTCCTCTTGATTTTTCTTAGTTATTCTATTTGGAGACGAGGACTTGATATGCATACAAGCCTATGACCCTAGTCGACTTCGGTGCGGACTTGAGTGTTCACCCCCAAAACTCGCCAAAAAGATAAACCTGAGTGTTGAGTGAACATTGTGAGCAAGTATAGGTTCGAGCATAATCGAACGGGTTAAGTAGGCGTGCTATGTGATTTTATTTTTCTAATGAATATTTCAATAAATGGATTGAGGGTTTGTTAATTACGGTCTGTTTTAGGTGCACTTGTGTTTGATTGCTTGAGGACAAGCAATGGTCTAAGTGTGGGGTATTGTGATAACTCAAAACGTTATCATATAAAACGGGCATAAACAGTCTCATAATAGGGTACAAATTAAGGTAATATTGTAAGATTTGATACTTAATTCGTTCCTATTTGTATTTTGCAGGAATATGGAGCTCCAAAGCGGAAATAAAGGATTTCCGGGCAAAAACAGACAAAAACAGGAGATTCATGAAGATACGAGACTATCAGCCGGTTCACTATATGTTTTGAAGACAATCCCGGGACTTAAACAACACTAAAATCAGCCCCGGAGTGACCAAGCATGCCCACGCACACCTGCACGAAGGTCCAGTACGAACTTGCAACTAGATTGTAGGAACTTACAACTCTTATAATAGTCACTACTTGTGTTTATTTCCCAAAAATGTTGTTGTTATAATGTTTTGTAAATTAAAACCTGTGAACTCGCCAATATTTATATATTGATGATTTTTAACATATTAGTACCTTAGCCGGAGGAAAAAACCTCCGAATGATGTATAAAAATACGTTATAAAGGGTCGAAACAAAAACAAAAAACGTACAACATGAGAAATAGCTCTTCTTTGATATCGACCCACTATATAAAAAAGCAAGCAAAAAACCGAAACCAATAGTGACAGGCATAACAGTCACCATTGAAACCGGATCATAAAAAATGAGACAAGGTACGGAACGGAACGTGCAACATGTTCGAATAAATTAAATGCTTCGATAAAAAGGGGATAAAACTACCTATCTCATGCGGCAACAAAGATGCCTGCCGAAACACGACCAAAGCAGTCATTGCATGGAAAATAATATAAACCTATACTTAACACTATAAACAAAAAATTGTCGACATTTATCGTAGAACCCCTAACCTACCCATCGTATGTCGAGACAAGTTCGACCGGACGGGTGTAAAGGCCGCCGAACCTTTAACGAGAATCCCAAACTCATTATCAAAAGTAAAAAAACTTGCAAGTATAAAAAACTTTTCCGAACCAAAAAACACATGGACGCATGTGAAAGTTCGAAGTAACAAGTATCAGAAGGACCGTAGCATACCTACCTTATCAACCTTCAGGCTAAATTATTAGAAAAAACAAGGCTGAAACAAACCGTTAAGCTAACCTAAAATGTACAAAAGCAACAAATTTAGGTAAGAACTACAGAAGGTCGAAGCAACCTTCAATAAAATTCACAAATCACAATATATGTTGAACCACATGTGTGGATCGAAGGGAAGACAACATTAAATGAGAATATATATATATATATATATATATATATATATAAGATAAGGCTAAAATTATCATTACAAAATAAAGGTCTGAACGACCTTGAGATCGATTACATGATTGTCCATAAAAAAGGGTCGAAAGACCCGATCGTCACCATTACAAAGGAAACATATCAACTATGGCCTTTGTGGCCCACAACCTTTGACAACAAGGATGAATCGGGTTTGGCTTGAAGGGGGCTTGAAAAGATCACCGGAGAGTCCCACAGCTCGAAGAATATCCAAAGGTTCACCAATGAAGCGCCTAGCATATTGAAGAAATGGAAATTCAAGGCTATTAAACCGTTCCAATGCACCATTCAACGTTTCTTCAGCATTCGGCTTGAGCTTCGTCACTTTGTCTATCGGCACAGCCTTTGAGGAGTAATGGTAGCCAACTTTGATACCCACATTAACATCGCATGCGTTCATAGCATTATTCACGGCCCCAATAGTAGTCCTCAGCTCCTCTCCCTTATGAACCCTTCGAGCTGTAAGAAGCAATCCCTCCATCAGCAGCCACCTCTTCTTTTCAACCAACTCCTTCACTTGGTCAGATAACTTAGAGTTCAAGTTAGTCAAGGACAAGACATGTCCATCCATCTCCTTCTTCATCTGAGCTAGTTGGTTTCGGAACTGTTCCACTTCAGCTTCAAACAACCTCTTATCTAGAAAATTTACGGATACAACCAATGTTTCGACCAAGAGAAATAGAGACTACTACCTTGCAACACATCATCCCTATCAATCTTCAGAGCTACGACCTCTTTCAAGGCTTTGTCCCTCTCTTCAGAGGCCGCAGTCAATGCCGCACCACTCGACTTCAGTTGAAGAAGCGCCTGTTCCAACCTCTTCTTCACAACCTGCTTCTCCTTCGTCACATCCTCCAACTTCTTCCCAATTTCCGATATGCTGCTACCCCCCACCAAAGAACTTAGCTTCTACCTCTCTAACTCCAGTTCGACCCACCTTCGATAAACCTCAACCACGAAACCATTCGATTGAGCCTGATTGATGAGCAACGCATCGGCTAAAGCCATCGGGGAAGCCCTGAGATACCTATGATCATCCTCCGGAGTATTGATGTACAACAGTATCATCCGAGCAGTTAAAGCATCGACCACCTTATCATTATTCTTCAAATCCTAGGTGGGAAAAAATTTAGCTTCGGCCACCACATGGTTAAGATCCATGGAATCTATAAACACACCGAAAGAATCCACTGTTATCTCCGGACCATACCACAAAAGATCAAGATATCCTTTCTGATCTTCATCGTCCGAAGTAGAAAATAGAGGGTACTAGGCCGGACCATCACACTTACCAGCAGGGCTCGCAGCACCAGATGCATTAGGAAATGAATGGAGAGGCGAAGGATTCATGTGATTGACGCCGCCTTCGGAAAAAGAAACATGAGGTTCATCCCTTTCAGATTTTCCACCATCAAGATGATCAGAAAGAGTATCTAACAGATCAGACGAAGACATAGGACCGTGGAACCACCTTCTGGGATAGTAACCAAGGGAGTCTTCATCCTCTTAGGGGTTTTCTTGTTACCGTCCACAGACCCCTCATCCTCCGAGCCTTTCCTTTTTCTCGACTTTCTCTTCTTATGTTTTCCAGAACCTTCTGCTTCTCAACCTTCAGGCTAAATTATTAAAAAAAACAAGGCCGAAACAAACTGTTAAGCTAACCTAAAATGTACAAAGCAACAATTTTAGGTAAGGACTACAGAAGGTCGAAGCAACCTTCAATAAAATTCACAAATCACAATATATGCCGAACCACATGTGTGGATCGAAGGCAAGACAACATTAAATGAGAATATATATATATATACATATATATATATATATATATATAAGATAAGGCTAAAATTATCATTACAAAATAAAGGTCGAAACGACCTTGAGATCGATTACATGATTGTCCATAAAAAAGGGTCGAAAGACCCAATCGTCACCATTACAAAGGAAACATATCAACTATGGCCTTTGTGGCCCACAACCTTTGACAACAAGGAGGAATCAGGTTTGGCTTGAAGGGGGCTTGAAAAGATCACCGGAGAGTCCCACAGCTTGAAGAATGTCCAAAGGTTCACCGATGAAGCGCCTAGCATATTGAAGAAATGGAAATTCAAGGCTATTAAACCGTTCCAATGCACCATTCAACATTTCTTCAGCATTCGGCTTGAGCTTCCTCACTTTGTCTATCGGCACAACCTTTGAGGAGTAATGGTAGCCAGCTTTGATACCCACATTAACACCGCAGGCGTTCATAGCATTATTCACGGCCCAATAGTAGTCCTCAAAAGGTTATCATATAAAATGTATATAAATGAAATACCTAAATGTACATAAAAATACTCAAATGCACAGATGTCCTAAGTAGTGTATGTCAATAATTGATATACCATATACAAACATACTTAAAAAAAAATACACGAAAGTATATCGGGTTTACAATCGGGTAAACAAGTACACTTTATCGGGTAGGTCGGGTGATAACTCAAAAGGTTATCATATAAAACGGGCATAAACAGTCTCATAATAGGGTACAAATTAAGGTAATATTGTAAGATTTGATACTTAATTCGTTCCTATTTGTATTTTGCAGGAATATGGAGTTTCAAAGCGGAAATAAAGGATTTCCGGGCAAAAACAGACAAAAACAGGAGATTCCTGAAGATACGAGACTATCAGTCGGTTCACTATATGTTTTGAAGACAATCCCGGGACTTTAACAACACTAAAATCAGGTCGGGAGTGACCAAGCACGCCCGCACACACCAAGCACGCCCACGCACACCTGCACGAAGGTCCAGTACGCGAGAGATCAATGCAGCAAACTTGGAGAGCAAGAAATCATAGCTAACAGACATTTCACGCCCGTGCCATCACCATGTGCACGGCCGTGCAAGGGACAAGAGATACAGACAGAGTCTGCCATGCAGCAACAGAATGTACGTGAGACAGCGTGCACGCCCCCGAAACAAGTTGGCACGGCCGTGCAGCCCCTGGAGGTCTATAAATAGCAAGCCAACCCCCACCATTTGTTCATCTCTTCTTGTGCTCTCTTGGGCCGACTACCAAAGCTTCTTCCAAATATCTTGGGGTCCCTTGGGAGGCCTTCTGGTCCTCCTAACATCCCTCAATGGTTAGTCCTCGACCTACCTTGATTAGCTTGGCCAAGAAGAGGATCGTAGAGTAGCTATGCAATAAAACATCGAGGGTCGTGAGGATCATGAGAGAATACATATCACTTGGAGATGGAGAGCTTGTCTATGAGCAGCCATGATCCTTGTGTTTATCATTCTATGGTTGTATCTTTCTTGTATTTACGAACCCGCTTCGATTCGTAGACTTTATTATTAATAGTAGTTTATTTTTAGTTATTTGTTGTGTTATCTTCTTCTAATCTTTATTTGTTTATCTTGGTGACAGGTTTGAATGATGAATAACTTAATAACAACTTTAACTTAATTAACCAATGGTATAATCATCTTCTGGTAGTCCCGAGCTAGATCCAAGGCGAGGAAACCGGTAGTGAGACAGATCCTTCGGGCTTCTGATATCCAAATCGGGTTCTAAGCAATGCTCCTGAAGTGGACCAAATCTGAGTGACACATTTCTGGTTCATACCAGATGATTGGGTGATCTTCTTGGCAAATGATGGTTTCCCTACAGGCACATTAGTGATCTTTTGTATCATACGCCTTTAGGACTATGTGTCGCCTTTGTCAAGGACCTCATCCAGCTTGGGAGGTTATGGGTTGGGTAATTAAGTCATCATTCACCAACTTTATCAGGCATGTAAAGTGTCACTAAGATAAATAAAATAAAGGTTCTTTAATCTAGTTCTCGTTAGTACAACGCCGTTAACCAATGGGGATACGTGGTTGCCAGGATAAAGAGACTCTTCGGTACGGAACGCGAGAACTAAGGTGAGGTGTACGATGTCCATAGCCAGAGTGAAGCCTCCAATTTAAGAAGATGATAATTTAGAAGACCCAAAGACTTGACCGCGGTTCGAGGAGCCCGCTATACGCGAGGCCCTGGCAAAGTACCCCAGGTGGATGCACGCCGGAGAGGTTCAACATTCTACTTAGTAGTCGCCTTCGCTTATCTATAAATGATTCGGCACTTCAAGATCACTCTCGTCTTCCACACAATTAACTATATTAAATTATTAATTATAGTAGTAAACTTAACTACTTAGGCGAATGGTCCCGAGATGTGCATATCTATCTACTATTTTATCCCACCTCAACTTTTATAAAACCAAACCTTTTCAAAACTCTTTTTAAAGAACCACTTCATTTTATTTTTCTTTTTAAAACCCGATCAGTCAATTGATGAATGGTTGAGTAGGGGAAAGTGTGAACCTTGGAATACGATACTCAATACTTACCACCGAAACTATACTATGCACGTTAGGTTCTCTGCCTATGTGTTGGTTTTAGCTTCCGAAGTAAATATTGTTTACTTTATAAATTTAAAACTTTGTTAATTAGGGTTTAGTAAAAATCAGTCTTTTCCCCCAAACCACTGTATTGGGATTGTAAAATCAAAGTTTTTGGCACCGGGGAAAATGACACTCTTTTAATACTAAAACCAAACGCATCATCGGGTAAACAAGTATATCATCAAATCCAATACTCATCCTAAACATGCGAAAAAAATAGAAACTAATCCCAAACCTAGTCCAATACCTGTTTACCCAAACCCATCCCAAATGCGTCAGATTTTGGGTTTACCCATCAAGTTCAGGTATAGTTGTCATCCCCATATGACATGACTTCTCCATACATATATATATATATATATAACAAAGATGTTTATAGAACAGTCAATGACAACAATAAAAGTATGTTAGTTTGATTTCTCTCTCTAAAGAAAACAAAATCACATAATATAAAGTTTTACAATTGTGTATATAGTTCAGTTCAACCTAATTTAGAAAATTTATATCAAATAATCATAGACTAACAATGAAACTTATGTGTTATTAATATTTTCTAAACTATCAAGTTTACTTTAACAAAAATTCAAATATATTTAAACATATAAGTTTAAATTAAATAGACTGAAAATACCACTTGATAAGACTATTTTTTCCTCACCTGTTAAAATTTGAGAAATTCGGCTTTTAGTATTTTAAAAGAACCGGTCCCAAAAATTAGTCAAGGGTATGTTTGGCAAAACTAGTTGGTAGCTGGTGGCTGGAAGCTGGTAACTGATAGTTGTAGTTTTTAAATATATTTCGGTGTTTGACAGAGTAGTTGGAGTTTTTAATAAAATGTATAAAATGACTAAAATAGACATTAAGTAAAAGTTTGTATGTATGTTTTTTTTTATGATAGAATGAGTATTTGTGTCATTTACTCATTAAAATCTTGTAGCTAGTAAGAGCTTTTTCTTAAACGCTAGTACTAGTAGCTTTTCAATATAGAACTTTTTCTCTAACATAAAAGCTTCAAGTCCCTTCAACCAAACAAGGTTTTTATTGAGTAGGAGTTTTTTTTCTTAGAAGCTTAAAGCTTGAAGCTCATAAAAGCTTTTAAAAGCTCATTGCCAAACATATCTCAACTGACATAAATATGATTTGATATGTTTGAAAACTAATGACCTATAACAAAAATAAATAAGCCCGCCCTACACAAATTATTTTAAAAGTTTGTGTCTCTCGGTCTTGATAGATTCTATGATTCCAAGTTAGTATGTTTGGATTTTCTTATGTGTATACTGTATTATAATAATGCATGAGAGAGTGGTAGTTTAAGATATCAAGAAGTTAACGTTTGGATTTTCTTATGTGTATACTATATTGTAATGAATTAGAGAGGGGTAGTTTAAGATACCAAGAAGTTAAGAACTTTATTTTCATTAACAACCTTAAAATGAAGGTAAAATAGTCATTCAAACACTTTTACACTTTAATACCTTATAGGTCCAATCAAACTTTGGTTCGTCAAATCTGCTCACTTTCAACAGGTGGCAAGTAATTTTTAGTAATGTTACAACGATATTAGTCTTTTTTTTCTACTTCTTTTTTTAATAGGATAACATATTGATTAACAAAAACAGACCTACCTATCTATCGAATTAAACAAAAAACAAAATCTAATGGTAAAAAAGAACCACTAGAATCAAAGTGACAAGCAACAACACCAATGTGCTGTTTGTTTTTCAGAGGTAAAATGTTTGCAGTCTGCGGACTCTACAGACATTTGCAGAAGAATAAGTGGATTAAACCTCTGCAGTCTGCAAGAAGAATACTGTTTTTTACGTCTGTAGGATGCTAAAGTAAAATGGTGGTCAAAATGGTAAAATGTCTGCAGTCTGCGGACTCTGCAGACATTCTCAAGTTACAATAGAATACCACTACATAAACTAAAGTAAAGATATAAACTTAAATCTAAAACAAAATTCAAATCACGAATTGTCATCACATCAATAATATCAATTATCTACCATCATAACAAATAGATATAAACCATTTCGACTGTTATCGTATCCCCTAACTACCTAATATGCTACCATCTCAATTATATTGGTTCCATATGGATTTGATTCCAATATTAGCCACTAATAATTACAATAGAATACGACTACGTAAACTATTTTTTTATTTAAAAACAAACCCTTTTCAAAAAACCATTTTTCTTTTACAACCCCTCCGTTTTGTTTTCTTTTTCAAAACCGATTAATTAAAGTTATAGAGGGTTGAGGAGGGGAAAGTGTGTTCTATGGAATACGATACTCGGTATTTACCTTAGAAATCTATACTATGCACGCCAGAGTCTCTGCCTATGTGTTAGTTTTAGTTTCTAAGTATGTATCGTTTTGCTATAAATTTAAAACTTGTTTAACAGTTTACTGAAATTATTCTTTTTTCCCAAAACCAAGGTTTTGAAATTAAAACATAAAGTTTTTGGCACCGGAAAAAATGATATCTTTTCTAATTACTAAAACCTGACACACCATTAACTCACGACCAATATCATCTTTTTATTTACCCATTTTAGATTTGTAAAAACATATGACATTTCATATTTTAAACCTGAGTTACATAATATGTTTAGATCTTTAACATATGTAATATTATGTTTAACTTTTTAACTTATAAAAACAATAACAACCCTCCTACAAATTCACGACCCACATTAGTACTTTTACACATCCATTTTAGCCTTGTATAAAATATGTTTTATTATGTGAAAATTCATTATCTTAACCCATGTACAACTTGCTTTTAACACATGTTAATAAAAACATTCAAAAAAAAAAGTAAAAAGCAAGGATAAGAAGCTTACAGCTAGCACAAGGCTAAGGAAGACTCAAAACTCAAGTAGGAAGTGAGGTTTAAGTGTGTCTTCCAAAGGTTAAGCTCCAAGCTCTTTTCCACATTTGATTAAGGTATGGAAATGAAGTGATTTTGTGAGTGTTTGATGAAAAACAAGGTGTGATGGTGAAAAGGGGTTTGTGGTCGTGGGTTATAAGGAGGAAGAAGGAAGGATTATGCTTGTTTTCTTGGTGAAAATTTCATCGGAGGTTAATCATATTATAAAGATCCATTTTGTACTTGGAAGAGACATGAGGCTAAGCATGCTTAAACCAAATGATTTTGGCAAGATTAGGAAGAAACTTAGGGTGGCTCATGCATACCATAGGGTGGCCGGCCATGCATGCCTTTGTGGGCCCCATTCCTTTCCAAAAATATCTTATAATTATCTAGTTATATTCTAACTAGTTCAGTTAGGGTTTTTGGGGTTTTATCGTGTGTTTATTACGAGCTATTTTGGACATATAATTGACTCTCAATTACCCTTAAATATAGACTAGTTTAGGCATTGCTAAGTTATTTCGGCTTTAATTGGGTGAATTTATAAGTTTCGCGAGTATCGGGTGCGATATGTCAACTTTATTCGTTCCGAGAGATTTATATTCGGAGTTTCCATATATGGTTTTGGAGTTCCAAAACACATAATATTATGGTTTTGGAGTTCCAAAACACATAATATTTCATGGAATTACCCTTTATTTTATATCCTGGGTGTTTGGGACTTTTTCGGTTAATTAATCGTTGTCGGGTAATCACCAACGTCTGTTCCGGATAACTTCATTTGCACGCGATTTCGTCGTGCTTCAATATTAAACATGTGCATTCCTATGCATCTTATGAGGAATTTGTTATTCTTTAAGGCCCAGTTAATACCATTAACACGAAATTGCACTTAATTATGTTAATTACATATAATTAATTAGTACGGAATTACCTTATTTTTGCCGATGGTCACAAAAACTCTACGACCTGACAAAATGTTAATCGGGTAACGTTTTCAACAATTTAAAGCCTAAAAAATTATATTATATATCTAGTTAATTATTGGAAATTAAAAAATATTGATAATATACTATTTTATATACTTATAAAATTATCATTTCCATTCATTGAAATCCATTCAATATTATTCATAATAAGGTAAATATGATGTAGTTTATTTGGGTTGTTTGATAGTTTCTTAATGGTTAAAAAGTAACTATAAGTTTAAATGGTTAAGAGGTAACATCTTAATAGTTATCTATGAGTACTTCAATTTTTCTCATTGGTCTTGCATCAATTTGTAAACGTAGATTTTCTTATGCTTTTTAATGTAAGCTGACACTAGAAAATGATCTTTTTGCCCTTGGTTTGATCAAGATTTTTCATGAAATTTTTGTACACATTTAGGTCAAGATAAAATGCCAGTAAGTTATATAGACATAATGGAATGTCTCGTATTTTTTTTAGAATTTATTTCAAACGTTTAATATAGAGAGAATTACGAAAAATGTCCTTTAATTATTATAAAAATTGCACGTTCTGTCCTTTATGAAAATTTTTCACTCATTCTATCCTTTAGTTTCTCAATTTGCTACACCCTCTGTCCTTTAGCCTAACTTAGTTAAAAAACTTGGTTAACTTTATTTTCTAAGTTTACACTTTTAGCCCTTATAGTTTTGATCGAACCCTAACCCTTGATTGACCTTGACTTCGACCACGAAAATTAACGAAATCATTGTGCTATTATAGAACATCAAATTCCGATCAAAACCATGTATAATAATCGTACTGACATGATCATTTTTGAAGTTAAATAGTACGATTAAAATTGTGAATGGTTGATCTTGTTCTTCAAATTGCGAACGATTTGGTGGGTGTTTATGGTATATTTTTGCAGAGAAACGGTCGACTAAGGCATAAGATGTTTAGCACGTTCCATAAACGTTTAAAAAAATGTATTTTGAGAAAATAAAGGTCTTTAAACGTTTAAAAACCCACTTGCAAACCGAGCCTCTATACCATAAATTGAAACCTATTATAACCTCTTATGCCTTAGTCGAACGTTTCTGTGCAAAAATATACTATAAACACCCACCAAATCGTTCGCAATTTGAAGAACAAGATCAAACAGTCGCAATTTTAATCGTTCGATTTAGCCTAAAAAACGATCAGGTCAATACGATTACTATACATGGTTTTGATCGGAATTTGATAATCTATAATAGCCTTATGATTTCGTTAATTGCCGTGGTCGAATTTCAGGTCAATCAAGGGTTAGGGTTCGATCAAAACTATAGGGGCTAAAAGTGTAAACTTAGAAAATAAAGTTAACCAAGTTTTTTTAACTAAGTTAGGCTAAAGGATAGAGGGTGTAACAAATTGAGAAAATAAAGGACAGAATGAGTGAAAATTTCCATAAAGGACATAACATGCAATTTTTCTAATAATTAAAGGACAATCTTTGTAATTCTCTCTTTAATCTATATCTATACTACATTATAAAGGGAGAGACATGGGCAAATATGTCCAAATTGTCAAAGTTAAGATGACATTTGAAAAGACACATGCTTTAAACCTATAATGTCATATAAATCTTTCCCATATTACCCCTTGATGCATTGTTAGTTGTACATTCATTACCTTCACTCTTCACATATCATTTTACATGAATTTTAAGATGACAAAGGAAAAGTCTCATGCTTAAAACCCAAATGTCATGTAATTTTTTTCCTTTCTACCCTTCATGCAAAACCTACTTGTACATATTCTTTTATCATAACCTTCAATTACCATTAATCTATATCTATAATATCCTTATGTTTATGTTTGTACCACAAAAAAAAATACACGATTTCACATTCGCGATGATATCCACCACAATTTCATATTTATTAAGAAAGATAGTTTTCGGCTGTAATATAGTGTCAGGGATAAATTTGGAAACAAAATGTAAAACAGAAGGACCCAAATGTAAAAAAGTTTCGATTTTGGACTGATGTAGCAAAACTAGCCAAACCTCAGGGACGATTTTGGCCATTAACTCGTATTTTTAATGAGCAAAAGTACAAAACCATATATGCTACACCAATTATTAACGAAAATGTTTCTAGTCTACTTGACCGACCAATTTCAACCTGTACGCTAACATCTTTTGCTTGTTAACATCTCTTAAAGATGTTATAAGGATGCCAAACACCCCCCCCCCCCTCTCTTTATATACACACACACACATATATAAGCGTTGGAAGTAGAGAGTTCAATGGGAGGCAAAAACTAAGGTAAAATTTCTATGACCTTTTATCAGTTAATTTTTTTCATTTATTTTAAGTTTGAAGTTCATATTTTGTGTTAAAAATGAAGAAAAGGAAGCAAACCTGAAGTAACTCAGAAAGAGTTTGTTATTTAAGGCAAACCCAATGCTAAGCTTCTACTATGAAGGTTCACCGCCAAAGGTTGCGCAAAGAAGGCAATTAATAAATCATTTAGCTTCTAATTATTTGTTAACACATATAGTGTTGTCACTACAAAGTATTGATTATATTCATACAAGTTCGATGTGTTCTATTTAACTAAACAATTCTAACGAGCATAAAGTCTCTCAAAGTCTTATATCCAGTTCATACAATTTTGCTAAGAAAAAAATCCACTATTAGCTTTATGAGGGTGTTTAGATGTGCTTTTTCCAAGTTATTATCTGATTATTTGATTTTTGGTATTTAATATAACAATATCATTTTTGCAAATACATATCCCAACGGTCCTTAAATGTTCAAATTTTTAGGTGAAATAGTGGAAACATCCTAACTGGAGCCTTAGCTGGAGGAGTGGCGGTTGGGGATACGTAGCTAGAGGTTGACCCTATAATTGAAGGATTATCTACCATCATGTAACTTTCGAGCTGTAAGTAATTACCATTCATTTGAAAGGTACTAGGATATGTAGCTAGAGGTTGACCCTATAACTTCTTTTATTGTAATTGACACGTTAATTAATAGTACTTAGTGTGCACCTTATGCGCAATGGGTTCACTTGTTTCCAAGATGCAAAGGGCAAAGGCGTCGTTTAACCCATAATAAAGCATAACTACGACTTATCTATTTGCCCATATATGTATATTTATTTCTATTCAAATTGAGGTTATCCTTTTCTTTTCTTTATAATGTTTGTCTTCCTGTTTAAGATTACCATGGTCTCAACATTGAAGCATAAAAATCCTGTTGAGCTGTGTGGAAAGAAATACACGTGTCTTGGCTTATGAATTTGCAACCACAGGATCTCTATATGACATATTGCATTATATGAACACTTGTTTGCACTTTTGTTTTCATGTTTAAATTAACAGATATATAAGTTGAAATATAATTGGTGTTGGGTTTAAAATCTATATAATATGCATATATACATGCAGGTAAGAAGGGTCTGCAAAGAGCACAACTGGGGCCCGTGCTTGATTGGGTGCAGCGAGTAAAGATTTTTGTTGATGCAGTAAAGGGACTGGATTATTTGCATGACAAGGTCCATCCTTAAATAATTCAAAGATATTGTCTAGCAATGTGTTGATATTTGAGGATTTAAGAGCCAAGATTGCCGATTTTCAACCATTCAAAACAATCACCCTGATATGGCTGCGCACTTGCATTCTACTCGTGTTTTGGGAAGTTTTGGCTATCGTATGCCATAATAATACTTATATTATAAACCATTTTCATATATACGCATCTACCCAACAGCAAAGTGGATGAAATGGTTCGGCTCACTGGCTACATTGGGCAATCTTTTAGCTGTTGGGTTAAGTTGGGCAAGTCTATTACAAACTTATAAATCACAACTTTTAATTTCTAAATGGACAGTGACGTTCATATGATAGTGTATACAATATCATATTATTACTACATGTTTTTGTCATGTAAATGAAGTTTATAATTTAGCAAGGTGTCTTCAATGGCACGGTTATGTAGATAGGCAATGACCGGACAGCTTACACAAGAGTGATGTTTATGTTCATATTGGTCTGTTACACTAACATACTTTTGGTTTATTAAGATTTGTTCAATAATGAGTACATGGTTTTTGTGGTAAACTGCAATCAGTTGTAAGTGGCGGTGCACATTTCTTTTCCTTTCTTTCTACGAATACTTGTTAAAACATGGTGTGCACATTTCTATTCTTTTTGCACAACTTGCGTCAAAAAACCTAAGTATCATAATGTTGTACTGCAACCCATTTCTGAATCCCGCTGCAACGCGCGGGTAAACCCACTAGTAGATTATAGTGTTATAGATCCGACAAGCCCATTCCCTCATAAATTCAATGATGATTGAAACACCCATATTTTATTAACTCGTTAAGTTAGGTCGCCGTCATAAGGGTTGATTGAACACACTCATTATTCTTGATAGGTTTTGTTTTCACAAGTTGTTTTAGATATATCATTTACATATCAATTACCCATGATCTTTTGGTCTAGTGGTATGATGTCCCCCTTTACAAATGTAAGGTTGTGGGTTCAAATCCTTGCAAGTGCATGGTGATGTGGAATTTAAGATGTAACCAACATTATTGTTAACCCAAATTATTTTTCGCATGTTTCAGTAAATTATGCTAGAAGTCTTGATAAGCTTGAGATTATATAGGAGTTTTGAACCTAGATAAATCTTATACAAAAATATTGTTATGTATTTGAACAAGTTGTCTATCTTTGGTTATGTGTAAATATTTATTTCCGTTGATTAAATTATTAAGCTTTAAATAGTGATAATGAGCTATTGAACAATTGATGTACGTCTCAATATATCTATCATTATTTGAGGTGTCACAAGTATGTTCGATGTGTAAAATGATGTCCATTCCCATTAAATTGAAGTTTTGAGTCTTTTTGTTAACAGGGACGTAGAATTAGATTTAGAGTAGAGGGTTGCTAAAAAAAGCATTTAATTAATTACTAATTTTATATTCATTACTTTAATATGTTATTCAAAAGAACATATTAATACAAAAGTTACATAATAAAAAGTGAAAGAGATGAATGAGGCACTATTGTTTAAATGGGGTGTCCGATTCAGAAATTCTAGTGACGGTGTTTGGAAAAATATTATTAATATATGTCATAAATCTCGATCTCGGTACTACTCACTTCCTGTTAATAGACAATTGGGAGGATGTTGGAAGACCATAGTCCAAGTTTGTAACGGATTGGTGATTCGGGATCGTCCTTTATATTACAACTTTGTAGCTGTGGTAGGTGCGAATTCTAAAGTCCGTTTCTGGAGGGATACTTGGATAGGAGAGTCACCATTATGTTTAAAATGGCCGAACCTATACAATGCAGACCGAAAAAAATTCTGCTTGGCTACTGAGCGGCTGATGTACCAGGATCAGAACTGTTGGTATGACATTTTCCCAACTCCGAGAACACACGAGTGCCAGATACAGTTCGAAGAGATGCAACAGATGCTACAAACGATCGGGGCAGGGTCTGGGTCCGATCGGTGGAAATGGAGGGACAGGAAGCTGACCGAATGCACAGTTAAGGAGGTTAGATCTCTACTACAGCAGGACAGAGCCGATTCTCTGCTGCAAGACACAGCCGGACAGCGCTTATTTGTGATGAATTGGGATTCTTGGGTGCCTTTAAAGTGTAAAATTTTGGCCTGGAGGGCGGAGATGGGTCGTCTTCCAACTAGAGTTGAATTGAAAAAACGTTGCATACACATAGATTGTGAGGAATGTTCGCTTTGTGATTGGGGAAAAGAAACCGCCGACCATCTTTTCTCTGGTTGCTTTTTTGCTCAACAGGTGTGGACAGAAATTGGTAGATGGTGCGGGTTGGGAAACCCTATATGCTTTTAATGTGTGTGACTTGCTTATGGTTCACAAAACAGTGACAGGAGGTAGATGGCAAAAGAAGATTGTCCAAGGTATTATATTGGTTTCTATTTGGTGCATTTGGATATCAAGGAATGAGAAGATTTTTAGAGACAAAGATGCGATTGGTAGATATGTTATTATGAACATTAAAAGTTTATCTTTCTTTTGACTAAAACATAGATCAAAGTATAAGGATTTATCTTGAAACGATTGGCGTAAATCGTTGTTGTATATGGTGTAGTTTTTGCCGGCAGACCTCGTTTTGAGGTCTGAGCTGTGCTTGTGTGAATGAAAGTAAAGTTTCAAAAAAAAACATAATAAAAAGTTTAATTGATGCCTTCTAAATAAACCAAACTACTACTCACATGATTTTTAATTTACATTAATTATAAAATCTATTACACGTAAGCTACATGTCCACCACTTACACTACAAGAAATTTGACCTTTAGCGGCTACGCCTTTAGCGGCCACGGCCAGGCGGGTAGGCGCTAAAGGTCTAATCTGATCCTGGCCCTTGATAATCTGATCCAACGGCCAAAGAAACTGATCATTAGCGGCCACGCGTAGCCGCTAAAGGTCTCCCCAAATTTTCACCATATACCGCCATTTCTCTTCTTCCCTCTCATTTCTCTCAATCTCACTCTCTCCCACTCTCTCTTCTCCTCTCTGGCCGGTCGCAGCCCACCAACCGCCGCCCCATTTGGTATAAATATGTTTAGTAAATAGGCTATTTGACCCATTTGGTATATATTTGTAGTTTAAATGTTGATAGTTGACCCATTTGGTATAAATATGTTTAGTAAATAGGATAGTTGTAGTTTAAATGTTGATAGTTGACCCATTTGGTATAAATATGTTTAGTAAATAGGATAGTTGACCCATTTGGTATATATTTGTAGTCTAAATGTTGATAGTTGACCCATTTGGTATATATATGTTTTGTAGGAGCACATTAATGATTTAATAGCGACTCCTCAATTCCAAGCGCAATTGCTCCAAATGGCTAATCAATTGGTCCAACAAAGGCTTGGAAATCTAGGCGGAAGTGGTAATAGTGGCGATCACGATCACGACGATGAAGCCGAAGACAAAGAGCAAGACGAAGAGCAAGACGAAGACTTTTAGGCAACTTTGGTATGTTTGTTTAGTTTTGATGATGTAGACTTGATTCAAATATTAGGTTGGTATGTTAGTTTATTTTGTTTGATATGTTTTGACGAATGTTCGTTTAACTTTGTTACGTTTATTTTATATATATGTAGATGTTGGTTTATTATTTTTGTTATTATTTAGTTTGGTTATGCATGTGCGGAGTAAACGAATAGCAAAAAAAAAAAAAAAAAAAAAAGACCTTTAGCGGCGACGCGTCGCCGCTAAAAGTCTTACCCAGGATGCACAGGAATCTGCCACGTGGCATGCCACGTGGAAAAAAAAAGTTAAAAGATAATGCCACGTAGATAATTACTTTTAGCGGCAACAGGAGCAATAGCGACAGACTAAAGCTGGCAGGACTTTTAGCGGCAGCCGTAGCCGCTAAAGGTTTTGCTGCCGCTAAAGGTATACCTTTAGCGGCAGCAGGCGTGGCCGCTAAAGGTCGACTTCCTTGTAGTGTTACTTTAATCATCATTGAAAAATCTTTTAAAACCATACCGATATATTTTTAATATTTATGTTTAACTAGCTTGTTTATCAGTTTTTATAAAAGTTAATAGTGTTTTATACAATGAAGATATCATTTACCTTATAATTATAATTAGCTATGAGTGTTCCTAAACATACATCCTCTCGACACTCTCTAAAAATTATCATCCCTTTTACATGATCATTGGTAATTTAGCCACCTGTATCTTCATACTTTTTCCCAAGTATGTTTGGATTAGTCAATGATCATGAAATATACTTAGGGTACATGGAGCATGATATTCATTTTCTTAAGTACTCTCATAGTTTCAACCAATCACACACATCCACTCAATTTTATTAATGTTATCTTAATAATTTGTAGCACTATGCCCTAACCACCCTAATCAGTTTCACATAGGCTATATGGTGTGGTAACCAAGTCCCTCAACTTCCTCAAGTGTTACATCAGCGCCACCTTATTTTCTCTCTTTCTTCCTCCAAAGTTTGGAAATAATTTTTAAAAAATATTTTTATTTAATCTATTTAATATTTTATATTTTTTAAAAATACATTAAAATCTATTTAATATATATATATATATATACATATAATAAACCAAAGCCATTTTAATGACATGACACTCAAAGAGACATTCTTTTTCTTGAGTGTGTCATGTGTCATCCCATGTGGCATTAAGATATTTTAGGAAAAAAATAATTTAAAAACAAAATTGGATTTTTCACCCTCATGTTTCCTCCCATAATTTTTAAACGTTAATATCTTTAATATACGAGATTTTTTAAAGAAAAAAAATTACACCAAATTAACGAGCGTTTTATTATCTTTCCAACGAGTACCATAGTGCTATATAAAAAACGGAGAAATTTTTTTGTGGGGTTTTGTTCATACAGGAAAAAAACACAAAGTGTTCAGGTAAATCATTAATCATGTATAGACAAGTCACTAATTATGTTTAAATCAGTAAATATGATTTTTTTTTTCAACCAGAGACGAATAGGTTAATAGAGTTATACGTTGTTTTAAGTTAGGTATCAATATTAGTATGTTAGAGTTGTAAATTTGTTTAGTCTTTAGAATAGGTGTTAATATTAGAGTTACATTAAAGTTCCACATTCTTTTAGGTTAGGTGTTAGCATTGGAATTGTACATTGTTAATTTTTTTTAGATTAGATATTAATATTAGAGTTATACATCAGTCTATTTCATATGTAAAATTGATGCATCATATTAAAATTTTCAACCCGGGTATAATCTAGTGTGTATATATATATAGGGTAGGGATCATACGAGAACAAACTTTAGGAAGAGAACCAAGGAACCAGTGTGAACAGGTGGCATTTTTGTAAATATGATAAAAACATAAAATAAATAAATAAAAATACATGAAACCCAAACCATACATCATATTCATCATCTTCTTCCCCATTTTATCATCCAAACCCTAGATATCTTAATCTCGACCATCAATCAACCATTCGACCATTATCTGCTTTTGTATATACATCTCTCTTTCAATCCCTACTATTCGAAGCCGCCGGTCGAACAGTTAATCCGGTGAACGGTGCTGTCAGACTGTTATGGACAGGGAACTGGCACGTGTGTCAAGCATCAGTTGACACAGTCCTTCGAGGCGGCACGTTACATCCGACAACTTTAGTTATGCGTCTCAATAGCCATCTATGCACATTTCCTAGTACATACTATTTTAGTTATGCAACAAAACGTACTAGGAAGTTCTTAGGTTTTGCGGTACCTTCAAATGCACTTGGAATCCACCCGTTACTTTTTCTCATAGTCTTGCAGATGTGCCAATGGAGGCACCCACCTGATGTCCCCCCCCCCCCCCCCCCCCCCCGCCTTTTAAGGGATATAGGTTGGTTTAGTTTCTTCAAAAAGCTGCAATGTTTTTATATATGGTATATGTAATGATTTAATATATTTTGATTTTTAGAGATGAAGAATGGTGGGATAACGATGGTTAAAGATTCTGAATGCTAGCCTTTACAACCTGGAATTTGGTATGATTTATGTTTAACTAGTTCATATTTTATATTAATAGAACATGTGCTTTAAGAGGTGTTTGAATGTGAATATAATTAGTTGAGTTGTTTATTATTTTTAGTTTTAGGATTATTAGTTTGTTATAGAATGTGGATAATGATTGTTTTTATGTACATGTGAATTAAAAAATGTTAATGCACATGTGCATAACGTATTTGCTACTGATAAAAGTAATGTTAATGCACCTGTGTATTTATACTGATATCATTAATATCTTTCGCTCTAACGCACATGTTCATTTATTATGTGGTAATGAAAAAGGCAATGTTAATGCACATGTGCATTAAGATTGAAAATCCGATTTTCTTATGTGTTGTTTTATTATTTGTAGACAAAGATGAGATAAACATAAAAGAATGTAACTTTTGTCTTAGAATCGAGGGAGAAAGGGTCAAAAAAGCTGCCAGATGCGATTGAGGATGATGATATAATCGTTGATCATAAAGTTAAAAAAAGGTCGTTATTATTTATTTAAGCAATTTAGATATTTATGCACATGTGCATATATGTATAGTTTTCATGTTAACTAATAAATATTAATTATTAGTTATTCTAACTCATGAACAATGTGACAAATTTAAGAAGTATACGTTGTTCAGGTTAACGGATGAAAAAACGAGGGAGATGTTAGATAAGGCATCAATGAGGTGTGAAGAGTGTTGTGAGAATATAAGTAAAATGGTTAGGTGTTTGATTCCGTTGCCTGATGAATACACAGCGCCGGTTCGTTGGCCGAAGAGTAGGTATATGGTGAGACTGTTAGTTTGGTAAGGTTTGTTACTGTTTGTGTTTTTTTGAAAAATGTTTTATTGAAATTATAGTTATTAAATGCGTTAGGCGCACTTAGGGCGATAGGCGTTGTTTTTTAAAGTGAACAATGCACACTTGAATGATAAAAGTAGAATCTATTATGAATTGAAAATTAGAACTTTATTCAAATACTTGAGCAAAAGTTGAATGATGCTTTCAGAAGATGTTTTCAGGTAGGGTTGTTTGTCATTGAGATAAGATAGGAAGTTATGTTCAGGTTGTTTATTAAATAAGGTAAATGGTCCTGCACGCACTCGGTTAGGAGGATAATTTGTGTTTTGGACGAGGTGCCATTTTCTGATATGCTCGTGTGCATTAAGATTGTTAATGCATATGTGCAAAAAATATTTTATAATGTTAAAAAGTAATGTTAAAGCACATACAGTTATAATTAGGCCATTAACAATGATGCACATGTGCATTTTTGTTGTAATTAACAAAGTAATGTTGTTGCGCATGTGCAATCAGGTTGAAATATCGGTTTTCTTATGTGTTTTTATTGTTTGTAGCTAAGAGATGGGGAAAAACATCAAAGAAAGTAACATTTGTATTACAGTCGAGGGATAAAGGAGCAAAAGGTTACCGGATGCAAGTGAAGATAATGACACGATTGTTGATAAGAAAGTTGAATCAAGTTGGCATTATTTATTTAGTCTAAATGTACTTGGTATTACCTTGTTCCATGTATTTGTTATGTTCTTTATGTATTTTTATAATCGAGATCCATTCGATATCCCAGAAGCGGAAGCTGATAATGTCACGAATGTTTATCAGGGAGTTGAATCAGGTTGGTATTATTTTTTAGTACATTTATATAGAGATGCACATGTGCATATCTGCAGTTTTTCTTGTGAAATATTAAATGCTGATTGTTTAAACACACAAATTATCCTATATGCAGATATAGATTTAAGAAGAAAGGTTCAAACGAGGTCAAATAAGCGGAAACATATTGTGACGGTGAAAATGACGGTTAAAACGGTGCCAGTGAAGACAAATCAAAAGAATGTTATGATAGAAGCAAATTGGCGCCCGATACAAACACGCATTACACCACGTCAACTTTGGTTGGGTATAAGGAAATTGTCAAACAAACAAAGAAGTTTGTATAACATTTTGTGTAATGTATGTTTGGTTTAACATTTTGTTATGTTGGTGAACGTGAGATTGTGAGATAATTAGAATTGTGTATGTAGGTGGTTAACATAGTTGGTTTGTAATATGGTTATTATAATTTTTTTTGTTATCATTTGTTTTATTGAGTTAATACGTTTGGTAGAGACTACATGTAGTTGTATGATAAAAACAAATGGTATAAAACTTTGTTATTTGAAGGATGATGCATGCATATATGTATGCCCGAAAGCTAGACCACTAAAAAAATCTAACTATATTAGTGAAATGCACATGTGCATGCAGTACACGTTTCTATTTTATATTTTTATATAGAGGTGTTTTAAGTTTATTCATGTTTGTTGTCATACACGTGTTTTATTTTCAATTTATGTCATAATATGCATGTCTAAACACTTGACGAGTTCGATTGTATTTTATATCTTACTTTGCGTCCATTTAATGATAATTGAATAAAATTTGTGACCCCTTATATATTTGTATCGCGTTCATTTAATAATCATTTAAGTATGGTAATTGACAATTCATTTAAAAGTGTGATTTAATAGTGAAATGCACATGTGCATACGGTGTATTTCTGTATATATATCAGCGAAATGCACATGTGCATCAGGATGACGTCATACGACGTCACAGGCCATTTTTTTAATTTTTTTTCAAATTAATAATGCAAAATAATCATTTTGGTGTTTTTTACATTTTTTATTTTTTTATTTATTTAGGTTATATAATTTTTTATATTATTTTTTATTTTTTTATGGAGGGATTTTTGTAGACACCTTCATATTTACAAAAATGTCACCTGTTTACACTGGTTATTTGGTTCTCTCTCTAAATGGTGGTTCTCAAATGATCCAAATTCTATATATATATATATATATATATATATATATATATATATATATATATATATATATGATACACACATCTTCATCTTCTTCACAGCCACCTCCGACCACAGCCAACTCCATCATCCACGAGTACATCACAGCCACCCCACCATCTTCTTCACAGCCACATCCACCATCCATCACAACCATCTTCTTCTTTCTTCACCATCAGCCACCTCCACCATCTTCTTCACAACCACCTCCACCATCCATCACAACCACCATATATATAATTTGAATTAAAAAAATAATCCACGTTCACAAACCTTGGCCAATCAAAATTCTCAGTTAGAACGGTGAAATTCCACCGAATATGCCGAAATATTATGGGGGGAGGGTCAGTGTTCTCGATTTCCCCGACTGTCACATCGAGCCACCGAGTATTCTTCCAAAGCCCACACCAATTAGTGTTACAATGATAAACCCACACACTCTCATATTACCTGACTTGATGACTATTAACCTAAACCCCTACCTGAGTGATGCCCCTTATACCCTTAACTTCAACTACATATTCCAACTTTTGTCTTCATTTTATATAAAACTTAAACTTCCCATTAACGATATTTTATTTTATGAGATTAAACTTAACTATATTCTAGAACAAACCTTATTTTATTCCTAAAAAATGTTGAATTCCTATATTCATTTAACTCAACCAAATCAACCAAAACTATTAATTATATTAATAATATTAATATTAATAATAATAATAATAGTAAGCAAGAAGAAAACAATAAAAAGCTAAACCCACACACTCTCCATGCTCTCTCTATAAATACCCACTCCACCCCTCTTTCTTTTCATCTTCCTCCTCCTTCTTCATACCTTTTCAATTCATCGGTACGATTCTCTCTCTCTCTCACACACACACACACTTTCACACACACACAAACACACATTCTCATGTTTTCAATAAAAGTTTTATGATGATATATCTAGCTTACAACTTCATTCATAACCGTGTTTATATCACAAACACATAACCCGATATCTTTCGATCGTTTGGGGTTGCCATTGGACTCTTTTGATCATCTAATCATGTGGGTCTGACGGTGGACGAATCTTGAGGGTGAGAATCTAGTCGTAAAATCTGAAAACTGTTTTGACGACCGTTTTGCCGATCTAGTCGCCGTGAAAGTCGCAGTCAATCAGCATGTCATTAACAAAAGCAGTTGGTGGTCGTTTTTTTTTATTTTATTTAACTTTTTTTTATATTGAATATTTTGTTTTATCAAGCGCGTGTACCACACGTCTGTCACAATAACACAATATTTGTTGAGTTTTTATAACCGAAATAATAAATTTTTTTAACCGTCACTTTATGATGAGTGACTCATTGTCACGATGCTTACTAAAGTTGTCATCCCGTCAAGGCTGGTCGAACTTCGTGTTCTATTAGATCCGTGCCGGCTTGTCAGCCTTGGTGGCATTCCCCGGAAACTGTACTGCATCCACACGAGTCACCTCGCTAAAGTAACAGTCAGATGAAAACCGGGGTGACGCTCAGGATCAAACCCCTCTCGGTAGGTTTGTCACCATCATTGCGCACTATTGTCTCACTATTTGATGCAGATGGGGATCCAACTTGAGTTTTCTACGAAAAACTCAAGTCTTTCCACCACCTGATCCATAAATCATTGGCAACCGAAATAATAATTGGTTCTCCACCAAAGTAATCAATTTTTAAAAGGTTTTTTTTTTTTTAATATTTATTAGTTTGGTATATTACTTTATTTATAAATAATATCCACGTCATGCGTATCTTAGTAGGGAGGGTTATTTGGAATATTTTTTTCTAACACAATAATTTTAGTTAGCATAGTTTTTTTAGATTTTTTTTTTGTTATTTTGGAGTATGTTTGTATTAAATTTTGTGTTATGTATAATTTTTAATAGAGTAATATATACATGAAAAAACAACTTATATTGATACTTCTTTTTTTTTTTTTTGGATATGAACAGGTAGCTCTGAGTACGAACGTGACACAGGTAAAAATTACTTTCATTTGTTACATACACACACATATATGTGTGTATTTGATACTTGTTTTTCTTTGTTGGTTATACACTAAATACACTAGGTACATTTTGTTGTATAATATATGATACTTGTTACACTTAACACTAAATTTTAAAAAGTAATAGTAGTTAAAAATAATTTTTATAAGGTATCTAAATCCAAAGTAAAAAAAAAAAAGTGAAGATCTTTGTTTTACAACATGAAAATCCAATTTTTGTCTTGAAAGGCATAAAACGACGTCGCAATGACACATATCACAGACAGAATATGTAACGTGAATATAATGTAGTTATCGATGTTTACACACATTGTTTGTTCCTCGGATCACAAATAATTGTCGCCTAGTCAAAAGAATACTTTAAAATTAGTGGTAAAAAAGTAATATTCATTTTTCTTAGAATAAAAGTGTAATAAAATGATTTCATTAATGGTTCTGACACAATAATTGTTTATTTTTAGACCATTTTACATATTATAATTCATTGTTGACAAAGTTGACAGAGAATGTGGTCATTGTTGATTATAAGTCTAACACGACTTTTGTTTTCTATTGTCATATGCATTTCTCTATTTACATTGTCACTGCAATGGGTATCATATATTTATTATTTTAAAAATTTATCTTTATGATTTCTTTTTATTCATGCTCAAAAGTCTTTATTTTTATAGTTTTCTTTCTCTTGAATAAGGAATCTTGTTTAAAAAACAATAATGAAATAATGGGTTGGACCGGATAAAATCATCTTGCTGGTTCTGTTCACATATTATGAGTTGTCAAGTGTTGATCCAGCAACTAGATTATTCGGTCTAAGAGTGTTTGGTTTCAATTAACACCTTTTATGGTTTTAGTCACATGTTATTAGTTGTCAATTAAATGCTGAAATTTCAAACTTAGAATATTCGGGCCAACAGTTTTTAGTTTCTTTTTACTTGAAGTAGCCCATAGATTAACTTTATGTGATTCACTCAACTTTTTTTATATATTTAGTATGTATAATAATTATTTTCCTTAACTTATTTATGTTTAAAGTGTTTAAAGTTCTCACGTCTTTTATAACTTTTTGTATGATTATAAGTTTTCAAAGGATAAAAGATGAATCAAATTTGGTTTTATAATTCTAACACGAAATCTACAATTGCATTGCATTATAACGAACAATAGTTAATATTTGAGAGAGAAATAATTTAATTTTACTATTAATGTATACATATATAAATTTAATGATGCTACTATATACTTACATGTGTACATTTATATATTGATTGAATAATAATTAAAGCATTATTAATGAAGGTTAATTTGACTTTGTATAGAAATAGTTAAGTTATTAAAAGAATATAGTAGTAATATTTTTGTGGAAAATTGACTTGTGGTTGGTAGTATGGTGTAGAATAATAAGAATAATAATAATAAACAAGTGTAGGGAACAAGGGATACAGATCTGAACACCGACTTAGGATTTTGATTGATGTTTTGATTTGATTATTAAAACTTGGAACTGGAGTTCAAAGGTACCTTTTCCCATTTTTTCTTCCTGGTCCCATGATCTGTCTCACTTTAATCCCACTCTCACCTTTCACGCGTTTCACTGCGTCTGCCGCCCTCCTCTTTTAATTATGGGGTTAAATGAACCTAGACAAGCCTAGGCAGGGAGATTAGGTTTGCTCTACAAAGTTTGAGCTTGAGTTTGGTTTAGAACATCATGGTTCCCTCTTTCAAACCAAATCATTTCAAATCATAACTCTTTTACACTTACTTTTATCTTACAATTATAAATCATTCAAAACTTTCACCTTTTTATTCACCTCACTACCTACTTTTCACAATATACAAACCTAATGCCAAACTAAAAAAGAAAAACAAAACAAAAAGGGCCCACCATTATCCCACCAGACTCGCCTAGTCTTCCAAACCAGCCCCAAACAAACCGCCTCCGACAATTGTGCTCATCTAGTTTGGTCTCGTCCACTTCCACTGGACATGTCCGTCCGTCCGTCTACCATTATAGATGCTCTTATAAGTGAATTTTCAAAATCTAGTTTAATTTGAGTTTGAGTGTGTTATATAGTTATTTTCTATGTATTATGTTTATAATTGTTCTTTTTAAAATAGTCTATAATAGACGTTGAATATATTATTTATTAGTTTTATGAAAGGGAAAAAACCAACAAAATGTTGTCACGTGGCAGGAAAACACTATTCATGAGAGTTGGAAAACTAATCTATAGGATAATACTAGTTATCGTATATCTATGTACGTATATTAATATAATAAATAAAATAAACAATAAGCTCAGGCTTGAACTTATTGAAGCTCAGTCAATTTAAGCTTTTGATGAGACAATTTTCAAGTAGCACACGAGCGATTCAATTTGTTTATGCCCCTAATTTCTAGTTTCATATTATATGCATATAGTATATAGAAGATTATCAGTGGAAAGAGAGGGGGGGACAGAGACGTTATATAGGGTATGTTTTGTAAGAAGCTTCTAGCTTTAAGTTTTTAAGAAAAAACTTATATTTAACAAAAAGCCTTGTTTGATTGAAGGGGGCTTGAAACTTTTAGGTTAGGAGAAAAAAGATGTATACTGAAACGCTACTAGTACTAGTGTTTAAGAAAAGCTCCTATTAGCTACAAGCTTTTAATGAGTAAAATGACACAAATACCAATTCTACCATAAAAGAAATAAAAAGATGCATACAAGCTTTTAATTATGTCTATTTTGCTCATTTTATATATTTTATTAAAATCTCTACCTAGACTGCTAAACCTCAAAATGTATTTAAAAAACTACCAACTGCCAGCTTCTAGTTAACAACTAGTTTTAATAAACATACCCATAAATTATAGTTTTGCGTATACAATTAGAATTAATAGATACAAATATATATTATTGTTGTCATAGCCTATTATTGGTTTTCAAAGTAACATGTTTCTCTGTGTTTGTGTATATAATATATATTAATGAAGAAATGGAAAACCATATATGTGTTTCTTTTTGCACACTCCACGACCCTAGCTTTTTGAAAAAGATTTTGTCTTTACATCACGTGGCAGAATCTATATAACTTTTTGTATCTTGAATATGTTATTGCGTGTTCCTGGGGCTACGACTCTGCTGCTGGGTTCGATGGATCTGTGGGTATTATTACACTATATATTCACATCTTCCTAAAACTTTTATTTTTATACGTCAGTTTAAGGATCCTGAATAAGTCATATAATGTTCGAGTTTTGCTTTTTAGATTTTAAGTAATTAAACTTAATGTTTTTTAATAATAAAAGTTAAGTTTATATATTTGTATTATGGATGTTATGCCATAAATAACAATCTAAATAATGATTGAGTGGTCCATGCAATTAAACTCTTTCACGTTTCTTAAAATATAATGGATTCCACCCAATAATGTCTTGGCTTTTTACACAGTGACTTGGTCAACTTGACAACTTTTACATGCATGTAACGTTATGTAATATTATTGAGTACACATGGCTTCTCTCGTTTTGTTACATATATCATGGATTATTATTAAGTTTCCTTTATTTTTTTCAATGAACCAGCAGCAAAAAGACTCAAAGGAAAGAACAATGACTGACTCCTTGCTTAAGGTATATTTACTTAATTCCATTTTTTTTACATGAACCCGAACATTAAACGCGTATTATTTACGCAACAATATTCTCAACCGTATGACATTTTGCATAATTTATCAAAATTTATAACAGATAGGACGCGTAGCTGCAAGGTTTTACGATGCAATGGGATTGAAACCGAGACCTCAGTTTGAAACCATGTCCAAAGCCAAACATGATCATGCGGACGGTGGCTACGCTGCAACTAGTGATCAAGCAGTTGCATTTGATCAAAGTTATATTTCTTGGTTGGTAAGTAGTGACTTCTCATTGTTAATTCTTACTTTCAGACACCAAAAGGTTAATTAAAAAAAATAATAATAAGCATACACTGTATCATATGACTGTATTAGGCTTTATTCCATGATTAATTAAAAGTTGTTTGTTTAAATCTATGAAGAGAGAACGCCCTTCAGCTCTTACCTCATTTAATCGAATGATCAACGTGGCAAAGGGGAAGCAGATAGTCGTCTTCTTGGATTACGATGGTACATTATCACCCATCGTTAGTGATCCCGAATGTGCCTTCATGTCTGATCAGGTACTTTAACCGCCGGTTTTCCTTCATTCTTTTATACTCTAGGTATTCGTTTAACATGTTTTCTTTGTCTGCAGATGCGTGCAGCAGTACGCGACGTCTCTAATTGCTTTCCAACAGCCATTATCAGTGGCAGGAGTCGCAAAAAGGTCAATAATAACTTCATTTTATAAAGTTTCCTCTAATTATATTACAATAATTCCACCAGAATGCTTCGCTAAACGCCTAAACATTTCAAATCTTTCGACAGGTTTACGATTTTGTTAAGTTAGATGGGGTGTACTACTCAGGCAGCCATGGGATGGACACAATAGGACCAGCCCTAAAGAATAACAACTATGATAAAAATTATCAACAAAGAAGCTTTGATAATGAGGTAACTGACATGTTGAAATATTTTTATTATTTTATTTTATTATATCATTTTATATAACAAGTGTAACATATCAAATTTATTAGGGGAATGAACTCATTGTCTTCCAACCCGCTCAAGATTTTCTGCCTGCGGTTAAGAAGGTATGCCAATATGCGTCCACAAACTAACGCGACATGACACTTTCGCAGGTTTACTAACAAATTGATTTGGTTTAATCTAATACAGATGTTAACTGAAGTTAAGGACAGGACACGAGACATACCAGGTGTGGTAATTGAGGATAACAGGTTTTGTCTTTCTGTTCATTACCGACATGTTAAGGACGAGGTATGCTAACCATTCTTCGTTATCTGCACAATATATCTGTTTGTGATTATATAAAATAGCTTATGGTGTTATAAATCGCTATGTTCAGGATTATGGAAGACTCGAAGAGCAAGTCAACTTGATGCTTGCAGACCATGCAGATTTCCACTTGACAAAGGGCAAGAAGGTGTTGGAAATTCGTCCATCGATTAAATGGAACAAAGGCGACGCTCTCAAGTATTTACTCGAAACTTTGGGCTTTCATGACTCTGGTGATGTCTTCCCAATATACATAGGAGATGATAAAACAGATGAAGACGCTTTCAAGGTACTTGCAACTTTTTTTGACCCATTACCCATTTTGACCCGATCTATTCTGACAAGTGTTTTGGGTCGACCGAACCCATTTTGACCCATTGCCCATCTTAGAATTATGTGTTTCAAACATTGATGAGTGGTTATTTCAGGTTTTGAGGGAAAGAGGCGAAGGATATCCCATAATAGTATCATCAGCACCACGAGACACAGTGGCTTTGTACTCGCTCAACAGTCCATCAGAGGTACAATTGTTCTTGACCCGTTTAAGCAAATGGGGTTTTGACAATGCCACCACCACCAACTGCCAGTAAAAACTACCCTTCGGCTGCGTGTTGGCTTCTTGTACATATACATATATAAGCAAGTATATATATATATGCTATGCCAGCAACCCCCAAGGGAAAGGAAAGTAGAATCCTCAAGTTAAAGTTAGCAATGGCACCAGCAAGACCCTCTTTTTTATGGTCTTCACTTGTGTGCTGCTTCTCCTTTTAGTTTCCTAAGTTCATATTATTTTCTTTTAAGGAAAAATTCAACCATTGTAACTACAACTATTGTCATGGTTATGGCTTTTAAATAAAGTTATTATTATACATAGCTATGTTTTCTCTACAACCTTTTTAATGTTTGGGATGGCAATGCGTAGGGTATGGGCCGGATTTTAGTAATCCCGATACCTGGTTACAAAATATTGACCTATACTATTTTGGTACCTGCTAATGCATGTTTGGTTTGGTGGTATATACCCATGGATAACACTATCAAGTATATCTATTTATGATGTTATGTGGTTACGAACTACCACGAATCTATTTGAAATATCAAATACTCAACTACGTTTCTAACAATGATATATCAAATACTTAAACATGTTTTTAAGAAGATATGCTATATTAGCGTATTCAGCTTGGCGCGACAAGTTTCATCTAACCTCATACTTGTCCCAAACCTATGATAATTTCTAAGACTAATCCTATCGGGTTCGTGTTTTTGTGCCATCATTTGAAATTTGTAGATAAAAATTGAGCTTAAAAAGATGTCTAGACTTTTAAAAAGAACTATGGTATCCATAATCAGTATTTGAATTATAAACCACTTGTTTCTATACTTCTAGTTCTAAAATTCATAAAAATAATAATAAAAAAGAAGAAAATAGAAAAATCTAATCTAACAAAGAGCAGCCTTATGAGTACAGTGGGTCTGCTCCTAAAATCTTGTTTATGCTAATACAAGCTCTCCTTCCTCTTGCTCTTGTAACACTTCTTGATCAGGTATCACTAACTTTCCTTCGGGATAATTAGGACCAAGAATTCGCTTTATTTCTTCAGCGTTTAATGTCTCGTGTTCCAGCAACGCGCTCGCCAATGCATGCAATGATTTCTCATGCTGTGCAAATAAACGAAAAAAAAAAACAATATAATTTTGTTCATATAATGGGGCAATTTCATATTCATTCAAAATACTAAAAACATCATATACCGATATTAGATCACAAAGAAGGGTATAAATGTCATAATTCATAAAAATTGGTATATTTGATAAATACGATATAAGATCACAAACAACAAAGACGGGCCATGATATTTAACGTAATGTATTCCAAATACCTTTTTTAGCAAAGATTTCACACGAGCGTAGGCATCTTTAAGAAGCTTAACCACCTGAAATATGCACATAAAGGAAAAAAAAAGCATAAGCTTAGTAACTTCACAACAGCTTGACTATGTGTAAACAAAAAGCTTTGAAACAAGGTTGAAAGTACAAACATACTTCAGCATCGACACGCGCTTGCATCTCTGAACCAGGCCGCTCTTTCAAATAAACTGGTCCAATTGCGTCACTCATACCATAAGATGACACCTTTCAGACAGTAAAAACTTGCATGATAAGCAACTGAGCAAAACAATATAAAAACTGATGCTTCATACGTTGACCTAGAATTCAGTAAAAGGTGCAAAAAAGAGGGTACTGTATTACCATATATTGGGCAATTTCTGTAGCCGATTGAAGATCACTACTAGCACCAGTAGTAATATAATCCGACCCAAATATGATCTCTTCAGCAACTCGTCCGCCCATACAAACATCCAGGCGTGCAAGTAACTGTTTCTTGCTTACAGATGTCTCATCATTTGAAGGTAACTGTGTAACCATACCCAGGGCAGAGCCACGTGGTATAATTGTAGCCTTATGTATCGGATGTGCGCCATCTGTATTCAATGCAACTATTGCGTGACCGCTCTCATGATATGCTGTCAGCTGAAAAATAAACATGACTACTTCAGAGAGTTGCCTTGTTTGTAATCACATAATAAATAAAAGGAATGTGTGTGTATATATAATATATATTATATAGCGAAGGGTTCTGTGTAGAACACTAGATATTGCACCGACACACAAACAATATGAATCATTCTTTTTCAATATTAAAAATTTGTAAAATAAAAAAAAAATGATAGAGAAATGCAATGTTTATTATCTTTCTAGAAATTTTAAAAAATATGAACAAATTTTGTTGATGTATGCCAGCCTACACATGCGTAAGTCATGCATGTGTAGATAATATTATCTACAGATAACCTACACATGTGTAGATAAATGGTAAAAGACTTGAAAACATATGAAGAAATTGGCTTGATGGTTTTTACGTACATAAACATACGCATGAGTAAGTAAGAAGTGCAACGTTTTAAACATATGAACCACTAATTTAAAAATTTAATGATTTAGGTTTTATCTTTTGGTTCTCGCAATACGTGGTGCTTTATATGTGTTTAATACATAACCATAAATAATGTGAGAACCAATCTGTAATATTCATTTACATTATGCTTATGTGAAGGTATACATACGAATATAACGAACCAAGCATGCACCTTTTTTGAATCTTCAGATAAAAACATAGTTTTCCGCTCTGTACCCATGATTATTCTGTCCTTCGCAAATTCCAACTGTGCTGCGTTTAACTTATCGGAACCTTCAACAGCAGCCTTAATGGCTGCAACGTTCACCAGATTCGCCAAATCTGTTGCGAATATAGGTAATAAATATGGGTCTACCTCAAACTAGTTGATGGTGGTACAATAAAGAGGAATGTTGTCGCAAAAGGACAAAAGTGGTCCATTTCGGCTTTCTTTACATTTTATCCAAGAAGGTATTATTAGATAGGATAATAAAAGTTAAGATTAAATTCATATACCCCCTCAAAGCTTGGATATCATATACAAATATACTACATTTCAAACTTATGACATTTTTACCCTTCCCTTAAAACTTGTGTTAGGATATTAGAGTTTGGAGTGTAGGGAGAAAGAAAAATGGTATGTTAATATTACAAATTGTACTTGATGATACAAGTAAATATAATATTTTAAGTACTTTGACGTTTGAATGGGTATACAACAACAACAACAAAGCCCAGTAAATCCCACAAATAGCAAAGCTATCAGTAGGGTCTGGGGAGGGTATAGTTGATATTAATATTTTGATTATGCAAATATAATATTATGCAAATTTTTAGAGGTACATTAGAACTAAACTTTGAAAAATAACCAAATATTTTGAATTGAAGTGATGTAGGAGAGGTAGTAACTTAACACTTTTGACATATAACATTGCCACAGTAATTATTTAAATACTTTAAAGACTACAATTATTAATTTCAAAACAGGTTTAACGAAGTTTAAACACGAGTTTGTCCTTTAACAAGAAAATGAAAAACTAGCGGTCAACCTTAACCCCAACAAAATCTTTTCGACCAGTTTTAAAAAATGATCCATTACCCAATCCGCCCGTTTTGTCACCTGTACATAATTCCGTCCTTCCATAAGAGAATCATGCATTGTAAGAAATGTGATGAATTCCTTCTTTCAAATTTTAATTATGACAAATTCTTCAAAGAAATGTAGAATGAAGTAACGAACCTGCCCCATTGAACCCAGGTGTACCACGTGCAACGGCAGACACGTCAACATCTTCGGCTAGTGGTTTGTCATGCAAATACAGATCAAGAATCTCTTGGCGACCCTTTACATCTGGATTTGTAACAACAATCTAGCAACAGTTTCATCATTGATTAGACATATAGATATATGAAAGCGAATATAGTAATTGTTAACTGGTAAGGTACTTACATGCCTGTCAAATCTACCGGGCCTTGTTAAAGCTGGATCAAGTATATCAGGTAAGTTTGTTGCAGCCATCAAAATTATTCCCTGAATGAAACTTTCTTCATATTAACGTTAAACTGTAAATAGATAATAAAAAATTAAAACACAATGCTGTTAAAACTGGACCGGACCAGCCCATGTGACTGGGAAACGGACCCCTAACCAGTTGGGTTGGCATTGTTGCGCACTTGAACCGCCATCGGTTTTGTGTAAAAAAAAAATATATATGAAAGTGTTTGCCAACTAGTCTAGCAAGATGTTAGTGTTGTATTTCTCGGTAGCCAAATTAAACACCTTCCCCTCCAAAAATCTCTTCATTATTTTTTTTAATAAAGTATCTAAATTTTATGTAATATATAAATGTTTATTATTTATGACGTCATCGGTTACTGAGACCAGGTCAACCCTCCAACAAGTGAACCAGTGGTGTAGCCAGTTCGACGACAAGTCCGGTTTTCAAAACACTGGTTTCCCACTTGTACCTCATTTTGCTCGAAACCATCCATTTCCACAAGCAGTTGATGCAAAGTTTTCTTTGTATGACCTTCCCATTGCTTTCTTGTGGAGCCAACAGCATCGATTTCATCAATAAATATTATGCATGGAGCCTAAAGAATTCAAAAAAAAAATTAACATATTGTAAATCCATAGTTAAAAGCACAAATGCAAGAGGATGACAGAATAAACCTTCTTCTTTGCTGCTTGGAATAAGGATCTCACTCTTCGAGCACCAACACCAACAAACCTAAATGATCAAATATAAAACTATGGACTCAGATCCAGCACTTGGAAGGTGACAATGGACGGGTTAGGTAACCCCAAAATCATACTATTTCTTACATAGCATTAGTGTCAAATGTTATTATCACAGAACTAAAAAAAAAACATATTTATTTCATTAAATAAACTATGCATTAAATATACATCTCAGGCGACTGTTAGACCAGTTTGACCCTTTTCACCCATTGGAACCACTATATCAACCATTTGACCTCTTTGGAACTAACATAACCCCAATCGACCGATGCATAAATGAATACATTGAAATTATCTCTAACCATTAAATTATAAGCTTGGATATAGATCTAGAACTTACATTTCTTCAAACTCAGAACCTGCTCTGTAGAAAAAAGGAACCCCAGCTTCACCAGCAATAGCCTTCAAATATATAAATTCAAACATTATATTGCAAATAAAATAAACCGACAAAACCATGTTCAAAACACACTAGCAAGACGTAGCAAGTGTATATAACTTTTTGGGATATTATAATTTCATATAATATCTTACCCAGTTTCAAATTTATGACATGTATATCCTTCCCATAAAACTTTCATTAGTATATGAGAGTTTGGAGCGTAAGGAGAAAGAAAAGGGTAACAAGGTCATATTTTAAATTGATGAAACGGGCATATATGAAATATTAAGTATTTTGAATGGGTATATTTGATATTAATTTTTTTGGATGGGTAGATATGATATTACGCAAGATTTTAGGAGTGTATATCAAACTGACACTAAATTATTTACGCCTTACCTTGGCAAGTAGAGTTTTGCCTGTCCCAGGTGCCCCAGTTAAAAGTATCCCCTGTAAAGTAATTGCGTTGCGTTGTTATAACCAATAATATAGCATAAACAGCTATCCACAGCCTTCCAAGAGGCATGTGGATGTAATTATTACTAAAAATGCAAACCTTGGGTAATTTTCCACCAAGGCGAGTAAATTTTCCTGGATTTTTGAGGTATTCTACCACTTCCTCGAGCTCTTGCTTAGCATCATCACAACCTTTAACATCCTTAAATGTCTTTACATTCTGCACAAAATCATACAAAACCATTTCAAGATATCATTTATCATGTCTACATTTAATGAGATTATTTGCATCTTATTCTTCAACTTCATGTTTTACATCTTAAAGATCTTTCTCGTTTTAAGTATCTGCTTCAGCGTTAATGCGATTTTACTCAAGTGGAACCCAATACCTAAATATGGCATTCATTTATCTACAATGAAACTGAACTTTGTTTCATTAAATTGGCCCATTCGGCCATTTGGTTAATAAAGAGCTTGATATTATTCAGATACAGGGGTAGTACGGGAAAGTGAATTTTCTGTGGATTTAACCAGATGACCTTGGTCTATGTTAAAGGGTTAACAACATGAGCTACTTGGATAACAGGTCAAATGGGTAACCTTTAAGTACGGGTCAAAATCAATTTGGTTCCCAGACACTTTTTGGTCCATCTTTAAGTCTAGTAAATTTAGTAGTGCGTTTTGTATGATTACAAAAGCTGTACATCATTGCAATAATAATCTTCTATAAGTTCTATTATTCTTTAATAAAACATAACAGAATGTTGTATGCTTTATAAAAAAAACACTTCAAACACTCTCAAACCCATCTGATCAGTTTTCTTGCGGGAGGCAGGCTAATTTGCTTTTTATAATGCTTTTTCCCATGTAATAGCATAGTGCTACTGCTACACATATACATTCCATATTTTGGAATGTGGAAATCAAATTTCTTTAGTAAAAGACATTTTTAACTCCTGCATTATCTCAAAAACCGATTCTGCCACATGTGGAAAAAAGATCCAAAAATAAAGATTTACCTTTTCCGGCATTATTTCTTTGTTCAGATCTTTAGAGGAATACGAAGAACTTGATCCAACACCGGGAGTCCCCATACCGCCTAACCCACCGATATACCTCTGAAGTGCAGCAGCACCCATTACCCTGAAGAATGAGAAAGGAAAAACAATGAATTGCATTTATTGCATCTTGATATTCACATTTTAGTGTTACGATACACAGAATTTGCTCCTGATTATCTAGAGGAAAAATCAACTTGCAAAAAAAAAAACTGATTGTTTAGAAGTAATACGTAATTTCCCAACTTGACAGACTTTTACTCTGCTAAACAAAACGTCTTACCTTTTTTCACAATAATGTCCGTTTTAGTCATTTTATATCTATTACTTCATTACATAATCACATTTTTGAAACATCTAATTATCTAACTATCATAGTTATCAAAAGCCATCGCCTTGACCGCCTAGGCGACCAATTTCCTAGAAGCCACCAGATCTCGCTTTTCCCTCCTAGATAAAAAAAAAAAGCCACGGTCTGCTTTTTAAAACCTAATCCCTGACTAATATAATCGACAAATACTTACCAATTTATAGAGATATATAAATCTCGATCAAACTTTTTTTTTTTAATATATTTGATTTTTAAAACACTTATAGATATTGAATTATTCTTCAATATATAAACACATCAACTCATTGATTTACCATCAATTGATTTTGTCTACTACATAGTTATCAAAGGCGTGTTAATTCTTTTAGCATGTATGGCTAAATTAGTCAGTTTATATTTATATTATTTTATAAGATGATTGTTATTAGTAATGATTTGGTGATTTTTATTTTTTTATTTGCGCTTTTTTTCCTCAGGCCCGCCCTTTTTTTGCGCTTCTCGCCTAAGCCACAGGCGGAGCCTAAGCGCCTTGAGTGCGCCAAGTGCCTTGAGTGCGCCTCACGCCTTTGATAACTATGCTAACTATTACAACGTCCAATAGTAGAAGCACATGGAGCACTATCTACAGTATACAGCGTTCATTATTAAATATCATACAATCGCCTTCTTACCCTCTTGTTTATCTTGCTAACAATTAAGTCAATCTCCAAAAAGAAAGATCAAATTGATAAATGAAACAGAGAAAATTATACCATATTAAACCAACAGCAACAGTGAATAAGATAGTTGAGATGACCTCTTGCGCAAAATGTGATCGGCTTGATGCTTTTTGGTCAACCTATGGATTTCAAAAAATACTGGTCAATTTCACAATATTTTCCAAATGCCGTTATGCAGAGTAGAAATGGAATCAGCCCATTTACTCGTGAATCGTGATTGAGTCGATTTAACTTATCTTTTATCTCTAATGGGTCAAACAGGTAGAAAGTGACCCAAAATGTTTTAAAAAACATACACCTCCTGTATCTCTATAAATTGAAATATGGGTTTTGTAATCCTATTTAACATTAATTATAAAATGAAAAAAAAAAAAAAAAAACCATGCTTGCGGGTCAACCCGGCCTAGCCCATCCATCATGTGTTGTTTCAACATACAACAAAAAATTACCCGTTACCAAAACCTGCCTAATTTGCCACCAGCCCACCCCAAATACACAGAAATAGAAAAATAAGCAGACGGCAGTTCATAACAAATGGAAAAAATTCAAGAAAACAACATGTTGAATTCACAGATATTCATTTATGAAGTTCTGACAAATATTTGAAGTAAACTCTTACCATCATTACATGCAACGGCTGCCTCTCAGATATACCAGGGCTTAGAAAAGATTCATCCAAGTTCCCGGATGCACGCTCCTTCAATTCTTCCAACTGAAAATAGAATATAAACCACATAATTAGTATTATTAGTAAAACATAAAAGATTTTAATATTAACACCTTTGTCAGAACTAACAGCACCAAGATCAATAAACAGCTATCTAGAACAATCAATAAAGACGAGGTAAATAACGAACTAAGTTACCAGTGCAGAAAGAGTGGAAGGCTTTCCAGATTCGTCATCAGGAAGATATTCAGAAATCGTATTGGTGGTAACAAGAGCTCGGAGATATTCCACAACACCTTTACTATCTACTGCATATTCCCGTTGCTCAAATCGCTTGATGACAGACTCAGGACTGTAAATTAAAAAAATATAACATAAATTCATGTTGTCAGTTTTTCCAGCTATAAAGGACTAATTATCTAATTTCAAAAGGCACCATCTGTTGTTAAAGAGATACCACCCCGTAAGTGTACACCATGCCACCTATCACATCATACATGTTGTATATAACTCATACTGATATAGCTTTGTCCCTGGTCAAATCAGTCATTTCTTTGTCGGTCAAAAAATGACATGGACCTTATCATTTAGCTCTAATAAGACCAATATGACAATTTTTCGCCCTAACATACAACACATGACTATCATATGGCATGTATGCCTTTGCCAGTGGTTACATCAGTCATTTCTTTTTCCAACAAAAATCACACACGCCGTATGTTTTAGCCCTCACACAACCCATATGACTATCATACAGCCTATATGGCTTTGCCTATGGTTACACTAATCATTTCTTGTCCCTCAAGAAACAACAGCCAGTATGAGTGAGCTCTCATATGACCAGTTTTCACCCTAGCATATACGGCCCTTTTGACCGTTTTTCGCCCTGTCATCCATCTCGTATAAATTATACGGTATAATACATCAGCGGTGTCTAGATAGTGTGTCAGACTGTCAATACTCAAATAGTGTATGGATATTGTGTCAGTGGTGTTTGTATAGCGGCGCCCTATCTTATATATCTTATCAAACTAATCTAATGTCATCTAAACAACTACAACTACATAATCAAATACACAAACAATAAAAACAACACATAAACCACAGCTCCAACCTGTGCTTATTAAGCTCAACCAACAAAGCAGTCTGCTTGGCTGCATCTTTAGGATGAGCATCCGCCTCGGCAACCAACATTTCCATCCGCTTTTCTCGCCGCCACAACGGCCACCAACTAAACCACTCAGACAACAACATCCTCTCTAACCCACTCTTTATCCTCACAAACCAACCCATCAAAAACACCACAACAGGCAAATTTACCAATTTACCCTTACCCACTTCACCCCCCTTATCCTCAACCCCACCGTTGACTTTATCCGTTGACCCCTGCACCACCTCATTATTATCATTATTATTAGTCACAGATGATGAATCAGAAGATGGGTTTGTGTTATTTTGATGCAATGTGCAGAAAAAAGGTTGCTTTTTGATGGGTTTTGGTGAAAAGAGATAGGTTTTTGTTGATGGGCAGAAAAAAGATTGGTTTTGTTGATGTAATCTAAGGGGTTTAGGATGAGGGGATATTATTATTGGGGGTTTAAAGAGGAGAATTGCTTGAAGGGAAGTCATTTGGTGAAGAAGAAGAATATCATTAGGGTTTATGGGTGAAGGGGATTATTATTATTATTTGTTAATATTATTATGGGATTGGAGGGGATAGTGGTGTAATGTTGGGTCTGAAGTCTGAACCACATAAATTGAAAGAAAGAGAGACAAGGAAGGAAGAAAGGAAGATTAGGCTTATCTATCTATACAAGAAATTGATTGGAATTAATTGGCGCTTTGTTTTGACTATTATGGTCATTGGTGTTTTGTTTTGTGTGTGCCCTACCCTAATGTCTCGCCTAGTATAGATTTACATGTATTCCGGGTCGGGCACGGAATGTGAGAGGGGAAGAGAGGGTGAGTGTATATGAAGCGTTATGACGTGGATAATGGATTGTAGCGTGTGCAACATTTTGTGATAGTCGATACGGATGGTATTAGAGTATTTGCAATTTGCTACAATCGTCCGGGACCTCATGTTGTAAACTGCCAAAAACCCTCATGGGCGACCCTCCACCAGATTTTGGGGTTGATTAACCCTTTTATAAGCTTTTGCTTCATGATGAATGGCCACACATGCATGCATCTCTTGTTTTGATGCAAAGAAAAATATGAAAATATCATACAAAATTACAGAAATCAACATTTATGTATGTCTGAAACTACAATTTTCACCTTTGTCTTTAAAAAATCACAAATCTAGCCTATAACTTTAATTTTTGCTACAGTTTTAGACCTTTTATCACTAACTTTGTTGAAAAACCTGGTTAACTCCCTGCATGTGAGGGTATAATTGTCATTACACATGCTTTATCACTAACTTCTTGTGAACCCTCAAGCACGCTTATGGTTATCTGATAGACCCTAAACACTAGTCTAAAGCTTACTTCTCAAGAAATAGATATGTGAATAAATCATTTCTTGTATAATCATGTCTTAACGTTTGCTATTGTATTTAATCAGGTATGGCCAATTTAGATGTTTTGTTAAACAACATGTGTGAGGTGCTTAATTCTAAGCTTGTTGATGGAAGAGATAAACCCATAATTACTGCTTTGGAGTATATAAGGGAGTATCTTATGAGAAGAATAGTGAATGTGTTGCAAGTGATTGACGACAATGATGGGCCTTTGACACCCTATTTCACAGAGAAGTTTGAACAAATCAAGCAGGATGCCACTAATTACAGGGTGAGCTGGAATGGAGGTGATCAGTATGGGGTTGCTGGTCCTAGAAAGTGGAAGTGTGTAGTGGACATGGCACAGAAGACATGCACTTGCAAGAACTGGGAAATTATTGGACTGCCCTGCTCACATGCAGTTGCAACAATTTTGAACATGCAAAACTATGGTCAAAAGGTGGGTATACCTGAATCAATGGTCCATCCAGTTTACCATTTGTATACATGGAAACAGGTCTACAATTTCAAGATCTTTCCTATCAATGGTATGTCTTTGTGGCTAAGGCCAAAAGCTCCAACAACCATCATAACACTGATCTATCATAAGCCTGTGGGTAGACCAAAAAAGAAAAGAAAGAGGGCTCAATTTGAAGATGAAGATTGCAAGAAATATAGGAGACTATTTAAGAAGAATGTTGTGGGAACATGTGGTAAATGCAGAGGGAAATGGCACAACAGTAAAACCTGCACATGTGTACCATATGAGCAACAGAATTCAAAGGTGAAAGCCAAAAAATAGTGAAATCAACTGGTGAATCCTCTAATTCAAAGGAGAAAACATTGGACAAAGTCAAACATTCAAAAGGGAAATGGTCCAAGTCAAAGAAGAAAACAGGGTGAAGATGTTTCGTGTTTGATGTCTTCTATATGCTACTTTATGTTTCATGTCTTGTGGTGTATGCTACTTTATCTGCTTTTGGTGTATGTTACTTTGACGTTTCATGTTTGAATGATGTTATGTTTTAATGTATGCTACTTTGATATTTTATGATATTATTGATGACATTAACAGCAAATCTGTCTTTGTTTGGGCCCACAATCAGGTACAGTCAATGTCGCCTTACTTTCTTGTTAATGAGAGATTCGGTTTGATGTTACTAATCAGGTCGCTAACATGCGCAGCGCATTCGTGTACCACGGTTGTCGTCCCTGGTTCGTTTTGATTGACGGTATTGTTCCGTTGGTTTCGTACCACCCGTTTCAATTATAACCAACTCCGTGACCAATCTTTCTCCATCAGTTTTCTTTCGGTTCTGGTACAAGGTATCGTCATAAACCCTTCATATTATAGTCCATGCTTGTTCCGATCTATCCGGCGACTAAAGATTTTGTTTTAAAAAGAAATAAGCTTTTAGGATCAAATTTAAAAGTTATAAGATTTCTTTGTCTTGTCATTTTGATTTCATAACCTATACACAGTTAAAGGAAATAAGTGTTTGTCATGATTTTGAAACTAAAACAGGAGGGAAAATATGCAAATGTATGTGTGTGAGAAAACCTGCATGTATGTGTGCTTGAGTTATGTGTGTATGTATGTGGGCTTGAATATATAATTAATTATGAATGTGTGTGCATGTGCAGAATTGTCCTTGTGTGCATGTGTGTTTAATTTATGTGGATGATGAGTGTGTGTTGAATATGTATGTAGGTGTGTGAGTCATATATGATGGGTTTGGATGGGTAATATTTGAAAGCTAAATATTTTATAAATCTAAAGGTGTAGGACTCTTAGCTTAATGGTCCTATCAAAATTGTACATGTAAGTTATAAAAAAAACAAACAAATCGTAATTTCTTCTAGACTAGTGTGCGTAATTTTTTTTTTGTTCAAATACTTTTTCGATTTTCATTAATTATTAAAAATAAAATGATTAGATTGGTATTCGTGGTCGCCGGAAAGTTTCAACAAACAAGTTAATTAATTAATGTGAATAATCCATCATAAAACTAATTTGGAAAAAAAAATAACGGGGGTAGGTTCGTGTTCTCGCTGAAGACGAATTGTTTTTTATTTTGCTTTGCTCAACCAAGGTACGGATTCAGTTCTTTCTCTTTATAGTATTTTTTTTATATAAATTTGGTCCATTACTTTGTAGTACGGATTTTTTTGTTGAATTCATATGTTCCATTTGATCTTTGGATAGCATGTAATATACCTTAAATTTGATATCATTGTTGCATGTTCCTTATACCTCTTTAAGTATTTATTCGATATTCGACTTTTTGTACTCTGTCACCCTGGCACTCTGTTTGACATGTTGTTTGGACGTCAACAGTGTGGTACTGTTCGTGACAGTGTATTATAAATTTTCACGGCGTCTTTAGTTGTGTTAGTGTAACACTTGGCCCCTAGAGGCGTATAGATCGATCTTAGCTCTGTTATGTGTATGTGTTTTTGTATGTGGAGATGGAATAATGGGTGCACGCCACACTCACTATCTCATTGGTGCATGGATTAGCTACCTATGTACCCCTTTGTTTTGGCTATGGGTGCTTCCGATTACACGACATATTTTATTGCTACGTTATAGTTGTGTAAGTTAGTATGTGTTCTCTGATGTGCCTTTGATATGATATGATAAGCTTTGAATAAGTTTCATTATAGACTTGTACCAAATTTTGTTTCAGTGTTCCGTTTTGAAATTTCACTTCTTTAAACCGCTTTTATATGTACTATTGTTCTTTCCGTTACTGAGCAATTGTTGGCCCAGCCGTAGTTTTCTTTGTTGTGTTTTCCTATTTGTCTCGCAGGTAATCGGGGAAACCAGGGAAATCAAGGATGAGAGTTGATGTTCGAGTGCTAAAAGACATTTAGTTTTTGCATTTTAGTTTTAATAAGACATAAGTTTGAAACTCTATTTTGAACTTCGTTGTTCCGTTGGATTTCTAGTTAATGTTTTATGGACTTTGTTTGGTATTTGATATCTGTAAGTGTGACATGTCAGCCTGTTTTCGGGTTGGGATGTGGCAGAAACCACATGCCGTAAAAATATGAACCGATGACTCGAGATCCACTTCGCATAACCTGCATGTCTTATTTTCTCTCTCTATGTTTCTTCTACCCAAAGCATCCACCGTAGGGATCCTCTCCATCTCTGCACTCCAAGCCAAAATATTACATTTTTGTGGAACCCAAGCAACCCATTTGAACTTAAAATTATTAAACGGAACCCGGCTTTCCACAATCACCTTTTTAACCATAGCCACCGAAAAATTAGAGGAACTGACGAGGTGGGGTCCAGTTTAACCAAACTGGCCCACACCAAGATAAGCCCAATACACTTGGGCCGGTCCATTTTAAGTAATAATAGATGGTTGATAAGCCCAATCCATTTAAATGATAACAATAGGCCGTCAATAAGCCAACCGACTTATTCAAACGACCGAGGAGTTCTCTATGGGTTGTTAATAATTGATAAGGGTTATCTTCTTCTCTTACGGGAGGAATGATGACTATGATAGGACTCCTCATAGCTATCTGTAAGCAGGGAACTCCAACTATAAAAAGAGTTCCCAGGTAAACGAAAGGATTCATTCTCTTACTCTCAATACTCTCCTAATACCCACTTCTTAAAGCGATACTTATTCTCACGCCGGAGGGTGGTCACAGGAAAACCCCCAATCCTGTGACGAGTCCTAACGGTGTTCTGTTTTGCAGTTATTCGATCATGTTCGTTCGGTGCAGTTAGAATCAAGATCTCCATGTTTCATCTAGAAGATCATACCCCTAAAAGTACTTGTTTCTTCAGGAACCATTCCACTCCCAAATATCATTACTAGCAGCCGATTGGACATGGGCCAAAGAGTCCGATAATATATACCATTATTGGGCTTCCTGTAAGTCAAATGGTTGGGAATAATCAACTGGACACCAACCCCCTTTTCCCAGCATTCATTGATTTTTTAATGTTTATTAACAACCTTTGAAAACAAACGAGGAAACTTCAAATGTAACTGCTTATCCAACAACCAAGCATCCATCCAAAAACGAATGGACTTTCCGTTTCCCAACCAACCCTTAAAGCAATAAATGAACAATCGGTCCCCGCATTTAACTTTTCACAATTTTTAGTAATAGCCGCCCAACAACCGGACGCCCCTGAAATGAGGGGAATACCGGACCAACGACTTCTACCTTTGTGACACGTTACAACCACCTTCCACATCGCTTTATCTTCTTTATGGAAACGCCAAACACATTTCGATAATAATGCATCATTCACATCTTTCAACCGATAGATTCCCAACCCACCATATTTTTTCGGACTAGCAATCCTATCCAACGAGACCCAATGATTTTTGTTAACATCATTAGACCCCGACCAAAGACACCGACGCATAATACCCTCAAGCTTGTCAATTACACCCGATGGCGCCTTGTATAAAGAAAAATAATAAATCAACAGGCTTTCCAAAACCGATTTAATATGAGTAATACGCCCACAAATAGAAAGACTTTTAGCTTTCCAAGAAGATAATCTAGCTCCAAAAACATCAATAATCTTTCTCCAATTGTTGATTTTATTCATGTTTGCACCAACCATGATGCCCAAATAATCACACGGCATTGACCCCACTCGACAACCCAACACATCCGCCATATTTGATAGCTCGAGTCTTGTTGTACCAATACCAAAAAGACTTGATTTATGGATGTATAGATATTTAATTAAATTATTTAATGAGGAAGTTGTGTTTTATATGTTGACGTAATATTATTATTTGTAGAGAGGTCTGTGCTTACGATTTGTGCCTTGGAAAGGGAAAGAAAGGGGAGGATTGGTTGGGCTTAGGGCTGTAAACGAACCAAACGAACACGACCTTGTTCATGTTCGTTTGTTAAGGAAATAACATGTTTATGAACTGTTCATCAACAATTAATGAACGAGATTTCTTGTTCGTGTTTGTTTGTTAAGGAAATAACGTGTTCATTGTAACATCGCGTTATTTTTTTTGTTTACTTTTGCATGTATTTTAAAATTCTATATTTAACAAATTTCAAGTTCGCCCTTATTCGCTTCTTGTATGTTACTCCTACCCATTTATGACGATTCGTCATTATAATGTATCCTATTCAATTAGGGCGTTATAACAAGAAACTCATTTAGTTAAGATCTTAATATATATTTATTTATTTATTTTTTAAATAAAACATAAACATTTTTTTTATAATAATACTCTAGTTAAAAAAAAAAAAGGAAATGTAACTAGTGGTTTACTTATATCTAATATCTCCACACCATGAAAACAACATACACATTGTTTTCCAAGTTTCACGTTCGTTTTTTTTTTTTTTTCCTTTTTTTTATTTAACGTTGACAACAGTAAAATACTACAACTATGACACACATATAGTAATTAAATTCTAACCCCATCAAATCTCTTCCTAACCACCACATTTACTCCATTTAATACCCAACCACCTTAACTCACTTATAAATACAACCCCTCCCCACTTCTTAACCTTTTGTTCATCTCATTTCTCCCTAAAATTCTCTCTAATCTTCAAGGTTTTTAAGCAAACTTTCTGAAAACACATCAGTAAGTTTCTAAGCTCAAACCTTCAATTCTTTTATGTTTTTTCCTTCTCTTTTTCATCTAAAACTCCTTGGAGAAACCTCTAGGATCTTCCCCATATTTATCCACAGAAGTGTGATAAGGGTAGAGCACCTAAAAGAGGTTCTAAAGGTGGTTGTTTTCTGAATTATACTATATAATAATATAAACATATACTTTCAAGTTTCTATCTTACTAGTTTATTATTAATCTTTGGAAGGTTTGTGGTTACACCCTACCTTACCAACTCTCTTGACCCTTCTTGTGATATGGATTTATCCACACTAGAAAGGGGAAATCCCGTGTCCAAAACCCACGCTTACTTCATAAGCGAAGTGGTTATGACATGAACCTATCAAATGGATTCACATTCCTAACTTTATACCATCCGAATCATCTATGATGGTTTTGTGCTTGGACTAACTTAATCTCATGACCATCCGGATTGCCCTAAAGGCAATTTGTGCTTGGTTTGCCTAAAAGGCTTGCATGACTCTCGTGAATCTATAATCTAAAACTCGAACCTAAGACTCTAATTCTTAATTCTAGTTAATCGGAGCTAAAGCTTAATCTTCCAAGACTTATCTTTGGAACTATATCAAGACGCACCCAAAGGTGAGTTCAACTTGTCCCCCTTTTATCCTTTATTCTTTGGGGCTCAACATGTATCACTATCAAAACTCAAACGATTTTAAACTCTACAATCTATTATGCTTAGTCTAAAGTCTATCATATTCTAAATTCTATCATGCGCAATCTAAAGTCTATTATATGCTTGTACGCTATGCTATGTAGAATTATTTACTCTAACATACAATTGTTCATATAGTTGACAACCCACCTTGCATGTATAGCGCTATAGGATTGGCTATCCGCCCCCTACATGGGTCATGTTAAGCAAAATTCTTCGTGGCTAGTCGCCATTTGTATGGTTCTCTTGCATATGCCTATAAGCAAAACTTTATTATACTATGTATATATGTCAAAACTAGTATGCTCACCAATGCTTTATGTGTTGACGGATATTTTATACATGTTGCAGGAAATATTTGTTGCAGGACATTTCAAGAAAATTACTTAGGATTGGACATAGAAACTCACTCTAGTTCAAGTTGTCATATTCTTGTTGTTGTGTTTTTCGTTATTTAAACTACTTGTATTTCTATTTTTAGACAATAAATGAAATTCTATCTTTAAACTATATTGTCACAAAATCTAGTGTCATGAAGTCTTTGAACAATCTACCACAAGTCTCGCCCCGATGTATTCCGCCATCGGTTGGGGTGTGACATTCATGAATTGTTCATGAACAATTACCGAATGAGGTTTTTGTTCGTGTTAGCTTGTTAAGAAAATGAACGCGTTCTTGTTCATTTGACTTTATTTGTTAAATTTAGGTATCGGACAAAAGCGAATACATAAAAAAAATCAATGAACGTAGACGAACACAAAAATGCATTAATGAATAAAACCGAGCACAAACTAACACATATTGAATTCTGAAAATTTCATCACGAACATTATCCACCCAAAAAATATACTAATATAATTACCCTAATATACTTGACATAATCTTGATCACATAATGTCTCATAAAAAAACAAAATTATCATATTAAACTTGAACTATCGAACACAAACATAAACGAACACGTTACCGAATGTTCACGAACATAAATGAACGAACGCGACCTCTGTTCATGTTTGTTTGTTTAACTAAACGAACAAATTTTCGTGTTTGTGTTTGTTCATTTATTAAACGAACAAACACAAACAAACTTCCCGCCGAACATTTCATGAACTGTTTGTCGAACGTTTGGTTTGTTTACAGCCCTAGTTGGGCTTTCTATGCAATATCTAATGGGATTTAGGGGGGGGGGGGGGGTAGGGTGACAGCGATTAAACATGCAATACAGCAACCAATTAAGATTAAACACACAATGAGGATTTATAGTTCCTTTTCTTTTTTATAATTCTCAATAATTTTTGAGAGGGAGAGAAGAAAGAGAGAAAAATTAAATAAGATTGTAAGAGAGGATTTATTAAATGAGTGTTTTTTAAACGAGAAATCATATGCTTTTGGATTACTTTGTGAAATAATGTTGTAAGTTATGAAACTATAAAGTTAACTACTACACCCGGTTGAACCACCCGGTATAACTCGATTCAACAAGTTGAACCATTTTTAAGGCAAATCCGGTATGACTTAAAAACCGGTTTTTAAAAATTGGATATTACATTACTACCCTCACATCATAAAGCTATTTAATAATATGGGTTAGGATCAAATACACAGTGAAAGAAAAATAGGAAGTCGTAGGAAGGGTATCAAACGGACTCCGATTGAACTCATTCAAGCGGCATTGGAATCGTCTTATCGAACCCTACGTCGTTTGTTTTTAGGTCTTCGTTTTTTTGGGGTTTTAGCTTGTAGTTTTTAGAATATGCGTTATATCATTGTGTCTTTTATGTACCATTGTGTATTTTTCTTATTTTCATCGTTGTGTCATTTTTTCAATTCATTGTGTCTTTTTTCTTCAGCATTGTGTTATATTTTTTGGCACTGTGTTATATTTTGTGGCTCATTGTGTCATATTTGATAATCTATTGTGTTTTTTGTATCCTTCTCACCCTTCTCATTTTTTGTAGCCTTTGTAGAATAACCCAACCCTTAATAATATTATAACACAATTTACAAAATTACCACTCCTTTAATATCATCCCTCCATCACTTAGATCCAATGGTCATTTTTCCTTTTCACCTTTCTTACAAAACACACCATTTATATCCTAACCCCACCCTATATATATAATTGAGCAATTGTTGAGAATATGTTCAATTCAATAAATTGAACTAAATATCAACCATTTAAAGGTTCTAATGTCCTATACGTTTTCTCAAATGCCCTTAAGGGGAGCAAGAATCAAATCGACCCGAGAAACATGGCCAAAAAACCCATACCGGCGTGATCAAACCCGAGTTTACCCACTTACGTCCAGACCCAATGGTTTGCATTGAATGGGTGGGTATATATTAAAAGTGAGTTGCTTCAGGTCTGTTTATTCAAGTTAAATCATATAAAGTTTATTTTGTCGAAGTTTGCATTGAATGGGTGTATATTACAGAAATCGTCCACTCCAGCTGCACAACAGATCTGAGAACACTGTTATAACTCATAAATAATTGGATAATATACTATACCATGTAAGTCTGCAATAAATTTGGAAGTTCACACAGCAAAAGAAAGGGCAAAACAGGAAACCTTTGCAGCCAAATAGATAACCGGGATTCTATCGATGATAACGAGGTGGTTGTCCGCTTTGTGGGTACCCATTTTGACCATTAAAGTGATTCGAACCAGTACCTGGACCCATATCAGATTGCATGCCCTGATGCTGATGTGGCGGTGCGTACGGATGACTATGCATTGGCATGGATTGAGGCCCTGCTGGCGGTGGACCTGGAAGCCACCCTGCTGAAGCCTGGGGGGCTCCTGCATACCCTTCTGGAACAGGCATGTATTGGGTGGCAGCATTGTATTGTGGGGCGGCTGATGGCGGCTGTTGTCCCAAGGGTGATGGTTGTGGGCTCATGATTGGAGCAGCTGGCATTGTATAATCTCTACCCCGGTCATTGTTCACCTGAAAATCGTCATAATTATTGAATATTTAAATTATAAGATTATTGTTGTGATAATATTGCTTTTTTAGCGTAAACAAATACCTTGATACTTAAATCAGTGTGGCGTGAATATGTGACATGAAGCTTGCAAAAACCTCCATCGTAAATGCAGTGTCCTTCCAAAGCTTCCTTAGCAACCACAGCCGTCTGAACGTCTGCAAATTTAAAACATGTTTTTACAAATTATTTTTTTTTTTCAATGTAAAGTACAAAAACTTATGGGTTTTTTAAGATGAAATAATATATGCGGATCAAAAAGATCACCAGGGTATTGAATTAAAGCTTGGACTCCTCCATTTTTGTCGAACATGGCGATCTTCAAAACAGGCCCAAAAGCAGAAAAGACCTGAACCAAACAAAGAAATTAAAACAAATGATTGAAGCGATATATTAAAAATGATATTTATAGAACTTGAGACATACCATTTGTAACACATCCAAAGTGACTGCATACTGCATGTTCTCAATAGAAGCAAGAAGAACATTACTCTCGGTTTCGACTTTCTTCCCATCTAAACCCAAACTAAACTGCAGTTGTAAGAAAGTAAAAACATTAATATGAAATAACAAAAATAAATAATAATGTAACAGAACCTAATAAAAGGCATACCTGGCCACTAGCATCTATGGCTGAAGATGCAACAGGAAGCATAGGGTTGGTATAGTCCCTACATTAACAGAAAGCTTATTATGATTTGCGAAAAAAAAAGGAACACCATAAAGTAAATGATTACAAAATTTTCATAATTAACTTCACCTGCTACGATGACTCTGGAACTTGACACTTAAATCCGTATGTGCAGAATATGTTATCTTAAGAGAACATGGTCCCAGCTCCGGAATTAAATACCTGCAAATTCATAAGATAATAATTTAATATTTATTAATAACTGTTAGTTATATTGTAATTTAAGAATAGGGTTTCTTGGGATGCCAAGTGTAGATATATATGAATAGTGTGTGTGCGCACACACACACACACAAAGGCTTGACCTTATATTGAGTATCTACTCAAATATAAATATTAAAAAAAAAACCAGTAATAACTTATAATTACATGCAATACCTACCTGGGAATACTTCTTCCATCAAGAGCATCCTTTGCAGAAATAGCAGTTTCTGCATCAGTAAACTGCACCAGAGCCTGAAAAAACATATATATTTTAGTAAATCCACTTTCTAATGTGGTTACGCTTTAGTAAGAAGATATGCCTTCCTAGAAAATTTTCACACACCTGGAAACCGGCTGTCTTCTCAAAAGTTGTGATTTTATGCACAAACCCAAATGCAGAGAACACCTACAGGACACGCTTTTAGAATCCAAGAAGCAAAAGGTCGTTTACAACATTATTGCTCAACACATGTAGCAAAATATTAAATTTATTATCTTTTGCAATACAGCACACAATACCAAATGGCAACTCACTTTCTAGGTAGTAGGTACAAAGACAAACAAATATGGATTCTAATAACAGGATCAGGGAAGGCATATACTTTAGTAGCTTAGTTTACATGAGTTCACAAAAATAAAAGAAAGGGGCATGTGTTAATTCAGCAGCTGAGTGAAGCTATAAAAACATAGGGGGTGCATTATGGTGGTACGTTTTGCCTATACAAAGTAATATGTAGAGCACATTATTGTAGATTTCCATTTTCCAGTGTTAGATTCATGTATTTCGTAAATAATTTCAGCAAGCTTCTTTGCAAATACTCCTTACAAACTTGTCATGAGTTGGCAAAAATCAGAACTAGATATACTGTTCAGGAGGTACCGAGGTAGTCAATTCCTAACGAGTAACAATACACCCAATAAACCGAGCAATAGTCAAAATTCTAATATCATGCCTTATCCAAGTCAAAGTACACACAACAAGATTTACCTGATATAAAACCAAAGTTAATACAGTTTTCATCTCCACAATTACAAACCATTAGTAGATATGAAACAGGCAAAAAAACCCAACATGTATACATGACCAGTCAGAGTAGTATGAATTCATGTTTCTATCACCAATTCTCATGTCAGGCAATCATCCCAAATTCCCACCTCAAGCATCAGAATATACTAGGGTTAGTCTAGGCACATCTCTTTTTAATAGGCTGATTATGTTCTTCAGGGTTTCATCATTTTGTCAATATATTATATATACTAAATTACTAATACTAGAACAGTGTATCCTTTTACACACACAAATACAAGTATACAACTACTCTTCTCTTTTTAATAGCCCTGTTACGTTCTTCAGAGTTTCATCATCTTGTCTATATACTAATACTAGAACAGTGTATCCTTTTACGCACACAAATACAACTACTCTTTAATCTTCAGATGGTATAATAGAAAAAAAGACACCCTTCTGTTGCCATCAAATATCTCTGTATCTTTTTTCCAGAAGCTACCCCCTCTCTCCTCAAAATAGATCTGTTTTCTTAGATCTACTTATCAGCACAACTAACCTAGCAGTATATAAACAGCTTTGGAAGTAAAATCCAAATTAGATCCAAACAATCAAACCATCAACAAAGCCCACTAAGCAGCGCTACCAGAGTTGCCAGAATAGTTAGTTGATTAAGGCGCTACAGGCCATCTAAGTGGTTACAAATATCCTTTCTGTTCACTCACATACTTATATAGTTTGCCCCCTGTTACTATTAACAGAAATACAATGGCTTACTGGAATATGTGAAACCCAACCAATTTCATCTGTCCCTAGAAACTTATCTTATATATGACTAAAAGTCCATTTAACTTGTATGTCAATCATGTCACTAAAACTCAATCTTGTCTTGCGACTTTCACAAGGGATTCGTCCTCTATAGACTATATTTTTAAATTGCATCCTTTTACACACACAGAAAGACAATGCACTTTCGTCTTATTCATACCCGCCAACTAAAATGAATGACAAAAATACAATTACAAGGTGTTTAAAATACATCATATTCACTCCAAAAAGAGCTCGATGACATCATAATTTAAATGAAATCATCTCAAGCTATTTGCAAGATATATTTTATTTATATAATGCATAAAAATTATTCGTTAATAGTTTAAAGCAAAATTTTTTTTTAAATTTCCCCTTATCTCAATACTATGACCCAATTAATTAGAGGAAACTAATATTGCATATTTCTGTACACAACCACATTACATATTTAACATAACATCATGAAAAACTAAGCCACATGCAGCAACAAAGAAATCAGAAAAATCCAGAGAAAAACAAAAAACATATTAAACTATGTTAAACTCTTATAACTTTAGGGATAGGAAGAGATGAAGAGGATGAAAGAGCCAGTGTTAAGGAAGGAAGATAGGGGAAAGGAGAAAAGAGACAAACACACATGCGCTCTTTCTCCCCAAGCAATAAGCTGCCATCGAAGAATAATCCTTGAAATATGCCTGCTGATCCATTTACATTTTACGTCAATTAAATTTAACAAGCATGCGCTACAACCTACCAACTAATATTATTAACAGCATATATATCTACTTATAACTTACCTTATTATATCATGCAAAACATGAACAGAAATTACTTACCAGGTGTAAGACATCAATGCTGACAAGGCGGGCATCATTACCCTCAATAGTTACCAGAAGTACATTTCCAGCAACATCTGCGGATGTTTTGTTGTTCACGATTTCGTGCCTGTTTGAGTATTGTAGGTAGACAGTTTTCCCTCGTACCTGAGCCGGTTCTGATGACGAAGCATAATACGATATCATTGTAATCGCTTGATTTTGTTCAGCCTATAAACAATATAACACACAAAACAATAAGTCTACAGGGCCGCGGCGCAAATAAGCATAATATGTTACTATGTAACGGTAACACTCACAAATTCAATAAAGGCTTGATTTTTGTTTGCTCCAACATTACACTTTGTGTTCACAACTTTGCCAAACGGCTTCCCGAGCTCAATTAACTCTTCTTCAGTACATTCCCAAGGCAAGTTCCTCAAATGAAGAACCTTCGATGGCGTCTGCGCGTACCGAAACTGCTGCTGACTTGATACCGACGCCATTCGCACTACAAATCTCAATCCTTAAATAAAATATTAATCAATAACCTGTTCCCATCCAATTCAAAAAATACCCGAAAACTCAATAGACACCCAAATTCATATGCAAACGAGCTAAACGTTCAGCGTGTTAACCCTTTGGGCAGAAAATTCGTTCGTTTAATAAATGAGCGAACACGAACAAGACATTCCATTCGTTTAGTTAAATTAACAAACATTAACAAAGGCAGCGTTCGTTCATCTACGATCGTGAACGTTTGGTAAATATGAGGCGAAACGTTAATAAACGACAGCGTTTAGGAATTGAATGAAATAGGGATTAATTGGATACAATAAGCAAGTAAATATTAGATATGCGTCTACATAATATGTTCATGGATATAAGTAAGCGGAAATTATTAGGAATAATATATATAAAAATTGGATTGGAGGAGGATGTTATTGTTACCTGATGGAGACGAAGAAGTTTCTGAAATTAGGGTTTGAGGTTGGGAGAAATCACAGGGCAATAATAATAATAAGGGATTATGAAATTTACGGGAATTCAACTTAGATTTTTTTGGTATGTGTCGGTGTAGGTTTTGTGAAAATGGTGTACCCGTAACATGAGATTGCGGATTTATCATATGTGGCAAATGACCGACAATCTGCGGATCTGGTATGGTGAGGTGAGGTGGCGAGCTTAGCTAGAAAGGGGCGATGAGTTGGCTATACCTACAATCTCAGATTGCGGGTTTGTATGAAAATAAACTATTCTTGTACAGAGAACCGCAATCTTAAATTGCGTATTGGAATTTTATAATTAAACCCGCAATCTCAGATTGTGGGTATATCCTACATGTGTCATGTCAACGATGCACCAGAAGTCAACTCACTTGCCACATAGGCTAATATCGCAATCTTAGATTGCGGTAACACTATAAACTAAATTTTGTTTCTTACATTTACCTATTACACAAAATATCTTTGTTTTTCTACCAGAGCAGCAAAAAAATCATTCAACTTACATGTAAATGTTAAATAAAAAAGGTAATCAAATTGTACTTTTACATCTGTTTGGTTAATATAATATATGTTTTTACTAGATTATCTTCGGTGCTTTTTTGAGATAGACAAATTTAATATGAAGCGACAAAATATGTGTATTGTAAAAGGGATTAAGTAGTTTTTTCATAAAAAAATAAAGCATCAACACTCGATAGCTTATAAAACATACTTCTATATAATTGTCACTTTCTCAAGACATTCTAAAACTGTGATGTGAACCTGAAAAAAAAATTCAATCAAATTTGTATCAAATGATATGTCATGATAATGATGATGATGATGATGATGATGATTGATTTAAAAGGCGTGCATGATGAGGTGATTAATTATCACTTATCAGCTAGAGATTTACCTTGTGTCTAAAAATCATATGTTACATCTAACCGACTTAGCAACATTTGTAATCAATGTTCCTAACAACACCAATCAAAATACAAAAAAAAATTCTACCAAACTGAGTACATTTGTAAATGTTTGCTACACTGAACTATTTGTTTTTTCAGAACGGAAAAAAAGGTAAAAAGAAAACGTTATTTTGGAATTTTATCAACAAGCTGTTTGTGTAGGAATGATTGGTAAATGAAATATGAATCGGAGACTAGACCTTGATATACCTAAGAACAATTCATTTTGTTAGCATGAGATATTGGTAGCCGCGGATTGTTTGATTCGAATAAAATTTCAAATGGGTAGAAACTATTAACACAAGTGGGGCTGCAAACAAACCGAACAAACACGAATAAGGGCTTGTTCGTGTTCTTTCGTTAAGAAAATATATGTGTTCATGAACACTTACCAAACGAGATTTTCTGTTCGCCTTCGTTTGTTAAGAAAATACTCATGTTCGTGTTCGTTTGTTAATTTTGTTCATAAACACGCACGAACACAAACAAACAAAATGAAGTGTTCATGAACGGAAACAAACACAAACGGGCATATATATTAACTTTCGAATAAGATCAAATTCACACACATTAACTAGATCCACCCAAAATATAACATATTTATTTAAACATACTTAGTACTTAATAAAATATTGGTAGACATAATAAAGTTGTGTTTCATATATTTACCCGTTGTGTTTTATATATTTACCTCATATAGATTATATATTTATTTGGGTAAAATAAATAAAAATAAATTCGAAACAAATTATAATAATTAAAAACCCTATTAAACTAGCGAACACAAATAAACATAAACGAACATGTTACCGAACGTTCACGAACGAACACGACTTCTATTCATGTTCGTCCGTTTAACTAAATGAACAGAATTTTTCGTTAATGTTCGGTTATTTATTTAACGAACGAACACAAACGAACCTTCCGCCGAACAATTTATAAACTGTTTGTTAAAGTTAAATTCGTTTGTTGCCCTAAACACGAGTATCAATAAATTAAAACATAAAATATTAAACGGAATACATACCAACAAGACAATTAAAGCCTTTACGTAAACTGTAAAGCCAAATTATGAGTTTTTTGCTGAAATGGTGGATTTTTCAAATACATTTGTGTCTTTGGTAGATGTTAGAAGGTTGGTTGTGAAAAGGGAAGTCCCGCAATCTTAGATTGCGGGAGTTGATGACTGTGTTGCTGACTGTATTACTCTCCTGGACGACGAGGGAGTTTTGCTTGATAAGATGGCATGTGTTTGGTAGCATTTGATTGTAATCATGAAGAGTACACTTCCGCAATCTAAGATTGCGGAAGTCTTTATATGTTTTTTTTGGCTTACAATGGACTAGGTCTTATTATATATAGAGGTTAGTTTAGAAAAATGAATCGAAGTTTAGTTATTAAAAATAAATTCAATCGTCCAGGAATCCAACATCTACACATACATTACCACCTTAAATCATTTTCCCTGTTAATTAATATGGCATCTCTAAACCCCGGTCCTTGCAATAATCCACTTCTTTGGGCTCAACTACAACATTGTACTGCGAAGCTGTTTAAAGGAAATGGCGAAGAGGGTTTTAAATTTGATTGTAGACGGGGTGACCAACCATTTTGGGGGGCAATTGGCGAGCATCCGTTAGATCCACACATTCAAGAATTGGTGCGGATCGCTGGTTTTACTGGAGTTCTTGAGTGCGGATACCGCCAAATTGACCGAGGGCTAATAGTTGCCCTTGTTGAAAATGGCGTCCTGAGACCCACACGTTTCACCTAAGAATTGGTGAGGCCACAGTGACGTTACAGGACGTTAACGTCCTAATGGGTCTGCGGATTAATGGTGCAGCGGTCACAGGAGCCGAATTCAGCATGAGAGATGATGCGGAACGGGTAGAGTATGTCGCAGAATTGTTGGGTGTAGAAAGTGAGCCTCGTAATTTCCACGGAAACACTTTGGAATCCAGCATAATTGTAGAAGAAATAAAGGCTCTGTTACCCGCTGACGCCAATGAGGGCGAGATCACACGACGCGCACGATGTGTGATCTTAATTATTTTGTCATTTTGTTTCTTTCCCGAAACAAGCCAAAGTTTTGTGTCGTTGTCATTTTTACCACAATTGTTGGATCTTCATCAATGTGGGAGGTTGAGTTGGGGGAGTGCTGTGTTAGCATGGTTGTATCGTAACTTATGAAAAGCAGTAGTAAGGACCACAGCCACGGTGGCAGGTCCTATGTTTTTGTTACAATTGTGGGCCTGGACCAGAATCCGGGTATTATCCCCCAGAATTATACCCCAGTTGCCAGCTGGAGTTCCTTTTGGTGTCATGTAAGTATTCTGTTATGCCTACATAATATTTATTAAAACATGTTAATTTAACTAATGATTGTTTTTATAATTATATTTATAGTTGGTGTGTGAGACATTACTTTACGGAGACCGCGTCACACTCCTTACGCCAAATTCGTTCAGAGTTACAAAATCTTCATGAGGAGTCGATAAGAGTTAATTTACATTATATTACTGGTTAAATTCGTACCATGTCTTAATAATATTTTTTTTGTGAACCAGTTTATTTGGTGACCATATGAAGAAGCGTTTGAGTCTTTGCCGGATTATTGCAGAGACGGGGAGGATTGATGGTGCTGTGAGTCTTACATTGTGTGGATGCATGTAGTTGAATACCACTCACCATCGAGGGTCCTTAGACAGTTCGGGTTCTGTCAATTGAGACATCAGGATCCTCCCCTACCCCTGAAGTCCATCATAAATTGCATGCAATGAAGCGTACCGGGAGAAGACACACAAACTAGACATATCAACATGCCGACTATATCTCTTCCTGGGATGATCGCAGAGCCAATAGGGTGGACGGGGAACGAACGATAGTTCCTTCCGTGTCTCCAGATTACATGACTTGGTATTTGGAAAACACGGTTGGATACGTCACCAACCCGATGAATAATCCAGTACCACAAACCAGATCCCGAGATCATGGGTCGATTACCGCACTACTGGTTTGTATATCACTTTAATAATTATGAATTACTATATAATGCGAAAAACTATTTTAATATTTGTTTTTTAATATTATTGCAGCTGGAAGGGTATACCGAGATACATAGTCAAGCGGCTCGGTATATGGCAAGCGCTACTGCACAACTTAGAGACATTCAAAACACTGCTAGCGCAGTGTTGTCTTCAATTCGCGAAGGAGATCGCGTGAATTATCCTTCACGTCTTGAATTCGCGAAGCGGAGACGTGTTGATTATGACGAAGCAGGGCCGTCAACATTCCAGATACTCCCATGTATGATGATGTGGACTATGCTGAGTTAGGAAGGTTGCTGAATGATGATGATGGGAGTGTTATTTTTACAGGGACTGTTTCGTTCACATCCATGTTAGGGGGTTCATTCCACAACACTCTGGGGTTCATACCTACTCCTCACAAGTCTATTATGTGTACCCCCTACCCCCTTATAACACTCAGGAATCTTCGTCCACTCTAATTGTTCAAAATGAACAACCAGCTCGGAATGTGGGTCGACCCCTATGTGGTGCCGGTGGTAGATTTTGTAATCTACCTAGTTGTGGTGGTCCTGGTTTTTGTAATAATCCTGCATGAAATTGTATTATGTTGAATTTCAAACTTATAAAATGAAAATGGAAATTGAAATGGAAATGGAACACCCAAATGTAAGAAACGAGTACTAAGGTAAACCGATAACATACAATATCAAAGCAACACAAAATAGTACTACTACTACAAACTTGCATAGATAAAACAGATCACAAGAAATCACTGTTGGCGGAATTGGCAGCTCTTTTTATTGTGCCCAGTCAACTTACAAATGCTACATTTAGGGCGTGCTCTTGGTTGTTCTTCATGCGTAACATCCATCTCATTATGTATCCTCTTTTGCTTCAACCTCCCACGTTTGACGGTAATTTGTGACGGTTTACCACGAATTCTTCATGTTGCCTGGTCCCAATCTTTTTTATGACCGAGGGGGTAAAAGTGCCCGCTGTACTGCAACCGATACATGGAAGTGTGGTATCGAGGATCAACAATGTCATGAATATTCTTACGGCGCAAATGGCAAACCGCTATAGCATGCGAACAGGGCTTACGTTCTATTTGCCACTTTGCACACGAGCAACTTCTGTTACCGTACTTAACCGTATAATCGTTCCCTCCGTCATCATTGGGTTGCAGACGAGAATCCACGTGGTACCGCTTCTGGGAAGCATTATACAAACGTACATAGTGTTCTCGGGACTTAGCATCACGATCGGAAATGACCATCCATATCAGGGGGCAACATTGTTTCGCACCGTCTGGCAATTCGATAATGGATGTTGAATTGATCAACATCCCTTATAAATGTAAAGTGTATGACTGCCTTTATAGGCATCATCCTTGCTTTCGACAACACATGGTTAAAACACTCAGACATGTTTGTTGTTAGGTTACCCCAGCGGCGATTTTCGTGGTCTCGCACCAACGTCCACTTATGGAGGCAAATATCTCTCAAGTATCTCCACGCCTCTATCTTAATGTACTTCATCTGTCTGATGGCATACCGATACTTACAATGCTGGGATGTGCTTCCGATTGTCCAGCAAAGCTTCTTCAACGTGTTGCTCTTGAACTTTGACCCGAGATTGCTTCTTATGTGACGAAGACAATAACGATGGTAAGCATGTGGCTCCCTCCATCCTTCCAATTCCTCCATTGCACGTATGATTCCCACATGTCGGTCTGAAATAACACAAAGGGGACGGCTGGCATTGTGATGTGATACATGCTCCCTAAATGTCACACCCCGATTTTCCCGTCGGTTGTGAACGTTTGGCACCTTTACTACGCAGCGGAATATTTTGACTAAGACTTCTACATGTTCCGAACGCCTTTTTCTAAGCCTTCTAGGGTCTCCAATCCCAAGGCATCGCTTATTTCCAACCGTGTCGTTGCCAATATCTAGACCTGAAAGACATGCTTAAAAAGGTCAGCATAAAGCTGGTGAGTTCATGGTTTTAAGTTTATCGTTCTTAACCCATTTTTCTTTCAAAACACTTGAGAAAGTATTTGCAAACGTTAATGAGAGTTTATTTTGTTTACGCAAAACATTATTTGGGAAAATACATATAAAAATCCCATTTTAACCTTTGCTGGTTATTCCTTTCTTAGCTTTCGACTCGACTCGCTTTGCCATATATTTACCTCCCCATAAAGATAAATATATCCAAGTTTTGCCGATCGAACATACATATAAAAAGTCTCTTTTAATTTATTACCGGGCGCTCCTTTCTTAACCTTCGACTCGACTCACTTTGCAATATATTTACCTCCCCATAAAGATAAATATACCCAAGTTTCGTCGACCGAACCTTTAACCCAAAAGGAGACTTCCATAATAACTTTAGAAAAACTTTCTCATATTACTACGAAAACCATTTTTCCCGGAGTTAGCCACCGGGCAATCACGTGCGCCGAAAGCGGAAATGATCAAATAAAATAACCATTATTTGAAAAGTTAGTGCGCGTAACAAACATAAGAAATGTGCTACATAAACTTAGGGTTGCAAATCCTAATACCGATGACGTCCCCATGAGCCCGTAACCAAAACCAGACTACTTACTTTTGCCCCGCACGTTGTTATAGTGGTAACAACAATTTTAGAATATCGTAACACCCCTTGGTCCATCCGAGTTGACGCTAATCAACCGGGGGTGGGTCCCCGTCAAGGACCGACAGTACTATCCCCATATTCTACGGCTACATCACTTTGTATTAATGGTTACAGTTAACTGCGGAGACTGCACGTCCCACTAGACTTTTCCGTTACCCATGTGCCCATCTTATGTACCATTTCAAGTTTCCACAGTTACCGCACATTTTAATACTCATAACTTTCATTTCCCTTTCTACCCACGTACGATTTTATAAAAGCATTGTAACTTTACAAGTTTTTCATAAACTTTGTTATGCTTTAAAATAAACAGGTTTTCATAAACAAGCATGTCTTCCCCCCGAAAACATTTACAAAACAGTAAAAAGTGGGGTCATGAACTCACCTTAATTTCCTTGCTTAGCTAGCAACCAAAGCCCGAAGCTTTGACCGACTTCCTCGTGCCCTATTACCAACAAAGGACACCTTAAAAGTCTATCACATATAAGCCTAGCCTATTATCCGGCTAAAAGATAGTTTGTCCAACTATCTAGACTCGTGTGTACTAACTCGAATCTTAATGTGCTTTAACTCGACGAACCGGTCGTGACTTATCTTACTTACGCGCCAACACACGACATAGTACCCAAGTTGCGCACTTGTTCTATTCGCGTGTAACCCACGTTGGACTAATACTACGAAACGTATGGTTATCCTGAGCCGTAGCTCATCTTGTAATTCGGATAGATGTATTTGTCTTGTATCATTGCTTTTAGGAAAATACAAGTATAGTTACTAAAACCGATCAATAACAATTGTCGCTCCTTTTCCCAAATCCGTGTGCCTTTAAAGGTTTCAAAACATTAAGTTTTACATAAGCATTTCCAAACTAACCAAATGTTCATGTATTTTACACCCGAACGATTAACAATGTTTAGTTACCAAAACCATTGAGAACTCGTCATCCTTGTCGCTTTGTAAATAATACTTGTATTTGTTTTTGAATTATTGCTCGGGTTTCGCCTTTATTAAATATTTGTCAAAAACGTTGCGATCTTGGATGAAATACCTTTTATTAAAACACTTGGGGAACATCATTTATAAAAAATATGCGACAATTCCATTTTCGTTGCGCCTTGGATTTTATAAAAATTTTGGCAGAGTTTCCTCTGTTTTTGCGCCAACCAGAAGACACAAGTCGTCTACAATTATCCCAAATTCAACACCCAATACAAGACATCAAATCCATTTATCCGCAATTCCAAACCAAACGACACTTATACGTTTCGACGCTTTATATAAATTATGCTTATTTATATAACACATATAACAATATATATATACATATACCATATAGTCCAACATATTTAGTCCAATACACGATATAATAAGTCACGCTTTAGCCCAAATACCACTTTTTGCTTAGTATATTATCGGTTCATTCGCGAGTTAGATCTTTATTCGTATTTATTATTTACATATAAATTATATATTGTAAATATAACAAAGCAATTACGAATAAGTTATACCGAATGTTTAAACGCGTGTTTCGCCATGTGAACTCTATTTGATCGGCGCGTTGACCGGATCTGGCCAATTGACTCAGTTTGACTGTTGACCCGAACTGTTGACCAGCTTTGACTGAACATTGACCAGTGTTGACCGCGTGTTGACTGAACCGAACCATCCAGATCTGAACCGGACCACCCAGATCTGTCACGAACCGCACGGATCTAACCAGATCTGGCCTGCGCGATAAAACTTAACCCAAAACAACCGGATCTGACCCGAGACACTTAACCCGCGTTCAAAATCTGGCCCAACCGAACCCAAACTAGGACTCAAAAACCATCGGACAACCATTCAAAACCCACCATAACAGATCTGTGAATGGAGCCTTGAGACTTAAACCGAAATCCACAAGGGAACGACAACCACCACCCGAACCAACCACCACAACCACCATCAAGTCTGATGACCACCAAGACCCAACAATCGGTCACCCCCTGCTCCGATAAAACACCACCGGAAATAACATGACCAGAACTCAACTCGTGGAACCCATCAACTCGTCACCTCCACCGTGGCCATGCCTAAAGCCACCATCAGCCACCATTGAGTCCAGGCCACCATCTTCGAGGTCTAAAACACCACGTCATTGGACCTATAACAAATTCAGACTCGAGAGTAATCAACACGACCGACCCCTAACCTGTCAGCAAAACCCATAATCGGACCACCACTAACACCAAACGACCACCACTCAACCACCGAACACAGCAGCCCCTTCAGATTCATCACCGGCCTCCATTCGAGTGTTGATACGGCTGCTCGTTGGTCTTATATCAAGCTGAGAGGGGATCGGGTTTTAGAGAGATAGGGTAGAGAGAGAGAGAGCTCGCAGAAAGAGAGTAGAGAGAGAAAGGAGATGTAGCGGCAGCTGAAAAATGAAGGGGATAAGAGTGTAGTGAAGCTTTTATAGCTAGGGTTTGTTGGTAGGTGAGTTGTACCGCGTATCGAACCCGCATCAACGTAAAACGCCTCGGTTTATATTTAGGTTCGCAGTTAAAGATAACCACTAATGTTCACAAGATTAAAGCCAGATCCAATCCAGGACTATCCCCTCAAACCCAGAGCTCACTAGGGCTTCCATGCATTTCGTTTTATGGTTTTGTGTGCACCCAAAATGATAAAACGCTCTACATGGTCCTCCCAGTGTTCTCCTAGTTTAAAGATCAAATCACCGAACATAGACTCTTAGCTACACACCGTAATGCTACGGTAGTTTATGGCAAGTGTTTCTATTGGAGTCCGAAAGGGAGGTGTCCGAGCTTTGGACAAATCTCATGAGTACACGAGTTACTCCAATAGACCACACTGCCTAGAAAACAAGTAACCCAACCTAAGATAGAACGGATGATGTAACGTAGAAAGACCAACGATTTAGAGACACCCCGACAAGACCATACGTAAACCACTATAACGTTTAGTACCATGTGATCGTCTAGTGTGTGCGACTCGGCTATAGACTAGACTCTACATGCAGTCCTAGTTCACTATAACCATTGGCTCTGATACCAATCTGACGCGCAGCTGGTGGTAACCGGACCTCAAATCAATCTTGGAATAATAACTAGAACCCTGAAGCTGGTCGAATAGATCATCGATGCGTGGGAGAGGATAACGGTTCTTGATGGTCAATTTGTTCAGCTCTCTGTAGTCCACACACAATCGGAAACTTCCATCCTTCTTCTTGACAAACAGAATCGGGGCTCCCCAAGGGGAAGAACTCGGTCTAATGAAACCCTTGTCCAAGAGTTCCTGTAACTGGCTAGACAACTCTTGCATCTCAGGAGGTGCAAGACGGTAGGGGGCCCGAGCAATAGGAGCAGCTCCCGGCACGAGATCAATACCGAATTCGACCTGACGATGGGGAGGAAGACCAGATAAATCATCGGGAAACACATCAGGAAACTCACGCACAACCGGAATATCGTCGATCTTCTTCTCATCCGCAGAGGAAACAGATAAAAGTGCCAGAACGGCGGAATAACCCTTTCGAATACACTTAAGGGCTTTCATGCTAGAGATGATATTCAGCGGAACACCACCCTTGATACCGTACACAGAAAGAAATTTCTCCATCAGGGAGAGGAATCCGAATAACCTTATCGTAACAGACGATCTCCGCGCGATACAAAGATAACCAATCCATTCCTACCACAACGTCAAAACTACCCAATGGTACCGGCATAAGGTCGATGGGGAACGATAAACCCGACAACTCTAACTGACACTCCCGAAAGACACTAGTAGCTTCAATCGTTTTACCGTCAGCCAACTCAATAACATACTTGGTCTCTAATGGTACGGGTACTACATCTAGCAGTCGACTAACATCCATGGATACAAAACTCTTGTCGGCACCAGAATCAAATAACACACTAACAGAACGATTATTGAGAAGAAACGTACCGGTGACTGTATCAGGGTCCTGTCTAGCCTCAGCGGCTCCAATGACGAAGGCACGTGCATTTCTGCCGCCGCCCCCGTTGTTCCCATTCCCGTTGTTTCCACCCTGTTTCAGTTTTGGGCAATCCTTCTTGTAATGCCCAGTGTCACCACAGTTGTAGCATCCTTGTTTCCCTGTAGTCCCCTGAGTAGTCGGAGCTGAACTGTTGATCGGAGCCTGAGTCGATGGAAGTGTAACCCGACAATCTTTAGCATAATGCCCTGTTCGCTGGCAGCGATGACAACGGTTACTGTCGCAGTTCCCTTGGTGATGGCGTCCACACTTGTTGCATTTGGGCAGTTTTCCCGCATAACCACCCTGCTTGTTACCCGAAGAAGATGAACCCCCATTATCAAACCTTTTACCCTGCTGTACAGACCCAGACCCTTTCCCGTCGTTTTCCCACTTGCGCTTATTGTTCTCTGGAGCCTTAGCAGTCGAACCTTTCGCAGGCAAAATCCCCTCATTCACTTTTAAGTTGGTCATCCTATGGGCCGATCGAACTACCTCCGCATAAGTAAGATGATTTCCAGCAGCTACCAACCCTGCAATTTCCGGCACTAACCCTGAGACATAATGTTCAATCTTACGATACTCTGGCACGTGCAGATCGGGACATAGCACTGCCAACTCATTCCTCCTCACAGTATACTTCTCGATTTCCGACCCAGTCATTTTGAGGTTCCACACCTCATGCTCCAGCTTCTGTACCTCTTCCCTCGGGCAATACTCTCGCTTCAGCAACTGTACAAAGTTCTCCCATGGCATAGCATATGCCTCCCCAATACCCATGTTCTGGGTGATACCATTCCACCAAGTCAATGCCACGTCCTGAAATAACGCAGCCGAATACTTCACCCGATCTTCTGGGAGACAGTTACACATCAGAAATACCGACTCCACTTTCTCCAACCACCTAAGCAAACTGACCGCACCCTCAGTGCCAGAGAATTCCTGGGGCTTACAGTCCCGGAACATCTTGTAGGTGCACATGGGTGGGGGTGGGTCAACAGGACCACCTGAAATGAAACGTATGAGAAACCACGAATAACGTAAACAAGGTTCACCAATAAGGCAAAGAAAACGGATAAAACAACTTACCACCACCGTTGTGCCCTAACTGAAAGGCAGCCTGGAGCAAGTTGTTCAGATCAGCCTGTGATAGGTTAATACCTCCACCACGACCACCAGCACCACCGCGACCACCACCACGTCCACCATTGCGACCACCTCCACGTCCTCCACGCACTCCAGACATGATTCTGGCAGAAGGAACGAGAAAATTTAGTTTCGCAGTTAAAGATAACCACTAATGTTCACAAGATTAAAGCCAGATCCAATCCAGGACTATCCCCTCAAACCCAGAGCTCACTAGGGCTTCCATGCATTTCGTTTTATGGTTTTGTGTGCACCCAAAATGATAAAACGCTCTACATGGTCCTCCCAGTGTTCTCCTAGTTTAAAGATCAAATCACCGAACATAGACTCTTAGCTACACACCGTAATGCTACGGTAGTTTATGGCAAGTGTTTCTATTGGAGTCCGAAAGGGAGGTGTCCGAGCTTTGGACAAATCTCATGAGTACACGAGTTACTCCAATAGACCACACTGCCTAGAAAACAAGTAACCCAACCTAAGATAGAACGGATGATGTAACGTAGAAAGACCAACGATTTAGAGACACCCCGACAAGACCATACGTAAACCACTATAACGTTTAGTACCATGTGATCGTCTAGTGTGTGCGACTCGGCTATAGACTAGACTCTACATGCAGTCCTAGTTCACTATAACCATTGGCTCTGATACCAATCTGTCACACCCTCAAAATCCACTTGCGGAGTTTTACCGCGAGGCGCATGACAAACCAGGATCCAAACCAACGATCACAATAAACAAGTCTAAATGAATTAAAATGCAATTTCAAAACATAGTTTAAAATCCCGTTTACAGCGGAAGCTTATTCAAAACATTATCCAAAATAATAAACCAATGTTCAATGTAGTAAGACCATGCAACCCTAACATAGACGCCGTGCAGACGCGTGCGCCCTAGTCCTGTCGTGCTACCTTAGCGACCTGAGAAAACATGTAAAAGTTTACGTCAGCACAAAAATGCTGGTGAGTTTACAGGTTTTGTATCCAAGTACCAAGTCCACCTGTCCATACTATAACAAATAGAAAACCAGTATACGCTAGCTAGGCGTACGTTTTGTTACTACCACGATTGGAAAACCATTACTAACGCGAATACCAAAAGTATGCCCGATGTATGTTCCTGTTGTTCCTGTTGTTCCTGTTTGAGACAATATGCACCCGCCGACCCTCCAAGTCGACGAGCGGGGTTGGTCACTCCCAATAGCGCTATTCACATTTCCCCGTTGTGCAAACCCGCACATTCATGGTTCCCCCCGGGACTTCCAAAGATCGTGTAGTACACAGTGTAACCCATAGTATGACAGTAATTACCAAATAATCGTTTTAACACATGTTTTCTCCCCCGAAAGTATAAAACCAGTTTAAAAGAGGGGCCGTAAACTCACCTTAAGTTCCGTTACTCCTTAACCCGAGTAAACTCAGCTGCTATGCTAGTCCCGTAAAGCGGCGACCTAACATACGACAGTTACAAGTACTTAGACTAATAACCCGCAGGCTAATTAGTCCCTAGATGTCCAGACCATAACCAAGTTCGTTTGAAAACACCGTGACTGTTTAACCGACCCAAAGTACAAGACTCGACATCCCATTGGTGACCCGAGACTCCCCGTGTTATGTTTACGCTCCAAAACATACAATAACGCAAGTACACTTAACATACGTTAACGCACAACAAGTTATAGCACATAGTTCACGTATCACCGAAATACATCCAAATATATGTTACCAAGTTATTAGACATGTTACGGGGTTCCTAGCATGTTTCTACATGTCAAATCGGTCCTCGGAATGCTAATTTACACTTACTGCAGCAGTACACGCGATTAGGAAAAGTCAACTAGCATTTAGGTTGGTCAACTAGCAATTAGGAATCCTAATCGCCACTATTATAGGCGATTGGGCTATACCATATGAAATTATTAGCATTTAGGGCTAATCACATGAACTTACTAGCAATTGGGGCTAATCACCTGAAATTATAGGCGATTGGGGCTAATCACATGATATTATTGGCGATTAGCACCCCAATCGCATGAGTTATAGGCGATTAGCATTGCTACTCGCCTGTAACCATGCTGTTCCGGTTTTTCGCGCGTTTAACACTCCAAATCAGATCCAGAACGTGTGTAACTACCCAATATCATCCCAAACACTATCCTAAACATGTTTAACCCGAAACCCTTCGTTCAACCTCGTATAATCAGTCCTGCATGCAACCAAAGCAATCCAAACACCATTCACATAGCATGCAACATCAAACAAACACATGTAATCATAACCCTATTATCCAATTACTGAGATTTCTATCATCATACTACCAATATCAATTCTGACCTAGCATGATAACACATCAAATCATCATCAAGAATCATAAAAATCCTATCTTTCTAATCATACACACCCATAACGCATGTATATTAGTTATAATCCGATTAACAATCCTTATTGACGATTTTCAGAAAGCTTTTTCGTTTATGAACAGGTCTGGACCATTAGGGATTTATTAAAAACGTTTACAAAGTGTTATGGATGAGAATCAAACCTTAGGATTATGAAAGAATGATGATTAGACCTTGAAACCTTGTGTTTTTGATCAAAATCGCCTTCCAGAGGTTGTTTATGTGTTTGGGGCGGTTATGGGACGACTAGGGTTGATATTAGGAAGTTTAGGAGGTTAAGCATTGTATTTATAGGCGTTTCTAGTCGTCCAGCCCGTAACTAGCGATTGTGCAGCAGTTTCATGCGATTAGGGCTGCTAATCGCATGAATGTGCATGTGAGTGGGCCTAATCGCCCTTAACATCACACGATTGGGCTCCCACTCGCCCCTATTGATGCCTACTCGCCTCCCTTATAGGCGATTAGGCCTCCCTAATCGCCTATAGGGGCTGGTTTGGTGCGTTTTGCGCGTTAAACCCCGTTTTAACATATGTTAACACATATTAACATACCGACAAGTCATATAATGATTGTAAACACATAACACAAGTAAATACACATATTTACACTCGTTCACCAATTCCCGGGACTCGAGACTCGTACGTTCCGTATGCCCTGACGATCCTACAAATCGTCACCGTTTGTACACTTGGTTAAGGACTGACATCTAACGAACCTCTAGACCAACATCCAATGATCTTCTAGACTAACCAATAGTTCCCGAACCATAACCCGACTTAACTAACCCAGTTAAGTACAATATACGCGTGACTCGCTAAGGTAGACTTTCATCTAGACAACGTTGTTAACCAGAATTTGCCGGGTGTCACAGTAGGTGACATCGACCTTCAACGCCTCCTTTACGCGGGTCATAATCTGTTTAACCGGGAAAGTTAAATCAGCCTTGACCTGTGCATAGATATGTGATGCAATATCTCTGGACCGTAGTGCCCTGTTGTTATTTCTTTCTACCGTTGAGTAGCATGTGTGTCTTGGACTCCATTTGTGCAAACGCCAGAACGCTCCTTTATGTGGACGTGATGAAACAGCAGCCCACATATATGAAGAGTTTTCGTTCTTGAATTTAACTCTAAATGTACCCGGTCTGCTTTCTATCACACGTAACTCCCTGTTACATTCCACGTTCCAATACCGAATGGCTTTAACTACTTTCTCTTTACTTTCGAAGTAGATACCGACACGGATACTGTTTACGTTTCCATTCCAGATCTCCATCGTATCTTCATCGTCGAAATCGGGTAGGCGATACGCTTCTAACCCTTTGTCTTGCTCGTCGACATGTCTGTCTATGGGGAATGAACGATTGATCCCTTCATGAAATTCAGCACCTGTTGGGGCTTGTACTGCCCAGGCTTCTCCTTCTTCTTCGGCGCTTACTTCTGAATCAACGTCGTCACTTGGTTGAAACTCAGTCTCTCTACTTGTATCCGACATAAAACCTTGCAATGAACGATACTTATATCAGGATAAATCCAAATATTGTATTACGAATAAGAGTATGAATACCTTGAGAGTCATCTGAAGGTACATTGTTAAAATTGTTCTCGTTCTCATCATATCTGTCTTAACGACCGCGAGGCAACCTCCTTTAATCCGTGCTTACCTTTCCAGCTGTAAAAAAAAAAAAGAGTTACTTTATTTAACAAATAATTATTTTATATAATATAAGGGTAATGGAGAAAATATATACATAGCACCATAAGGTTTTCTAGGGATCAACCGGGTTGAACACTTGGGGGATAGTACACTGATTCGTGTCCAGGCCCACAACTGGAGTATAATCATAGGTCCTCCAATTGTTTTATCAGTGGAGACTACGGCTTTACACATATTTATGTACAAACAAGCCAATGCAGCACTCCCCCAACTATATTGGCCACATCTTTCTAACGATTCAAGGTGCCTTAAAAATGTCAATGATGTCAAACCATTAGAAGAGTCAGCAAACAATGTGTTACCCACAATAATCAAGACCACACAACGTGCTTGTTGTGTAACATGTTGTGTAATCTGATTCATATCTGCCCCTTCAGGCAGTACTTCTTTTAGTTTTTCTAAAAGGTGTTTTGTTTTAATAGAATTTCCAGACAACATTCCCTGCTCCGTCTCTATGCCCAACAAACCCCCAACTAGCTGCAATTGATCTTGGGATGACCATTTTTCCTCTGGTCCTGCCAAGGGTGGACCGTTGACTCGCAATCCCAATAGCACGTTCACGTCCTCTAAAGTCACCGTCGTTTCACCAAACGATAGGTGAAACGTGTGAGTCTCTGGACGCCATCTTTCTACCAACGCGGTTATCAAACGACGGTTATAAAGTTGGTATCCAATATCAAGAACCCCACCAAACCCAACCATTCTAACCATCTCTTCAACATTGGGGTTTAACGGATTTTTTCGAATGGCAGTAAATAATGCCTGGTCCCCCCGCCTAATATCAAGCTCTGTGGCATGGCCAACATCATCTTCGAACAGATAAGCCGAACGATGTTTTGGCTGCAGCCATATAAGCTCATTGTTTCTTGGACCCAGGTGTAAATGTACCATAGTTTTTTTTTTTAAGATGAAGTTTGTGCTTGTGCTTGTGAATTTTATTGCTTTGTGTATGTTCTTATAAGTTTGCTTTCACTAAAGGTGTATGTTCTTCATATATATTGCAAATGCATCCAGATTGTTAAATTGATTTGATGTTAGCTTGGTTACTATACATACTATTTGCCATCAGAGAATCAATTCTCTTTTACTCACACAACAAGCTACATACCTACTAAAGTCATATTAATTATCATGCATGTGTAAGGTTACAAGACAAATGTGCACTCAATCACTCTCACAACTTCACAACTTTGGCTGCAAAAAAACTATTCAACCTGCCTCTCATGCAATCTCACATTGCGAGAGTTCATTTTTTAATACACATGCAGCACCACCATAAAACCAAAACACCCCCTGCAACATATTAGACAACTCCCGCAATCTTAGATTGCGGGACTGCCTGTCCTCCAGCCAACTCAGCAGCCGTCCAAGCCAAACTCCCTCGTCGTCCACGTCGTCCAAGCCAAACTCCCTCGTCATCAACTCCCGCAATCTAAAAGATTGCGGGACTACCCTTTTCACAACCAACCTTCTAACATCTACCAAAGACACAAATGTGTTTGAAAAATCCACCATTTTCAGCAAAAAACTCGCCAAATTATAGTTATACTTTGGCGCTAAAATGAACACTATAAACTCTTGTTTGTTAAAGACATGGAAGCATCATCGATTTAAACACCATCCAACGTATCTCTACACAACCTTAAACAACATCGTACCAACTTGTGTCAGAAACTACAACATAACCTCAACCAACATGGCCATAGCAACCCATTCAAGAAACGGCCAAATAGACATTGCCCGCAAAGTGTTCGACGAAATGCCGCAACGAACAGTTGTATCTTGGAACACCATGATATCCACATACACCAAATGGGAAAGATATTATGAAGCTCTAAACATACTTTCATTAATGCATTTCAACAATGTGAAGCTAAATGAGACAACCTTTTGTTCCGGGTTAAGCGCCTGTGCTCGGTTACCTTCAGTTTATGCAGGCAAGCAGCTTCATGGGCTGGTTTTGAAATGTGGGTTGGAGAGTTTTCCGCTTGTGGGAAGCGGGTTGTTGTACTTTTATGCTAGATGTTGTGAGGTTGAAGAAGCTAGAAAGGTGTTTGATGAATTACATGAAGGGAATGGACTGTTGTGGAGCTTGATGGTAGTGTGTTATGTTCGGTGTAATATGTTAGACGAGGCGGTTGATGTGTTTGGTAAAATGCCGGTTCGTGATATTGTTGCGTGGACTGGATTGATTTCGGGGTTTTCGAAGACGGATGGTGGGTTAAAGAAGGCTTTGGAGTATTTTGTATTGATGAGAAGAAGGGGTGAAGTGGAGCCGAATGAATTCACTTTGGATTGTGTGATACGGGTTTGTGGTCGCTTAGATGCTTTGGTTGAGGGAATGAGTTTACATGGGCTTGTGATTAAATATGGATTTGAGTTTGAACACTCGGTTGGTGGTGCGCTAATTGAGTTTTATTGTGCTTGTAAAGCGATTGATGATGGGAAAAAGGCGTATTGTGGATTATCAAACCCTTGCGTTTCGTGCTCAAATTCTTTGATCGAAGGACTTGTAGAAATGGGTAGGATTGAAGAAGCAGAGTCGGTTTTCAATTCCCTAGATAAAAAAGATCCAAGTACATATAATTTAATGATCAAAGCCTATTCATTGGCTAACCGATATGAAGATTCAGTTGGGCTCTTTTTGAGAATGCCTCATAAGGTTTTAGCTTCCTTTAACACTATGATATCGGTGTATTCAAGAAACGGAGATTTAAATAAAGCTTTGGAGCTCTTTGAAGAAATGAAGGAAGAAAGAGATATTGTAACATGGAATTCAATGATATCAGGCTACATCCACAACGCTCAACATGAAAAGGCGTTGAATTTATATAAATTAATGCACGGATTAAGTATAAAGGCATCTAGATCAACTTTTTCTAGCTTGTTTCATGCATGTTCATGCCTTGGGTCTCTTCAAATGGGAAAATTACTTCATGCACATCTAGCTAAAACACCATTAATATCGGATGTTTATGTAGGAACTTCATTAGTGGATATGTACTCCAAATGTGGGAGCGTAACTGATGCCCGGTTATCCTTTATCAGCATTGTGAATCCCAATGTGGCTGCATATACTGCTTTGATTAATGGATATGCACATCATGGGATGTGTTCTGAGGCGATTTTACTTTTCGAGAATATGGTCAGTATTGGAGTCAAACCAAATGCGGTAACTTTCGTCGGGGTGCTGTCTGCTTGTGCTCATGCAGGTCAGGTCAATGAGGGAATGAAATACATTAATCAAATGAAGGAAAGTTATAACATAACACCAACAATAGAACACTTCACATATGCAGTTGACCTTCTTGGTCAATCAGGGCGAATACAAGAAGCAGAGGAACTAATTTCGAACATCCCCTTTGAGCCAGACGGTGTTATGTTGGGAGCACTACTGAAATCATGTTGGGTATGGTTTAACCTGGAGGTTGGTCAAAGGGTTGCTAAGAGGATGGTCAAGATGGACCCTAAACTTATATCCGCATATGTAATCATGTCTAATATATATTCTGGCGTTGGGAGGTGGAAGGAGAAAATGGAAATTAGACGAATTTTAACCGATTTGGAAGTCAAGAAGGATCCTGGTTGTAGTTGGGTTGAAGTCAACAATGAAGTCTTTGTATTCTCTGTAGAAGATAGATCACATCCATGTTATAGGATGATTATTTCAACTCTCAAGCACCTAACAGTAAATATCGACTCAAACATGGAATCTTTTATATCATGATTTCGATACCCTTAACAGCATCTTAAATGTATACTCCAGGTAATCTTTCATTACCGACTCAAATTGACCGCTAAATATTCTTTTTCTTGAATTTTCTTTATACTTTCATTCTTGTGTATGACACCATCTTTTGATATGGCTTTTTATTCTTCTTTTGATTATCTGTTTCATTTAAAGACATGATACTTATACTTGATGCTTTGTGCACCAAAAGTTGTGACTCTTGACCATTCGATAAGGAGTTACTCTTTATCTTGTGTTCCGTGAAAACCGGAAGAATTTAATCTTTTTAAGTTTTTATTTTTATTTGTATTTTTAGAAACGTGGATATTATACAGAAACTGTTGAAGTATCAATTTGTGAATTGAAGACATTTAAATTTGTTGGAACTTAGATCATAGTTATCAAAGGTGCTAGACGCACTCAAGGCGCATAGGCTTGGCCTGGGGCCTAGGCGCGAGACGTAAGAAAAGCGAGGGCCTGAGATAAAAAAAGCGAACAAAGAAAATAAAGTAAAAATATATTAAAATAATACTATTTTTCATCTAGTTAGTATCAAAGGATTAAAATATTGATGTATTAGTGTATAGAAGTAGTTATCCTTAGATAAAAATAGAAATCTGGCTGGAATCTAGCCAAAATTTAACGAATTTGGCTGGAACTCTTCGGAATTCGGGAATCTACCTGAAATCTGCACCTAAACCATCACGTGGAGAATTAAAGCGCAATTTCCTCGACTCAAAGCGCAAATGCATCGCCTCGCCTAAAAAATGGGCCTAGGCACAAGAAGTGATGGCTTTTAACAACTATGACTTAGATATGTCTTTAGGATTTTTAGGTTTCTAGTTTTGATTTATTCGGTTTCCTAGCTTTTAAGCCCATTATGTGTACATTTACAGCGTTAGCTAATTAATTGTACTAAACTGTAGTTTAAGATAGAACTGTGGTTAACTAATCGACATAGATAGGAAAGCAATATGCATAGGAAGTGGATCCAATTGCTGAAAGTTAAATAACATCATTACATAAGATTACACTAAAATGAACCATTAAACATACATATAACTAATAATATCAGCACATTCTTGGAAAACGATAGACCCATGACTTGATGCTACATCTGCTGCTAATTTATCCTCTGATACGGTTCCTCTCCGCTTATGACATATGATGTCTATATTAATCGAATCCATCAAGAGTTGATTATCTGTGACTTTTTTTCATTAATATCATTATCTGTTGTAACCTCAGCAATCTGCAGATGTTGTTTGCTTGTTTTCATGTCAACCTTTTCTACATCCCACTCTTGTGCAGGTTTTGGTTCCACCGTAACTCTGTTTCTGTATTTGCAATACAACACCAGTTGCAATGCCCCTAGAGGCGCCCCCACCAGATTTGGAGCCTGAAATTCCATAACAATTTACTAATTTTTTCGAATAAGCCCATTTTTAAGCTAACGAAAGCCTTTTAAATCACGGGTTTGCATCGTACTAACCGTGATTATGAGATCCCGTCCTAGAAGTCCATAAGCCATCCATAATGCGCTAGCAAGAAACGAGAACAAAGACAAGGTAAATGGCATGAACTCTACACTCTTTGTCTGAATCACTTTTTTCTGCAACCAAAAAATGATAATTCATATTCATTAATGTAGTGACAAAAAAAAAAAAAAAATTTATTTAATTTCTTGCTCACCATGACAACAAGAGGAGAAGCATACATAGCTACTGATGCTATAAGTCCCACACCTCCAACCAGTTGTTTTCTTGTTTTGTGATCATGGAATTTATAAGTTGATATCAGTGCAATAATGGAGAAGAAGATTATAAGTGCAGTTGTCATGATCCCAGCCTTCCACTGCAATCCCACATCACCAAACATGGTAAATCTTCTTACTGATTATACAATTTTTATACATATATACGTACATGCATCCATCCATCCATCCATCCATACATACATACGTAAATATACACTTACCTTTTCTTTTGGTGAAGTGAACCATATGAAGATGACGATGAAGGAAAGCTCAAGAAGGATACCGAGGCCATTAATGGTGATCATGGGGAAATTCTCCCATTTATAGCTTACAACAGGCAGACCGTACCAAGTGTAAAACAAACAGTTCAACAGGGAAACGGCGTAAGGTACAAATGAGAATTCTTCAGTACTTTTCTTCCTTATCACCCTAGCAAAAGTGGATCTAACAAAGGAAAAAAAAAGCCACATGTTAGTGAAAGCTCAAAACAAATTCTCACTGTTTTGACCATATATAGTTTATAAACATCGTTAGCGTATCTTACATGGGAGCAGCATAGAGCAAAAACGAGGCAGCATTCCCTGCAGAAACGATACATATTTCAGACTCGTATGTTCATCCAAACGAGAAAAAGTAACGAAGAAATTTCTAAAAATGTTTATAAAAGAAAAAATAAAGTACCCATTAATCCTACAGCCATTCTCAATATGACAGTCATGTTTTCTTGTTGGATATTTTTTAAGGTAATAAATGGTGGCAAGAAGAGAAGAATACAAGAGTTTGTGCTTGGAGAATGTACATTTGGAGGGCTATTTATACTGCTCAAGAGGGGAACTTTAATTTGGTACCATTTTTTTGAGTTAAATTTTAGAGGCTGTTATTCTAGGGGTGAAAAGGATGATCATCTGTCATAGTGTCATTGTCAATAGGAAGCACCAAGTGTACAAATTGGAATACTTTGTTTTATGTTGTTACTGAAATTTGTGGTTGTCATTGTCACCACTAATCATTTACTAATTACACTTAGTTTTCTAATAGGTATTTAAGAATCATACACTCCTTAATTAGGAATCATACACTCTGACCCACATCATACACCAATAGGAGCCTGTCACATACATTAGAATGTGATGTCACAGGGTGTATGAAACTCAGAACCCTAATAATATCCTTGATTGATCAAATGTTGTATTTCTTAGCGATATATTTAGGAGTAATTAAATTTGAATTGTATAGATAGAAGTTTACCATGTTTATCACTTGTTTCTATGTTTATCTCTTGTACTCAATCCTTATATAAAGGGATATTATTTGTATCATTGAGACTCAAGAATCATAATATCATAAACCACTTTTATGGTATCAGAGCTACGACTCAAACCCTAATTTACCTTTCCCTGGTTTTGATCAGACCTGCAGCCTTTCTGTTCTTTTTTTTCCCGATCGCAGCCTTCATTAGTTCTGCGAATTCTCTGTTCCGGCGATGACCAAATCAGCCGAAGAAACCTCTGCAGCGGCTACTGCCGATAAACCTTCCCCGTTTCATCCCGCATATTCTGTAACCAACATCCATAGCAAAATCCGCACCCTTGACGGCAAAACCGTCACCTATTCATCATGGGTAAAGATGTTTCGACTCCACGCCATCGCTTACAAAGTCCTAATCACATTGACGGGACTGACCCACCCGAAGTATCAACCGCCGAGTACCCAATCTGGGTCGAACTCGATGCTCTCGTGCTCCAATGGATCCTCAACACTGTCGCGGACAACCACCTTCCTCGTCTACTAGGTCAAGTCTCTACGGCTCGAGCCGCATGGCTCAAGCTCGAAAAGACTTTTCTTAGTAACAAGAAGGCACGCGCGGCAGCTTTGGAGACGCAATTTTGCAACCTTACCTTGTCCAACTGTTCATCCGTTGATGATTATTGCAAACGCCTCAGCGATCTTGCCAATCAATTGGAAGATGTGGATCAACCCGTACCCGAATCTCGCCTTGTCCTCCAACTTGTTCGCGGGCTTCCACAAGAATATGACACATGTGCGTCGCTGATTCACCAGAATGATGCTGATTGGGACTCCGCGTGCACGATGCTACAAGACGAGGTTATTAGGATGGAGGCTCGGAAATCGTCTTCGGCGTCTGTTTTGGTCACGCAGCAGGAGCAGCAGCAGCCGCATTCTTCATCAAAATCGCACCACTCTTCTCAGACTTCAAGCCAGCAGCCTCACCCCAACCCGAACCCGTACCCACCCTCTTGCAATACACGGGGACGGGGGAGGGGCAGGGGACGCTCTGGACGCGGTGGCCGAGGTCGTGGCGGTCCTTACATGCCCTACGGCTGGCCTCCCCATATGCAGCTGCCCACATACCCTAACTGGGCTTGGTGGAACACTCCGCCTTGCCCGTATCCGACCCAAAACGCGTGGCTGCCCAACTCGCAAACCAAACAGCCTTCGGGCTCCTCACAGTTCTCGCCTTATGGACAGTCAGCCAGCTCTAATCAGGCTGGTCAGTCACAGAATGCGGCTGCCCCAAACCCACCATCGGCACAATACATGGGTTACTTGGTCCCTTCACCTTCGGCTCCTCTGGGCAACGACTACAATGCACTATGTCCATCAGATTTAAGCACAACTTTCTTAGCTATGCAGATGCAACCTCAAGACCCTACTTCCTACATGGACACCGGAGCCGAAGCACATGTCACACAGGACCAAGGTATGATTAAATTCCCTTCATCATCTACTGCTAGTACTAAACTTTGGTAGGCAATGGCGAATGTGTCCCAATTATTAAATCGGGAACCGACTTTTACCACCTCCCTAACCGGACCTATATTTTGCCCAATGTCCTTTATAGTCCCCAAATTATTAAAAACCTAATTTCCGTTAGACGTTTTTCACGTGATAATTGGGTATCCATAGAATTTGACCCGTTTGGTTTTTCTTTGAAGGACCTGCGCAATGGAAGAATTCTTTCCCGCCACAATAGCACCGGGACTTATATCCATTTACTGCTCTACAACTGCCGCCTCAAGCCTGCTTCCTCACCACTGCTTCCGAACCATGGCATGACCGTCTAGGCCATCCTGGCACCCAAATTTTAGATATTCTTAGTCGTAATTTCAATTTACCATGTAATAAAGACCATCGGTCTAATTTTTGTGACTCTTGTCAATTGTCGAATAGCAAACGTTTACCTTTTTATGCTTCTAATACATATACTTTTGCACCATTTGACATTGTTCATTGTGACTTGTGGACCTCACCGGTCCCAAGCAAGTCCGGATATAAATATTACATGGTCCTTATTGATAATTTTTCTCATTTTGTTTGGGTGTATCCTCTTAAATATAAATCTGAAACCTTTCCCACCTTTGTTAAATTTCATCGCCTTATTCACACTCAATTTAATCGACTTATTAAAACTTTCCAGTGTGATTTGGGTGGCGAATTTGACAACAATGCTTTTAAAACCTTTGCCATTCAAAACGGTTTACTTTTCCGTTTCTCCTGCCCCCAAACCTCCTCCCAAAACGGGCGGGCGGAACGTATGATTCGCCGCCTAAACGATATCATACGTGCCCTTCTTATCCACGCCAATCTTCCCCATCCTTTTGGGTGGAAGCTCTCCACACCGCCACATACCTTCACAACATACTCCCAACAAAACGTTAAATTTTTTTACCCCAACCTTTGCCCTCTATCTTCGCCACCCTACATATGATCACTTACGAGTGTTCGGGTGTGCGTGTTACCCCAACACTTCTGCCACTCAACCCCATAAACTATATGCCCGCGCTCTTCGTTGCATCTTCCTTGGCTACCCACCCGACTTTCGTGGGTACCGATGCTTCGATCCCACAACAGGAAAGGTTCACATCTCTCGTCACGTTACATTTGACGAGTCAACCTTCCCTTACACAATTCCATCGTCCCCCACATCCTATACCTTTCTAGATGATACCGTCCCATTGGCCTTTTCCTTTCCGCCAAACCAACCAACTTCTATACCACCACCTACGGCCCCAAACCCATTGCCTAACCCACCACCGGCCCAACAATCCCAGCCTATACCAACACCTAAAACCCCGGCTTAGCCCATCACCTACTCTCGTAGACCACGCCCCTCTAACACGGCCCAACCACCTCCCGGCTTCCCACCCTCGGCCCAACTCCCAACTCACCAACCCATGGCCCAAACCTCTCCTACCGTGCCTGCCCATCAGCCCCCTTCCGGTCCGTCCCAGCCCAACACCAACATTCATCCCATGACGACCCGGTCCAAAGCCGGTTCGCTTAAGCCGCATACCCCACTCAACCTTCATACGACACCTATATCTCCCGTACCCACCACATATGCCAAAGCCTTTTCCGATCCTAATTGGACACACGCCATGCAAACCGAGTTTAATGCTTTGCAGGAAAATGATACATGGGATTTAGTCCCCCGTCCGTCTGATAGCCCGATCATACGTTGCATGTGGCTATTTCGTCATAAATTCAAGTCGGACGGGTCTTTAGAGCGGTATAAGGCTCGTTTGGTGGTGAACGGTAAATCTCAAACAGTTGGGATAGATTGTGAGGACACGTTTAGTCCGGTTGTTAAACCCGCTACTATACGTACAGTTTTATCATTAGCCGTATCTCGTTCTTGGCCTATCCATCAGTTGGATGTCAAGAACGCGTTTTTACACGGACATTTACAGGAGACTGTGTTTATGCATCAGCCACCGGGTTTTGTGGACAAACGGTGTCCAAATTATGTATGCCGATTGAAGAAATCTTTATATGGTTTGAAACAGGCACCTCGGGCATGGTACACGCGATTTGCTACGTATATTGTTTCTCAGGGGTTTCGTAGCAGTGTGTGTGACACTTCCTTGTTTATTTACAACAAGGGATCTCACATGGCCTATTTATTATTATATGTCGACGACATTATTCTCATCGCATCTTCGGATGCACTGTTACAGGAGATTATTAATTCACTCTCACGAGAGTTTGCTATGACTGACTTGGGACGATTGCATCATTTTCTCGGCATACAGGTATCCCAGCTTTCTAATGGGTTGTTTCTCTCCCAGTCTCAGTATGCAAAGGACATCATTGATAGGGCTAAGATGTCCAATTGCAAGCCGTGTGTCCTGTTGATTTATCGTGCAAGCTTAGTGCAACCGATGGGCCTCTCTTTCATGACCCAACTTTATACCGAAGCTTAGCAGGAGCTCTTCAGTACTTAACATTTACCAGGCCCGACATTTCCTATGCTGTTCAACAGGTGTGCTTGTTCATGCATGAGCCGCATGATCCGCATTTTAACTTCATGAAGCGTATAATCAGGTATTTGCAGGGGACGCTTTCTTATGGCATTCGGATCGTGAAATCTGTGGTTAATTCATTAGTCGCTTACTCTGATGCGGATTGGGGCGGTTGTCCTGATTCACGCCGCTCCACCAGTGGTTATTGTGTGTTCTTGGGTGATAACCTACTTTCATGGTCTTCTAAACGTCAACCTATTGTGTCTCGCTCAAGTGCTGAAGCTGAATATCGCGGAGTATCAAACGCCGTTGCTGAAGCCACTTGGTTAAGGAACTTACTTCTTGAACTTTTTGTTCCTTTGCAACGTGCCTCTGTGGTTTACTGTGACAACGTCTCTGCTGTTTACTTGTCAAATAATCCGGTTCAACATCAGCGTACCAAACATGTTGAGATAGATATTCATTTCGTCCGAGAAAAGGTTCGTGTCGGTCACATTCGGGTTCTTCATGTTCCTTCATCTTCACAGTACGCGGACATTTTCACAAAGGGATTATCTCGAGAACAGTTCCAGTCTTTCCGCTCCAGTTTAACCGTCTGCTCCGCGCCCGCTCAAACTGCGGGGGGATCTTAGCGATATATTTAGGAGTAATTAAATTTGAATTGTATAGATAGAAGTTTACCATGTTTATCACTTGTTTCTATGTTTATCTCTTGTACTCAATCCCTATATAAAGGGATATTATTTGTATCATTGAGACTCAAGAATCATAATATCATAAACCACTTTTAGTATTAATTTTTCTATTATCCTTGATTGATGCATAGAAAACAATGATAACACTTTTTTTTTTGGAGCAGTGTAATATAAATCTAAACAAAGAAATTGTAACATTCGGCTTCTCTCACCATCAATATTGTTCGGTTTTTCCTCTGATGGGTTGCCCATCCAGGAGCTCACGGATTTGTTTATGGTAGCCCTAGTGGAGACTTCCTAGGAGGTCACCCATCCTGGTACTACTCTCACCTGAGCAGCTTAACCGTGAAGTTTTCATATGCTTCTGTTCTCAGCCAACTAAACACAAAACACGTTGGTGATTTAAGAGGCAATGGATTACTTATAAACCAAGGATTTCTCCTAGCCACGGTCGATGCGAGATTTGCCTAGGGTGTCACAATGGTCCATGTTATATATTTGGTAATTCGGTATCGTTACATAAACTGTATAAGGTAAAGCAAGGTCTTAAAAATCAAAGTTGACAAGAATAAAATTAAATTAAAACAACTAAATAATCGCAGGTAGGGCTGTAAACGAACCAAACGAACACGGACAAGGCTTTGTTCGTGTTCGTTTGTTAAGAAATTAACGTGTTCGCGAACTGTTCACGAACACTTATCGAATGAGATATTTTGTTCGTGTTCGTTTGTTAAGAAAATAACGTGTTCACGAACTGTTCATGAACACTTATCGAACGAGATTTTTTTTCGTGTTCGCTTGTATATATTTGCTAAATTTAGGTGTTAGACAAAAACGAACACAAACAAACACAAATGAATGTAAACAAACACAAATAGGCATTACTGAACAAAATCGAGCACAAACTAGCACATTAAATTCTGAAAATTCGCATTTTTCATCGCTAACATTGTCCGCCTAGAATAAACTAATCCAATTACTCAAATATACGTGACATAATCTTGATCACATAATGTCTTATAAAAACACAAAGGTATCATATTAAACTTGAAATCCTAGTTTAATCCACCAAAAATAACAGTTAATCAAAATAGTTAAAGTAATATTAACATGTGATACACTAATATATGTTAAAAAATCTACCACTGGGAAATTTGAAATACTTATATTAAATATAAAAAATTAACAACCCTAATGAACTATCGAATAAAAACAAACATACACGAACACGTTACCGAACATTCACGAACATAAACGAACGAACGCGACCCCTGTTCATGTTCGTTTGTTTAGCTAAACGAACGAAATTTTTTGTTTGTGTTCGTTCATTTATTAAACGAACAAACACAAACGAACTTCCCGCCGAACAATTCACAAACTGTTCGTCGAACGTTTGGTTTGTTTACAGCCCTAATCGCAGGGGTTAATTAAATCCATGATTTGAATGTGTTTACGATAAAAAAACGATAATCAAGCTCAAGATTAGGCCTGTAAACGAACCGAACGTTCATGAACTGTCCGTGAACTGTTTGGCAGGAAGTTCGTTTATGTTCGTTTATTTAAATAAATGAACAAACACGAACACAATTTTTTGTTCGTTTAATTAAACGAACGAACATGAACACGCGTTTTGTTCGTTCATTTATGTTCATGAACATTCGTTTATGTTCGTTCATTTATGTTCATTTATCTCTGTTCGTTTATTTTTGTTTGTTTATGTTCGTATAATTAAACTTAACTTTATTTTTATTATTTATTTCCTTTTGTTAAGTATCTTAATTCATATGTTCTAAAAACTTAATTCTAACCATATCACTTATCAGACGCAATCCACGCTTCACAGCCCACATCCCTTCCCGTCTCCACATACCACAATACCACCGTATTTCTCATCCTCGTCATTTGGTTTTGGTTGCATTGTGATGTATTAGACTTGGTTAAATTGTGATGAATCATTATTAACTTGTTTTTGTTTGTGTTCGTTTATGTTCATGAACTGTTCGTTTGGGTTTTAAATGAACGAACATAAACGAACACGAACACGAGAAATTTCTTAATGAACGAACAAGAACACAAAAATGTGTTCGATTATGTGTTGTGTTCGTGTTCGGTTAAAGTTAAATGAACAAACACGAACACGCCTGTATTTGTGTTTGTTCGGTTCGTTTAAAGGCCTACTCAAGGGTCGGCAGACAGGCCCATAGCCTATGGTTGTTTGTCATAACGGCCTTGTACTCTTTTTATGGATACTTTAGGAGCCATAATTTTATACACACATGGCCAATTCTAGAGAATTCTTGGGAATTCGATTTTCCATTGTAGTAGAAAAAAATCGGCCAGTAAAATATAAATCCAGATTCTGTTTGCCTCAATTCAATCAATTATCGTCATGAACGTCGAACAATCACTCGATAAGGTCATTTGGCAATTATCACCCCTTCACAAAGCGCCCCTTTAATTAATTTTCATACTTTCATCCTTTGTGTTTTTTAAATGGATTCAAACTGTAAAACGTCATTGGGTATAGTTAGGTTACGTGAGAATTGAGCTTATTTGTTTATATGAGCCTAAACTTAATACGATAAGTTAATGAGTTTAAAAACATACTAGATTATACCCCGGGAGCGTCCCAGGTTGATAAATTTAATATGATACATCAATTTTACATATGAAATAGATTGATATATAACTCTAATATTAATATCTAACCTAAAACAATGTACAACTCCAATCCTAACACCTGACCTAAAAGAATGTAGAACTTCAATGTAACTCTAATATTAACACCTATCCTAAATCCTAAACAAATGTACAACTCTAACATACTAATATTGATACCTAACTTAAAACAACGTATAACTCTATTAACCTATTCGGCTCTGGTTGAAAAAAAAAATCACATTTACTGATTTGAACATAATTAGTGACTTGCCTATACATAATTAATGATTTATCTGACCACTTTGTGTTTTTTTTCCTGTATGAATAAAACCCCACAAAATAGTCATTTTTTTCTCCGTTTTTATATAGCACTATGGTACTCGTTGGAAAGATAATAAAACGCTCGTTAATTTGATGTAATTTTTTTCTTTAAAAAATCTCGTATATAAAAGATATTAACGTTTAAAAATTATGGGAGGAAACATGAGAGTGAAAAATCCAATTTTGTTTTTAAATTCTTTTTTTTCTAAAATATCTCAATGTCACATGGGATGACACATGACACACTCAAGGAAGAGAATGCCTCTTTGAGTGTCATGTCATTAAAATGACTTTAATTTATTATATGTATAGATTAGCGTTCAATTTTTAAATTAAATTACATGTTCTATTTCAAAAAAGAATTTCATATATTAGCGTTCAATTTGTAACCTGTAAAAGAGTACGCCTTGAGCGGTCACCCACCTTGACCCTGACACTCTTCTATAAGCCGGACCTGTAGACACATAAAAAGTTATGTGGGAAATTTGACCTTCTAACCCGTTTGCTTTACTACACGTTAGAAATGATATGATAACACTAAGTATGATGTGGAATTATAATAATTATTATCTTAATTAGAAAAAGAATCCACCTGAAACCTGTGGATGAGGAGTTTCTGTTTTTGTTTTAGAGGTGACTCATGTAGGCATTGGATTTGTTATTTTTCTATTGAAAATGCTCTCCAAGTTTGATTGTCATAACTTTATATTTGGAGATTTCATATTATATGTTTTTCATATAAGTTAATTAAGTGGATGATGCCTCAAGATTTCCACTATCCAATGATTTAATTCTTTATTTTTTTTCTAAGGTTTGACATTTGGCTTTCTAGATTGTGAAATGTTATGATGCTATGTCCAAACAAGGTGACTTCCTGTTCACTCATTTATCCTTTTCTATATATATTTTAAAAACAGAAAACCAAGAGTGTGTATACACAGAGTTCATCACTAGCCTCATTTGATATTCTCATACCCGACCCGGTTTTGGGTTTGTGGGGCAATGATGTTATGGTAATATGGTTCATAAGTGTTTTTTGGTCATTCAACTTAAGAAAAAAAAACTACCAGAATTGATTAAATTTGAATCGTACCTTTGTCCAATCTTGACTTAGATGCACATGTTAATAGGTCTGTAAATGAACCGAACGAACACAGACATATAATTAAACACATTTTTTTTTCATGTTCATTTATTAAGAAAATTGTCATGTTTGTATTCGTTTGTTTAAAACCTAAACGAACATTAATGAATTTAAACGATTTTGTATATATTACTAAAAAACTCAATTACTAATTGGTTATATTTAAACAAGTAGCTAGACAACCCAATTTATGTTTATATTTATATAAATAATTATATAGTTAATAAAATTTAAACTAAAATAAACAAACAAACATAAATGAACGAACATAAACGGACGTTCGCGAACATAAATGAATGAACACAACGTTTGTTCATGTTCGTTTATTTAACTAAACGAACAAATATTTTTGTTCGTGTTTGTTCGTTTGTTAAATAAACGAATATAAACAAACTCCCCGCCAAACCAATCCATAAACGTTCGGTTCGTTTACAGGCCTTCATGTTAAGTTAGTTATAGGTTAAATTTGAAATTTATATTTCTTCAAAACTCAAAAGGATGTATAGGTCTTAGTCGATGTATAATTTTTGACATTGTCTCATTTATCATTTAAATCTTCCTAAAAACCAACCATTAAAATTTTAAGTTTTTATAATATTATTGAACTTTCAAAAACCTGGTTGACATCTTAATGGTGGGATAAGACTCAGGGGCTAATAGGTCCTAGGTTAGAATCTCACAAGGGGGGGGGGGGGGGGGTTCCTCATAATTATGAGTTTCCTCCTGAATTGGTGACTTGGTGGTGGAATATATATGATCGCGTGGTAACACTGGTGACACGATGATGGGGGGGGGGGGGTTTCTTATAATTATGAGTTTCCTCCTTAATTGGTGACTTGGTGGTGGAATATATATGATCGCGTGGTAACACTGGTGACACGATGATACTCCAGTAGTCCGTGAGTGATTCTAATTGGCCGTTAAAAACAACGTATGTTAGCTAATCCATGCATTGATGTAGCATGTCAAATGTGCACGTGACATAACATCCTGATTTTCTTTTAACTTAATAGTAACGTGTTATTTTTTTTTTTGAACGGCCAAACAACTTTATTAATAAGCTAGCAAGAAACTAGCAACATAACAACCGGGGAACAACCCGCAATACAAACCATCCGAAATTTAACCCAACAAAGAAACAAAAACACAAACCATTATCCCATCCTTAACGTGTCAAACCTCCCCCACGAATCCCAATTCATGTTCGATAAACGCCCTCTATTGGTAATCCACAAGTAGGACATGACTTTAATTTCCTCAAAAAGCTTCCGAGTTGATAGTTGTTTAGCATTAAAAATGACGTCATTTCTCGCTCGCCAAATACTCCAAAAGGTAGTGAGGACAACCCCATGAAATACCTTTCTTTTCCGAGAACCCGAGATGGCCGTTTTGTGAAGGAGCACTAAATCTTTAACGTGAAAAATAAAGCTCCTCGGAATGTTACACCAATTGAAAACAGCTTCCCAAACTTCCATAATCGCTGCACAACCGGAGAATAAATGATCTACCGTCTCCACCGAAATATCACACAAACGGCAGGTTTGTGTCTCAACCAGGATACCTCGACGAACAAGGGCCTCGGCAGTGGGAAGTCTATCAAAAACGCTCGCCAAGCGACGATTCCCACTTTTTTGGAATCCAATTACACCATACGAAATCAGTCTTTGGAAGCTGATTTGTAGCTCCAAACAGCATACGCTTGACTGCCTTCACAGAAAACTCCGAGTCAGACCCAATACGCCACTGCCACTGATCGCGCTCTGGCTGTAAACGAACAGCAGCCAAAATAAGCAGCAAATCAGCAAGCTGCTGCTGCTCCTGGATGTTTAAATGTACCCGACGCCAATCCCAAACCCACTGGTTCTGTACAGAAAGACGATCCGAGATAAAACATAATCGGTTCTTATCTAACGCAAACAAATCTGGAAACTTTGTCGCTAAGCTAGAATCCGACGTCCACCAGTCCAGCCAGAACAATATAGAATTTCCATTCCGCAAAATACCTTTAACAAACGTATCCACCTCAATGTTTTGCCGACCCATCAAGCTCGGATAGGCGATTTATGTAAAATAACAAAATTGTTTTCTCATTTATCTCACATTGATCATTGTACAAATTAGCTTTTTTCCACTTAAATCATTTTGCTCCATTATAGTCTTACAAAAGTGTTTTTAATTCTTCAGGATCATTTCTTTTTCTAAATTATCAAATAAATGTTGTTTTTCTTTAAATAAAAACACGACTATAAAAGTTGAGATTTCCGATTGTTTAACATAAGTTCTTCAACTTAATGTTTCACCAAGTTGCCTATCAAATCAATTGCATATGTTAAAAATAATACATATATTTTTATTATTATAATTTATTTCTTTATAAATAGTTTTATAAATACTTCTTTATAAAAGTTCTTTTTTCATTGGGCTTGAATATTTGGTTTTAGCTTTTTTGTGTAGGTTGGGTTTGGGATAGATAGGGCCCAGTTGCTGTGTCTTGTGGGTCCATCAGTATGAAGCCTGCTCGAGTTCTAGCCCATGAGTTCTAGCCCATGTTTGCTGATCCATCTCTGCTGGCCCATCTCATTTTATCTGCCAGCGTGGCAATCTGTGTGAAGAAACACAGATTGCTCTCCTCCATTGGATTGCTTATTTTCTGGCCGTAGATCTTTTCAACAAACACACTTTGTCCAGCTATAAATAGCCTGGGTCTTCTTCCTTTGTCTAGTTTTTGATCATCTGAATCTTTTGTCACTTTGTCTCTGTTCACTCTTGCAATTAGGGTATTGATCACTAAGATCATCTTGATCTTGTGATCTTGTATTCTCTGTTTGATTGTGTTGATCATCTGTTTGTGATCAACTGAGTGTTATTGAGAGATATTTGTAGTGAGGTTTTTTGTGTAAGTTTTGTATTTTCTGGGGTGTTTCTACCAGACTTTGTGAACCTTGTTCTTGATTATTAATAATTTGTGCCGACTGAGTTTTTGACATGGTATCAGAGCTCTGGTTGAGCTCTTGATATCTGGGCTGATTCCGCTGTGGTTCTTGACTGATCGTCTTCCCGGATCTTGGCTGTTCCAGATCTTGGGCGTGGTGCTTACAGGAAGCTTTTTTTCTTTTGCTCTTTGGTGTTCAACCGTAAGTGAAGGTTGAACACCACGATTTGTTGGCAAACCCTAACTTGGGCCTTGCCTGGTGAGATTGTTCCTTATCCGTCTATTTTGTGTCTAGGGTTTGTCTTAAGGAGTCGTGTGCCAGGGCTTGAGTCTCTGTTTAGATCTAGGGTTTGTCTTGGTCACTGTTGGCTCCCTCCTAAGGACCTGGACCGGCACAATTTGAGTGACGAACCGGTTATCTGGATCACCTACGGGGCTTCGTCACTGTTGACTGTCTTTGTGATTCGTGGTTGTGTCTTGATCTCCGCTGTTTGGTCTGTGTGATTATATTTGTTTTTCTGTGGTTATGGCTGATGATGCTGTTACTACTGTTGCGGCTACTGCTGCAGCGGCTGCGGCCATCAGTGGTGCTATTGTTGATCCTGCTAATGTGACTCTTATTAGTAAACTTGATGCTAGTGACCCTTTGTATTTACATGCCAGTGATTCTACTAATCTTACCATTGTTAGTATAAAATTAAAGGGTACTGAGAATTACACGGTTTGGGCAAATGCTATGATTTTGGGTCTTCAAGTTAAAAACAAATTAGGCTTTGTTAATGGTGATTGTGTCAAACCTACTGATAATGTTGTTCTTGCTAGACAGTGGGATAGGTGTAATAGTGTTGTTCTCACCTGGATCTTAAACTCTATATCTAAAGAATTGTATTTGGGACAGGTCTATTCCAAACTTGCCTCTGAAGTTTGGAAGGATCTTAATGTAACACCCCAACCGATGGCGGAAACATCGGGATGTCACGTATTGATGATTGTTCAGTAGCTCATGGTAAATAATAAATTTCATTATATGATTTAAATAAATTACATACAATTGTTCTACAAGAATTCGTACATCAAATTGAATAAAACTATGCACACATCTTCAAGCATTAATTCAAATCTTCAAGCAAGTAGAACCTGAAACATGTTAAGTTGAAAATATTTTGGGTCAACAAAAGTTGGTGAGAATTACATAGGTTTTGATAATCGAATAAAATTGTTGTGCAATTCATGTGTCATGGCAATCTAGTCCATATGCGAAAACATACTAGAAGTAAATCGAGTGCATAATCAACCTTGTGACTGTTGTATTGTGGTACATCCCATACGCTCATGGTTCACTCGTTTATATTGCAGTAACAAACACCCACGTAACCTTTGTAGGAGGCACGTATCCGGGTGGGATTGTCAGTCCAATAGATCTATCAATGTATACCGTTTGGCTGATGAATGTTTATGCTAGAATTGTGCTTACCCTAGTCATGTTCAAGACATAATGCAACATAGAAATACACATAGACACATTGATGATTGAATTGCATAAATAATGTTGTAACATGTTTCACCCCAAAAATGGTGATAAATAGAAAAGGGGCTATGTAAAACTCACCTTAGCAAAATGTTATGTCTCGTAAAAAATATAGAATAATGTGTTGTGAATGTATGCGAGGCGAATCCCAAAGACTCAACAACGTAGCTAGTCCAAATTGAAGAAAACGAAAAAAGAAAGAATATCAAGCTTCCAATTCGCCAATTACAAGAGCTTATAATCAAAGCTTCAATTGTAGAAGTAATAGACTATAGAAGAAAGGTATGAGGGGAAGTTTAATCGGATTGAAACAATCGATTTAGAGGTGCAAAATGTAATGGGTAATAGGTGGGTTTTTATACTAGTTTTGGAGTCAATTAGCCATTAAAATTGGTTAACACCATAAAGTAAGGTTTTATGATGAATTGACTATTTGACTAAGACTTTGACTGTTTGACTAAGACTTTGACTATTTGACTCAAGGCTTTAAAAAAAAAATCTTGTATGTGAAAAAAAAAGAATTTAGAATCATATTATTATTATTATTATTATTTATATACATTTATGTATGTATATAAGTTGTGAGTTAGGATAAATAAAGACTTAGGCACATTTGTATAATATTAATGATAAAGGTGTAATAAAAATATATATATATATATATATATATATATAAAAGGGCTTTTTATGTATTAAAATTTTGGGGAAAATTTTGCGATGTTACACTGAAAGAAACATATAATAAAATTGATGGGTCGGTTGTGTTTTCATTATATCAGAAGATTAATTCCTTTAAACAAAATGGAATGTCTGTGTCTGATTATTATCACAAATTGAATATTATGTGGAAACAACTTGATCAAATATTACAGTTACTTTCTTGTGTTTGTGATGCTTCTAGGGAGTTTAATGACCACACTAATATGATAAGACTTATGCAGTTTCTAATGGGACTGGATAACTTTTATCAAAATGTTAGAACCACTGTTTTACTTAGGGCTGATTTGCCCTCTGTTAGGGAGGCATTCTCCTTGGTTTCTAGGGAAGAATCTCACAGAAACTCAAGTAGTGCCTCTAGCAGCAGGCCAAATCAGTTTGTTAACTTTTCTGCTAAGACTAGTTCACCTACTGAGGGTTCTTTTAATAAGAGGTTCAATAAAACTTCAAATCAATCCTTAAAATGTACTCACTGCAATAAAACTGGTCATTTAGTTGACGAATGTTTTGAGTTAATTGGATACCCTCCTTGGGCTAGAAATAGAAGCAATCAAAACAACAAGGTTCCTGTTAGTAATAACAGTGTTTCTGAGTGTCCTGATAATTCTTTGGGTGGTTTGACTAGTGATCAAGTTGCTAAGCTGCTAAGTCTCATCAGTGAGAAACCTTATGGATCTTCTCAGTCTTGTAATATAGGTGGTAGGTTTTTTTGTGCTACTACCATTAGTAAAAATGTGTATTGTTTCACTAGCTCTAATGGAAAGTTGATAGGAATAGGGTGGATTGTTGATTCAGGAGCAAATGAACACATGGTTAATAGTGAAAAAGGATTATTTGACTATGTAGATGTGTCAGATCTAAATATAAAAATTAAACACCCTAATGATACTTTTGCTGTGATCACAAAAATTAGGAAATTAAAACTTTCTGACAATGTTATATTACAAGATGTGTTAGTTGTTCCTGAATACACTGTTAACCGTCTTTCTGTCCACAAACTTGCTAGAAATAATAAGTTGTTTGTTGGTTTTGATGAGAATAAGTGTTATCTTCAGAACTTAATCACCAGGAAAACCCTGGTGATTGGTAGTCAGATGGATGGCTTGTATATGTGTGGGAATGCTGCTGTGTCTTCTAGATTTTGCTATAATAGTGTTAGCATGGTAAATCTTTGGCATTCTAGAATGGGTCATCCTGCCAGTCAAGTGTTAAGTATTTTAAAACCTGACTTAGGAATTAAGGGCAACCTTGTTCAGGAACCCTGTGAAATTTGTCTTAGAGCAAAGCAACACAGGGAACCCTTTCCCCTCAGTGACCATAAGAGTAGTTATGTTGGTCATTTAGTCCACCTTGATGTTTGGGGACCTTACAGGGTTGCTGATAGAGATGGAAATAAGTATTTCTTAACAATTGTTGATAATTTCTCTAGGGCTGTATGGGTGTGTCTGATGAAACACAAAACTAAGGTTTTTCAAAACATTAAAGACTTTGTCAATCTTGTATTAACTCAGTTTAAACAAAGAGTTAAAATACTTAGAAGTGACAATGGTTTAGAATTTGTTAATAATCAAATGAATGAGTTTTGTAAAAATCATGGTATTATTCATCAGACTTCGTGTGCTTATACATCACAACAAAATGGTGTGGTTGAGAGAAAACATATGCATTTGTTAAATGTTGCCAGGGCCTTGTTGTTTCAAAGTAATCTTCCTGTTAAGTTTTGGATGAGTGTATTCTAACTGCTTCTTATTTGATTAATAGGACTCCCTCATCTGTTCTTCATGGCAAAACTCCTTATGAACTTATGTTCAATTTTAAACCCTTCCTTGAACACCTTAAGGTGTTTGGTTGTCTGTGTTTTTCTACTATCTTAAATGAGTCTAACAAATTAGAAAGTAAAGCTGAAAAAATTTGTCTTTATTGGGTACTCAAATGAGAAAAAATGGTACAAACTGTTCAGTTTGGACTCTAAAACTACTTTCTTTTCCAGAGATGTTAAGTTTTTTGAATTTTGTTTCCCTTTTAAAGAGACAAATGTTTTTCAGAAATATGATTCTAATTTAGACACTTTGGTTAATTATTCAATATTTTTTTGATTTATTTGAAAACACAGAAAATCAACAACATAAGGTGAATGATCCCAATGATGAATGGGGTGGGGGGGGGGGGGGTAAAGGTAATGAGGAGTCTAGAACACCTGATAAAGAGCAATCCCCTCCTATTTCTGAAACCAATGGCAAGGCTAATACTTAGCAGCCTGGTAACTCAGAAAAGGAGAGTGATAAGGCTAATCAGGTGATTATAGATGATGACTTGATAGCTGAGTCTGAGGGTGAAACTGTTGTTGATCTTGTTATTCCTAGAAGGTCTAGTAGAAGTAGTAATTTTCCAAAAAAACTATCTGACTTTGTTGTTGAGGGCAAGGCTAAGTATGGTCTTGAAAAGGTTGTCAATTTGTCCAACCTTTCTTATGAGTGTAAGTGTTTTGCTTCTAGTCTAAATAAAAGCATTGAACCTAGGACCTTTGCTGAGGCCAGTAAGGATCCTCAGTGGGTTAATGCCATGAATGAAGAACTAGATGCTTTGTATAGAAACAACACTTGGGAAATTGTTGACTTACCTAAGGGGAGACATAAGATAGGGTGCAAGTGGATATTTAAAATCAAGTATAAGTCTAATAGAGAGATAGAGAGGTATAAAGCTAGGTTAGTAGCTAAAGGATGTAGTAAAAAAGAGGGTCTTGATTATGAAGAAACTTTTTCACCTATTGTTAAACTTATAACAGTCAGGTGTGTCTTAAGCCTTGCTATTAATCATGAATGGAAAATTTTCCAATTAGATGTTAACAATGCCTTTCTTTATGGTGATTTGTATGAAGATGTCTATATGTCTTTACCTAATGGTTATGGGCCAAATGATTCCAATAAGGTGTGTAAACTTAAGAAGTCACTGTATGGTCTTAAACAAGCACCTAGAATGTGGAATGCCAAATTGGTTAGTGCTTTGTGTGAATTTGGGTTTGTTCAAAGTCAATGTGATTATTCCATGTTTGTTAAACATAAAGATTCTGTGTTTATTGTTCTCCTTGTATATGTAGATGGCATTATTCTAACTGGTAACTCTATTCCTGAGATCAATAAAATAAAGGACTTGTTTAAAACCAAGTTTCTTATTAAAGATCTTGATGAATTAAAATATTTCCTGGGAATAGAAGTTATAAAAGTTGGCAATAATGTGTGTCTATCTCAAAGGAAATATTGTACTGATTTGTTAATAGAATATGGCATGTTGGGGGTGCAAACCTGTTTCCAATCCCATAGAAGCAAATCATGTGTTGACAAATATTGTTCATGATAAGAATAAACCTATAAGTGATGTTACAGCATATCAACAACTTGTTGGGAAACTCATATATCTTTCCCATACAAGACCTGATATTGCTTATTCCGTACATTACTTAAGTCAATTTATGCACAAACCCACAGAAGGTCATGTTAGATTGCTTTTAGGCTTTTTAGGTACCTAAAGTCTTCTCCTGGAAAAGGATTGTTATTTTCAAAAGGAGAGTCTTTAGACCTTGTTGCCTATTCTGATTCTGACTGGGCAAATGCATTGACACCAGAAAATCTGTTACTGGCTATTGTGTTTTTCTGGGTAACTATTTGGTTGCCTGGAAGAGCAAGAAGCAAGCCACTGTTTCTAGATCCTCTACTGAAGCAGAGTACAGGGCAATGTGCTCTGCTGCTTGTGAGGTTGTCTGGTTGAAAAATTTGTTGTCTGAACTCAAAATTCAGGTTTCTTTACCTATCAATCTGTTTTGTGACAGTTCTGCAGCTCTCTCTATTGCTGCTAATCTTGTCTTCTTTGACAAAACAAAGCATTTTGCTTTGGACTTACTTTTCCTTAGAGAACTTATTGCCAAAGGTGTTATTAAAGCACAAAAAAATTGATTCTAAGGATCAGTGGGCTGATTTGTTTACTAAAGGTCTTCAAAAAAATTTTCATTTGAAATTCTTAGATTTAATCAAAATGTTTGATCCCTTTAAGAAATAAAATTGTGGGGGGGGGGGGGGGTGTGTTAAAAATAATACATATATTTTTATTATTACAATTTTATTTCTTTATAAATAATTTTATAAATATTTCTTTATAAAAATTCTTTTTTATTGGGCTTGAATATTTGGTTTTAGCTTTTTTGTGCAGGTTGGGCTTAGGATAGATAGTGCCCATTTGCTGTGTCTTGTGGATCCATCAGTATGAAGCCTGCTCGAGTTCTAGCCCATGTTTGCTGATCCATCTCTGCTGGCCCATCTCGTTTTATCTGCCAGCGTGGCAATCTGTGTGAAGAAACACAGATTGCTCTCCTTCGTTGGATTGCTTATGTGACAACCGACAACTTCCTATCAATACCGATGTGATTTTAAATAATTATTTATTATAATTATTGTTAATTATTGAGTTTCGAAAGTTAACTGATCATTTTAACAATGGAAACTGCGACCGATTTAATTAACGTGATGTAAACGCGTGCATCAAACGCACGTGCCAGTCGACGAAAATATTTATATTTTTGCTCGGTTTAGTTGTGTTTTACATTTCGAACAAAACCGACTACTTTTTATAATTAATTATCGGGCCTGGAATAAAATCGAGACGTTTTACGTTTAAACGGGTTCGAATACGAGGTATACTCCACCTAACCTAACCTTACCTATAAAAACATAATATTCTTTATCTCCTTCATTTTTAGCAGCCAACAAAGACAAGCCCTAACACATACTCTCTCTCTAAGCTCGTCACTCTCTCTCTAATTCTCTCTACCTCGCGAGCTCTCTCCCCCTCTCTCTCTTCCCTCTCGGTATCTCTCCCTCTCCCTTTCTCACTGCAGCGGCCGGCCACCACACAGCTCTGTGGTGGCGGCGCTGGGTTTTAGGCCCAAATCGGGTGGTGGTTGTGGTTTCATGGTGGTCAAGGTTGTGATAGTTTTTGTGGTTCTAAATCAGTGAGGATAGGTCTGATTGGATGGGATTATCATGGTTTAGGGGCGACTTTGGCCTGATAGGGGGGAGGCTCACAAAACCATGGGGTTCTAATCGTGGTGGTTGGTTCGTTCCGGTTGTGGTGCTGGTTCGAGGATGGAGACGAGGACAGTGGAGGTTTCGGGTTGGTGGTGGTGTGGTCCGGTAGTCTATGGGTGTATGGTGAGCTTGCAGATGGTGGCGGTTCGTGGTGGTCATGGCTGCGAGGATATGGGTTCAGCTCGGGTTTAGTTCAGGTTCACAATATGGGTCACAGGTCGAGTTCAGGTCAGGTATAGTTTTGGGTTCGAGGCTCGGTGTTGGTGGTTTTGTTGAGTGTTTTGGTTCTTAGGCTCAAGTCATGGTCCAGGTCTGGTGTGGTCATGTCCGGTCTGGTGTGGTCACGTTCGAGTCGTATTTAGAAACAAATCTAGTACGAGTTCCTGTTTGGCTCCGGGTTTAGTCTGGTTCGGGTCTCAGTTCAAGATGGATTCGGTTTGGGTTCAAGTCGGGTGCGTGCTGATTATGGTTCGGGGTTCTACAGGCGGTTTGATGTGGCTTTTGGCTCGCGGTGTTGGAGTCTGTTGGATCTGGTCGCTATTCGGTTTGGATCGTGTTCGGTTCGGGTTTCAGTCACGGTTATGGTTGGCTCGGGTCTGATCTGTTCGACTGTGACACCCCAGGAAAATCCCACATCGGCCGTGGCCAGGAGAGATCCTTGGTTCATAAGTAATGTCTTGCCTCTTAAATCACCAACGCGTTTTGGGGCTTAATGTTAGTGGATGAGAGGAGAACTCCACAGTTAAGTGTGCTCAGGTGGGAGAAATTCCAGGATGGGTGACCTCCTGGGAAGTCTCCACTTGGGCAACAAAAAACAAATCCGTGAGCTCAGGATGGGCAAAGCAGACAATATTGGTGGTGAGAGGGGCGGGGTGTTACATCGACCGTCTCGCGGGTCAAATTTCGGGTTACGCGCGTGTGATTCGGTATAGCTTATATTTGTATTTATTGTCATTTTATTTTATCATATATTTATAAACATTATATATTTATAAATATTTATATATATTTATGAATGTTATAATTTTATAAATATATTGATACGGACAATAGTTTTAACTCGCGAACGGACCTAATAATAATAATAATAATAATAATAATAATAATAATAATAATAATAAACGGTAACAAAATTATATATCGAACGATTTGGTAAATGGTTAATTTGACGTAACTTATATCGGACATCGGACTAAATAACATTGGACTACTTTGTCGGACTATATTCTATATATATATAAGTATACATAGGTAACGAAACGCATTGTCTCATGAATCGGAATTGTGGATAAAAGGGCTTGATGAATTGTGTTTGAAAGTGATTTTTGGGGAAAATTGTAGACAACAGGTGTTGTCTGGTTTGTACAAAAACAGAGGAAACTCTGCCCAAATTTTTATAAAACCAAAGCATAACGAACCGCCATTTCTATAATAAATGTTTCTAAGTGTTTTGGACAAGTGCATTATATTCAAAATCGAAGTATTTGTTATTAATCGGTTTTAATAACTAAATTGTATTTCCTCAAAGAGTATTTTCTAAAAGTATAATTACAGAAAACAAATATATTTATATGATTTACGAGACGAACTACGATTCAGGATAAATATATGTTTCGAGGTTGTTAGGACAAAAAGGATTGGTGAAACCACTTTTGCAAACCTTAGTCTAATTCACTTCTGTCAAAATATTCTAAGTATAGAACTGCTGAAGAAGAAGGATCAAACTGCTGAAGAAGAGATTCACAAGTGCTGAAGAAGAAAAGTCATCAGAAGTTCTGAAGTTCAGAACTTCTACTGAAGAACTACTGAAGACAAACTACTCATCAGTAGTTTGTCATTCATCAGTACTTACATGAAGATCTTTTCCACCGCCTTTTTGTATCAGTAGTTTATTACTTTAGTATTTCTTTTTGCTTTATGTACAAGTTCCAAGACTGCAACTTGTTGCAACTTGTTTCTGAACTTGCTTTTGGCAAGGTTCATGTATTTGTAAAGTCTATAAATAGAAGGGTTCATCCCTCTGTTTTAGACATTGATTTTAATACAGAAATCCTTCAACACTTATTATTGTTATTTCCATTTCATGTTTATTGAGAATCTGTCGAAGTGTTTCATTCTCATTCAATACTTAGATTCTCAATAAATACTTATCATTTATTAGTTCTTGAATCCAGGGGGAGTAATAACTCCTGTTGATAAGTGTAGCTTTAAACTCATAACATTCCGCTGTGCTATCACTGATCAAGAACTTGCTAAACACTTAAGTGTCCACTAGCAAGTTCATATAAAAGAGCAATATACTGATCTAACAATTGGTATCAGAGCACTGGTTTATCTGATCACATATCAATCTAACACATTGAGAATCAGACACAGGCTCTTATTGATATTCAATAAAGGATTATAAGCTCACTTTTATCAACATCCATCACTTTAAGAGATATTTGACAAACCAATACTCTTTAAAATGGATCCTCATAATACTGGTTCTGCCACTAAACCTGCCATGCTAGTAAGAAATGAATATAACATCTGGCAAAAGAGAATGGCACATACCTTATCACAGACCAACACAGGTTGCTGGAAATCTGTGATATATGGTCCTCATAAACCAGTAAATATAAATCTTGAAACTAAAGAAGAGATTCCAAAAGACCCAAAAGACTATACTGATGATGATTTCCTAAAACTTGAGCTTGATGCAAAAGCTTTCTCTGTGTTGGCAATGGCACTCCCAAATGAAATCTACTCTGGCCTATTACATTGTGATAGTGCCAAAGAGCTTTGGGACTGCCTAAAAGAACAGTTTGGAGGAACTGAAGAGGTGATTGCTAACACCAGAGAAATCTTGGCTCAACAATATGAAACTTTTGCTCACATTAATGGGGAAACTTTAACACAACAATTTGAAAGATTTTCCTCATTAATATCTGAGCTAAAACTAAATGGTCAGACCTACACAACTGTATCTATGCTTCATAGATTTTTAAGGTCTTTACCTGAAAAATGGGAAACTTACTCTATAGTCTTAAGATCTTCACCAGACTTTAGCTCCCTCACTCTTACAAAACTTCATGGGAGATTACTTACTTTTGAGAGAGAAATTGATCAAAAGAAAAAGTTACAAAGTACTGGCAAAACTGCTGATGACTATCTACAAGGTAGTACAGCACTATTAGGACAAGACTCACCAACTAGTTCAAATAGTTTTGGATCTTTTGACCATATTGACATAACTGCTGGGATCTCATCTGAAAGATCATTCCCAGGTTATGACAATAATGACTTTGGTCAAACTGCTGATAACATGTGTTTTATCATGGATGATTTAAATAGTTTCAGCAGTGATGACCTAGAAGAAATGGATATTTTGCACCAACTGGCCATGTTAAGTTTAAAAACAAATAAATTTTACAAAAGGTCAGGAAGGAAGTTTCCAGGACTTAACAGTTCTACAAAAATTGGTTTTGACAAATCTAAACTTAGATGTCACAAGTGTCAAAAGTTGGGACACTTTGCTAGAGAATGTAGAAGCTCTGGCTTTAACCAATCTCAGTCTGGAAACAATTTTAACCCCAATTATAACAGGAATAATGGAACACAAGGGAGTGCACATTTTGTACAGGCACAAGCTCCACAACACCAATATGTGCCACAAGTACAATATGTACAGATGCCTGCTCAACAGATGCAGAGCCAACAATCAATCCCTCCCTTTCCAGCTGCTCAACAACCTCCACAGCAACAGCAACCCTCTCAACAAAGTTTATTTACTTCAGGGTATGTTGACTGGAGCAGTCTTCCTTTTGACACCACAGAGTGCAATCCTGATGCAGACAACAAAATGTTTGACATCAACTGGGGAGAGCCTGACAATGGCAGAAAGAACTTTGCCTTAATGGCATTTGAGGGATGCTCCTCAAAATTTGCCTTGTCACAGGTATCAAAAGAATCTTTGACAAAACTATGTTCAAATTCATGCAAAGAATCTTTTGCTCTCATAAGAGAGACAAATGTGCACTTATAAGGAAAAGCAAATGATTCTGAGAGAAAATTCACTCAGATGAAATGTGATTTAGAAAGAAAACTTTCTGCAAAAACAAAAGAAGTTTCTAAATTAACTAACACTGCTATTGAAACCCAAGCACAAATTAAAATCATGATAAATGACCTAGGAAATGTCAGACAAGAGCTTGCTGACACCAAGGTCACATGTGAAAAATGGGTGGAATCTTGTAAGGGGTACCAATTATTGCTAAACAAACAAAGTGCTTCAAATGTTAGGTTTGGCATAGGGTACAATCACACTGAAACACCAACAGATTTTTCCCCCAAAACTACTGAAGATGGGAGAAAAATTGTTTCAGATGAAACTTCTGAAGAGGAAGAATGCACATCTTTCCATGAAAACTTTCTAAAAACACACAAAGAAAGTTCTTCAGAAGTACTGATTAAATCTGACTGTAAGCCATCAGTAGTTTCAACTACATCAGGAGTTGAGAACCTAAAAACTACTGATGACCTAAAACCAATCAAAACAGTCAGAAACTTGTCTTTGAAAGAAAAGACAAAAGAATGTGAAATTTGTGGTCTGTTCAACCACAAAACAGAATTTTGCAGATATAGAAAAGGTATTCAGTTCAACAAGAAAAATCAACAACTGGTTGTGGGAAAACAAATAAAAAAATGATTATGTAAAAACTTTTTCTCCCAAGAAACAACAACCAGTAAACACCTTTTCTCAGAAAAAGACAAAATCTCAACAAAGGTCTTTTTCTCAAAATTCTCTTTCAGTAGTTAGACCTGAATCATCAGCAGTTTCACAAACTGCTGAGATTAAAGATCTTATGAACTTGGTACAACTACTGATGACCAAAGTTGATGGTGGTCCTCAAAAGGATACCACCATTGTTCTTAATGAAAAATCCATTGCCAAAAAGACATGGATTTCTCAACTTGGTCAAGAACAAACTGTAAATGTTCTCAAGAGCAAACCCAAAGCCAAACTGGCTTGGGTTCCTAAATCTAACTGATTTGCTATCTTGTGCAGAGAGTTTCCAGAGGCTTAAATAGCATTTGGTATGTAGACAGTGGAGGCTCAATGCACATGACAGGATGCAGATACCTGATAAACAATTTTATCAGTCAAAGAGATGGATCTGTATCCTTTGGGAACAATGCTAAGGGATATGTGCTAGGACATGGCAATGTCTCCTTTGGCAAAATACAGTTTGACAAGGTCAATCTGGTTGAAAACCTTGAGTACAACTTGCTGAGTGTGTCACAAATGTGTGATAAAGGATATTCTTCCTTTTTCACAAAGATAGCATGCAAGATCATATCACCAGAAGGCCAGAAGTTGATAGAGAAGATCATTGAAGATCACACTTTGTTAATAGCCAAAAGATGTGGCAATGTCTATGCAGTGGACATTGAAAAAGACAAAGTACTGAACAACACTGCTTGTTTCTTCTCAAGGGCATCAACTTCAGAAACTGATCTCTGGCACAGGAGACTTGGCCATGTGAACTTTAAAACCATAAATAAAGTCACAAAAATGGGCTTGGTCAGAGGTCTACCCTTAAAAGTATACCAGTGTCAAGAACACTGTGTATCCTGTTTAAAGGGAAAACAGCATAAGTCCTCCTATAAGTCTATTGAAGAATCAAAAACAACTTCATGTCTTCAACTACTCCATATGGACTTATTTGGGCCTGTAAAAATCATGAGCCTTGGTAAAAAGAAGTACTGCTTAGTCATCATTGATGACTACTCAAGATTTACATGGGTATTCTTCTTATTTTCCAAGGATGAGGCTGCTGAAATCATCAAGTTCTTCATTCTACAAGTAGAGAAGCAATACTCTCTACCTGTCAAAACCATTAGAAGTGATAATGGGACAGAGTTCAGGAACAAAACTCTGGATGAATTCTGTTTGTCTAAAGGGATTATTAGACAATTCAGTGTTCCCAGAACTCCTGAACAAAATGGTGTGGTAGAAAGGAAGAACAGAACTTTAATAGAAGGAGCAAGAACAATGTTAGCTGATTCTGGCCTACCATTATACTTTTAGGCAGAAGCAGTTAACACATCATGTTATGTTCAAAATAGAGTTCTTATTGTCAAGAGACATTCAAAGACTGCCTATGAAGTTCTTCATGGCATGAAGCCCCTTATCTCCTTTTTCAGGGCTTTTGGGTGTCAATGTTTCATCTTGAACATTAAGGAATCTATTTCAAAGTTTGCTGCCAAAGTTGACTCAGGTTACTTTCTTGGTTATTCTTCAACTAGAAAAGCCTACAAGGTTTTTAACTCAAGAACCAGGATAGTAGAAGAAACACTGAATGTCAAGTTCAATGAGTCAAAACACACTCTCATTCCAGCACATCCTGCTGAACTTTTTGACCTTGACAGCTTCCATTTTGGACCTGAAAAGACTGTCACTTCATCCAAACCTACTTATTATGGTGATCAAAGGTTTGATGATGAGGATCCAGCACCATGGACTCCTCAAACAGTCATTAAGTCAACTTCAAAACCATCAGAAGTTTCACAAACTTCTGATTCAACAAATACTGAAGGAGAAACTCAAACATCTGCTTCAGCACCTGCAACTACTGAAGACACTGAAACTGCTGAACCAGATATAATAGACCTCAGTAGTTTGTTTGAAGAACATGAGCCACCAACACCTGTCAGTGGTTTACAACAACTGATCGAACACAAAGACCATCCACTTGATCAAATCATGGGTGATATTGCATCAGGTGTTCTTACAAGAAACCAGCTTTCCAACTTTTGTCTATTCTCAGCATTTATTTCACAGTTGGAACCAAAGAAGTACCAGGAAGCCCTCAAAGACAACAATTGGGTGCAGGCAATGCAAGATGAATTGCTTCAATTCAACAAGCAACAGGTTTGGGAAATCTGTCCCTTACCACCAAACAAGCAACCAATTGGCACAAGATGGGTTTTCAGGAACAAACAAGATGAAGCTGGTATTATAATAAAGAACAAGACAAGACTGGTAGTACAAGGTTACTCTCAAGAAGAAGGAATTGACTATGATGAAACCTTTGCTCCAGTTGCAAGGCTTGAAGCCATCAGGTTATTTCTGGCCTATGCCATTTCCAACAAAATAAAAGTTTATCAAATGGATGTCAAGAGTGCATTTTTGTATGGAAAGATAAAAGAGGAAGTGTATGTTTGTCAACCACCTGGGTTTGAGGATCCTTCTCATCCTGAGTGGGTGTACAAACTAGACAAAGCTCTTTATGGGCTCAAACAGGCTCCAAGAGCCTGGTATGATACACTTTCAACCTTTTTACTCAAAAATAACTTCACAAGAGGTGCCATTGATAAAACTCTTTTCATAAAACATGTTGGAAATCATGTCTTACTTGTTCAAATATATGTTGATGATATCATTTTTGGTTCAACAAACACAAAATTGTGTGATGAATTTAAGAAACTCATGCAATCAAAATTTGAGATGAGTACAATGGGAGAACTGCAGTACTTTCTGGGACTGCAGATTAAACAACAAACAAATGGAACTTTTATACATCAATCAAAATATGTTAAAGAATTATTAAACAAATTTTCTTTACAAGACTGTAAATCATGTTCCACTCCCATGACACCAACCACACAAGTTGAACCAGATGATCAAGGAAAACAGGTTGATCAAACCATGTATAGATGTATGATAGGTTCCCTTTTATATCTAACTGCTTCTAGACCAGATATTATGTTTTCAACATGTGTCTGTGCTAGATATCAACCAGCTCCTAGGGAATCACACCTTATTGCAGTCAAAAGAATCTTCAGATATCTGAAAGGAACTCCAACACTTGGAATTTGGTATCCTGCTTCAAGCAATACCAAGTTATCAGCTTTTTCAGATAGTGACTATGCATGGTGTAAAATGTCAAGAAAATCAACATCTGGTGGTTGTCAATTCTTGGGAAACTGTCTAGTGTCCTGGCAATCAAAGAAACAAACATCTGTTGCAACTTCAACTGCTGAAGCTGAATACATTGCAGCTGTAAGTTGTACATCACATATACAATGGCTCCAATATCAACTTCTTGATTATGGAATCAAAGAGACCAAGACACCATTGCTTGTAGACAACAAATCTGCCATTAGCATCATTCAAAATCCTGTTCAGTTTTCAAAGACTAAACACATTGAAATCAGGTATCATTTCATAAGAGATTGCTATGAAAAAGGCAAGATTGAAGTGAAACATGTAGCAACAGCTAATCAAATAGCTGACATATTCACTAAACCCTTTGACACATCAACATTTCAGAAGTTAGTATCCATGCTAGGGATGCTAAATTTGTAAGTGTTTCTCTTTACTTTTTTGCACAAATTTTTTATTTTTCACTTACATCTGTTTTCAAAAATTGAAAAACTTCTGAAAAGAGAGAAACTACTGATGAACAAAACATCAGTATGGGGATATTTTCTGAAAAGTGATTAACTTCTAATAAAACAACCTTCAGAAGTTATGAATAAAGTATTTATAAAGTATTTCTCATCAGCTGTTCAAAACTGCTGAAGAGAAAGTGGGAACTACTGATGAATATAATTCTTCATCAGCAGTTTAGTCAAAAAGGGCAAATCAGACTTTTCCCACATCAGAAGTTTGACCTAGTCGGTTTAAAACTTCTGATAAAGAGGTTTTAACCTAGGCGGTTTAAAACTTCTAATAAAGAAGTTCCAAGCGGTTAAAAACTTCTGATAAATATCTTTTTTCAACACTTATCCATTCAAAAACAAAAATTCCCTCCTTCTCTCTCAAGAAAGCTCCCAAACCCCTGAACCTGCAACATAAACACTGTTCGATTCATACACACACACAAACCACATGGCTTTAGTTCTTAAACAGGGACACAATCTCAGAGCCTACTTAGAAAAACAAGAAGGCTGGTCCCAATACGATGAGATCATTGATCTCGTCGTCAAATCCCAATATTTCACCGCTCTCACAATTGACCCACCAATACATCCTGAAACTCTCAATGAGTTCTGGGCTAATGCTGAGACAGTGATGGTGGATGATGAAGTTATCTCTCTCAACTCAACAATTAAAGGGAGACAAATGGCCATCACACCGACCATACTTGCAAACAGACTGGGGTTGAATGATGTTAATGCCCCTGAAAAGTTTGACAACTCTGCAATCCACCTAACCATGACTGAGTGTGGTTATCAAGGTACTCTCTCACAAGCTACCATCTTTAAAAAGTATTTTGAACCAAAATATAAACTTTTGTTTCATTATATAATTATGTGCTTGAGTCCTAAAACAGGGTCTTATGACCAGATGCCCTCAACCTTTCAACCAATTTTTCATTCCATTGTGAATGAAACAAATTTCAGGGCATCAAAACTTTTCTTTAATGAGTTGGTGTTACATCACAATAACACTAAGAAAAAGTTTTTGTTATATCCAAGGTTCATTATGCAATGCATAATAAAAGAACTGGGTGATGAGGTGCTTGTGGGTAAAACTGAAATTTTAAAACCCTTAACCTCACAAGCATACTCAAGGCACAACAAACAGGCTGCCTGGCCAGAAGATGACCAAGGGGAACCAGAACCAGTCCCCATGGAACCCTCATCTTCCAAACTTACACCCCCAAAGGCCAAGAAACCCAAGGTACAAAAACAAAAACCCACCAAACCTAAAAGAAAAGCTGTTCAGGAGGTTGAGATGCCTGAACAAACTATTGTGCAATCTGCACTTCTTAAAGATGTGACTGAAACATCCTCTCAGTCTCATCCATCTCAAACCCCACCAAGAGCACCAATCACAATTCTTTTCAAAAGAAAAAGACTTAAGAAAACTATTCCCATTGATGCTTCTTTTGAAACTGCTGAACCCACTGCCCAAACTACTGAACTAGCACCCCAAATTTCTGAACCAGATATTGAAATAGCCAAACTTCTCTCTGGGCTAAAAGAGAAAGTCCCATCTACACATGTCAGTCCCCAACAACCACATAAAACAGGGGACATAGCCTCAGAATTTGACATGGATGTGGACACTCAAAGCCCTAACCAAAGAGATGAGGATGAACCAGGGTCTCTAAGCCCAAACTTAGAAACTTTCGGTACTTTTGAGGCTGCTACTACTCATTTACCACCTAGTGGTGGACCTGAGGATAGAAGTAACATAGCTAAGACCTCAATTGTGGCAACTACTGATGAAGGATTAATGCCAGAGGTAGGAAATCCTCTGAACCAAGAAAAAGAGGTACATGAGACAACTGAGTTGGGCTCAGCTCATGATGTAACTGATACAGTCCTCATTGAGGATGTAATCAGGGATTCAGATGATTCCATTGACTTGGATGATGTTTCAAAACACCAAACTACTGAATTGACGGCTACAAGTGAAGGTCCTGCACCTGGTGCATCTAAGCTCAAGAAGCTAGTCACACCAGATCAGGTTAAATCCCACTCAATCCATGATTCCTCTAGAGTGGCATCTTCTGTACAACAAGAAGATCAACCAAAAACACACCCCTCACTACAAATGCCTACCCAATTCCCTGGGCAAACAAGCATAGACATGAACCAGCTATGCAGCCCAGATGGTCCCTTATACCACATGATGAGCACCCTCATCAAGAATCACTTCCAAACATACACAGCTAACTTGGAGCTGTCCATGAAGAACCAATTTGGAGTGATACAGACAAAGATGAATGATCTGTCCAACAAGATTGACTACAACAGCAAACAGATTGCTCATCTTACAGGTCAGTTCTCCCAAGCTTCAACATCAAAAACTGATGAAGCCAAAAAGGGGGAGAAAACCAAGGTACCTATGGATACACTTGAAGCCAGGAGAAAGGCAAGAGTGGCTATCCTAGCAAGAGATCAAAAAGATCAAGCCAGAAAAGAAAAAATGGCCCAACAATTTGGTGTCTCTATTCAAGAAGTAGAAGATGCTGAAAAGTCTAATGATTCCCAAGGGCACAATGAAGAAACCTCCGATGGCCAAACTTCTGATGAAGAATCAGAAAGTACTGAAGACAATCCTTCAGTAGTTGACAAACCTTCAGTTGTTGTCAACCCATCAAAGGTTAACACTTCCAAAACTCAAACTGCTGACCCTTCCAGATCAACTGCTCCTATTCAACCAACTTCTGTTCCTACTAGGCCTATTAAAACAGTTACCACAATGACTGTGCTAAACCCTTCTCCAATCTCTCAATCAGCAGAACTACTTGAGAAGAGTTTAGTGGTAGCCCAAAAGAAGGCCAGAGAAGATCAGATTTGGAAAACACTGGAAGAAAGGGATGACTTGGATCTAAGCCATGAAGAAAAGCTATAGGCTTATGAAGCTGAACTCCAAAGGCAGGCTAGCCTAGACCAGATTGCTGAGGAAGATAAAAGACATCAACTGATGTCTTACATTACAAAGAACAGCAAGATCAAAGCCCACACATTGAAGAGACTCTCCATGGAAGAGCTGACAAGAAGAGCTCAACTTATTACAGACAAACTTGCAACAAGTAAAGACACAAAAGCCAAGAGAGCTCAGATGATAGAAGAATTAGTAGCTAATGGTTATGGTTCAAAAGCCTCTGTGTCCAAATGGAAAGAAGAAAGATTAGTGGACACTTATAGAAAATATAAGGCTGCAAGGGCTGCAAATCCAGAGAAGTTTCAAACTGCTGAAGTATCAACTTCAGTAGTTAGAACTTCTGGTGTTCAAAGAAGACCAGCTACTCAGAGGAAGAAATCAGAGGAAAATGTGAAGACTGATTTCAGAATGGTACTACTAGAAGGTAGTACAGTAGTCCATTCTGACTTTGACATAGAAGAAAAGCCTATGATCACACAATTCAGGGATCCTTCCACCTTTGCATATCAAATCCAGAAGACTATCACAGACAAATTGCACACTAAGGTAGTAACTGAACATCATTTGCCAACATTTCAGATACCTAATGTGATGCAACAAGAACAAAGAAGTGAATCCCACCTGAGAGTCACTGAAGTTGAAAACATCCAACACTCAGGAGAAACCTAGGGTACCACCATGGTTCCCTACACTTTAAACTTTGACAAGTCTAAGGTACCGATCATCAGATGGTCCTTTACTGATAGAAACTCAGTACTTGTGACAAGAAGAGATCAGACAAGCAGGGCCTATAGGTCGATGAATGATCTGAAGAAGCTATCAACTAAAGATCTGCTTACAATCCAACACTTAGAACCACAAAAAGGGTCTCTTATTGATGAACAGCTGAACCAGCTCAAGAATTCCATGTTCAAAGGAATATGGAAAATTGTGAAGGACAGAAAAGAACAATAAGGAATTAGTAAGGTTTTGGCTTCATCAATCTAGGGGGAGATTGTTAGGACAAAAAGGATTGGTGAGACCACTTTTGCAAACCTTAGTCTAATTCACTTCTGTCAAAATATTCTAAGTATAGAACTGTTGAAGAAGAAGGATCAAAATGCTGAAGAAGAGATTCACAAGTGCTGAAGAAGAAAAGTCATCAGAAGTTCTGAAGTTCAAACCAGACACTTCTACTGAAGAACTACTGAAGACAAACTACTCATCAGTAGTTTGTCATTCATCAGTACTTACATGAAGATCTTTTCCACCGCCTTTTTGTATCAGTAGTTTATTACTTTAGTATTTCTTTTTGCTTTATGTACAAGTTCCAAGACTGCAACTTGTTGCAACTTGTTTCTGAACTTGCTTTTGGCAAGGTTCATGTATTTGTAAAGTCTATAAATAGAAGGGTTCATCCCTCTGTTTTAGACATTGATTTTAATACAGAAATCCTTCAACACTTATTATTGTTATTTCCATTTCATGTTTATTGAGAATCTGTCGAAGTGTTTCATTCTCATTCAATACTTAGATTCTCAATAAATACTTATCATTTATTAGTTCTTGAATCCACGGGGAGTAATAACTCATGTTGATAAGTGTAGCTTTAAACTCATAACATTCCGCTGTGCTATCACTGATCAAGAACTTGCTAAACACTTAAGTGTCCACTAGCAAGTTCATATAAAAGAGCAATATACTGATCCAACAGGGTACTAGTCTAACATGGTTTATACACAAATAGTGACAAGTGTGCAACTTGGGTGCTATGTAATACGAGAATTAAGATAAGTCACGATCGGTTCGTCGAGTTGAAACATATTGAGACCCGTGTTGGTACACACGAGTCTAGACAGTCGGATAGACTATCTTTTGAGCGGTTAATAAGTTAGGCTTATGTGTGATAGACTGTTAAGGTGTCCTTTGTTGGTAATTAGGACACGAGGAAGTTGGTCGAGGTTTCGGGCCTTGTTTGCTAGCTTAGCATGGAAATTAAGGTGAGTTTCACGGCCCCACTCTTTTACTGGTTTTACATTTTCGGGGGAGAAAACATGCCGTGTTCTTTAAACGTGTGTCAATTGTGTTCGCAAGTTCATTACGTTGGGAGGGTTCATTTGGGTTCAAAGTATTCATTTATGTTCAGTATTATATGGCCTATGTTGTGGCAGTTCGTTAGCCGTGATGCGGTAGTTCGTTAGCCGTGATGCGGTAGTTCGTTAAACACTATGTGGTAGTTCGTTAGCTATGATATAGCAGTTCGTTGGCCATGGAATGGTAGTTCGTTAATCGCGGTGGGCGATAGTTTGTTTGGAAGGTTCGTTATGGAGTTCAAACGTTTAACGAGTGTTTTCATCAATCGGTAGTATCATGATAGTCTTTCAAAAGTTCATGAAACGTTTTACATAAAAACCCGTGAACTCACCGGCATTATTTGCTTACGTTTTTTAGCATGTTTGTCTCAGGTCGTTGAGGTGGCAGCAGTCGATAGGCGCACGGAGTCTCACGGAGTCTAGGATTCACTTGCATGTTATTGAGTATTATCAAACTTTTTTTAGTTTTACTTTTGGATCGTAATAACGTTTTATGCTTCCGCTGTGGTGGATAGATTTTGAAAACTTAATGGGTAGTTTACGCTGTTTTCGAATCATATAGTTGTCGTTTATTGTGACTGTTGACTTGGATCTTGGTGTGTCATGCGCCTCGTGGTAAAACCCCGCACGTGGAATTTGAGGGTGTGACAGCTTATTTTCTGGCCGTAGATCTTTTCAACAAACACACTTTGTCCAGCTATAAATAGCCTCGGTCTTCTTCCTTTGTATAGTTTTCGATCATCTGAATCTTTTGTCACTTTGTCTCTGTTCACTCTTAAAATTAGGGTTTTGATCACTAAGATCATCTTGATCTTGTGATCTTGTATTCTCAGTTTGATTGTGTTGATCATCTGTTTGTGATCAACTGAGTGTTATCGAGAGATATTTGTAGTGAGGTTTTTTGTGTAAGTTTTGTATTGTCTGGGGTGTTTCTACCAGACTTTGTGAACCTTGTTCTTGATTAATAATAATCTGTGCCGACTGAGTTTTTGACACATTACAATCACCTCATTCCGATTGTTTGACATAAGTTCTTCAACTTGATGTTTTCACCAAGTTGCCTATCAAATCAATTGCATTACAATCACCCTAACGTACCTGCTTCATTAAGGGTTGTATTATTTCCATACTCACTTTCCTTAAATCGACACCTCCAATATGATCCGTATTGCTTAATACGGGTCGTATTGGGGCTTTATCATTCTTACGGAAGACAACTACCGACAACAAGAAATTGTTACCCCTAGACGGTCCGTATTGCACGATACGGACCGTATATATTTATTTTTTTTATTTTTCTTTTGTGTTTAACAAACAAGATCTTTAAAAAAAATCAACAAATTTTACAAAAATATAGAAAAAAATCAACAAAGTAGTAGGGGGTCGGTTGATAACGACGAGGAATATGACGTGAAACACCCTTAGCCGATAGTTTAATACGAAAAACCCTTATAATTATCTAACCAACTTCATCCATAGCTTCTAATTACAAACCCTTGAATCCCAACGCTTCTCCCAAACCCTTTTTCCTTTTTTTTAGTCGGGATTTATAGATCAAGACTCTGGATAATCACTTTGAAGTAGACATCAGCAGTGGCGGATTTAACTTATGGGGAGGGTGGGCATGTGTCCACCGTACCATCGGCGGCTCGCGGTTCAGTTACCCTCCGGCGAATCTATTCTTTCCGCTATTTTGTGTATATTACGAAGATTTTTTTTAGTTAAACCTCTAAATTATCTCATGTATTGTTGTTTATGTAAACAAGAACAAAGAAAAAAGAGTATGGTGAAGAGATCATTTATCCAGCGATTTGGTTATGTGTTTTTCTTTTTTTACGGAATATGGTGTTGTTGAAGATGGAGAGAGAGAGAGAGAGAGAGAGAGAGAGAGAGAGAGAGAGAGAGAGAGAGAGAGAGAGAGAGAGAGAGTGAGAGTTAAAACATAGGGACTATCACAAGAGTAGACTCTATCCCTATAAAGCTTTGTTTCTTTTCATCTTTTTAAATATTAGTATTAAATATTTTTTGTTATTTAATTTTCTTATATAATAAACCTTTTTGATATAAAATTTGAACCACGCAACCTTGCATATGTGAATTAATGATTACTAGAGAGGTATTTACGTGTTGTGGTGGGAAACACAACACTAACATGGACACTAATAAAACATGTAATCACGTAACATGTTAATTTTATGTATCGTATAATCATTTTTTGGTCTTGTCTATTTTTAGCCGACCCTATTGTGCCCCCCGTACAAAAAAGTTTTGTATTCGCCACTGACAAGATGATAAAAATGGTGGAGATGTGTGTGCGCTTTGGGTTTTCTTTACTTACCAATAAATTTCAAGTAAGTTTTGTTTTTGTGATGCGTTTAACAACAAACCATAGGACTTGTTTGATATTTCTCCCAAACCTCAACACCAATTGTCAAAGGGACACATATGCATACTCTCACCTTGAGGGCATTTCCGAGACATATGCCCACACCCACCATACTTGTAGCAACTTGAACACCATTTATTTTTTCGATACATATGCCCACTCCTACCTTAAGTACGAAGGGTTATGATATAGGGGTTTCGAACTTGTTGATGTTTAAATACGAAGGGTTCTCGACGTTTGTTTTGATTATATTCAATCCAAGTGAATCATCACTACCAGTCTACTCGTCTTCCTATCGTTGCCATCACCTTAACTCAAAATCGTCTGTTTAATCCTCACACGCCATCATTTTACCCTTCTAGATTTTACCATGTTAATCCACCACCACTGACAACCAATATTGGTGATCAAAAGAAATCGGTTCCTTATTCACAAAAACAAGTACCTACAGGTCTGAGGAACATGTTATGTGGAAATGTTGACTTTAACACCTTTACTCAAAACCGTCCATCGAACTTGTTGATGTTTAAATACAAGGGTTATCGACGTTTGTTTAAATATGGAAATGTTGACTATAGCACCTTAATCAAGAACCTAGTCGATTGTGTTAGATATAAATCTACCATGGAGCATGTTTGATTTTCATATTACACAATGTAAAAACACTTATTTAGACAATCTAGGATTATGTTCCATTTTATTACAGTCATCATGAGGTACTATGTCACACCCTCAAATTCCACATGTGGGGTTTTACCGCGAGGCGCGTGACACACCAGGATCCAAGTCAAAAGTCACATAGAACGACAACTATATGAGTAAAATAACATTCAAACAACCATGCAGTTTTAAAGAGTTAACAAAAGTACCACCGAAGAAGTTAAAGTTTACGATCCTAAATACCAACACAAGACAATGCTCGAAAAGTAGTTGTAAACAATGTTCAAAGCAGTGAAATGAAGTGATAGAATGCAGTGCGACCCCGTGCGTCCTATCCAATGCCTGCTACTTTAGCGACCTGAGAAAACATGCTAAGTATGTCAACATATTATGCTGGTGATCTCACAGGTTTATGTTTGAATTAAAATTAAGTGTTAGAAAACCAGATCCACATGAACCTTATATCTATATCTGATGCTAACTAGACATCGTTACAAGTTACTTAAGCTTTATGAATCACTGACTGATAGTAATAAGTATGCCTTGTTTCCTCATCACCGGTCGTCAACCTATGACGTAATGTTAGATAGGACAAATATGCACTCCTGTGACCTCCAGTCTACACATGCGGGGCTTGTCGGACCCAATAGATCTATTAACACTCCCCCGCTATGTTCCACACATTCATGATTCAAACTGTTAGGAAGACTATAGATGAGTCGCTTAGTATACAAGTGATATAATGTAATGTATGTGATCTACGGTGTTCGTGTTTGCGTAGCATGTTTCTCCCCCAACAGGAAAACAATAAAAAGGGCTATGAAACTCACCTTTGAAATATTTTAAATGCTAGAACAAAAAAAAAAAAAAACACTTATACCCATTGTATTGGGCACTCTACAGGAGTTGATCATGATGACTTTAATAACATGAAACATAATCCTAGACTGTTTAAAGAAGTGCTTTTATCATGTGTCATATGAAAGTCAGACACGTGCTATGACAAATTAATATCTAATACAACCAACCAACTTCTTGATTAAGGTGTTAGAGTACCTTTTGTTGCTCTGAATCTACATCTAATTGTTGATGCATTTTTATGTGACAAACACTTCTCTAGATAGGTGGTTGTTTTGTGGTTGATAATCGTGTTAAGTCTTTTGTAACGTATCTGTTAGTGTTATAATAACAAATATGATAGTTAGTTTTGTTAAACCCTAGCAAACATACTAGAATAACGAAGTTGGGAAACTAGCGAAGATGAGTGGATCTTCGCTAGTGGGCATGTTCGCTTGAAGTCGGCTCATGAATATGAATGTGTATAAATACCATGCATGGAGATGTTGGCTACTGTTGTTGGTCAAGTAACACACTTGTGGTATAATTTGTTGTAATCCTTGTGATAGTTAATCAATAGATACCATGCAATTAAAGTATTCTTCGTGTTCTTGTTTATTCGATTTGTTAGTTGCATAAACATCTGTCATGGGATTCTGCACCTTGATAGATATGATCAATCATGTTAATCGATCTATTCATGGACCTACACTAATCAAGTAGCCTAACGTGTTTCCAAATCAATGTTAAGTCATTGTATTCTTAGATCTTGCCACCTCCATCCTATTTATCTATTATTATTTTTAGGTATTTTTTAATTTTTAATAATATTTAATTCATCATTAGTTTTGATTTTTTATAAATAACATGCGTACGTTAACTTTTAATAGAAAACCTAACTCCGCAACTATGTTTATATTTTTTACAACATTGCGATATAAATTTCGATGAAAACGGACATTGTGTCGCAATCATACTAAACTGAATTGTGACTGAGTGGACAACATATGTATCGGTACCGCTATTTATTTGTTTTATTATTTTTGCTTTCGATGAACTTGCAGCGTATCGTTACAAGTATTTATTTGTATTGTTTTGCTTTTAATAAAGGATCCGATAGTACATGTGACACCTATCCATTACATGACCACCAGTGTATTGTTCGTCGGGTATTGAACATGAAATTTTGCCCTTATAATGGATTTTGAAGGTGCAAAATCTCTGATCCTGCCATATAATTTCAAAATGACAACATAATTTCAAAACGGGGAAGATACGCTTTACTATCACCATATTATGGAGTTGCATCGCTGGCTCGTACCATCCATGCCATCAAGAAAAAGTGATTTAGCTGGGGAAGAACAAATGATTTTTAGGGGAGTTAGGGAAGAACAACTGCGTTCGTCGCCGTATATTTTTGGGGAAGACATACTGATTGTAGCACCCCAACCGATGGCGGAAACATCGGGATATCACGTATTGATGATTGTTTTAGTAGCACATGGTATTTATTGAATTTTAAATACTTTATTTATAGCATAATATCCAAAAGAAACATTGTCTAAAAATTCAAAACATTTAGTACAATCATGAAATAAAACAAGTAACTTCAAATAACTTCATAAAACTCTTCAAGCATGCTCTAAGCTTTAGCTTCATTGTTACCTGAAACATATTAATTTTGAAATTGTTTTTGGGTCAACAAAAATGTTGGTGAGAATTACATAGGTTTGTATATTGAATAAAAAATGTTGTACAATTCGAGTGCCATGGCTAGTCTAGTCCATATGTGAAAACAAAACTATTAGGTAAATCGAGTGCATAATCAACCCTTGATACTAGAATACTGTGGTCCATCCCATATGCATATGGTTCACTCGTTTATGTTATGTGTTCGATAACAATCACCGACACTACCTATGTAGGAGGTACACGTATCCGGGTGGGATTGTCAGTCCAATAGATCTATCATTGTATACTGTAAGTTGATCAATGTTAATGATTATGTTAGAATAATGTGCTTACCCTAGTAATGTTTAAGACATAATGCAACATAGAATAACACATAGACACTAATGATTGAATTGTAAATTGAATGTTGTAACATGTTTCACCCCAAAATAGTGAATGGAAAAAGGAGCTATGTAAACTCACCTTAGTGCTAGAATGGAGACCCTTGATATATAAATAAGTGTGGCTCGTGTATATCCAAATATCACCCTATTTCAAGGTAATAAATAAGTGTTGGGGAAAACTTAACAAGTCTAAGTTTTCTAGTCTAAAGTATGCTAGGGTTTCTGATTTGGGGATTAATAATTGATTAATGATTAAATTAGAATAATTGTAAATATATAAAGAAATAATTAATAAAAAGATTTCGGACCAATCTTAATTAAAGGTAGTTGTATTATAATGTAATAAATGTGAAAATAATTTTTATAAAATAATTTTCTTAATTAATGAATATATATATTCATTAATATTTATTTGTCAAAATATAGAGTTAATATTTAAAAATATTAAAATTTATAATTTTCTAACCAAAAAAATTATATTTCTGATCTAAATGATTAAATTTATGTGAAATTTTGATGTAAAAATAATAAAAAATGAATTTATTATGATTTATTTAAAATTAAAATAACAAAAATCAATTAAAAATATTAAATAAATGATTTTTCTGAAATAAAATTTATTTCTGAAATGCTTATTGATCTATATGTTTAAAATTATTTCTGTGGGATTTTATAATGTCGTTTTGATATTTTTATAGAATTTTGAAATTATAAATGAATAAACTTATAATATTTATAATATATAGTAAATAAATGATTTTTGGAAAATTAAAAGTTGGATAATAAACTTCATCATTAGAATAACTTAAAATAATTTTTGTAGAATTTATAAACTATGTTTACTATTTAAAATCTATTTTATAAGATTAATTGGGTAAATATATAAATAAAGGTTTTCAAAAAAATGTTTGTTGTTGCCGAGGATTGAACCCGTATCAAACCCGGGTTGGGAGTTTAAATCACAAGCCCAGACCAGTTGGTCTGGACCCTGAGAACGTTTGTTATTGATTTCAAATTATTATGACGACTCCTTGGGTTTAAACCTTAATTATTAGAAAAATGTTGGGTGGAGACGGGATTCGAACCCCTGTCTACCACTGGTTCGATGTTTAAACAAGTAGGGTATTACCAACTGATCTGTGGATCAGTTGGTGATATATTCTAATGTGTTTTAAACTTACACGATAACTGCATGAGTCATCATCCCCAAATCGAATTGTAAGAACCCTAGCCTTTTCAATTGATTCAAATAGCAAATAATACCCACAGAATCTATGGGGCTTTTGATTAGATGATTACAACGAACAAAACCAAAAGTTTAATTGAAACTTACAGCGGGTATCCGAACACGATTGAGCCGGTTAATAGGAGAAGTCAACACGTACGATTTTCGCAGCTTGGGAGGTGTTTTTAGGAAAATTGAAGGTGAGGGTAAGTTTATCGGTGCTTTGAGCTCGAGAGGGTGGGTTCAATTTATACTATTCGTAATGGATTGAGCGATTTAAATTTTAAATTTGAATGTACGAGTCGCCTGTGAATATTAAGGATTTCTGGTTTGTTTTAGTTGAAATCACAGTAGGGATAGGGCCGGATATGGTGCTAACAAACTTCATTCAACCAATTATCAGATAATTCACAGGATTCGTGGGTGAATCAAATGGTTTGTTGTGGGTGTTGACTTTCAAAGTCAACTGGTTTGATAATTATCATGCCTTATGTTTAACTCGCATGGGAATTAAACACAAAGAGGCTTGTGGTGGATGCGGGTTCGAGTCCCGGTCCACCCATTTTTATTTTTTTTGAACATTTTGATGTAGTACTTTCGGTTCAATTTTCGATCGTAGCTGGGGAAGACATTCTATCTTCCTTCTTGAAGTGAAAATGATTAATTACATGTAAAACTTTTACCGTGTCTATTTATCACCTTTAGCTATACAAACACGTTTTACTGTGATTATTTCAAACTTATAACCATTCATAAATACAAACAAATACTATGACAATTGATTAGATTTGACCACACTTGTCTTAGTGTGGCTACAAATATCACATTTTATTCTTAAAGTATGACTAAATAGTAAAGTTTAAGAAAAGATGGTAACATTTGATCACGTGTATAAAACTTTTAAAAATATACCATGATGTTGGTAACATTTGGCCATATGTAAGTGTGATCATAGACTAATAACAGTCATATATATTTACTAGTTTTTATCCTGGGAGCGTCCCGGGTTGAAATATCTAATATAACATAATAAAATATATTATTATTATTATTATTATTATTATTATTTTAAACAAATCTCTACCATAAGTTATCATATTCAAATATAAAAAAAAAAACGAATCTCTGCGCTGGGGTATAAATCTAGTGCCATTACAAATGAATTCGGAAGTTTGTAATCGATCATTCTAAAAAGAATTAACATGAAATAAGAAAAAAAAGTTAATTATTGAAATATTGAACGCATTAGTCTAAGGGTTATGTGATGCGTTAAAAAATTCATGGGTATATGATCGGGTATGTAGTTCGGGTATTTGGGTATGTTGTTTCGGGTAATTGGGTCGGGTATCACCTAATCCCAGACCCGACCCAAACCCACAATTTTTTTTTTAATCCCAAACCCGACACAATACCTGTCGGGTTACAAAAAATAGTCATTTTTTTTCTCCGATTTTTATATAGCACTATGGTACTCGTTGGATAGATAATAAAACGCTCGTTAATTTGGTGTAATTTTTTTCTTTAAAAAATCTCGTATATAAAAGATACCAACGTTTAAAAGTTATGGGAGGAAACACGAGAGATAAAATAATAAAGTTTTAATATTTAGATTTAGTAGATTAGGTATTTAATAGATTAGGTTAAAAATTATAATAGATTAGGTTAAATTATATTTATTTCTTTTTTTTAATTGGTTTAGAGTTGCCACATCACATCTTATGTGACATCTCTCAAATGAGAGATTGCATAAAAGTATGACATGTAGGATTAATCCCTTTGTAATATATATATATATATATATATATATAGATATAGATAATTTTCCAATAACGTACTATTAATAACTTTTAGTCCCACATAAAAATTTAAACTGTGACCATAAAATACTAATATTTTTTTCTTTTACTAAGTTACTAATAAACGATTCTCTTTGGTCACACAAACTCGTAAGTGACTAACAAATGAGGGTCCGAGTTGGTCACATTTTGCCACACTTTTCTATTGTGACTAGTAAAATGTCGTAGTTTTTTTTTTTTTTTTTTTTTTTTTTTTTTTTTTTTTTTTTTTTTTAAGTGTGATTACATTTTTCGGAAAGATGTGTTTTTGATCACATGAAACAAATACTGTGGCGGTAGATCACATTTGGCCACACTTTTCTACCGTGAATACTAAATGTCATAGGTTTATCTTAAAGTGTGGCTAAATGTTTTGAAACGTTATGTAATGACCACATGAATAAATAAGACGTGTGTCTAAAAGTAGGCTAGAAAGTTTCGAAATATGATTAATGACCTTTTGGCACACATTTAATAAAAAGTGTGGCCGGATGTTTTGAGAAAATGTGTGGCTGTAACCCCTTTTTCACGTAGTGCAATAAACTGACACCGTATTGCTACCATACCATACCGAACAACAACGGTACCAACATCGCATTTATTTATATGGTCTCCAATTTCGATAATTTTTCATTTATACTAACTCTGTCTTTGATGATACATGAATATCGATACCCTGATAATATGAATCGATCTATACTACTCGAACAACATCGGTGCCAGTACCAATGTTCATTCTTATTGTTTTCGGTTGATGTAAGACACTTGTTAATTTCTATACCGAGTGCATGTATCCTACCGGTATTGTAACGAACCGGACCGATATTGAGCGAATGCACGCGATAACGTACCACCTAAGCGTGCGGGAAAATACCCTAGTTATTAGTATTAATTAATTATTAATTATAATATGCATATCTAATATGCATATCTTAATCTTGAACCTCGTATATGTTTTTTTATAATGAAATATAAGAAGCTAGCTAACACATACCGACTTTGTCAACATGTATTTCTTAAATACCATAACCTAACACTTCTAAAACAATGGATCAAATCAATATTGTCGTGTTTTTTCAAAATCATATCCTTTATTGATCAACACAGAGAATAAAGCAAAAAAGAGGGTTGCATCCTTTGACCAATTAATCAATGGCTCATGTTGTCTCGTGTAAACATGCCCAACGTTTTGCATTTCGGTTCAACAAACGTCTGAGTTGTAATCACCAGCTACAAAACCTGCAACTTCTTTTTATTAAAATAAACTTTAGTCGACTCACATTTTATTAACAAACATGTATCCCTATGCATCCTTATCATTTGTCGATCATGATCACTAGCTGTGGCGGGCACAAGAATTTTTTTTTTCATGGGTTTCAGAAACTTTGTGTGTTCTGATGTCTACCGATCACATTTGTAAACAATGTTGTGTGCACACCATTATTAACATTACCCGCGTGACGAGTAAACCTATCTAGTTTATTTCAACTACTAAACCCTTCGGTAGCATACGTATTTGAGATTTCTATAGTAATCCTTAAACAATTAGCAACATAGGCAAAATGATTCATCGGTTTCTATAACTATCAAACCAGTTAGGATGAAAACAACTTGCATTACCACTAATTATCTAAATTCTCTACATGATTACAGATTGGGGGATGTGTTTTATAATTAGCAAATTATATCTGTTAGTTTTAACGGGATTTAATATTTTTATTTGTTTAACTTTTAATAAGTACTTATAAGATTTTAAATTTGTAAAATTTATTTTTTAGATGGAATGAAAATGGTTATAAATTATTATTATAATTTTTTATTTTACGAATTTTCACTTCTTTACATTAATTAGCAAACACCCAATTACAAGTGACCTGCAGGTAAACGGGCTACAAGAGTACAAGCTGCGCCACTACCCATTTTTGGATTGCAAAGCCTACTCTATTAAAAATAAAACATTGGCCCTTAGCAGACGGAGAGTTACTTTGCACAACTTTCTTCACGCGGTCGAGGAGCTTGATTACTTGGGGGGCCAGCGCCCCAAAGGTATCAAAAGCGAAGGACACAAACACATGCTGGTTCTATATGCAAGCCGTTTCATGTTTATCCACTTTTTTGTTGCAAAACCAGAATCCCGAAATCCCACCAACTGGGATTCCGTGTTTCGGTGTCATTGATCACAAAGTTCACGTGTTTCGGTGTCAACCCCCAATCTTAGGCGTCGCATCGATCATTTATATTCTACAGCAATGAAAATAAAAATTGATGGTTGTCGATTGGCACCCATCCCCTCAAAATAGGCTGGATCGATGACAATCACTACTATAAACCACTTGTTTGGTACGGTCAAATCCATTAGTAAATATTCCTTTGCTACCAAGTTGCTATCAATTTAATCCATAGCTAATCATTTCCTCACCAATCGCTTTTGTTACAAAATCACATTTGCTACTGTTTTTGCTACAAAAGTTGGTACGAATTGTTACCACAAACCTTTTGCTACATATAATTTTGGTATGCTTTTTATAATGGAATCTTTACTATGGGCTTAGCGGTATGATATTTTGTTACAAAATTTTACTTTACTTTTTGCTAGGGATTTTCTTAGTTTTTGATATGGTTTATATTAGGTTTTGGTTACGGAAACTTTAAAATTTTTTTAAGAAAATTTCAATTTCTTGATGTTAACATATTATTTTTTTGAACGTAAAATCATCACGTTTTTTTCTTCTTAATGTTTAGTCCAGAACAAAAGACCACCACTTTACCACCAAGCTACATGCCGATAAAACAAAAGACCAAAACTTTATTTACATTCACTAATTATCAAAATATATATTAAAAAGATGATTTTTTCCAATTAGGGTCGTGAAGAAAATAGGCTTTGTAAATAAGGGTTAACATCAACTACACAGTGAAAAAAATAGGAAATTGTAGGAAGGGTATCAAACGGACTTTAATTGGACTCATTCAAGCGTCATTGAAACCATCTCATCGAACCCTATGATCTTAGTTTTTAGGTTTTCGTTTTTTTGGATTTTAGTTTGGTGTTTAGAATTTACGTTATATCATTATGCCTTTTATGTAGCATTATTTCTTTTTCTTATTTTCATCATTGTGTCATTTTTGTGATTCATTATTTCTTTTTGCTGTAGTATTGTGTTATATTTTGCGGCTCATTGTGTCATGTTTCATGATCTATTGTGTTTTTTTGTATCCTTCCCAACCTTTTCATTTTTATTTAACTATGTAGGATAACTTGACACGTGTAAATAATTACCATTGATATAAAAATAGATTATATGTTTATACCAAATTATTTTAAAACTTATATGGATGATAAAGTAATATAAAAATAATACATGTATAAAATTTTATATAAGTTATAACTATAAATATGTATATATATGATAAATGTTTGTTAAATAATAAGCCAGAAAAGCCCTGGCTTAAAAAAAATTATGAAAGAGCCAATCATAAGCTTTAGAAATAAGTACGGTGATAAAGAAAACATTTAAAGATAAAAATGATACAATAAAAAGACAAAAGAAAAAAGTTCCAAGTGCTAGACATAACTTTAGTTAGCCATGCATGCTTGCTTATGTCATGCAACGTTTTAGGGATACGAGTAGATTGGCTGTGTGTAGTGGCGGATCCAGAATATTTTTTTTACGGGGGCATAAAATGAATCGGCTCATATGAAGTTGGGTTGAAATTAAGTGGCAAAAAACAAGATGAAACGAAATGGTTCGAATAAAATAAAACTGTACATATTTAATTATTTAATGATATGATGATTTTGACATGATTTAATAAAAATCATACGTGTATAGAAAAAAAAAGAACAATATAAATGAACTAAGTATACAACACCAAAACATTATAAGCACCCACTTAATTCAATTAGTTTTTATTAATGCTTGATACAATATAAAAAAGATGTTACCTATAGGTTGAATAAAATTTAAAGTAAATTCAAAGGGTTTATATGTAACCTTACTTCAATTAATAGGGGGTAATAGTAAACTTTATTTTAAAAAGAAGAAACAAGCTAGCTAGCTGATATTCTCTACGATTCATATAACATCATTTTATCTGTCTTACCTGTTCATCTACTTCTCAAATTGAAATCCTCCAATAAAGCTTCATCAAAGCTTTTATCTCTTCACCAAAGTCGTTAAAGTTCCGTTTAAGAAAAAACTAGGTGGGCACTTGGGCCACAACCAACTACTATTAGTGCAATGGTTTCCCTAAGTAGGTTAAAATCCATAAAAAAAAGGAAAATCAACACACTAAAAATATGAGTTGTAGGGTGGGCACCTGCCCACCCTCCTTAGTGAATGAATCTGCCACTGGCTGTGTGATGCGATAAGAAACACAGATTGCATGAGTTTGTATCATTTGGTTGGTTTGGTTATTATCTTCAACCAAATCAGAAATTACATAAGTCATGGACTAGTCTATATTAACAACTAAGATTAATCTGTTTGATTTGTTCAGTTAGATTGACAGCTCTTGGTTCGTTTCATTTAATTTCAGTTAATTGCCAAAACCAAACCTAGGTTAAAACTTTTGCTTAGAAATAAATGAAATTGATGTAAAATTATATGAAATGGAAGTATAAATACATGAAATCGAAATATAAAATATGAAATTCAAGGACAAGAGATATAAAAGCTACAAATATATGAAAATATGAATGGTTCGGTTCGGTTCGGTTAGTTTTGGTTAAATGATGGTAAAAGAAACGATAACCAATTTTTTGTTAATTTAGTTTTGGCTAATCGGTTTTCTATTAATTCAGATTTTGGTTAATTTCAATTTAGTTTAGTCTGTTTTCAGTTTGGTTTTGATTAACGATTCAGTTATTGCTGAACCCTAGACATTGTTAATTACGTAACTTATCAATTTATTAATTAAGAAACTATAGAAATCCTATACTCAAATTAAAGAGAATAAATTTTCCATTTTTATGGTGCATTTTTTTTTTTATAAAAAATATGTTAAAAAGTTAGAGCATTCGCATCACGTCCACCATATTCTGTGAGTGAGCTTTTCATATTTAAAAAAATATTTTGAGGACTTGTGAGTAAAGAAGAAAGAAAAAGTTACTTTTTATCTGTATATTTGGGGGACACTGTTTCAGCCTATTTATATCATAATATTTTTAAAGTAGTTGCCAGTGAAAGAGAAGGAAAAGATAATAATAAATGTACTAGTCGGAATGCCCGCGCGTTGCCGCGGGTAGCTATATTCTTTTGATACATGTTGCGTGACGGATTTCACCTAATTCATTTTTAAAACTAATTTGCCAATTAGGATTTTCCACCCCTCATGGGCAGGGTTTTGTTTTTTAGCAGATTAGGATTTTCCATCCAGGAAGAGGTGGCGGCGCAGCTTGTTGCCCGCCTACTTACTATCCTTATGTAACTTATCCTTTATGTTTAATGAAGTGGTTTTAAAGTGTACATGTTATTTGCCAATACAAATAATATATCAATTCGCAAAGAGCAATTGAACTTAAACAAAAGAATTGACATAGAAACAATAATATAAGAGATGGTACATGCCATTATCCATGCATATTCTAATTTGATAAAAATAATAAACCGGAAGTTGAACCACCATCTCCACCATCATATCTTCCCATGCCACACCATCATAATTCAAAGGGCGTCACTAAATTGCATGATGCTTTTATGACATGTTTATAGATGTAGAACTTCCCAATCAAATCATTAGTATTACATCATATAAGAGAACATCTAAAAAGACGGTTAAGTTATGTTCTTTTGATGCATATTAATCGGCTAACTAAATCTTAGAAATACTATTTAATGACACTCAAATAACATATGAATAATTCCAACTGATAACACAACAACAAATAAAATATATACACATTTATGTAGCAATAACTAAAAAGATCATACACAATATGCAAAAAAAAAAAAAAAAGAACATACATGCAAACGTAGTAATATTTGATCACTTATACTTGTAAATTTGTTTTGGAATGCATCTGTTTAACTTGCTTCAACGTCTCAACCCTTAATCAAAGGGAGACGCATACTCATATGATTAGAGACTCAAATTAGATACATTATGCTAAATAATGTTTACCTTTTGTGAACTAATAGCATAATCTGGTCTATTCTTCATACTGGGTTGGAAGGGATTTGCATTTGATGTAGGCTTCAATTGGGTGTTTTAATGGAAGAGATTTTTAACCATTCGATATATAATGAAAGCCAGAGGATCGGTGCATAATAAACACATGTAGGTTATTAGAAAGGCAGGTGATTGAAACATGTACGAATTCTACGTATCTTCAACAAAAAACATAGTCTTGAATATATACACAAGCATGCCATATGAAGAGCCTCAAGATTACTTCAAGTTTGAATTGAATACATAATTCAATTGAAATGAATTGCAAGACTTTGTGTAGGTTTTTACTTCTCTTCATATTCTCCAATTTAACAATCTCTAAACTCCCTATTTATGACAATTACCTCTCTTCATATTCTCCAATTTAACACTCTTTAATCTCCTTATTTATGACTAAAAGTCCAATTTACCCTCCATCAAATGCATCAACTATTTGTACTTTAAGCAATCACACTTGTAATTACTTAAATTTGTCCGGTATCCTCCTCTCATGCTTTATAATATAGTATAGATATAGATAAAAAAGTTACTTTTTATCTGATGTGAATGCTCTAACTACCAAATAATGCAAAATTTGGATGAAGATAAATGGATTAAAGTGTTTTAGTGTTCAAAAGACAGATTTTGTTGTATCTTACGTATTAAACTAAAACATGTTTCTAATTGCTGGTTATTGAAATGCTCTTCACAAATACATTATAGTAAAGATGATTATAGAATATTTTAATAGAAGATCGATATTTCATGACTATATCTTCTATCGTACATTAGTTAATTAAAATGATCAGCCACACTAGAGAACCTTATAACAAAATTTAATGAATTTAGTAGAGTTATGCCTTGGCTTACATTTGGTGTAATGAGTTTTCATTAGTCATTTCTGATTATGTTATAATTAACCCAAAATAAGAAAAAAAAAAAAATACAGTAACAATTTATTATTTGTTTTTTATAAATGAAAATTTAAGACCATGAAGTTCTGTAGTTACTTGTTTTGCATTCATCATGAGGGAACCAGTGTGTTACAGTTCAACAAATTTTGTAGCATATTTCTTTTTGTCCTTTTACTCTATTATCCCTTTAGTGTCATACTTTCTCGAATGTGCTTTCATATGCCTAAGTTAACATACTTTTATTTGACCAACATATAAGCGATTTTTGGATTGTTTTGCTTTCATTTGACTCGATACGAAACAATAGGCACAAATTTTGCTCATGTTGACAAGGTTATGCATAGGAACCCACTACATAAAATATCCTCAAAAGAAAAAAGTGGCTTGTGTTTGAAGTTGATAACAACCAACCATTGAGATGAAAAGACAATCATTATTCTAGTTTATTGATTATATTTGTGTTTTCTCATTGGTGTATTTGATTGCTTACCAAATCTCATTTGTGCAAGGCAACACAGATATTTCATTGCTTTATCACAAATAATGTAGTATAGTATTGACATATTGAATATTTATAGGCTTTAAAGTTAAATTGCACAACTAGAAACTTATACCAGAAAAAAATCATTGATCGACAAATCCATCGGTGACCATGGACGGATCAAATCAATCCCAAAAGAAATGACAATAAAACTCGAAATTAGTTTGTCAATTTGCCATCGGTGTTCATTGACACTACTGAAAAGTGGTAATTTTGCTACAGAAAAAATGTGGCATTAATTTTGTCAAATGAGCTACTCATTTGTGACGACCAAAAAACTATAATTTGTAAACAAATTGCTATGCATTAGTGATAAATACTTAGGAAATTGAATAGAAAATTATGGATAACAAATTTCCTACACCATACTTTTGTAGGAAATACGTTGAAAATTGCGTAGTAAACACGTAGTAATTAGTTTCCGATAAGGTTTTTTCCAACCTCAAGGTCTCGTTGCAAATGCGTCACAAAATCAAATTTGCTACGCATTTTGAAATGAAACCTTGATGTTGGAAAAAACCTCGTCGGAAACCTATTACTACACATTTAATACGTAATTTTTAATGTATTTCCAACGAAATATGGTGTAAGAAATTTGTGATCCATTCCCTACGTAATTTCCTACCCAGTTTCCTAAGTATTTGTCCTTATTTTGTAGCAAATTTGCTTAAACATTTAGAGTTTTCGTGTCATCCAAATGAGTAGCAATTTTGGTTAAAATTTGTGACGCATTTTTTTTCTATAGGAAAACATTGTAGCAAAATGACCACTTTTCTAGTAGTGCGATGAAAGAGACAACTTGAGAAAAAAGAGATTTATAATGATTTTAATTTGCATGAAGTTATTATAGATTTTGTAAATATTTATAACTCAAAGAAAATGGTAACTATTTGTTATTCAGTTTATTCAAGAAACTAGTTTAAGTACCCGTGTGTTACATATTCAGTACATATACTAAGTCAGTATATGCATATACCAACTAAAGGACATCTTCAGTTGGCTATGAGAGTGTTGAGATATCTAAAGAAAGCCCTTGAAAAAAGGATATCAGTTTTAAGGGGTCCTGAGTCTGAGTTCAGTTTATTAGCCTATGCTGATTCAGACTGGGCTAAATGTCTTATATCCAGAAAATCAGTTACAGGGTAGTGTATATTCTTAGGCAAATCCTTAATATCTTGGAAAAGAAAAAAGTAGTCGACAATATCTCGATCTATAGCAGAAGCTGAATATAGAGCAATGTGTACTGCAACATGTGAAGTCCTTTGGTTGCTAAATTTGTTGAGTGAACTTAAAGTCCAGGTTAGTGTTCCTGTTTTTCTATATTGTGATAACTCAGCTGCAATATCAATCTCTAATAATCATGTGTTTTATAATAAAACAAAACATTTTGATATTGACTTATTTTTCTTAAGAGAAAAGATTGTCAAAGGAAGTACAAACCAATTCACGTTAAGTCTGAAAATCAGTTAGCTGATATATTTACGAAAGGTTTAGCAATTGATCAGAATGAAGCTGTTTGTAGCTGGTTAAACATGGTGGATTGGTTTGGAAATTAAAGTGAGGAAGGGGGGGGGGGGTTGTTGAAAATATTATAAGTATAGTATAATTCTAATGCACTTTTATTTGTCATGTTTGTTTTATTTTAAGGATTGGATAATTGCATGGGCTAAGTTGATTGATAGATACTGGACTAAAGAAGGATGGGCTGAAGATTAGCTGATAGATGCTGATGGGCTGATAGATGCCTTGGCGTGTCACCAGTCCAGTATTGGCTACTAGATAAAAGACCATGACAGGTCATCAATTCGTGTGAGTTATACATGCCTTAATCCTGGTCATTCATTCAAGAAACACAAATTAATATCAACCATTGGATTTGTGTTTTCTCTCGAGTCTTCTTATGTCGCTATAAAAGGGTTAAGTCTTCGTCACTTTTCAGTTTACAATCTCTTTAGTTTTTTGTCAGTTCTCTCTGTATTTTGTATCTCTCAGTCATCTTCTTGATATTAGGTCTAGGGTTTCAGTCATAGTTTGATTTGATTAGCTTGTGGTTAGATCTTGTGTTTGGTTAATATCTGATCATGGTGTTGATGATCTAGGAGATTGAGTGTGAGGGTTGTAGTGAGGCTCTTTGTAATTTGTATTTGTTTACTGTTTTCTTAGAGTTAGTTCTAAGGAGTCTGATGTTCAGAGCTTGAGTCTCTGGTTAGCTTTAAGTTTGGGATTAGGTCTTAGGAGGCTCCCTTGTGAGGACCTCTGTCGACACCTTTTGAGTGACGAATCGACGATCTGGATCACCCACAGGGCCTCGCCATTATTTGATTAAACTCTGTTTGTTTTTGGTGTGTTCTTGATTGATTGTTGTTTGATTGTTTGGATCTGTGTTGGATTGTCTAACTTCTAGGTTATCTGATTCTTGTTGATAATGGCTGATGATGATAACTTGAATGTTGATGATGATTTGAATGATGATTGATGGGTGGTTCAACGAACACCCTTTTATAGTGTTAAAATGCTTATTTTATCCACATTTATTCGTGATATTGCTTGGAATTGGGTGACTACGGTTGCTTTGGTTGTAGGTGTAATAAGGAGCTAAAAATGACGAAATACGGGCTTTGGGAATGGACCGGAACGCGTCGGAACGAGGTGGAATGCAAGAAAGAAAAATGAAGATTTGTAAAGGGTCCACCGTACCCTTACGGTAGCCACCGTAGGGTTACGGTGGCCTCAGGACACATATTAGCCACCGTAGGGCAGCGTACAAGAGCCGTCAGGATTTCAGATCTACCGTACCCCTACGGTAGCCACCGTAAGGGTACGGTGGCCTCTGCACCAAATTGTAACTCCTTCATTTAAAGGCCACTTTATGGTGTCTTTTCATCATCTCTTTCATTGTGAACGTTTCTAAGAGTCTTGGGGGCGATTTTGGCTGAAACTAATCATTGGAGAACTATTCTAATAATTGGGTTTATGTTTGTAATCCTTATGAACAATTATTTGAAGATTATGATGATTCACCAAGCTATGTTAGGCTAAACAATTGGTGACCATTCGTGGTGAAGGTTTTTCTAAAACTCTTGTGTGTGTTTTTCTTACATTTCTAGAATAATAATTTGGTACTTTGCTTGATTATTATGGTGTATGAACAATTGCTTGTAGTGTGTTGATTAATTTACTAATTCTTAGTCTTTATCGTACGTTCTTGGTGTTGCTAACAATCGAGATATCACGGGAAGGATTGGGGGTTGGTTATTGATTAATTGGTCATCGGGAAACAACCTCGCGTTAATACAATCCGAGTACTTTGTTCCCTTTTATCACAACAATTGGTTATACATGAGTTATGTCTATGTAACTCTTTGTAGTTGAAATTCACACACGTGTTTAGAGAAACCGGATCCTTGAATGGTCATTATCTCATAATTTGAAGAAACGCTTCTAAGTTTGAATTGATAATTAGTCGTTATTGTAGTTGAAACCAAAACAATCAAAAATCATAATCATTTACTTTTTGTTGAGTAGTTTAATTTTAGTTAATTAACAAAGCTAGAAATTACACATTTTCCACAAACTCCCTGTGTTCGATACCTTCTTGCCACTATTCAATAGTTGTAATTGGGAAATTTTACGTGTACCACGACAAGCACGTCAAATTTTGGCGCCGTTGCCGGGGAGGTGTGCGCAACATGTGTTAATTTTTAGTTGTCTTTTATTTTATTTTTTATTTTTTAAAAAAAAAAATCTTAAAATTTTTTTTTGGTATATGAAAGTGTTATTTAATTTTATTATATTTCACTTTGGGTGTTCTAGTTGTGCAGGTTTCTCCTTTGCAGGCGTAGAATACTATGGATCGAGCCTATTCATCATGTTTAGGTTGTGGTAGTCCATGTCACACTCGTTTTGAGTGCCCTGAGTATCGAAAACAATTTGAAGACGCTAGGAGGAGATTATATGAATTGGATGTCATGTATGATGACGTACAGGATTATTATCCGACTTGGGAAGATGTTTGTCGAAACAACATGGTGTATTATGATGAGCCAGATCATAGTTATTATAACTATGAACCCGAAGAGACACCATTTTCAGGTTACCCTCAAGATCAATACCAAATTCCTCCATATGAAGAAGAACGTGCAAAGATTACATATCAAAGCAAGGAGGAAATGCAACTTGCTCGAATCGAAGATAAATTATCTAAAGTCGAAGAGTTGTTATCAACACCTTGTCTTTCGATTCAACAAAGAATTGATTACTTGAGCTTTAAGTGTAAGATGTTATCAAGAAGGATAGACATAGCCGAGGCTATTTCCCCTTTGCCTGATGATATTAGAAACTGTTCGCAAGTTAAGGATGAGGTTGTGGAGATTAATACCACACCAAATCCTTCATTTGTTGAAGAGTTACATTTGGAAATGGTTGTTGTTTGTATTGATGCAGGTGACACAAGTCAAGATTCTCACAAATCTCATCCCGCCCCGATTAACCTCATAAACAAGGTTCGGGATGAAGATTCAAAGGCAAATATTCGGAAAGTGAGATTACAAGACATCGGGGAAAAGCTCATGAGATGGTTCCACCACAACAACATTCGCTCACTATACATGCCAATCTTTAAACATCTGTTTATTTGGCATGTAAACTACCGAGCATACTTCGGAAATTCGGTAGGAAAATGTTCTTTGAGACCACCATGAATGAACATTAGGTATGAGTCATGTACATTATGTATATTTATATATTTTGTTTTATTTTGTTTTATTTTTAGATTGTATTTTAAGTCTCTTTTGATTTCTGGGAATGCTTGGAGTTTACCTTGCAATCAGATAATTTCGCCTGTACTCAATCCCCATTCAGGCAGGGTAAATATGTACACCATCGGTGTATAAGGCATCCCAAAATTTATATTTTTATTTTTCTTTTGAGTCTTAGTTTCAGGTTTGTTTATCGGCCGCGAAAGAAATGCTATACGGCTCGATTGGAAGGAACTGCAGGGACTCATACACGTGTTTGATATATATATATAAAAAAAAACAACAGCAGGCCCCTGATCAAGGTGGAAGCAGTAGCGAGGAATTTGGATTCGGGGAGTGGAATGATTTGATGACCTCCGTGTTTGGACCGCCCCAGCCTCGCTATTATTGACCAGGTTGTTTTCTTTTGTACATAGTTGTATGTTTGTTTTCTTTTCCTTATGTTTTTGGGATCGGGTGGTTGGGTGGTGATATGATTGATGATGATTATTTCGGGTTGTGAGAGTAGGTGGTGTGTAAAAAAAAAAATTGAAAAAAAAAAATGAGAAAATGAAAAATACCAAAAAGAAAGTTGTGGTTGAGTTGAAAGACATTGGTCTTGTGGTGGAAATTTGCGATCATTCCTTTCCAAAGCCATGCATTGGGACAATGCATCCCAAGTGTGGGGATGGGAGGAAATTTTTGGAGATTTTTAAAAATTTTTGAGGTCAAGTGCAATGTTGTAAAAATTGGAACACGTTGATTTAACCCCCATTAGACACACCGGCAACCCTTAATACCCGTTTCTTTTTCTTGGTGAGAGTTGAAGCCACATATGTAAATAAATAAATTCTTCCTTTGTGAGAGTGGCAACGGGTGGGGGTGCACTAGAACTTGTGCTTGAATACAACTTGAATCCTTAATTGGGCATGGGTGTAGAAATGATAAGGGCATTAGGTAGCCTCATCATGTGAGTGCGAGTGTGGGTTTTTTTTTTGGGGGGGGGGGGTTGGACCTCATACATTACATATATGAGCAAGGTAGCGAGAGGGGCGGGGGTTTGGACGTTTAGTTGCCCATTTTTGAGCCTTAAAAGCCTATTGTTTGATGACCCTTAAACTAGCTCCTAAATTTTACCCAACTTGACCTGGTCTTTTTGTGTTCAGTTTATTCTTGTATTAATAGTATTATTGAAGTGTTAAGTTTAGTATGTGTTAGTATGTTTATGTAATTTGTTTGGCAAGAAAAATGAAAAAAAAAAAAAAAAAAAAGAAAAAGAGATGATGAAAAAAAGAAAAATGAAAAAAACAAAAAAGAGATGATGAAAAAAAAAGAAAAAAAAAGGGGAGAAAGAAAAAAAAAAGAGAAAAAGAAAAGAAAAGAAAAAGCGAGTAAAGTTATGTTATGTGTTTGTATATAGTAGTGTTTCTTTGTTCGTGTGTGTTTTATTTTGTAATAAAAAGACCGGGTAAAGTTTGCGCTACTTATATATATCCTATTCCCTACCTTCACACTTAGCTAAGTTACAACCATTAAGTCCCTTTGATTTATACTCATGTTCATGTTAGGAGGATGATTGATTTAGGTACAAGCTTATGGTTGTGCAACCACCCCATTTGCCTTTTGTGTGTCTAGCTTATCTTTGCTAGAGCTTACTTGATACCGAGAGGAGAGATATTGTGAGGGGTGTGTTGATTGGGGTGTTGAGGATGGGATAGTACGAGGATTGCACATTAAACTTGACTTTGAAATGATCGCTTATTTGTGAAAAGGATTTGTAATAGATTGCTTGGGACAAGCAATGGGTAAGTGTGGGGATGTGATGGGTGGTTCAACGAACACCCTTTTATAGTGTTAAAATGCTTATTTTATCCACATTTATTCGTGATATTGCTTGGAATTGGGTGACTACGGTTGCTTTGGTTGTAGGTGTAATAAGGAGCTAAAAATGACGAAATACGGGCTTTGGGAATGGACCGGAACGCGTCGGAACGAGGTGGAATGCAAGAAAGAAAAATGAAGATTTGTAAAGGGTCCACCGTACCCTTACGGTAGCACCGTAGGGTTACGGTGGCCTCAGGACACATATTAGCCACCGTAGGGCAGCGTACAAGAGCCGTCAGGATTTCAGATCTACCGTACCCCTACGGTAGCCACCGTAAGGGTACGGTGGCCTCTGCACCAAATTGTAACTCCTTCATTTAAAGGCCACTTTATGGTGTCTTTTCATCATCTCTTTCATTGTGAACGTTTCTAAGAGTCTTGGGGGCGATTTTGGCTGAAACTAATCATTGGAGAACTATTCTAATAATTGGGTTTATGTTTGTAATCCTTATGAACAATTTATTTGAAGATTATGATGATTCACCAAGCTATGTTAGGCTAAACAATTGGTGACCATTCGTGGTGAAGGTTTTTCTAAAACTCTTGTGTGTGTTTTTTCTTACATTTCTAGAATAATAATTTGGTACTTTGCTTGATTATTATGGTGTATGAACAATTGCTTGTAGTGTGTTGATTAATTTACTAATTCTTAGTCTTTATCGTACGTTCTTGGTGTTGCTAACAATCGAGATATCACGGGAAGGATTGGGGTTGGTTATTGATTAATTGGTCATCGGGAAACAACCTCGCGTTAATACAATCCGAGTACTTTGTTCCCTTTTATCACAACAATTGGTTATACATGAGTTATGTCTATGTAACTCTTTGTAGTTGAAATTCACACACGTGTTTAGAGAAACCGGATCCTTGAATGGTCATTATCTCATAATTTGAAGAAACGCTTCTAAGTTTGAATTGACAATTAGTCGTTATTGTAGTTGAAACCAAAACAATCAAAAATCATAATCATTTACTTTTTGTTGAGTAGTTTAATTTTAGTTAATTAACAAAGCTAGAAATTACACATTTTCCACAAACTCCCTGTGTTCGATACCTTCTTGCCACTATTCAATAGTTGTAATTGGGAAATTTTACGTGTACCATGACAAGCACGTCAATGATCCGAACAACAACAACAACAACAACAACAACAACAACAACAACAACAACAACAACAACAACAAACAACAACAACAACAACAGTCTTGTTGTTAGAACTTTGGTTAATAAACTTGATGCTAGTGATCCTTTGTATTTGCATGCAAGTGATTTTGCTAATCTTACTATAGTGAATGTTAAACTAAAGTTAAACTAAAGGGGACTGAGAATTATAATGTATGGTCTAATGCAATGATACTAGCTTGACAAGTTAAAAACAAATTGAGGTTTTATAAATGGTGATTGTGTTAAACCTAGTGATGATCCTGTACTAGCTAGGAAGTGGGATAGATGAAATTCAGTGGTCTTAACTTGGATCCTTAATTCTGTTTCTGAAGAACTGTATGTGACACCCCAAGAAAATCCCACATCGGCCGTGGCCAGGAGAGATCCTTGGTTCATAAGTAATGTCTTGCCTCTTAAATCACCAACGCGTTTTGGGGCTTAATGTTAGTGGATGAGAGGAGAACTCCACAGTTAAGCGTGCTCAGGTGGGAGCATTTTCAGGATGGGTGACCTCCTGGGAAGTTTCCACCGAGGCACCCAAAAACAAATCCGTGAGCTCTGGGAGGGCAAAGCAGACAATATTGGTGGTGAGAGGGGCCGGATGTTACAGATGGTATCAGAGCCACTCCTGTGTCGTTCGGGATGGTGGGTGCACACCTCATCAGGGACGATGAGACTCTAACAGGGGGTGAATGTGACACCCCAGGAACACACTCATCAGGGACGATGAGGCTCTAACAGGGGGTGAATGTGACACCCCAGGAAAATCCCACATCGGCCGTGGCCAGGAGAGATCCTTGGTTCATAAGTAATGTCTTGCCTCTTAAATCACCAACGCGTTTTGGGGCTTAATGTTAGTGGATGAGAGGAGAACTCCACAGTTAAGCGTGCTCAGGTGGGAGCATTTTCAGGATGGGTGACCTCCTGGGAAGTTTCCACCGGGGTACCCAAAAACAAATCCGTGAGCTCTGGGAGGGCAAAGCGGACAATATTGGTGGTGAGAGGGGTGGGGTGTTACACTGTATTTAGGGCAAGTTTATTGTAAATTAGCATCTGAAGTATGGAAGGACTTAAAAGAAACTTACAATAAAATAGATGGGTCTGTTGTGTTTGAGTTATATCAAAAGATAAATTATTTTTCTCAAAATAGATGTTCTGTGTCTGTGTACTATCATAAACTAAATGTAATGTGGAAACAATTGGATCCGATTTTGCAATTACCTGCATGTGTTTGTGATGCTTCTAAACAGTTTAATGACTTTAATCATTTGATAAAACTTATGAAATTCTTAATGGTTCTTGATAAAGTGTATCAATCTGTTAGGACAAATCTGTTGATTAGAGAAACCATTACCATCTGTTAAGGAAGTATTTTCTGTTGTGTCAAGGGAAGAGTCTCATAGAAACTCTAACTTGACTGTTGGGTCCAAAGATATTAGTCAAACTGTTGGGTTCTTTTCTGAAGCAAATCAGTCATTTGATGCTAAGATAAAGAATACTAAAGTGGCTAACAAAATTAAAATGTACTTATTGTAATAAGGTTGGTCACACTGTAGATAAATGTTTTGAATTAGTAGGTTACCCTTCTTGGATGAAGTTTAGGCTTTGGTCAAAACAAGAAATCTGCTAGTAACAATAGTGTGAACAACTCTGCTGTTGAAACTAATGGTTCTTCAAGTGTGTTTTACTTCTGAACAGATTTCTCAGTTGTTAAATCTGTTAAACAAGAAGTTTGAAGAATATGCTTCTGCCTGCAATGTTGCAGGTAAGAATGTGCATTGTTTTTCTGCTACTAGTGGTAGCTATAGACATGTGTTTTATTTTGCTAGTATAAGTGAAGGATATAAATTGCTTAGATGGATTTGTGATTTAGGGGCTAACCAACACATGGTTATGAGTGACAAATATATGATAAACCTAGTCACTCTGTATGATGTGTTTGTGGTCCCTGACTATGCTGTTAATCTTCTATATGTGCATAAACTTGCCAAGGAGAGTAAGTTGGTTGTGTTATTTGATGAGAATAACTGTTATATCCAGGATTCTTCCACAAGGAAAACCCTGGTGACTGGTAATCAACTTGATGGCCTATATTTATGTGGTGAGTCTTCTGTGTTTACTAGTATTAGTTGTAACAATGTAGAGGTCAGTAGTCTATGGCACTTTAGGCTTGGTCACCCATCTGACATAGTTTTAAAGGTTCTAAAAGATGATTTAAAACTAAAAGCTACTGATAGTCATTTGCCTTGTGAAACATGTCACAAAGCCAAACAACATAGAGAACATTTCCCTATGAGGGAACATAAAACCTTGAGTTTAGGAGAAGTTGTTCATTTGGATGTATGGGGTCCATATAGGTTAAAAAGCAGAGAAGGATATAGATTCTTTTTGACCATAGTTGATGACTTTACAAGGTGTGTTTGGGTTTATCTTATGAAACATAAAGATGAAGTTTTTGATAATATTCAACATTTCACTACATGTTTGAAAAACCAGTTTGATAAGAATGTAAAAGTATTCAGATTTGATAATGGAACTAAATTTGTAAATCATACATTTAAAGGGTTTTGTAAACATAAAGGGATAATCCATCAAACTTCTTGTGTTATACCCCTCAACAAAATGGAATTGTTGAGAGGAAACATAGGCACCTTTTGAATGTTGCTAGGTCTTTATTGTTTCAAGCTAATTTACCTTTGAGGTTTTGGTCTGAATGCATATTAACTGCTGCCTATCATATAAACATGACTCCATCATCTATCTTAAAAGGTAGAACACACTATGAACTACTATTTGGATTTAAATCTGAAATTGATCACATGAGAGTGTTTGGATGTTTGTGCTATAGTACTGTTTTAAATAACTTAGATAAATCTGAAAGTCATGCTAATAAATGTGTTCCAATAGGATATTCAAATGAGAAAAAAAGGTTATAAACTCTGGAGTTTAGATTCTAAATGAGTTATATTTCCAAGAGATGTAAGATTTTATGAAACTATTTTTCCATTTAAGGAATGAAAAACTATCTCAGATTTTGATTCTGTATCTCATAAGGAAATTAATAACACAAATTTTTATGAAACTATAAAAGACAAACATTCAAATGGCAAGGGTGTTCCCAATGATGAATTAAAGAATTATTCATCTTTAGAACATGATTGTCATGGGTCTCAGCAACCTAGTAGTTCTAGTTCTGAAACAGGTAGGGTTGAGGGTGATAATAATGTAGATGATGAACAACAAATATCTAAGGGAAACAATGCACCTGAACCTAATTCTGAGAATGTTAGAAAGTTTTCTAGGAGTTCAGTGTTTCCTAAAAAACTAAGTGACTATGTAATAGAAGGAAAGGTTAAGTATGGGCTAGAAAGTGTTGTTAACTACTCTAATCTTAGTCCTGAAAATTTGTGTTTCACATCTATGTTGAATAAAACTGTTGAACCTAAGTTTTACTATCAGGCTTGTAATGATCAAAACTGGATCAATGCTATGATTGATGAAATAGAAGCATTAAACAGAAATAACACTTGGGAACTTGTTGATTTACCTAGTGATAGAAAACCAATAGGTTGTAAATGGGTATATAAAATAAAATACAAATCTTTAGGAGAAATAGATAGGTACAAAGCAAGACTTGTAGCTTAGGGTTATAGCCAAAGAAAGGGTATTGATTATGATGAAACATTTTCACCTGTTGTGTAAATGATAACCGTGAGATGTGTTTGGTTTGTTGCCATTCAACAAAACTGGTCATTATAGCAACTTGATGTTAATAATGCATTCCTATATGGTGACTTATGTGAGGATGTTTATATGTCATTACCTGAAGGTTACTTTGATAAAAATGACACTAGAGTATGCAAACTTAATAAGTCATTGTATGGGCTTAAATAAGCCCCTAGAAAGTGGAATGATAAATTGGCTGGAGTTTTGTTTGAAAATGGGTTATGCAAAGTAAGTGTGATAACTCTTTGTTTGTTAAAAATAGTGACTCTGTGTTTGTTGTCTTACTTGTTTATGTTGATAACATAATAATCATTGGAAATAGTGAAACTGAGACAGGTCTTGTTAAGGAATTTTTGAAATCCAAGTTTACGATTATGGATTTAGGAAGTCTAAAATATTTTCTAGGGATTGAAGTGGTAAATGCTAAAAATGGCATTTGTCTAACTCAAAGAAAATATTGCTTAGAACTTTTAGCCGAGTATGGTATGACTAGTTGCAAACGAGCTAATAGTCCAATTGAGCCAAATTATATGTTGACTTAATTGCCCGAGAGAGTGAAAACCTTGTAAACGTGACTGGATATCAAAGGCTTGTAGGTAAGCTCATTTACCTATCTCACACTAGGCCGGACATTTCATATTCGGTACATATACTAAGTCAGTATATGCATATACCAACTAAAGGACATCTTCAGTTGGCTATGAGAGTGTTGAGATATCTAAAGAAAGCCCCTGGAAAAGGGATATCAGTTATAAAGTGTCCTGAGTCTGAGTTCAGTTTATCAGCCTATGCTGATTCAGACTGGGCTAAATGTCTTATATCCAGAAAATCAGATACAGGGTACTGTATATTCTTAGGCAAATCCTTAATATCTTGGAAAAGCAAAAGGCAGTCGAAAATATCTCGATCTACATCAGAAGCTGAATATCGAGCAATGTGTACTGCAACATGTGAAGTCCTTTGGTTGCTAAATTTGTTGAGTGAACTTAAAGTCTAGGTTAGTATTCCTGTTTCTCTATATTGTGATAACTCAGCTGCAATATCAATCTCTAATAATCCCGTGTTTTATGATAAAACAAAACATTTTGAAATTGACTTATTTTTCTTAAGAGAAAAGATTGTCAAAGGAAGTATAAAACCAATTCATATTAAATCTGAAAATCAGTTAGCTGATTTATTTACGAAAGCTTTAGCAGTTTGTCAGCATGAAGCTGTTTGTAGCTGGTTAAACATGGTGGATTGGTTTGGAAATTAAAGTGAGCGGGGGGGGGGGGGGGGGGGTGTTGAAAATATTATAAGTATAGTATAATTCTAATTCACTTTTATTTGTCATGTTTGTTTTATTTTAAGGATTCGATAATTGCATGGGCTAAATTGATTGATAGATACTGGACTAAAGAAGGATCGGCTGAAGATTAGCTGACAGATGCCGATGGGCTATTTATGATCGTGGGCTAATGAAGAACTGGGCCTTGGTGTGTCACCGGCCCAGTATTGGGCACTTGATAAAAGACCAAGACAGGTCATCAATCCGTGTGAGTTATACATGGCTTAATCCTGGTCATTCATTCAAGAAACACAAATTAATATCAACCATTGGATTTATGTTTTCTCTCGAGTCTTCTCATGTCCCTATAAAAGGGTTAAGTCTTCATCACTTTTCCAGTTTACAATCTCTTTAGCTTTTTATCGATTCTCTTTGTATTTTGTATCTCTCAGTCATCTTCTTGATATTAGATCTAGGGTTTCAGTCATAGTTTGATTTGATTAGCATGTGGTTAGATCTTGTGTTTGGTTATATCTGATCATTGTGTTGATGATCTAGGAGATTGAGTGTGAGGGTTGTAGTGAGGCTCTTTGTAATTTGTATTTTTCTTGTTGAGTCTTTATAAGATCTGAGTATTTTGGTTAATAACTCTGACATTGTCACAAAATCTGATACTATTAAGTAACATAAAGAACATTCAGATATACAGAAAGATTAGGTAATCTCATGTTATCTCGTGAAAAAAATTCGTTCGGAAAATTTATTTATTCTAGTGTTGATGATGACGGACACTAATTTAGAGTGACGAATCTAGGGGGTGTTTGGTTTGTAGAATGTTTGAGATTTGGAATTGGAATCCCCATGGAAATTGAAATTTGAATTTGAATTGGAATGTGATGGATTCCTTTGAAATCCATATATGTGTTTGTTTGATAAATGTATTAATCGAAATGGAATTTAAAAATACCTAAAATGACAAAATTAGCCCTAGTTACTAAACACGAGTCAAAAGTTTTGAAAATAACTATCTTTACAAAAAAAAAAAAAGTTTTAAACAAACGACATCTCTCTAACCACTCCCAACCCCCTTAAAAAACTAAAATTAAAAATAATGAATATTTTAAATTAAAAAACACGTTTTAATACTTGTTATCCATAAGAAAATTTGAAATTTATCTACTGACTCCTATATTCTCGCATGATATTAACTTTGGGAGGTTACATTTGGACCTCTTCTTCATCAATGACCTTTTCCACACATTTTTCTTCTCCTCTTTACATTAGAGTAAGTCAATAGAGCCGTTGGAGAAGGTTTACGAGACTTAATGTTGGTTAAGTGTGCATTCACATAAATATAAGATAATTTGTCAGTCCATCCTCAGAATGTACATAGGTTAATATATAGTTACATCCTGAATCTTGCACAACCTTTAGTATCCCGAGGATGGCAAATAGTAAATACAAGTTAGTAATATTCTAAAGATTTCACCACCAACAGATAGGTTCTGTTAACACTTTTCATTCCTGTAGGAAAAGGTGAAGTAAAACATATCATATAAAATGGGAAATTATTAATAAAAACAATCAGTTAAAAAAGATATATCATGCAACCATCATGTAACTATTTAATGAAAAAAAGTTTAACATGTAAGCATCAGGATATTATTTTATAAATAAAGTTCAACTTGATTTATAGGATTCACCTTACATCATCAAAAACATCCATAACATCCCCTTTTTAAAATAAAAATATGAGAATGTATTGATCAAACCAAAACTGTACACCAATACATGGATCTTTACTCACATAAACAAAGACATAGCATAAATAAAAATAAAAATAGCATAAACATTAGAAATTGAGGAAATTACACAAAAAGTCACATAAATGACTATTCAATAATTCATGTGTTTCTAATACATTCTTATGAATTGGTAGCACTCCAAGACTCAAACATGCTTTGAGCCAAATTGTTTCTAAATGTTGACCACTCGTTTGAAGTCTCGATAAAAGTTAAGTTATCCTCATCTCAATCTCCATCTCCATCTCCATCTCTAACTCCATCTCCATCTACCAAAAGTCCCGTCTCTAATGGATCAATTGGCATCTCTCTTCTTATAAAATTATGAAGAAGAAAACATGCCATTATGATCCTATTTTTTGGTTAATGGGATAGTACAAGTGGTCTCTCGAATTCCCTACCTTGCCTTCAAAATACCAAAACTTCTTTCGATAACATTTTTTGCGGCCGAATGTCTCATGTTAAATAACTCTTTCGGGGTAGTGAGTTGGTGTCCGTCACACCAATAATTTAAATAGGGGTGTGTATGGTCCTGTTCAGTTTGGTTTTTAAAAGCCGTTTGGTTTTGATTTTGGTTTTTTCGCTTTTGGTTTTTTTCAGTTTCAGTAACGGGTTGGTTCGGTTTTTGGAACATAATTTCATAAAATTTAAAAATAGAATTTATAATCCAAGGTTTAAGAATCTTTTTTAGATGTTTATATTTATGTTAATATATATAATCTTTTAAATTAATATTATTCACATAAGCCAAACATTCTAAACGATTCCATGTTTTCCAAAATTTTTGTTAAGATATTTCTTTTGTAGTACTTTGAAACTAATTATTTTCAAGAATAAAACTAGTAATTCCTAAATGAATGTATAGGTATATTAAAAGAATAATTTTTTGAGTTATTCAGTTCGGTTTGGTTTGGATTTTTTTTTTTTGGTTTTTATAAAACCAAAAACAAACAGCTAATTTTAGTTCAGTTTTCTTTTGGTTTTTTGTGCGGTTCGATTATTTGTGGTTCAGTTAAATCGGTTTTATCAGTTTCAGTTTTGATTTTTCGGTTTTCTACTCGCCCCTACATTTAAATGATATCTTTGACCTCTATATGAGGTGAGAAAGCCTTCTCCATTTGTGTATCCCGCTTCTACCAGATAAGAATCTATAATACACTATAGTCAATTAAGACCAACCAATTTACATGCTAAAATTTGTTTGTATTCTCCTAAAAGAATATTTATATATGATTTCACATACATGGCCTTGGAACTTTCAATCCATGTGGTTTATTAAGAGCATCTCGAAGGACTCTACCATTGGCCGCCGACCCTTCCCAACCTGGTAACACAAAAATAAATGCATATCTAGTAAACACACACCAAACACGTTTGTAGCAATTTCTCCCTTTCTTGTTCTATATTTAGGTTTCTCTTCATTGGGTACTATGTCCTTTATGTATATTCCATCTAAAGTTCCTAAACAATTCTAAAACCAAAAAATACATAAAAAATGTTATTATACACTTCTAATTCCTAACATAATTCAAACATAAAAAAATACTAGCAGTAGCCCGCGCGTTGTGGCGGTGCTGTACAATGTTTGGAGGTTGCGTTTAGTCAAATTTATGATTTTCGACCCGATTCAACCTGAAAATTCAAATTGATTTATATATAACTTGAATTTCTTTTATAAAAAGTACATAAATATAATTTTGTTTATTTAGCTCGATTCGAATTCAAACATGAATCAAATTGTAATTCAAATAACCTGAATAACCGAAAACAGTCGCGCTAAATATCCATATTCCACTTATTAGTTTTACCTGTTATATTATAGAGATTCAAACCCACTTATAACTGGATCAAATTTATCCTCTATTATTGATTAAAAAAGAACATTACGATGTTACCCGAAAGCATGATGGGTAAAGTGCATTCTTGCTAGTTGTTTGTTAATCTCCACAGGCTAATTCCAAAAATTATATAATGAGCATGTGGGTTTGTTTACGGTTAATTTATTATAGATAAGATATACAAAATATAGGGGTTTAAAATTGTGAATGGTGTAATATTATAAAAACTAATTTTTTTTGTTTCTTGTTTTTACCTTTTTTAACCTTCAACTATTAATCATGAGAAAATTGCAGTTTTCGTCCCTGTGGTTTGCCTAAACTAATAGGTTCAGCCCAGGCTTAACACCCTGAGTACCTGTGGTTTCTTTTTCTAACACTTTACGTCCATGAGACTAACGCCGTTAATTGTTCCTTTAGTTTTTGGGTAAATTGACTAATATACCCCCATCTTCTCCAACCACCACCTGCAACACCACCTGCAACACCAATCACTACCACCACCACCTACAACACCACCTTCACTCCAACCCTATAAATAATAATAATAATAATAATAATAATAATAATAATAATAATAATAATAATAATAATAATAATAATAATAATAATAAAAGGCAGGCATCTAATAGTACAACACACACTTTCTAATCAATTATTGTAGAAGGAAGGTGATTGATTGTGTTTGATTCGATTCATATCATTTTGTAAACAATCTAGGGTTCGCACCTGGATTTGTTAGACTTGTATGATCATATAACTATTTTTATCAAAACCAGTCCTCAAGAAAGTGGTATCAGAGCCAATCGAGATCATACAACTACAAATTGATATGTTTTGAATGAACATTGAGTTTTAATGGAGATTGATTGATTTGGACTAGATTTGACGGATAAAATCAAAATTTTCATTCATTAAAGTTGATCTCCATCAAATCCGAAGCAAAACCTGATAAAGATCATCCAAATCCATAAACTTTTGAAAAATTTGGATCAAATCAACTGATTTTTGAAGAATAACCGTTTTTCGAATGGGTCAGGTCGAATCAGAGAGAATAGGGTCGAACGTGTGAGTTTTTGGGTCGAACCAGGTTATTTCAGGTCGAATCTGAGTATTTTAGGTCAAACCAAAACTTTTCTTGTGTATTGTTTGTTCATTCGACCAGTTGTGATACATTCGAGCTACCGAGAGGTCGAAGGAGAGTTGATTTTGGTCGAAGGAGTCTTGTGTGTTACATTTCTACATTCGAGTCTGATTAAGAGGGTCGAACCTAGGGAATTTTACATTCAAACCCACGTTCACTTATCAGAGGTCGAACCTAGTTTGATTTTGGGAAAATTTTCTAAGTGTTTACATTTCGAACATCATGGACAACATGTGGGGATTTCCTATGACACCTAGGCCTACAACAACACAACAACAACACGTTCCGATGAATCCATGGGCTGTAGCTTCTCAAAATACGAACACTCAGTCATCTCAACCGATTAACTACCTTGCCATGAGTAGTTCGATACCACAACCTGTTACTCAACCTCCACAACAACCAGTGACTGATTATTGAGGCGTTGCAGCAGCAGCGGTACATTCTCAAACTACTAATGCTATTTCCACACTAATCAATGATTTGTCTTCAGGTAGTGGAAATCGTCCTCTAAAGTTGATGGACATGGCAGAGAACAATCAATGGCAAAAGAAGTGCAAGATACATCTGAGGGCATGGGTTTGGAAGGAACTGAAGCTTGGCAAATGATTGCGAAAGGGTATGCTGCTCCGTGTCTTGAGAATTCAGGTGAACCAATTCCACTTGACGGTTTATCTGAAGATGAGAAGAAAAAGTTCGCAGTCGAGAAGAAGGCTTTCTCACAACTATCTCAAGCCTTGACTACCGATCTACTACATCAGTTTGGATTGTGTACTACATCTAAGCAGCTATGGGATATGTTGAATGTGACAACTCGGGTAAATCTCTCTCTTTTGGTTTCTATCTTTTGTTTGTTCCTTCGTTATTTCTTTTGTTCTTTTGGTACTTGAGCAATTTTCGGGACGAAAATTCTTTTAACGTGGGGATGATGTGACACCCGGCAAAATCTGGTTAACAACGTTGTCTAGATGAAAGTCTACCTTAGCGAGTCACGCGTATATTGTACTTAACTGGGTTAGTTAAGTCGGGTTATGGTTCGGGAACTATTGGTTAGTCTAGAAGATCATTGGATGTTGGTCTAGAGGTTCGTTAGATGCCAGTCCTTAACCAAGTGTACAAACGGTGACGATTTGTAGGATCGTCAGGGCATACGGAACATACGAGTCTCGAGTCCCGGGAATTGGTGAACGAGTGTAAATATGTGTATTTACTTGTGTTATGTGTTTACAATCATTATGTGACTTGTCGGTACATTAATATGTGTTAACATATGTTAAAACGGGGTTTAACGCGCAAAACACACGAAAAAGGCACATATAGGCGATCAGGATAGCCAATCGCCTATATGTGGGGCGACTGGGAACCATATGGGGCGATCAGGGTACTGATCGCATGACTGTTCATGCGATTAGGCCCCGATCGCATGAATAGTTACGCGATTAGGCTTCCTGATCGCGTGTAAAGCTGCATAATCGCATGTTACGTGCTGGACGACTAGAAACGCCTATAAATACAATGCTTAACCTCCTAAACTTCCTAATATCAACCCTAGTCGTCCCATAACCGCCCCAAACACATAAACAACCTCTGGAAGGCGATTTTGATCAAAAACACAAGGTTTCAAGGTCTAACCATCATTCTTTCATAATCCTAAGGTTTGATTCTCATCCATAACACCTTGTAAACGTTTTTTAATCAATCCCTAATGGTCCAGACCTGTTCATAAACGAAAAAGCTTTCTGAAAATCATTAATACGGATTATTAATCGGATTATAACCAATATACATGCGCTGTGGGTGTGTATGATTAGAAAGCTAGGATTTTTATGATTCATGATGCTTGATTGATATGTTATTTGGTTAGATCAGAATTGGTATTGATAGTATGATGATAGAAATCTGATTAATTGATTATTAGGGTTATTGTTATGCATGTTAGTATGATGATTGCATGCTATGTGTATATGTTTGGATTACTTGGTTGCATGCAGGACTGATTATACGAGGTTAAACGAGGGATTTTGGTTGAAACATGTTTAGGATAGTGTTTGGGATGATATTGGGTAGTTACACACGTTCTGGATCTGATTTGGAGCGTTTAAACGCGCGAAAAACTGGAACAGCAAGGTTACAGGCGATTAGGATTCCTAATCGCCACTTTTACATGCAATCAGGGCCAAATCGCATGAACAGTCATGCGATCAGCCCCAAATCGCGTGAACAGTAATGCAATCAGCCCTGATCACGTGAACTTACATGCAATCAGCCCTGATCACGTGAACTTACATGCAATCAGCCCTGATCACGTGAACTTATATGCAATTAGCCCTAATCACATGAACTTATACGCAATCAGTCCTAATTGCTAGTTTACGTTTCCTAATCGCGTGTACTACTATTGTAAGTGTAAAATAACATTCCGAGACCCGACTGGACATATAGTAACATGCTAGGAACCTCGTAACATATATGGTAACTTGGTAACATATGTTTTGATGTAATTCGGTGATACGTGAACTATGTGCTATAACTTGTTGTGCGTTAACGTAGGTTAAGTGTACTTGCGTTATTGTATGTTTTGGAGCGTAAACATAACACGGGGAGTCTCGGGTCACCAATGGGATGTCGAGTCTTGTACTTTGGGTCGGTTAAACAGTCACGGTGTTTTCAAACGAACTTGGTTATGGTCTGGACATCTAGGGACTAATTAACCTGCGGGTTATTAGTCTAAGTACTTGTAACTGTCGTATGTTAGGTCGCCGCTTTACGGGACTAGCATAGCAGCTGAGTTTACTCGGGTTAAGGAGTAACGGAACTTAAGGTGAGTTTACGGCCCCTCTTTTAAACTGGTTTCATACTTTCGGGGGAGAAAACATGTGTTAAAACGATTATTTGGTAACTACTGTCATACTATGGGTTTCTATTGTGTACTACACGATCTTTGGAAGTCCCGGGGGGAACCATGAATGTGCGGGTTTGCACAACGGGGAAATGTGAATAGCGCTATTGGGAGTGACCAACCCCGCTCGTCGACTTGGAGGGTCGGCGGGTGCATATTGTCTCAAACAGGAACAACAGGAACAACAGGAACATACATCGGGCATACTTTTGGTATTCGCGTTAGTAATGGTTTTCCAATCGTGGTAGTAACAAAACGTACGCCTAGCTAGCGTATACTGGTTTTCTATTTGTTATAGTATGGACAGGTGGACTTGGTACTTGGATACAAAACCTGTAAACTCACCAGCATTTTTGTGCTGACGTAAACTTTTACATGTTTTCTCAGGTCGCTAAGGTAGCACGACTGGACTAGGACGCACGCGTCTGCACGGCGTCTATGTTAGGGTTGCATGGTCTTACAACATTTAACATTGGTTTATTATTTTGGATAATGTTTTGAATAAGCTTCCGCTGTAAACGGGATTTTAAACTGTGTTTTGAAATTGCATTTTAATTCATTTAGACTTGTTTATTGTGATCGTTGGTTTGGATCCTGGTTTGTCATGCGCCTCGCGGTAAAACTCCGCAAGTGAATTTTGAGGGTGTGACAGATTGGTAATAGAGCCAATGGTTATAGTGAACTAGGACTGCATGTAGAGTCTAGTCTATAGCCGAGTCGCACACACTAGACGATCACATGGTACTAAACGTTATAGTGATTTACGTATGGTCTTGTCGGGGTGTCTCTAGATCGTTGGTCTTTCTACGTTACATCATCCGTTCTATCTTAGGTTGGGTTACTTATTATCTAGGCAGTGTAGCCTATTGGAGTAACTCGTGTACTCTTGAGATTTGTCCAAGGCTCGGACATCTCCCTTTCGCACTCCAATAGAAACACTTGTCATAAACTACCGTGGTATTACGGTGTATAGCTAAGAATCTATGTTCGGTGATTTGAACTTTGAACTAGGAGAACACTTGGAGGACCATGTAGAGCGTTTTATCATTTTGGGTGCACACAAAATCATAAAACGAAATGCATGGAAGCACTAGTGAGCTCTGGGTTTGAGGGGATATTCCTGGATTGGACCTAGCTTTGATCTTGTGAACATTAGTAGTTATCTTTAACTGCGAAACTAAATTTTCTCGTTCTTTCTGCCAGAATCATGTCTGGAGTGCGTGGAGGACGAGGAGGTGGTCGCAATGGTGGACGTGGTGGTGGTCGCGGTGGTGCTGGTGGTCGTGGTGGAGGTATTAACCTATCGCAGGCTGATCTGAACAACTTGCTCCAGGCTGCATTCCAGTTAGGGCACAACGGTGGTGGTAAGTTGTTTTATCCATTTTCTTTGCCTCATTGGTGAGCCTTGTTTACGTTATTCGTGGTCTCTCATACGTTTCATTTCAGGTGGACCTGTTGACCCACCCCCACCCATGTGCACCTACAAGATGTTCCGGGACTGCAAGCCCCAGGAATTCTCTGGCACTGAGGGTGCGGTTAGCTTGCTTAGGTGGTTGGAGAAAGTGGAGTCGGTATTTCTGATGTGTAACTGTCTCCCAGAAGATCGGGTGAAGTATTCTGCTGCGTTATTTCAGGACGTGGCATTGACTTGGTGGAATGGTATCACCCAGAACATGGGTATTGGGGAGGCATATGCTATGCCATGGGAGAACTTTGTACAGTTGCTGAAGCGGGAGTATTGCCCGAGAGAAGAGGTACAGAAGCTGGAGCATGAGGTGTGGAACCTCAAGATGACTGGATCGGAAATCGAGAAGTATACTGTGAGGAGGAATGAGTTGGCGGTGCTGTGTCCCGATTTGCACGTGCCAGAGTATCGTAAGATTGAACATTATGTCTCAGGGTTAGTGCCGGAAATTGCAGGGTTGGTGGCTGCTGGAAATCATCCTACTTATGCGGAGGTAGTTCGATCGGCCCATAGAATGACTAACTTAAAGGTGAACGAGGGGATTTTGCCTGCGAAAGGTTCGGCTGCGAAGACTCCAGAGAACAATAAGCGCAAGTGGGAAAACGACGGGAAAGGGTCTGGGTCTGCACAGCAGGGTAAAAGGTTTGATAATGGGGGTTCATCTTCTTCGGGTAACAAGCAGGGTGGTTATGCGGGAAAACTGCCCAAATGCAACAAGTGTGGACGCCATCACCAAGGGAACTGCGACAGTAACCGTTGTCACCGCTGCCAGCGAACAGGCCACTATGCTAAAGATTGTCGGGCTACACTTCCATCGACTCAGGCTCCGACCAACAGTTCAGCTCCGACTACTCAGGGTACTACAGGGAAACAAGGATGCTACAACTGTGGTGACACTGGGCATTACAAGAAGGATTGCCCAAAACTGAAACAGGGTGGAAACAACGGGAATGGGAACAACGGGGGCGGCGGCAGGAATGCACGTGCCTTCGTCATTGGAGCCGCTGAGGCTAGACAGGACCCTGATACAGTCACCGGTACGTTTCTTCTCAATAATCACTCTGTTAGCGTGTTGTTTGATTCTGGTGCCGACAAGAGTTTTGTATCCATGAATGTTAGTCGACTGCTAGATGTAGTATCTGTACCATTAGAGACCAAGTATATTATTGAGTTGACTGACGGTAAAACGATTGAAGCTACTAGTGTTCTTCGGGAGTGTCAATTAGAATTGTCGGGTATAACGTTTCCCATCGACCTTATGCCGGTACCATTGGGTAGTTTTGACGTTGTGGTAGGAATGGATTGGTTATCTTTGTATCGCGCGGAGATCGTCTGTTACGATAAGGTTATTCGGATTCCTCTCCCTGATGGAGAATTTCTTTCTGTGTACGGTATCAAGGGTGGTGTTTCACTAAACATCATCTCTAGCATGAAAGCCCTTAAGTGTCTTCGAAAGGGTTATCCAGCTGTTTTGGCATTCTTATCTGTTTCCTCTGTTGATGAGAAGAAGATCGACGACATCCGGTGGTACGCGAGTTTCTTGATGTTTTTCCCGATGATTTATCTGGTCTTCCTCCTCATCGTCAAGTCGAGTTCGGTATTGACCTCGTACCAGGGGCTGCTCCTATTGCTCGGGCCCCCTACCGTCTTGCACCTCCCGAGATGCAGGAATTGTCTAGTCAGTTACAGGAACTCTTGGACAAGGGTTTCATCCGACCAAGTTCTTCCCCTTGGGGAGCCCCGATTTTATTTGTCAAGAAGAAGGATGGGAGTTTCCGATTGTGTGTAGACTACAGAGAGCTGAACAAATTGACCGTCAAGAACCGTTATCCTCTTCCACGTATCGATGATCTATTCGACCAGCTTCAGGGTTCTAGTTATTATTCCAAGATCGATTTGAGGTCCGGGTATCACCAGCTGCGCGTCAGGGAGGCTGACGTTGCAAAGACTGCTTTTCGAACACGTTATGGCCATTTCGAATTCTTGGTCATGCCTTTCGGTCTCACGAACGCACCGGCGGTTTTCATGGACTTGATGAACCGCGTCTGTAAACCATATTTGGACAAGTTCGTCATTGTATTTATTGATGACATTCTGATCTACTCCAAGAACGAGACCGAACACGGGAAACATCTGCGGTTAGTTTTGGAACTTTTACGACGGGAGCAACTTTACGCCAAGTTCTCAAAGTGTGACTTTTGGTTACGCGAAGTTCAATTCCTAGGACATGTGGTCAATGAACTAGGAATTCATGTCGATCCAGCTAAGATCGAAGCGATCAAGGACTGGGGAGCACCAAAGACGCCAACTGAGGTGCGGCAATTCCTAGGCCTTGCGGGCTACTATCGTCGTTTCATCCAGGGGTTCTCGAAGATTGCTCAACCCCTCACCATTCTCACTCAGAAGGATAGAAAGTTCGACTGGGGTGAATCACAAGAGTCAGCGTTTGAAGAACTGAAGTCTAAACTGTGTTCTGCTCCTATTTTGTCTTTACCTGAGGGTCCTGATGATTTTGTTGTCTACTGTGATGCTTCCATTCATGGACTCGGTTGCGTGTTGATGCAACGCGAGAAAGTGATCGCGTATGCTTCTCGTCAACTCAAAGTGCACGAGAAGAACTACACAACTCATGACTTGGAGTTGGGTGCCGTGGTATTCGCGTTGAAAATTTGGAGACATTACTTGTACGGTACCAAATGCACCATCTACACCGATCACAAGAGTCTCCAACACATTTTCGACCAACAACACTTGAACATACGACAGCGTCGTTGGATTGAACTTTTGAACGACTATGATTGCGCTATTAAGTACCATCCTGGCAAGGCGAATGTTGTAGCAGACGCCTTGAGCAGGAAGGAATCTACTAAACCTCGTCGCGTTCGGGCGTTGCAGCTCACCATTCATTCGTCGTTACCTGATCAACTCCGTGCTGCCCAATTGGAAGCTTTGAAGGAGGAAAACCTTAAAGCTGAAACTATGCACGGTGCCGACAAGCACCTAGAGCGAAGGCCTGATGGCTTGCACTATTTTGCAGAACGTATATGGGTTCCTTTGTTCGGGGGACTACGGGAGCTTGTCCTTGATGAGGCTCATAAGTCCCGGTATTCTATTCATCCTGGTTCGGATAAGATGTACCAAGATCTGAAGGTGCTTTACTGGTGGCCAAACATGAGGTTGGACATAGCCTCATACGTGAGCAAATGCTTGACCTGTGCTAAGGTCAAGGTGGAATACCAGAAACCGTCAGGTCTCCTGCAACAACCTGAAATTCCGGAATGGAAATGGGAACGGATTACTATGGATTTTGTCACACAACTTCCTAAATCACCAAGCGGGAACGACAAGATATGGGTGATTGTCGATCGGTTGACGAAATCAGCTCATTTTCTTGCTATTAAGGAGACCGACACCATGGATCGTTTGGCTCGTCTTTACATGAAAGAAGTTGTTTCTAAGCACGGGGTACCAGTTTCTATTATCTCGGATCGTGACTCCCATTTTACTTCTCACTTCTGGAAGTCTTTACACAAGGCTTTAGGTACCCAACTAGACATGAGTACGGCTTACCATCCACAGACTGACGGTCAGAGTGAGCGTACGATTCAAACTTTAGAAGACATGCTGCGGGCGTGTGTGATCGATTTTGGCAAGGGTTGGGAAGCTCATCTGCCGTTGGTAGAATTCTCGTACAATAACAGTTATCACACGAGCATCAAGGCTGCTCCGTTCGAAGCACTGTACGGACGGAAATGCCGTTCTCCTCTTTGCTGGGCTGAAGTGGGTGAGAGTCAACTCACTGGGCCTGAACTAGTGTACGAAACTTCGGAAAAGATCGTACAGATTCGTAATCGGTTGGCGGCGGCACGGGACCGGCAAAAGAGTTATGCTGATCAGCGTCGCAAACCACTGGAATTCCAAGTCAATGACAAGGTACTTCTAAAAGTCTCACCGTGGAAGGGCGTCATACGCTTTGGGAAGCGTGGCAAACTCAATCCACGATATGTCGGCCCATTTACGATCCTGGAACGGATTGGGCCGGTGGCATATCGACTTGATCTACCGACGGAGCTCGGTAACGTACATAACGTCTTTCACGTGTCAAACTTGAAGAAGTGTCTGGCTGACGAGTCTCTCATCGTTCCACTAGAAGAGATCAAGGTTGATGATCGTCTTCGGATTGTGGAAGAACCTGTGGAGATCCTTGATTACAAGATTCGTAGCCTACGTCACAGCAAGATTCGTATCGTTAAGGTTCGGTGGAACTCGGACCGGGGACCGGAATATACGTGGGAACGGGAGGATCAGATGAAGTCTAAGTATCCTCATCTCTTTCCTAAGGAAGCGTTCGAGTCGAGACATGTCTCTTCGGCAGCTGAATGAATCTCGGGTCGAGATTCCTTTTAACGTGGGGATGATGTGACAACTCGGGTAAATCTCTCTCTTTTGGTTTCTATCTTTTGTTTGTTCCTTCGTTATTTCTTTTGTTCTTTTGGTACTTGAGCAATTTTCGGGACGAAAATTCTTTTAACGTGGGGATGATGTGACACCCGGCAAAATCTGGTTAACAACGTTGTCTAGATGAAAGTCTACCTTAGCGAGTCACGCGTATATTGTACTTAACTGGGTTAGTTAAGTCGGGTTATGGTTCGGGAACTATTGGTTAGTCTAGAAGATCATTGGATGTTGGTCTAGAGGTTCGTTAGATGCCAGTCCTTAACCAAGTGTACAAACGGTGACGATTTGTAGGATCGTCAGGGCATACGGAACATACGAGTCTCGAGTCCCGGGAATTGGTGAACGAGTGTAAATATGTGTATTTACTTGTGTTATGTGTTTACAATCATTATGTGACTTGTCGGTACATTAATATGTGTTAACATATGTTAAAACGGGGTTTAACGCGCAAAACACACGAAAAAGGCACATATAGGCGATCAGGATAGCCAATCGCCTATATGTGGGGCGACTGGGAACCATATGGGGCGATCAGGGTACTGATCGCATGACTGTTCATGCGATTAGGCCCCGATCGCATGAATAGTTACGCGATTAGGCTTCCTGATCGCGTGTAAAGCTGCATAATCGCATGTTACGTGCTGGACGACTAGAAACGCCTATAAATACAATGCTTAACCTCCTAAACTTCCTAATATCAACCCTAGTCGTCCCATAACCGCCCCAAACACATAAACAACCTCTGGAAGGCGATTTTGATCAAAAACACAAGGTTTCAAGGTCTAACCATCATTCTTTCATAATCCTAAGGTTTGATTCTCATCCATAACACCTTGTAAACGTTTTTTAATCAATCCCTAATGGTCCAGACCTGTTCATAAACGAAAAAGCTTTCTGAAAATCATTAATACGGATTATTAATCGGATTATAACCAATATACATGCGCTGTGGGTGTGTATGATTAGAAAGCTAGGATTTTTATGATTCATGATGCTTGATTGATATGTTATTTGGTTAGATCAGAATTGGTATTGATAGTATGATGATAGAAATCTGATTAATTGATTATTAGGGTTATTGTTATGCATGTTAGTATGATGATTGCATGCTATGTGTATATGTTTGGATTACTTGGTTGCATGCAGGACTGATTATACGAGGTTAAACGAGGGATTTTGGTTGAAACATGTTTAGGATAGTGTTTGGGATGATATTGGGTAGTTACACACGTTCTGGATCTGATTTGGAGCGTTAAACGCGCGAAAAACTGGAACAGCAAGGTTACAGGCGATTAGGATTCCTAATCGCCACTTTTACATGCAATCAGGGCCAAATCGCATGAACAGTCATGCGATCAGCCCCAAATCGCGTGAACAGTAATGCAATCAGCCCTGATCACGTGAACTTACATGCAATCAGCCCTGATCACGTGAACTTACATGCAATCAGCCCTGATCACGTGAACTTATATGCAATTAGCCCTAATCACATGAACTTATACGCAATCAGTCCTAATTGCTAGTTTACGTTTCCTAATCGCGTGTACTACTATTGTAAGTGTAAAATAACATTCCGAGACCCGACTGGACATATAGTAACATGCTAGGAACCTCGTAACATATATGGTAACTTGGTAACATATGTTTTGATGTAATTCGGTGATACGTGAACTATGTGCTATAACTTGTTGTGCGTTAACGTAGGTTAAGTGTACTTGCGTTATTGTATGTTTTGGAGCGTAAACATAACACGGGGAGTCTCGGGTCACCAATGGGATGTCGAGTCTTGTACTTTGGGTCGGTTAAACAGTCACGGTGTTTTCAAACGAACTTGGTTATGGTCTGGACATCTAGGGACTAATTAACCTGCGGGTTATTAGTCTAAGTACTTGTAACTGTCGTATGTTAGGTCGCCGCTTTACGGGACTAGCATAGCAGCTGAGTTTACTCGGGTTAAGGAGTAACGGAACTTAAGGTGAGTTTACGGCCCCTCTTTTAAACTGGTTTCATACTTTCGGGGGAGAAAACATGTGTTAAAACGATTATTTGGTAACTACTGTCATACTATGGGTTTCTATTGTGTACTACACGATCTTTGGAAGTCCCGGGGGGAACCATGAATGTGCGGGTTTGCACAACGGGGAAATGTGAATAGCGCTATTGGGAGTGACCAACCCCGCTCGTCGACTTGGAGGGTCGGCGGGTGCATATTGTCTCAAACAGGAACAACAGGAACAACAGGAACATACATCGGGCATACTTTTGGTATTCGCGTTAGTAATGGTTTTCCAATCGTGGTAGTAACAAAACGTACGCCTAGCTAGCGTATACTGGTTTTCTATTTGTTATAGTATGGACAGGTGGACTTGGTACTTGGATACAAAACCTGTAAACTCACCAGCATTTTTGTGCTGACGTAAACTTTTACATGTTTTCTCAGGTCGCTAAGGTAGCACGACTGGACTAGGACGCACGCGTCTGCACGGCGTCTATGTTAGGGTTGCATGGTCTTACAACATTTAACATTGGTTTATTATTTTGGATAATGTTTTGAATAAGCTTCCGCTGTAAACGGGATTTTAAACTGTGTTTTGAAATTGCATTTTAATTCATTTAGACTTGTTTATTGTGATCGTTGGTTTGGATCCTGGTTTGTCATGCGCCTCGCGGTAAAACTCCGCAAGTGGATTTTGAGGGTGTGACATTGAAGAACAGACATGATGGGAATGATAAGACAAGAAGGTTGAAGGTGGAAGAGCTAAAGAAAGAATTCGAAAACTTTAGCTATGTCGGGAGTGAGACTTTAAAGGAACTTATTCTGAGATACTGTCATCTGTTAACCGAGTTGTCAAACTATGACATCAAGATTCCAATGTCATAGTTGGTAGATAAGTTTGCTGATGCATTACCACCATTTTGGAATCAACACATTGAAGTTTTGAAAGAGAAGGATGCATATCAGTATTGGACAATCAATGAGCTGATTCAGAAATTGGAAAACAAGGAGTTAGAGGAAAAGAGGAAAGCAAGACGATCACAATTCCCACAAAATCCGGAATTGTATCATGCCTCTTCATTCACTTCTATGTCTAGTTCAAATGCTGGTGGAAATGTGGCAACACATATAGCTTGTGTTTCTAGTGTTGTTGAACCACCAAGAAACACAATCAACTATCTTGCCCAAACATCAACCTATCCACCACACTACACCACAAATTCCTACATTCCACCACAACCTCAAGTGTCTGCAGCATGTTACACATCAAACATGAACACACCTCAACAACAATCATATGTTCCACCAATGACACAGCTTCTTCAAGCCAAAGTCCAGTCGTGTTGGAAACTTCCAACATGAATAATGTTACAGTTGAAGTAGCTCAACAACACATTGCTTTGGTTTCAGCAATGGTTGCTTCTTATAATGGACTTGTGGCGAGTCAGATTGGGAATAATAATCTGACCAATGAGGATTATGCCCAAATTGATAAGGAAGAGATGGAACTGATAGATATCCAATGGGCTTTTGCAAGCGTGATGAGAAGGGCTATAGAGTTTATTCAGAAAACAGGTAGAACTGATCTTGCTACCTCACCAAATACCACTTATGGCTTCAATAAAGCCAAGGTTACATGTTTCAATTGTGGTACTCGAGGTCACTTCAAAAGAGAGAGTACACAACCGATGCAACAAGGTTACAGAAATCATTTTAATTGTAATTATCAAAACCGTCAGTCACAAAACCAGGTTACATATCAAAGCCAAAACAACATCTATCCACAACAAAACAAATTCCAAAACCGACAAAACACCTCTCAAAATACCTCTACTAGACAAACATCTACCCCCCAACCAAACTCAAACTCAAACTCCAAATAACCTAACCAGAACCATTATTCCTATTTCTACACCAAATAGTCAATCTCAAACTGAAAACCAGAATCAGGCGTTGGTGATTCAGAAGGATGAGGGTTATGATTGGACTGCTATGCAATTGGGAGTTGAGGAGATTACAAGTTGGAATGCAGCATGTTTTGATTGGACTGCTATTACTAAAGTTCCTGATGAACCTGAATCTGTCTATTCTGATTTGGAAAGTGAAGCTGATTCGGAAGCGAGCATTAATTCGTTGGATGATGAGATTGATCAGTTATTAGACGAAGCAGACTTTTTGATGACAAGGAAATCATGCATTGTGGATGACGCTTTCACAAAGATTGATTATTCGAAGTTCTTTGCTGGGAAGGAGGCTCATTTCGCACTGAAGGCTATGACAAATCCACTCAAATCGGTAAGTTCTGATTCTACAATTGACATGAATAGTGATAAATACTGTGGTACTTGTGATAGAATGACTGAGGAAAACAAGCAACTCAGGGTTAACCTTGAGAGTGCTAAAATCAACATTCAATCTTATCGTAAGGATGCACATGAATTCAACAAAACACTTGAAGGGTACAAAAAGGACATTTCAGAGTTAAAGAAAACCCTTTCATTAAAACAAATTGCCATTGACAATTACATTAATGAACTTGAAAATACAAAATTGGAAATGGCTACTGAAAAAGTCAATAAAAAGTTAGAAAGCTATAAACATATAGCTTATGTTGTTGACCACATAATTGAAGAACCATCACAATCCAGTAGTGTAAACTACAAATCTGTTCCTTCTCCTGTGTTATTTGAGAATCACAACTTCAACACAGTAACACCGAAGAGTTCAGTAAAATCGGACTCCGCATCAGATAATGAATCTAATACTTCAAGTATTGGAGATCCACATTCTGATGTGAAACCGATACTCGGATTGAATGATGAGGGGGTGATTGCAGTGACTGATGATTCAGACACTGAAGATGAGAAATCTAAAGAAGGTAGTGATATTCCTTTGGAGAATCATATAATTACAAATGAACCAGTGTCACCTTCTCAGTTTTCTCATCCTCAGGCAAATGCACATAGAGTGAATCATTCAGTAAACAAGAATGTGAAAAATGAATCAGTTGACAAACCCATCAAGGTTTTCTGTCGGACGGAAGGATTTCATAAGATAATCTCTAACAAGGAGTATCCAATAAAATTTGCAAATTATTCAAGGATTGATAAAATCTGGCAGGAGAGTACTATCTGGTTTCCTAAACATGAAAGGACCAATGATTTTCCTCCTGAACTTTTAAAGAAACTATATTGTGATACTCCTAAAGAACCAAAAGTTCATGTCACTGAACTCATTAAGCCAAAAGAAAAGGCAAATGCATTTTTTGAGCCGGCTTACTCAATGGAACCAACTCCAATGAGTTTAAGACGCAGATGTGTTGATGATCAATTTCCGATCAATTCATATGCTAAGCCGAATGCTAAAAATGTATTTGAGGAATACCGTGCGTGTTACAAATGCGGGGAGAGAGGGCAATTACTTGCTCACTGCCCGTATGTAAGACACAAAAGACACGAAGTTGAGAACAAGCAGTCTTATAGAAGTCCAGTTGATAATCATAGATATCCGCAAAGACATTTTGTCCCTCAAAGATCACCTTTTTATAATCAAAGTCGTTATTTTCAAAAGAGTGAAAATCGTTAATTTGTCTATGATAATATAAACCGGATTGCTATGGAGAAACAAGAAACAAATGGTGAACACAACTAATGATAAACAAAAGGTTTTTCCGAAACCGGCTGTTAAGTCATCGGTTGGACCTGTTTCTGTTAAATCAGAAAAGGTAACCAAGAAAGTTTCTTTTACGAACGATACAAAGAAACCTGCTGAGACACAACAATCTAAGATTAGGATTCTTAAACATTCTAAACAATATTGGTCACCAGTGGGTTCTCCAGGTGCTTCTACCTCAACTGTTAATGTCAAAAATCAAAATGAGAAAGGTTTGAAAGATCAGAAAAAGGTAGATTCAAAACCAAATGTTGCTGAAAAAGAATTTTTGAAGTTTAACACTCAAAGACCCAAGACCAAACAGGCTTGGGTCCCCCGAAAGATCTAATCATTTCTTTGATTGGTGCAGGGAGCTCCAGCTGGCCCTGTTAGCAGTCTTTGGATTGTCGACACTGGAGCTTCTGGGCACATGACCGGAGACTTAACGCTATTATTTGACATCAAGAATATTAATGGAGGGTATGTGGCATTCGCGGGTAACAAAGGCGGTTATATCACGATGGAAGGGAGTGTTAGAAACGAGATCGTGAGCTTTAAGAGAATATCTTATGTGAAGCAAATTGATTATAATCTGTTGAGTGTCGGCCAAATTTGTGACAAACAGTTTTCTGTACACTTTGATGATAAATCTTGCTACATTCTGAAACCCGATTGCGTCATACCAAAAGAATGGATCATGTTGAAAGCACCAGGAGTGAACAATTTGTACATTCTTGATATGAGCAAGGCTATGACAACCCAGGGCCAAGTCACATGTTTTCTATCCAAAGCTATAGAAAAAGAATCGATAATGTGGCACAGAAGGATGGGACATATTAACCTCAGAAAGATGAATCATTTGGTGATGAACGGGTTTGTAGAAAGGGGTTAATGTGAAGCATTTTCATTTCAATGATAAATGCGTGAGTTGCAAAAAGGGGAAACAACACAAATAGTCCCGCAAACCAAAGAAAGTGAACTCTGTAGATATGCCACTTGAGCGTTTGCATATGGACCTTTTCAGACCTGTCAAGCGTAAGAGTCATTATGGAGAGCTTTACTGTCTTGTGGTAACTGCCGATTACTCGAGATTTTCGTGGGTGATGTGCTTGCAACACAAAAATGACACTTCAATAATTTGAAGAATCTGTTCACCCGTTTGGAGAATGTTTACGGATTGAAGATTAAAAGAATTCGCAGTGATAACGAGACAGAGTTTAAAAATTCCCAGATGGATGCACTCTTTGAAGACAAAGGAATTCATCATGAATATAGTGCTCCGTATACTCCACAACAGAACTGTGTTGCAGAAAGGAAAAATAGGACCCTAATAGAAACGGCACGGACAATGCTTGCGGATTCGAATCGTCCAATAATGTTCTGGAATGAAGCTATTTACGGAGTGTGTTACACCTTGAATCGTGTATTAACGGTGAAGAAGTTTGGTAAAACTTCTTATGAACTGTTAAATAGACGAAAGCCGAATTTGGAGTGTCTAGAACCTTTTTGAGGCACCTTGTACGATGTTGAATCCGACTGTGAAGTTTGCACCGAAAGTTGAAGAGGGATACTTTGTTGGATATGCAACCGTGCTCAAACGGGTATTCAACAAAAGAACTCGACAGGTAGAGGAGTGGTCTAATGTTGAAGTACAACGATACACTCAGAATGTACAAGGAAGTGGTCTTGACCGGATGTTTGATTATAAAGATTTCTTTGAATCATTCAATCTAGATAACTTGGTTGAAGAGGCTGTTCTACGACTTTATTACGAGTGTGAAAACGCAGTGATTTCACCGTTGGTGCGTCCGATCACCGTAACTCCTCCAGCAGCTTCTAATGATACCAAGGTTCCTGCAAATGAAGAAGAGGTTTTTTCAAGAAGCTTCTACTATTCTTGATACATCTGAATCAGAAGACGAAGATGAAATTTCCAGTGAAGCTATTCTAGATCATGTTTAGGAGGAACCACCAGTGAACCCCAGTCCATATGTTGCTTCATCATCAAATACGGGTAATGATCTGGATACGGCAGAAAATCTAACTACTCAAACTGGAGTTCAAGTTCCTGATCATCCGGAATCTCAGATTCATCAGATTCATCCACTTGAGCAAGTTATTAGTGACCCCGGAAGCAGTGTCATGACTAGAGGACAACTTCGTCGAGCAACTTCACATGATAATATCGGAGCCCTAGCCCTTTATGCTAAAATTGAAAAGTCTGGTTGTCAGAATGACTGGTCCTTTGCTTGTTATGTTTCGTAGGTTGAGCCACGGAGATACAAGGATGCTTTACTAGATGATGCCTCGGTTGAAGCAATGCAAGTGGAATTGTTACAATTTCAGAAGCTAGAGGTTGGGACACTTACAGATTTACCTCCAGGTAGAAAGAAGATTGGTACTAAATGGGTTTTTAAGTGTAAGAAGGATGATCGAGGGGTAATTGTATGAAACAAAGCTCGGTTGGTCATCCAAGGATTTAGTCAAACTGAAGGAATAGACTACAATGAAGTTTATGCACCGGTGGCACGTATAGAAGCTATCTGAATATTTCTAGCGTTTGCTTCCTACAAGAAATTTAAGGTGTATTAAATGGATGTGAAGAGCGCGTTTCTGTACGGTGTGGTCAAGGAAGAGGTTTACGTTGGTCAACCACCAGGCTTTGAAGATCCTATCCACTGGGATAAGGTGTACGTACTCAACAAAGCACTTTATGGGTTGCACCAAGCTCCACGACAATGGTATGAGGAGCTGAGCACGTACCTACTTTCAAAGGGATTCAAACAAGGTTTGGTAGACTGTACCCTGCTCACAAAAAGAACAGACGGTGACTTGCTTCTTGTTCAGATTTATGTTGACGATATTATTTTTGGTTCCACTAACGAACTTTTGTGCAGAGAATTTGAAAGAGTTATGCAGGAAAAGTTCAAGATGAGTGCAATGGGGGAAATGGAGTTTTTCCTAGGCTTGCAGGTGGATCAATTGCCAATGGGCATTTTCACTCATCAGACGAAATACGTATCTGAAGTCTTGAGCAGGTTCCAGATGGAAGATTCCAAGCCTATGGATACCCCAATATAACCTAATCACGGGATTGGAGTTGACACTAAGAGGGAGCTCATTGATCCATTCACTTATCGAGCAATCATCGGATCGTTGATGTACCTAACTGCATCTCGTCCAGAAATTATGTCCGCAACACGTCTTTGTGCTTGATTCCAATCGAAGCCGAAACAGAGTCATCTAACAGTTGTCAAACGAATCCTGAGATATCTGAAGGGTTGTCCATCGAGAGGACTTTGGTACCCTAATGATGATAAGTTTGACTTTGTTGCTTTCAGTGATGCAGATTATGGTGGCTGTTATAAAGACAGTAAATCCACAACGGCTGGATGTTAATTCTTTGGGAGCAGGCTCGTGACCTGGCAGTGTAAGAAGCAGACAACAGTCTCACTATCTACTTGTGAAGAAGAATATGTAGCAACCTCTAATTGCTGTTCATAGGTTCTGTGGATTCAACAACAGATGCGGGATTAGGGTTTGAAGTATCTTGAAACCCCAATTTATTATGACAATAAAGCTGCCATAGCACTCACGAAAGACATGAACAATCACTCTAAGGCTAAGCATATTCGGATTAAGTATCACTTTATCCGTGATTGTTATGCTAAAGGGTTAATTGACATGGTCAAAATCCACACTGATTATCAGAGGGCTGATCATTTTACCAAATCTTTTGACAAATCAAGATTCAAATTTTTGCTAAAAGCTAATGGTATAAAAGAATAACAAGACTGATTGTCACCTTGGTTTATCACTTTGTTTTAGCTTTTATTGTTTTTAGAAAAATCAAAAATCCAAAAATATGTTTTACATTTTAGGGGGAGTCTTTATTTTTCAGAAAAACCAAAAACATTGAAAAATCCAAAAGGTCATAAAAATCAGAAAAACCCAAAAAGATTTTCCAGGAGTAAAAGAGGAAATGATAGTACATCAGTGGGGATCCGACACATGCTAAAGAATTGAAATGCTATATAAGGCGTGTGTTGAGTCTGTGTGATGTGCTGGTAGGCTTCGTAGACTTATTACTGTGTGCCTGATACATACATAACAAATTGTTTGTTATGTGGATTAAAACCTCATGGGCATATGGTCTTGGTACCATAATTTCGTTTGATAGCGTTTGTACAAAATTCGGAGGTTACGGGTTGTTATGTTATTAGTTATCTGGGGATAGCCTATCTGATCTTCTGTTGTAAGGTTTTACGGACCTAGATCAGACATGGTATCTTTATAAAAGAGCCTTAATGCCAAAACCTGAAGTTACCGAATTGAGGAACTTTAAATGTATGACGATAATAAAAGATTATCTAATGCATCGTATCTAATCATTGATGCAAATCGTGATTGATATAAGACCTCAACCTAGTAGAGTGCACATGTTACTCTATAGCATTGAGTTGCTGACTTGTACACCTCTATGCCTCATACCTTGTAATTACAAATAACGAAAGCATAATCACGCGTTACAATGGGTATTTGTGCAAAATTACTTGATACAGGAGTATGTCGTGTGTGTGGAAACCACAGATGAATTAGTTTATAATATACATAACCGTATCAGTTTAAAGCACTGCATAATAGTCTGCATGTGAGCTTATGTGGATAACAATATTAGCTATTGTCGGATCACACATTGTCTTCAATGATAATAAATGATAAAGTTCAACGGTGTGATCAGATTTCTCAAAAACTGATATGATCCTCTTACCGGAAATCACAAAATGTTTACTGCTTTATGTTTACATTTATGCATTTTACATTCACATTTATTTTCTGCAAAATATACAAAAACTCAAAAAGATTTTTGGTATGTTTTAGCATAAATTTTAGAAAATCCAAAAGATTTTACATTTCTGCTTTATTTTAGATAACCGATGGTGATCGATAATGATTTTCTGAAGTTTGACAGACCAATTCGAGTTTTGTGACATTTAAATAAAAAATGATGAATGTTTGAAGGTTAAAATGTTTGAAAATGATTAAACGGGATTCGATTTTGAGATTTGGTAAAATTTTCAGAATTCCAAATGCTCGTTCGCCCCTTCATTGGGTCGAAGGTGCATTTAAGTCTACATTCGAACCTATAAATTGAGGTCGAATGAGAGTGTTGATATGAACTATGTTCATTCGATCCTTCAGTTTCATTCGAACCTTTCACTAGGGTTGAAGGAAGCATGAAGCTTCTCATTCGAACCCCAACAAGGGTCGAATGTGGAATCATATATATATATATATATATATATATATATATATATGTCATTCCCTCATTCGAACCCTCATAGAAAAATTTTCTAAATTATGAGATTGGGAGACCATTTTGATTTTGAAATTTAGATCATAACTTCTTGTTTCTCACATTATTCTGATCATTTCCATACAAAAATCACATGTAATGGATGGTTATCAAGATCAGATTCTTTGATTTTGTTCTGGAACCCTTGGACACAAATTGAACATCAATATGTGTTGTTTTGGATCAATTGATGATTGATTAACAGTTTTCAATAGTTTTAGGGGGAGAATATCCTAAAATCTAGGTTAATAACACATTAATGGACTGAATTGATTGTTTAAACCTATAAACCCTAGATTTTTTAATGAAAAACTATCAAAAACCGTTTGAATGATTAAATTGATCATTGAGTGTTTTTTATCGGCCATATTAGGATGAAAACAAACCAAAATTTGATGTCTATCATCGTCGGTTTTGCTTTTGGTAATTTTGATTGCAAAACAGACACATTCGACCATTTAAACAGGTCGAATGTAGCTTGAAAAGGTCGAAGGTGGACATTTAGGTCGAATGTACATTTTGTTCATATAATTTTTCACATTCGAACCAACAAAATTCCTCATTCAAACCCACGTTTTGGTCGAAGGAAAGAATTATGATAAATTTCATGTTTATTGTTTTACAGATTTTCAATGGTTGAATAACAAAATCCGGAGAAACAGGTTGCTGAACAGGAAAAACCAAAAGAAAATGAGTTGTTATTTGAAGAAGATCACAATTGCTGTGCTTTTATCGGAGAAGTCAAGCAACACGAAGGATTTGCTGGGATTGCAGAATTTCTAAGAAGAAGCAGGGTGATCTATGCTATTGCTACTCCAACATCTATCTACAAAGATCATCAAGTAGATTTCTCGAAGAGTGCGGTAATAGACTTTTGGATAACAAAACTGCTATATGAAGCAAAATTCATGGAGAACTCATACTTGTTACAGAAGAGGATATTCGTGAAGCATTGATTTTAGAAGATTCTCCTACGGATCCCAGAGTACTTTCATGGATTGATCAAAAACTGTGCTTTCTGAGAATAAAGTACAACGGTCCTATCATAGATGGTTTATTGCACAAAGCTAAACTGTGTCCACACTTTAAGTATTTGGCACATGTGATTCTGCATATTTTTGGACTTGTTCGTAGCATTTATGATGTGATGAGAAAGATTTTAAGTTCTTTGATGGTTGCGTTAAATCTAAACAAACCATTCAATGTATCCGGGATGATATTTGATCACATGTTATAAGTGCTGAAAGGATTAAAGGTAGACAAGTTTTTGATGTACCCAAGATTTTTACAGATGATCTTTGACAAGAAGTATCCAAATCTGAAGAAAGATCCCAAGCAGATTTTAGTCCAACATCATATGAATCTGAGTACGCTGAGCAGGATGAAAGCGTATAAGGGTGTTCCAGAGAATGAAAGACCTCCACACAAGAACTTGTTTGGTCATCTAATTAATCTAGGTTACAAGAATCCAGGTGAAAACAAAGTAAGAAATGTTGGAAGTGAATCTGATACTGATGATCCTTTACAACCAGTTGATCCTGATGCAAAGAGGAAAAGACAGGTAATCAACAAAGGTGCGAAGTCTGGAAAAGGTAAAGCTAAGATTGTGGAAGCTGCACCTAAAAGACAGAAAAGTGTTGCTAAGAAGAAATCTGGAAAAAGCAAGACTTTGTTTATTGACGAAGAGTCGATTGATTCAGAAGAGACTCAAGATAATGAGGAATGGGATTCGGGAAATGAAACTGTCAAGATCACTAAGCCCAAGGCCACTGAGGATGGTGAGATTGTAAGCTTGAACAAAACCATAGAAGAACAACGACAGAAGAGTCCAATTGCTGTAGAAGAAGGTGAACTTGATCTTGGACTTGAAGATCAGGACTTTACTGGAACTCCTGTTGTTAGTGATAAGATAAAGAAGCCTAAGTTCAAAACCATGGCTAAGAAGACAAACCCGAAAAATAAAAGAGACAGAGAAATTGAGATACTTGTTGCTAGGAAGAAAATTCCTGACATTGGAAGTTCAAAAGATCCCACACCTATTACATCCCCTATAGCAAAGAAAATGAAGAAATCTGTTGAAGAAACATCAGTGAATCCTCCTACAGATTTTGAAGATACATCAGTGAATCCTCCTATAGCAAAGAAAACGAAGAAATCCTCCAGAAGAAGAAATCTTCTGTTGCTGAGGCATCTACACCTTAGGTTACTGTTTCTGGTGACGTTATGGAAGTAGTTAACAAAAAGAATGCAGATATGATGAAAGCTTTCAATGAGCAACAACAGGAGATTGAGAAGCTAAAGAAGAATGAAGAAACGATGTTAAAGATTGTTGTATCCTCACAAGAAAGTCAAGAAGAGCTGGAAGCTAAGATTAATCAGCTTCAAGAAAAAAACAAGAGGTTGTTAGCTCATGGACAGAGGAATACACGCAGAATTAAGATTTTATAGCATGAAAACAATGAGATAAAATCAACCAACAAGAATCTGAGGAAAATGATTGACGATCTGTATGGAAAAGCTCCACAATTGAAAGCTGGTGAAGAAGATAAAAAACCAGAAGTGGAGGAGGTTGATTTTGAACCATCTGATTCTGAAAAAGAAAATGAAGATGAAGAAGATGATGATTTATCAGATGATGCTGGTGATAAGAATCCGAAGAAGAAAGATGATGATGATGGCGGTTCTGATAAAGGTAATGATGATGGCAGTTCTAACGATGATGATGATACTGATAAGTACAAATATGAGAAACGAGAGTCTGATAAGAAGGATACTGGTGAATCTAGTTCAAAGAAGGCACCTGATGGAAATACTGATGATAGTATTTTCTTATCATTAGACTCAAAAGGCATCTGGTGGAAATACTGATGATATGTAGGGGTTGACGATATCCGTGTTTGGGGCTACCCGTTACTCGTTGCAATTTCTTCTCTAGGAGATCTATGCCATCCTCTTTATATACTTTATATTTACATACGTATTTGTTGTTGATATTTTTGGTGTGCGCGTACTGATATGAGATTTAAACTTCTTTAATACTATGTTTTTTTTTCCAATTTCCTCTCCAAAAGATCAAATATACGTCTATTTTAAGGATTCATGTTTAGATGTCGCAAAATTATTTGAACCCTCAGAGACTGCCTTGGTTACTCCTTATTTTTTGGAGATAAAAATAGATGGCTGAAAACTACAATTATATACCCTAACATCATAGAATAATCCTCTTTCCGTCATCTTTTCTAAGATTATTATTGCAGTTTCAGTCTAGCCTAAAACGACAATCCCGTGAATGAGAGAATTATAGGTCAGGTTTTTCTCCATCATTGACCATCTTAACAAAAAAAACAAAGGCCGTGATAGTATCATTTTTTCTGTAATATGTGTTTAACAGTGGCGTATAAGGTAACTTATTAGGCATTAATCCTCTGCATATTTTTTAGAATTTCAACTGCTTTTGTCTTGACGACATTAAGCATCAATGATGGTGTTAAAACTTGAATATTTATCACCAAACCCATTGAGATCGTTTAATTCACAAGTCTATCTACAATATCAAAAGTTATTTCCAAAATTGCTTTCATAGTTTTCTTTATCAATTAAAGATTAAAATATGTGTGTGTAGACCAAACTTATAATCTAGAAAAAAAATCATGTATCCTATGCAGAAGGTCTTACAATTTTTCTCTACCAACTTATTATTAATTTTAACAAAAGATTAACATGATGAAATAAAGCAAAAGTGTTGCTGATATATTAACATGATGAAATTATATTCAATTTAACGGAGGGTCTCATTATTCATTTTAGACATTCAATTACAATGGGGCTTTCACTAATCTATATCTATACTACATTATAAAGTGCCAAAGATGTACCACATGGTAATTTTGCCACACAAATAACTTTTAATGCAACAAGTACAATATAGTGAAGCTTATTTACAAGGGTATATCCGTCCGTTAAAGCAAAGTTAAGATGCCTATAGGGATATTTAGGTAATTTGATTTATCCATTTATTCACAAACTAAATATTTGATTCCTATTTTAACCCTCACCACCCTTCACCTTATAACTCTCATCCTCATTATCTTCCCAATACCATTCAAAAGTTTCAAACAATAATTACATCTTAATTCCTTCATGTCTTCCAAATCCATATTTTAACAACATAAATATAAATACTATATTGTTTATGTGATAATATAGCTTTTAATGAAAAAACTATCCTAAATAACCTAACATATATATTGTTTTTTGCTGATTTATTTTGATTTGTATTTGTATCACTAATCAATAGAAACAATGTGAATTTTTTATCGGCTTAAATTACATCAAATTTGCCATTTGTTAAATCTTTAACAAAGTTTGAACTTTAATTTCAACGGAAGTAACAACTAAACACCAATGGAATTACCAATGCAACTCTTAACTCCACTTATAAATGCGATTTGAGTCTTATATGGTTATTTTCTACATAAAAATTTATTGAAACAGTCCATACCCATCGTCAATTTAGTTTTGCCGTCGACTTTCTAAGAAAAAAATTGTGAGTCGGCTAAAATCATTAAGATGTAAAATCATTCATTATTGTATCTATTAATTATAAACATAAGAAAAAGGTAGTATAGTTTAAGATCTTAAGTTTTAGCACTATGATTTTTAGTTATTCTTGCACTCTTTATTCTTTTACATTTCTTCATTTGCGCCCCTTATTTTTTGTTTTCCTTTTAATATTTTGTTTCTCACATTATAGTAGTAGTTATTATTTATTACTTTAATAGTTATTATTACATAAGTTCTTTGAGTCGTTTCTCTAACTTGTTCAATACTGTGATATTGCTTTTTATATTAATGCGATATGTTATATTTTATCTATTTTATATCTTTTTATGTTTATCACGACTATTTTTTTGTTCTCTTTCGACTGCTATATTAATTATGATATCGTAACGAAACAAACTTAACCGATACCAACCAAATCTCGCCACGTAGTGCGGGGCATCTCACTATATACCCAACAGAGACAGATGTGTTTTGATTGGAAACAATACTTCAAAAGAAACGAATCATATAAGTATGAATTTATTTAGTTTAAAAGAATTGCAAAATAAAAAAAATAGCATCGCCGTAATGCGCGGGTTTCCCACTAGTAACTATTGGTGATGAAGAGAGGAGCAGGGCATGTTAGGATTGTATAATAGGTATCAAAGGTGGTACACAAGGGTAAATTTGGAAGAAATGAGGTAAAAAGTTGAGGATTATACTTGAGACTCTTGGGATGCCATCTTAAATTTGCCAATTTGGACACATTTAGCCATCACTCCTCTTTTATAATGTAGTAGAAATAGAGATAGAGATATCTATCCGTTTTTGATGAAGTGTATCTAATACGCGGTTTATCCATTACATATTTGACCATCAACCTATAAAGTGAAAGCATAAGCAAAGAAATAGTTGTAATAAGTTGGTTCCACCATGTCAAAATCAATGCCCTTCTCCTTTAGTTACGTTTATGAGTAGTTACACTAAATCGTGCCATTTCCTATTTGCACAATATAAACACACAATTAGGTAACATCAATTTCATTGTAGCATTAATACACATTTCTACTACTTTATACGAAAATAAAGAAGTATGTCAAATTATATAAAAAAGATTATCAATACCCAAATATCAGTATTCCAAAATTTAAAAGAAAATATCAGAGAATTATTTAAAAAAAATTTAAAAAAAAACAACAAACAAAAGGCATTGCATATTCAACTAACAAGGCCATAAAAGGGAGATTTTGATTATAATAAAGCAATGGTTAGTAACTTGTAGTTTATTGCTTTAGATTTGATCATAATCACTAAGTGGAAAGAGTGGGTTGACTAATGGTGTTTAGGCCATGTGAGTTCATACATTCATTTAAAATTTCAAAATTCATTGAAGTTTCTAACTACCAGATCTACATTAAGGTACAACTATCACTTTAAAAGTACGAGAAACTACACACGCATTACTCTAGATTATACCATAATCCTTATGCGGAAAGGATTTAACCCGTTTTATGTTCTAAAACCTAGACAAGAACAAAGCAGCCTAATCTATCTAAAAACCAACCCATACTTTGAATTTTTGTAAAGATCTTAACAAAAGTGATCATATATATATATATATATATATATATATATATATATATATATATCACAAATCGTTAAAGAACACAAAGATAATCCTAAAGGGATGGCAATTGAACAAAATCATCACTAACAATCATATATATATATATATATATATATAGGTTAGGTGATTGTAACAAAATCATCAAGCAATTGAACAACCAATGCTAAACAAAAGTTAATATAACCAAAGAGTGAAAATTTGTAAAAGTTGAGGACAATATGAACATACAAGAAATTTATTCGGTTAATCCATAATCGATTCATCATAATTCGAGCGGATTCATCAGAAATCACCCAAGAACATAAAAATAATCCTACACACGATGGCAATCGTAACCCTATGTAGCCACTCTACAAACCCTAACTCGAGATCTCTTATTATAAGATAATGGAGGTGAACCTAATTACAACAATGGTAACCATAACCCTATGTAACAAATAAATAGAAACCCTATCTTGAGATGAGAAGGAGACGGAGTTAAACTAGGAAGAAGATGAGCTCTTGTAGCAGAGAAGGAGGTGGAGATGATTTTTTTTACAACACTGTAGGAGCTCTTGTAGCAGAGAAAGAGAAGGAGATGGAGGCGAATGAATGAGGGGCTAGGTTTATATCTATAATTTCATCAACTTCCCAAGAAACTTTTGACTTCCCTTTGATATGTTAAGGGATTATGAATTCCCACGAATGAAAGATTTGGTTGGAAAGTTATAAAATTCCAATTCCTTTGCTTACTCAACCAAACATGTCAAGAAATGGGATTCTAGTTCCAATTCCACTCAAATCCTGTCAAATCCAGCAAACAAAATAGGCCTTAGAAGAAATGTTTGGAGGAATGATAGTTTTCTTTTACTTAGTATAATGTTCTTTTTCCATGCATATAAAATTATTCATTTAATTACTAAACAAAACATGTAAATAAAAAACAATGCTAACAAATATCAAGGTAAGGATAAACTACAAAACGCACAAACTACACAAATAAGTAAAGGTAATTATTAATACTCATAATCATTTGTTTTAGTAAGATTACTCTTACTTGTACGTTTAGTATGTTAATTTCATTTGTACCAAATATCCCCTTCACACACACAAAAACACACACACATACATACATACAGGGAGAGAGAGAGAGAGATAAAGCGAACTTTTTTAATAAATTACCAATTTAAGATAGGAAAAATGTAGTAATTGTAAAATACACTTGTACTAAGTGCTTTATTGATCTAATGAATGAGATAAAGTGAGCTAGACAACAACTTACAAAATGTATATACACATGCACTTATCTACTTATTCCTTGTTTCGTATTGAATGTTGTTGCGATCCGATGGTGTGTTAGATCAATAGAACACTAAATTTTCGTATTATCACAATTTTGCAGTGAAATAGTAATAAATCAAATATCAATAATAGCAAGTACTCATCACAGATATCATTTCACTGAATCAAAGTCTTTTCAGACTCAGGCTCCCTCTCAACATGATCTCTCTTAACTCGAGATTTAGAGCGTAATATTTTTTTTTTTGATAAATTATCATAATTATTGTTAATTATACATTAGGTTAAGCACCAAGAAGAAATATGATATAAGTATTCATATAAATAATATAATTGTTTAAAAAAAAATAATAATACATGTAGTCTTTGAGTTCTAGAAGTTGAGGAAGGAGTGTTATGAGGCACAATGCCCTTTGAGAAATTAAACGATGGTGACAGTTTTTTAGGAAAATTTGCCTTTAACTCTCTAAGTTTTTTGTGGTGTTCATACACTCTCTTCTCACCCCATATGCTAATAGTGACTTTTCCTTAATTAGTTCTTTCTCATCCTGAATATGTTGACAACCTCTTTAGCACTTATTATCTTTTTACCAACTCTTTTCCAATTAGGAGGAGTGTACTTGTTTAAAGGATCTACATTCATACTTTCTATCATGGTAATCACTTCTTGTGAACCTTCCAAAAGGCCACCCTACAAATTCCTTTCGGGTGAGTTTATACTTGGCATGTATTTTGATAAAATCCATGTAGTCAACCCATAGCTTCTAAACCTACATTCTTTCAATGTTGCAGTAGTTCATCCATTGCATTTGTGTTGTAGCAAGCAATGTTACCCTTTTATTCTTGTGATCGGGCTCAGGTGGTTTCTTGACTTTCTTCTTCTTTGATAGATTTCCCTTCTCTTGAGGCACCATCTTCTGAGCCATATTCCTTCCATTGCTTCCAATCCTAACAATCTCTCAACCTCGAGGTTCGGGTTACTTAAATTTTAAAACACATTTAAACTTAATTTTCTATCTCCAAACTTTATACTCACCACTACATCAGCACAATTAACCACTGCATGAACAATAGCTAGAAACGATCTGTAAGGCCTTGAAATTAAGTAGGTTTACGCTTGTCTTTATCAAGCACGTTTATTATTTGGGCTTAGTTTAGTTAATGGGCTTGGGTTAGGCCATGTGGGCCAAGTGATTAGTGGACCCTATACAATGTTATGTTTATAATTACATCATAATTAGGGTTAAGCTATCATATTGTAATTCTCTAGCTACCACCTTGTACCAGATAATGCTAGAGATTATGTGCAAGGTGAAGCAGGAATAATAGCGTGTTCATCGTTTTTATCTTTTGTTCTTCACCATTAAATTGATTTTTCGTGTCTCTTGAGTGGTTTGAGTAATATCTTGGAAGGATTATGGACTTACAAATTACAATTGGTATCAAAGCCTAAGATGTCTTTCGAAGGCTCGGTTTGGTATCATTCGAAGAACCCAAAAGAAGATTGCTATGGTTGCGTTTCTTTGGTTTTATAGGTTTATGCTTTATCTCGTTCAATAATTTTATTTTTCTAATCTGTATGGTGTTTTAGAAATTTTTGGCAGAATATATTTTCTTGAAACTCACGAAGAACAACAAGAACAAGGGAAAAAGATGGGTTTTTGATATAATTTGGTGGTGCATAATTTGTTTCCAATTTGTTTTAGGGATAATTGGTTTTGGAAATTATCAAAATTTAAAAAACCAAATTGAGATAATAATAATAATAATAATAAAATGTTTGATGCATCTTGGGTTAAATTGTACTATTTAAAAGGGCATTGATGATGTCCGTAGAATCGCAGGAACTAACCTACAAATAATAGGGTAGGCTTTGCTATTCAAAAGAGGGTAGCGGCGCAGCTCGTTACTCGTTTACCTGCCACTCACTTATAATTCTTGTTGGTTTTTAATGAAAAATGAAGTATTGATCCGAAAAAAACCCTACTAAAATTTATATAGGGATACGTAAAATACGTAAAACCTTAATAGCCGAACTGATAAATCACATTTGAAACAATATTTTTATTAAATGTTTAAATTTCGTTATTTATGTATTAATTCTATTTTGACATCAATTTCAAGCAAATTATCGAACACAAAAACAAACTAAGAAATAATTAATTAATAATACCTTTTTTTAAAGATCAAATAATTTGCAATTTTAAATGAGACAATTATGAATTCTTGTTTGAGACTTAGCACGAGTGAAAAGTGTGTAAAGGAGCATTCCATTACAAAAAAAAAAAAAAAAATATCTTTTTATTTTGAACCCTTGTGATTGTACTCTTTGTCATCACTGATTAGGATCACCATTTGGTTTTATTTCTATTTCTATAGAGATATGTTATTGTACAAAGTGTGTTTAATGTACAAAAGATATGAAGGAACAAGAGCTTGATACGTGTTCTTAGATCAGAGAATAATTTCGTCAAAACACAAAAGTTATATAATCATGCATGGTTCAATTGATAATGACGCATGTGTAGTTAATAATCATGCAAGTTGTTGGACGATAATTACGCACGTTATATTGATCATAACGCATGTTTTAAAATCTAATGAATTTTTTTAAAGTACATTAACAGGGTATGCAAATTAAAGAGGATAAAATATTTGTTTTTATGGTGTATTTTACTTAAGATAATGTAGTATTAAAAAGTTATGGATGCTTACAAAATGGGGTGAAAATTGAAAAAAGTTAACAACTGTATATAACTATTTTACCCCTCCTAACTAATTCATTCACTTTGTCGTTAGTAAATTGCAATCCATATTTCAATCTCATCCATTGATTCCTTAGCTCAAATGCTTACATTCTTTCATATCTTTTTTATGTTAAGGTTCCTTTGTATTTACTAACTTTCTCTCTAATTAATATCTTTAAATTTTCTAACCCATTAAATGTATGGCAAAAATGGAATTGTAATTAGTTTATCTTATCTTACTATCTTACCTTTATATATATATATATATATATATATATATATATATATATATATAGGGGATGGTTCAATAGAAAACCCATTTTATTGAGAGAACTCGAGAACTAAATAATAGCCATTGATCTTAGTAGATCAATGGTTGTGATTAAATGACATAAAAACCATAACAAATAGATGAGATTTTAACAAGGAAGGGTATTTTTGGGAATAAAAAAAATATATCCCTAATCCTTTCAAAACTTCACAGAAAACAACCATCCACTTTCCCTTTCTCTACCAAACTCTCCAAACAACGAATCCTAGGGTTTATACAGCATGATTATATCAAGCATTCAAACATCATGACAACCAGCAAACAATCATTCGTATCAATCAAAATATACTAATTCATCAATCAATCGATCATCAGCATCAGGTTTCATCTCTTATTCATATTTTCAGTGTCGCACACGAACCAAATCAATATGTACTCATATTACATTGATTATTAGGCGTTTTGTGTGTAATAGCGGTTCAATGTAGTTTTGAACGATATTGTTTAATGTATTGTATGTGAAATAAGTTAAATGGCAGTTTGAGATGACATGTGTAATAAGAATGTGATGTATGTATGTTATGTATTACATATGTGTCATGGTACTGTTATGTCTCTATTGTATAACACACGTGTTGTACAAAATGTGTGTATGTATGTATGTATGTATGGTATACAACACATGTGTAATAAGAACGTGACGTATGTATGTTATGTATTACACATGTGTAACAGTGATGCTATGTTTGTATTGTATAACACATGTGTTGTACAAAATGTATGTATAGTGTATACCACATGTGTAATAATAATGTGATGTATGTATGTTATGTATTACACGTGTGTCATAGCAGTGTTATGTTTGTAACGTATAACACACGTGTTGTATAAAACATGTGCTAGTGTATAATGCATGATTAAAAATAATGTGATGTGTGCATATTATGTATTACACATGTGTAATAATGCTGCTATGTTTGTAATGTATATCACATGTGATGTACATAATGTATGTATAGTGTATAACATATGTGTAATATGGACTTATTTGATGACAATCGCACAAGATAAAAAAGAGGCAGAACAAAAACGTGTGGTTACTGGGGAAAATGTAGCTGATTGTCAAGATAAGGAGTTGACTGAAGTGGAAAGAAAGGCAGCAGAAATAGAAGCAGAAAAGGATGAAGTTGAAAGAATATTCACGTAAGTAATATTATACACCTGCATTAAATTTGTTGGTACATTAATGTTGATATGCCTATACGAATTGTTGCAGCTGTGTGTATAAGTAAGTTGTATAATCAATCATTTTTTATGCGATGTGCGTTATACAGTAAGGAAATATTCGCAACAAGTTATGAACCAGAGACAAAGGCATTTCTGTTGACAAACTTAGTCCCAGGCAAACAACTATACACGGATACAATAGATTTTGGGGCAACAGTGTTAAACTATCAAGAAAGATATAAAGGCCCAGATTCGCCTAGAAGATTGTTTTGTTATACATCAACAATTGTACGTACAATACATACACACATGTATTTACACACACTATTTGAAATTTGACAATAACATGTTTGTTAATGATGTTAACAGTGCACCTGGATGCTCAATAAAATCATCACAACTGACAAAAGAGTAGAAAAGTTCCAAAAAAAAAATTCTAATAGCGTTGGAAGGGCAAAAGAAAATTTGGAAGGGCAAAACGACAAAATGGATCTTAGGTCATATGATGTATTAGTGTTTCCTGTACTGGAAAGAGATCACTATTACTTGGTGTGTTTTGACCTTAGGAAGCCTTCATTGGAAGTGGTAGACAACATGCATAAGAAAACTAGTTGGGTGTCGATAAAAGATAATGGCAGGTTCGCGTCAAAAAGCATAACATACAAAATAGTAAGTTAAATCAAAGTTGTATTACATATATGTTATACAAATATTTGAAGTAGTATATTGTTATACTGATGATATTGTTATACTGATGTCTTTTTTTTCTTAATTGTTATTGTTACAGAAACATATATTGTGTGTTTACATGCACAATGTTCAACACCCAATGGCAAATGAAATGCCATATGTAATTGCATCAAAAAAGGAGTTGGATTGGGCAACAAAAGAAAATTTTACCGATTGCGGAGTGTTTGCCATGCGTCATATGGATATGTACAAAGGAAAAGACGAACCATTTGACTGTGGGTTCAACAGCAAGGAGTCGGATCAACGGGCACAAATAATTAATCGAATAATGAAGTATGGTGCGAGAATACTGCTATCGGGAGCGAACGCGTTTAATCAGACCGTGCTGAATGATGCAAGGAACGAAATGGACAAAAAATGAAGTCAAAATCTATTAGTCGGTCATAAACAGTTTTTTTTTTTTCGTTTAGCATGACATTTGTATTTTGTTGGGTTGACTATTAAAAAAGCAGGGTGTGATAAGACATGGTAATATGATGTAGTTGAATTTAGATGCACGTATGGTTTATAAACAGCATGTGTATTACATTTGAATGTTGATATCGAATAGTAGTTTTTTTTTGTACACATAAATGCAAATATTCTTATGCTCAATACATAACATTAATGTTTAACACACACGTGTTATAATAAATAACAAAAATGAAGGCGTTGTGTTTAATTAAAGTTTAAAATTGGTGTTTAATTCAATATCATAATATGTACATTGTTATAAAAACACATACAAATTAGAATGAAACAGAACATGAACCAAACGTGTATTTCAAATACATGAACCAAACGTGTATTTCAAATGTATATATTACGTATATGTAATACAAAGTCACAATACATGTAAAAAGTATTTATTATTATTATTAAAAAAGTAATAAAAAGTTTCATACACGTAACACATGTATGTAATATAAAATCATAATGTATGTACAAAATTAAAAAAAAAGATTCAAATGTGTCATACAATACACATGTGTAATACAAAAAACGATGCATGTATAGCACAATTAGTTAATATGAATTCAGAATGCATTTAGCAATGTCCGCACACATGATAGTATACCATACGGTATTATTGGTGAAAAAACGATGCCACATAATGCAAATTATAAAGACATGAAAAAATGATTATGTTCAAACAATGTGTCAATATTTTCAGATGACGAAACATCAGCCATTTGATTCCCGGATCCGAATCCGGATACAACATCAACATTTTTAGCAGCAGATTATGCGGACTCTTTTGCAGCAGCTACCGCAGCCTCCTTTTGTAGCTTGAATCTTACAACAATTGCGCGAATCATGATCATACACATATTTGTTGCAAGTGTGACACAACCTTGGGTTTAGGTTTCTTTTGTATCTAACTGCAGCCTTTTCACCTGGCCCGATTAGTCGCTTGTTGGTGCCACAACCTTTGTTTTTTATACCTTGAGGCAGGTTAACGGTAACATCAACAACTTCAGGCTGACCAATAGCATCACTTATAATAACACTTTTCTTGTTGCATTCAGGTTTATCTGGAAACTCTTCATATATATTGTCTCTTGTTTCTTTGATTTGTGTAGAGAGTGCGGAAAGTTTGTCAGGATTGCGTCTTAAACGGTCAGTGCATTGGACAGTCAGGTCTAGAATCTTGTTTCTAATTATAGATTCTGGATCATTGTCAGATGAATATCTATGTGAAACATCATAAACCCTTTTTGGAAGCACATATCGATTCCATCACATAGATTGATATTGAACGGGTATCTTCTCAATCTGATTATATCTAAACACACAGAAAACATGCCTACATAAATAGTCGGTACGTGTAAAACCCATGCACGTACATGACACAGTCTGATTACACACAGTGAGAGTAACCTACACATCAGTAAAAAAAACAAAAAATAACACATCATTGTTATGTAATACATAATAATGCTTATGTGTAATACATGATGTTATACGTAACAGTTTGTTATAATGCATATGTGTAATACAGGACTTTAGTGTAATTATTATGTACATGTAAACAAAAAATGTGTAAGATGGTGTAGTATAACGCACACGTGTACAGAATGATGAACATAAAATATTACCTCATATGTATTGACAAGTTTGTAAAGCTTGTTGGTGTGGTCCCAAAACCCAAGCTTCCTTCGTTTTTTGTGAATTCCATGTTGTGCAAGTCAACTAAAGCATGGTTATGAGCCTCAACAAACCCATACAGGTGGAATTTGGAAGTGCTAGCAATAACGCTTAAAGTGATACGTGCTTGGCAATTGGTAACATTAAACCTACTATGACGACTTTTTAGAACATCAATAGCATTTTTTGAATCGAAATCCTGGAATTTTGGTTTACTTGCTTTATTGCACAACATGTACCTATGTGTGATAACACCATGAATCCTTTTTACATTACCCAATCAAGTAGAAAACCCAGACACTTATGCATAAGTATTGTACATCTTGACAACATCCTCCCAAGAATCGTAATCCGTATTCAGAACATGTTTAATATCATCTGATACGTCAGGTATCCAACAAGCGGTTCCACCAAGAGTTATATAAACATGACTGGAATCGGATACACGGCCTGCATTTAAAAAACAATGTCTGTATCGTTGTTAGTATTATTATTATTATTATTATTATTATTATTATTATTATTATTATTATAAAGTGAATGAAACATGAAGAACTCAAAAAACGGATGTAGTGTATGAAATATGAAGAACTCAAAAAACGAATGTAGTGCACATGAGTAATACATAAATTTTTAACAAATATATATGTTTGAGAAAATAAAGTAGCAACAATTCGGATGTAAACACAAACCTATATGTTGTATAAAACAACTAGTAAACACGTAGTAAATGTAGTGCACATGTGCAGTACGTAATTTAAAAAAAACACATACCTATATGTTCTATAAAACAACCAGTAAACACATAGTAAATGTAGTACACATGTGCAGTAAGCAAATATTGAATTAGATACCTCTATGTTCAATGACAGACATATTTGTATCATCTGAAGTAGATTTGATACATCTAGAAGAATAAGAAGCAATGTTTGATGTCGATTCTGCAGTATCATCCATCAAGATAGGTTGTTTTCCTCGATTAACTTCTATATGTGATGAAGAATCCGAGTTTAATGCATAACTGTTTGAATTATATGAAGAGGTTTGACCTAATTAACAACAACAACCACATCAACAACAAAAAAACCATACAATTAATCGTGGCATACACACATACGTGAGATTAGAGAAAAAAAACCTTCGATCGTCATTAATAACAAAGTATGTTGAATGTTGATTCCAATACAGAAGAGCTGAATAGATGAATTGAGCTATATGTTCATACGATATATGTTCTTAGGTGGTTAATTGATCTGCACATTAGAATTTGTATAGGGTTTCTATATAGTTTTGGGGATTGTATATCAGTTATTGAGGTTTGAAAAACTAGTTGACAATAATACCCCTGTGTTTAAGGAGTTCTCGAGTTCTCTCCGTAACTATGAGTTCTCAATTGAACCTTCCCCTATATATATATATATATATATATATATATATATATATATATATATATATATATATAGGGGGAGGATAAATTGAAAACCCACTCGAGTTAAGAAAACTAAGAAAACCCTTTGTAAAACCATCTAAAAAAAATTTTTTTTTTTGAAAAAAATACACAAGGTAACATACATGTATTAAAGTGTTTTGGGCCAAAAAAATAAAAAAAGCGCCGATTGGATATTTTTAAAAAAATTAAACAAAATTTGCGCTGTTACATATGTAACAACTGATGTTACATACGTAACATAGCTGTTACATACGTAACATTTTCGAAAATAACTTTGTTACGAGTCTTCCAAATGATCCAACAAGCCGTCATCACAAGCCCTCTAATAATCCTCTTCTTTCTTTTGCAACCATGAATCAAAGTCGGAAGCTTTAAAACATCTCTATGTTCCAACAAAAAAATAGGCTCCATGTGACACCAACCTTCGATAAATTTCCAAATGGCACTAGAAATAATGCATCCCGTAAACAAATGAAGGGTCGTTTCCTTAGCAGAGTGGCAGAACGCACATTGAGCATCATCGACGTTAATATTGCGTTTTATGAGCGCTAGTCTAGTAGGTAACTGGTCCATCTCAAGCCTCCATACATGTATGTTAACTTTAAGAGGAACCCATCCCGTCCAGACCATATCAGTATCTCTAGATATATCCCGATCTTTGCGCAAAACCTGCTTAACACCTTTGACCGAGAAACTGGTATCGTTCCCGGAATCCCATCGCCACGAGTCTTTCGCTTCCGATAACGTGCACTTCTGAATCATCTCCATTAGATCTCTAAACTCGGAGATCTCCTCAACGGAGCTCAAACCTGTTTTCCAATTGTCAGCAAAGCAAGGAACACCATTTCTCAAAACAATCCTGTCCTTAATAGAGTAGCGTTTATACTTTTCCAATAGATATAGTTTTGGCCAGCGTTTACTTAAAAGAGAATCTCCATACCACAAATCGGACCAGAAACAAATGTCTTCGCCATTACCAACTTTACCTCTAATGAGATTATGAACTTCTTTACCTTCGAGCTTCAATCTTTCCACAAGCGTAACTATATTTTTCCAACATCCAACAAGCCCACAGTTAACCGGAAGAGAAGTCCAATTACCTCTACCTCCGTGTATCGACTCAATAATACTTCGCCAACTGCTCTTCGAGTCCGTCTTGAACCTCCAAGCCCATTTTGTAATTAACGCCTTGTTGACATCCATTAATTTCGAAACACCCAATCCCCCGTCCGCTTTTGACGTGGTGACCACATCCCAAGTCACCCAATGCATCTTTTTAATACCGTTAGAGCCTCCCCACAGGAAATTCTTCATAAGACTTTCAATCTGCTCCACAACCTGAACTGGAATTTTATACAAAGACAAATAATAAATAGGAAGGTTAGATAACACCGATTTAATAAGAGTTAATCGCCCTCCCATCGAAAGAGAATTAGCTTTCCATGTCGACAATCGAGAGCTAACCGTATCCACAACCGTATTCCAATGACACAAACGATTCATATTGGCACCAACTTTAATACCCAAATACTCAAAAGGGAAATCTCCAACTCGACAACCAATAATACCACTCATCTTCATAACCTCCCAACTAGACACACCAATACCGAAAATGTGCGATTTTTTAATATTTATTTTAAGCCCAGAACAAAGGTGAAAAATCCGATGTATCTGAGCTCTCTGTTCAATATTTTCTTCCGACCATTCCCCGATAATCAAGGCATCATCTGCATAGAGCAAGTGAGAGATATTTAACCCCGTTTTTTTATCTTTAATACCCTTCAATACACCTTCACTACAAGCCTTATTTATGATACACGTTAAAGCCTCCATAACTATCAAAAAAAGAAAAGGAGAAAGAGGATCTCCTTGACGAATACCCTTCTCACAACGAAACTCAAAAGTGGGCGCCCCATTGACTAGCACCGAAGACCTAGCCGATTCAAGTATCCCTCTCACCCATCTTCTCCACCTATCTGGAAAACCCATCTGATCTAACATGTCAATCAAAAAGCCCCAATTCACATTATCGTACGCTTTTTCGAAATCAATTTTAAACATAAAAGCTTTTTCCCCTTCTTACTTAACCACCCATAAACCTCATTTAACACCAATGGACCATCCAGAATAAATCTATCCTGAAGAAAAGCAGACTACGTATCAGAGATGACATAATTCAACACTTTCTTGATCCGAAGCGCCAGGACTTTAGACACAACTTTACTAACCACCCCAATTAAAGTAATCGGCCTATAATCAGATAAACGCACCGGGTTCTTCGATTTTGGAATCAGAGTAATAAAAGAAGAACTACACCCTTTTGCAAAGTCACCTGAGTTGTAGAAATCATTTCATTTACATGAAATCATTTCAAATTCATTTACATGAACTAAATTGTTATTTCACTAAATTGGTAAGACAAAATTAATACAACAATTAAATGCTTAGTTTATTGATTAATAGTAAATTCACTTTATCTATGATAAGAATTTGAGTTAATGAACTTTTTTATATTTTTAACTATTACCCATTGCAATTTGCCTTAGCTAGATTAAGTTATGGAGTATCTTATCCAATAAAATCAGTTTTCATCATCCTCTTAAAAGATAAAATACTTAGCAATTTTAAAAGGCTTTCTATGTGGTTGGAGATTACATTTGTATAAGGTGTTTCTATGTATAATATTTCAAGTAAATCATAGATAATTTATTTTATCTATTTCGCATCCTACGTAGCATAGTAAGTCTATATAAACAAACTACCAACACGGGAGATAATTCAAAAGTCTTTTACCCACTACATATCTTAACCGGATGAACCGAATATGACACTTATTACAATTCACTCAACAAAATTATTACAATTGAATCATTGGGTAACCAATAGGAAACAATTGAGGTTAAAACCCAACACTCACACCACCAAAAAACCTTCATAACAACCTGCGACTACACCCCACGTCACCACCACCGCAAACATTTACCGCCCGGTTGGAGCGTATTCTTGTCGAATTGTAAACGGGATGTTGCCACACCTTTAACCGCCACTGCAGACTGTAGTTTTCGGTAATACTTCAACTTTTGATTGTCAGTTAAGTTGGAGAATAGAGTTGATGACAGGGTCGAAGAAAAAAAGAAGGAATTAACAGAGATTTTAAAGGGAGAAAGAGAGAGCGGCAGGGTGCAAAAAAGAAGTGATGGATACCTATGGAAGAAGAGGCAGGAGACGAGGAATGGCTTTACAATAAAAAGTTTAGTCGTTGTGGCATTTTCTCAACTTTTCTGTTCTTTTATTTTAACTGTTTTTGTTGTGAAAGGGAAAAAAAGAAAATAGATTTGATTATTTTGTTCTTATTTTTTTCTTAATCGAGTTCTTCATGCAATCAAGGCAAACTATAAAGTTTATCATTACCATGTCCAAATTGTCGGAAAAACTGACTCGTAAACTCGGGAACCATGCTAGAGGACCTATAAACATTATTCATTTATTTAAGGACTAAATTCTTTATCTCATGACAGCCAAATTACATTAAAATAGGCAGACGGACTAAATTCATAATTTTCCGATAGCCATATGACAAATAGACCATCACTGTATGATAATAATTTATTATTAAATGATGTTTTTAGTTTTGACAACTTCGCTCAAATCGTTTTCACCTCTAATGTAATGACAACCACCTTTATCTAGAACTCCATGGACCACTCCATTATGAGGTGGAAAGAAATCAAAGATCAAGGCAAATTTGAAACTTTCCCGATTCTCTCTAGATGCAATCATGTGCCTATTTAATTGACTTACCGTCATTGGGGTGGTGGCCCAATGGTAGAAGCAAAGCTTCTAGGAACACCTAAGGGGGAGGTCATGGGTTCAAGTCCCACAAGGAGTGAAATTTGCCGTTCAAAAAAAAAATTGACTTACCATTCAGGTCCACCATATTAAATGCAAATTAAGTAGTCTCAATTGTGGCTTATTTGTAAACAGCAAGAGTGTGATAAGCTAGCTATAATGAGTAGGAAAAAACTGTCATTCTCCACTCAAAATAGACAAATGTATATTCTAGGATCAGAAACAACTCATCCAGATTCTACATAGTAATATATGGCAACCTTAAACTACAAAACAAATTCAATCTGAACATGCCAGATTTTATACAGTACTCAAGTGACACAGAAAAAAATAAGAAGGGGTAAACCATAAACGTAGTAGAAAAGTGCCTATTGTCATTTCATCGAACACCTTGCATCCTACACTTGATTAAAAATAAATGAAAACAAATTAAAAATCTAAAATAGCAACCAATTGGTTGATACACATCACCGTAAACCGAAAATGGTGCGCTTTTGGGGTTTAAGCTGCATGCCTAGAAAATACATTTGGGCGCCTCCCAACGCGTTCAACCAATTTTATGATTTCTCTTTTTAGCTCAAATTTTTTGTTTGACCTGTTATGGGTTTTTTTTTTTTTTTTTTTTTTTTAAATAAAGAAGCAACCAAACATTCACTTAAAAAAAATTAAATAAACATGTTACCTGATCAACAAGTTTTGAGCACTAAAATTAGAAAAATCCAAGTATCATGATATGATGTTCCTGTGATGATATTTAAACACATAAAAGACCAAGAACCATATTTATACATGTGCAATAAAAGAACTTTTATTTTCTCACATATTCAAAGGCATAACTGCATAAGACCATGCGTAGTGGGGGCTTTATTTATAAAGCCCCTGTTTCTGATTGGTCCACGTGACAGCTGAGTCAGCATGGGGGTTTAATTTAAAATAGGGGTGTAGTGGTGGGGGGCGTTATTTTGTTTCTATTTAAAAAAAACAATAAAAAAATAATAATATGAGAAAGTAGGAGAGAGAGAGTGAGGTGGAGAGATTTGATTGGATGGTTGTGGTGATGTCCAGCGCCATTTTATAATGCCTGGGTCTCTTTTTCCCCCATAGCGCCCCCTGTAATGGTGTTGGGGGCGTTATGGGGCGCTATATTGCAAAAAAACGCTCAAATCGCGTTCGACTACACCCGGTCTAAACATATATTAAATTATAAGGGCAATCAAAGACCTTTGTTAAACAAGTCATTGAAGTTCCTTGTTAATTTTTGTTAGATCGAAAAAAGCAAATACTGAAAAGCATAAATGAGCCTATAGATACATACCTGAAAATAGCCAACATCAAAATCACGAAAAAAGTAAACAACAAGAACATGTCTCCGAGTAGCATGACCTTTAGGAGTGTCCATCCAGGGAAAGTTCGAGGCAGGTTCTGCATTCCAAAATAAATTTTATAAAATCAGCCATATAGTACAATATAAACCAAATTTAGTACTTAAAAATGTGAATTAAGTACACTGAAACTTGAAGTAAACAAATTGAAGTGTTTACATTTGAAGCAACCATATTCAATAATACACATAATCATATAATCGGACCTTTACTAACTTTGGATCATGTAAAGGTAATTACAACATTAGTGCATTACAATTACATGTCCAAGACCACAAAACATAAGGCATTTAAGCTGCAATTCACATACCAAAATAGTAGTTACAAAAACTGAAGATAAAAGAGGCTTGAAGGTGTTGGATAAGGCTTTGCCTTTTCAAATGGTGAGGGATCAAATCCCGTGAATGACAAAATAATTAGCCGTTCAAAAAAAAAAAAAAAAAAGGCTTGAATCATATAAAAAAGGGTGGGAGTTATGAAATTGAAGGCTTCATTTGTAACAGAAGTTTATTAAAAGGGGGATTCAAGGAGGTTAGGATTATTACTAATGAAAGTGGGGAGTTGGGTGTTTTAAGGAGTGATGAAAACCTAATTTGTAACCTATGGAAGCATTGATTTGGGTGTTTCATCTTCAAAGGTGTGTGTGGGGTGTGCATTATAGATTTGTATAATCACCTTAAAGATTGTACATGAGAGATATAAAGGAAAGAAAATAAGCAAAAATTAGAATGTAGATGATTTACCCTTTTACCCACCTTTAGTACTTAATAAGGTAATAGAGATTAATATTATAGTAATATTTTTATTATGACAGTTCTTGTAATGTTATCAAACTAAAGATTTACGTGGGCAATTTTATAGGTAATCCATTGGTAACCACCACAGGTTTAATCATGTAAGTGACTACCAATAGATTATTACAATATCCACTTTGATTAGGCATTTCTTGGTCCTTGAAATGTGTTTTTTGGTTGGCTTTTGTTATATACAATCATGTTAGGCGATTGAAGATTCGAGCAAAAAAATTACCTTTATAATAATAAACTAAACTAAATAAAAAAGCCAAAAAAAGAAGGTATCTTTAAACTAATCAACTAAACTAATAGGAAGGTATTTAATTTTATGTGATAGTAACCTAAATTTTTCATCTGCCCACCATTTAGTTATTTTATACACAATAAATAAATATCAAGGGATAAATAACCTAACTGGATACGGAAAGTGTGGGGCACATTATTTAAATTCTTTCTGCGTAATACAAAGTACGTACACTCTTGGTTGTTTTTCAAAATATTAAACCTTTGTTTCATTATTGTAGTTCATTGTCATATATATGATGATGATAGCTAGATAAAATTTTGACGAAATGAGCAGTTTTCAAACATTTTTTTCAAACTACAAACGCAACAACCAAATAACATGCAGCCTCGTCGCAACGCATGGGTTCTTGCTAGTAGGACTAGCCTTCAAAAAGAAATAAACTCGAAAATATATGTTGTGCTTTTTAAAGCTATGTAATACTATAATGAGGAAAAATAATGGTAAATGGCATTCAAATTACCTTTAAAAAACAAGAAAGGCTAATCTACAAACCCTTTAAGGCCTTTTATCCATCATGGATATTGAATTTTAAACTCTAAACTCGTTAAGACATTTGTTTGTAACATATATTGAACACTCACCACTTAAGTAGATAAAATTTTTTGCCAGCTCCTTGATACCACTAGGTCAAAGCCCTTTGGTGCATTCAAATTACTTTATAAAATTTTCTATCCCTTGAAATCAAGGGCTTTTTTATTGTGGAAAAGATTCATAGGTAATCTATGAGAGAAGGTGATGATCATTGCCAATCTATTGATAATTGCTTGTTAAGAAACATGCCAAGGGTAAAGACATCACCAACAAGTATTAGCAACTGATTTTGCTCACAAATAACTAATAACTTTTTCACTGATTGATCACTAACGACAGATACTCACATGTGGATAAGTGTCAAATATTTTTGATGGTTCTTTCAATTGATGAAAACTAATTTTCTTTACCTATATATACACATACACACACACACATATATATATTGTTGATTTTCTATAATTGGAAATTACTCATTTCAAATAATGAAAACTCTAATACAAAACTATCCATGTAAGTAGGAGAGGGTGTTTAGAGGATGGAAGTTGTGACAAGTGACAATATTCATCAATTTACTTACATTTAATGTCTAGTCTCTCCCAAATCATTTCATCAAATTCTTCAACTCAACCTACATCTTCGCTTGCATATTATGCCACCTGTCTTTGTTATTTTCTATGCATCACCATCTCCTGTGCCTTTTAATCCCTCTACAATGTCGCTAGGTTTTTCTTGTGGTGGTAATCTACAAATATTATACAAATATTTGTTGTTAGATAATTATAACAAATAACTTTATGCGAGAAACATACATCCACATAAGAAACACAAGAACAATATCTGTCGGTGGTGAAACTATTAGGATCCTAGGTAATTCATAGTAGGTATAGGGAGTAGTCCTAGAGCCTGAGAGACAATTCTTTGTCTGACCTTCAACACTCCACCATATTTTTCGGTCTCAAATGCCATAAGTACAAGGTTTTCTCTTTTTGGATCAATAGTTGTTAATCCAAAATGCTCATCATTTAGATTTTCAATCAAGCTGCTACAAACAACAAAGATCTAAGTAAAAAAATTTATTGAGTTTCTGGTGAAGGGCATCCATCAATTTAGGAAATTGTTGGTGCTTGTGCCTGGGGTGGATTTTGTTGACTTTGAACATGTACTTGTTGCAGTGGTGTCTGATTTTTAAAATTTTGATATGGTAGTTAAATAGGTAATTAAACAAAATAAATGTTGGTTGTGTATTTGGATTTTGTGCATTTTGGTGAGTAAAATGTTTGTGTGATAGATGAATTTTGACTGAGGATTAAAATTTGAGTTAGATTGAATCCTTTGATTTAGATAGGTCACAAGATATGTGTTTTGAGTTTGATTTATGCATTCCCTTGCAAAATGACCTAACATGTTACAATTCCAGCATTCGACCTTTGATTTATCTAACCCATTCCACCCATTTAAATAAAAAATTTCCTGCCAGCTTTGTTGTAAAACTTGTTTGTTCTTATACTTAGCAAGGCAAGTTGGTCTAAAATGTCACATTCTTCCTGATCACGTGGATTAATAGGATGTGAATCATTCATCATAAAAGCTAAGACTGATAACTATATCCAGTAGTTATGTTAATGTAGTGATTCTAACTCTGCTCACACGCTTGATTGCTTGATAAACATCGATCATGGCTTATCAGTGCAATCCTTAAATCCTATTGAGTTTCGGATAACAATAAAAATTGTATCCCACTTGTCAAGTAGAGATCTCAGAAACCTATGTATCATAGCATTTTTTTGGGTAGGTTTGATATGAAAATGTTAATTCACTTTTTAAATTGTTAAACCTTTTAAAATGTTGAGTTAGAGTCTAACCTTTGACATGTGAGAATGTTT